>JAHDVF020001001.1:1647500-2896416 GCA_022606425.2 Lepidostoma basale | reverse complement strand
AACACTTTTTATACACATGTTTTCCTAAACACACTTTCATATTTCAAACCCTCTTACGAATTTCAGACACCAGAAAATCCTAATTTATATAAAGTATATATATATACTAAAGTATATCCAGAACCAATGATACAGTTTTATGGAAATCAAAACCTCACTATAAAGTATTTAATTTTTAATATAAAACGAATTAAACCATCTGTTTTCTAGAATTTTCATTATAATTTATATAAATGACATATTTCGCCTGTCTAAGGTATTAATAAAATGTGCCTAAGGTATTCTGATTTTGAAAATTAATGCTATTTTTGTTTCGCTAGGTCGCCCCGATCAAGTCCACAACTGCAGTATCCTGAACGTGTCAATAAGTTCATTCACCGTCCGCTGTGCTGAAGGATTCAACGGAGGCCTACCTCAAACGTTTCTCTTAGAAGTGAGAGAGACAAATTCGCAAGTAAGTAAAGCCCAATATTCATGCTTACACCTAATCTTAATGGATGGCGCTAGTGTAGATTGAACTAAAAAATGTGAAGTGTTTCTCAACATGGTGGCATATATACATCTTCCAAAAAAATTGTCAGACGTGGTGGTCGTAAGAAGGGCGGAATGGGTAATGTTGTTAACATAAACCGATCGCTTAACCCAACCAATGACAGGTCATAAGTCCTATAAGCACCTCAACCATCATATCATGTTTCCAGAAAACAATTTACATCTTGGTCTCTATTGAGATACAACTAATCCTTATAAAAAAAAATTTACCCGCAATGGGTAAAATCCAGTATTTATCTACAAGTATTTGTATACATTCAAAATGCCAATATTCATGGTTAATAAAATTCTAAATTTACGTTATGGGACAATAAAACTCTTTGTTTATCTATAAGTAAATAAGCTATTGTTATCAACCACGTAAATCTACCCTAGTTTGGTGATATTCATGTTTTATCCCTTTCACAGGCTATGAAGGTGAATCTTAGTTCACCGGTGCCCAGGTTTGCCCCGGCGGGCCTGGAGCCAGGTCACCATTACTTGGCAGGAGTGTTCGCGTATAACCCCAAGGGAAGAAGCGAGCCGGTGGTCATGCAGGCTTCCACCCTTCGAATGCCCGAGAAACAGCTTAACGCTGAAAAGGGAGGAATTGGTGAGTTTATTTAAATTTCCCAAATTTCATATTCAATTAAAACAAATATTCAAAAAACATATATTTTTTTTTAATAGAGGGTAAAATTAAGAAATTTACTGTTACGGGAGTGCGAAATTTCACCATTTGCCAATTCAGTAGTTAAAAGAGTACAAAAGAACTGGGCCATTTTAGTGGGGTAATTTTGAATACTCGTATTTAGCGCAGTATTATTTGTAAAAACATGTAAACAAATAAAAAAAGTACATTAATTCGAATATTATCAAAAATGATAATACATTCGAAATTTTTTTTTTCTATCTCTCAAACTGACATTCATGAAAATTTTGTTTAAATATTATATTTATTTTGTATATACAAAAACTAACAAAAAACACCGATGAAAAACTTCTAGGTCCGACACATGTTTGTTTTTTTATAATGAAAAAAAAGGGTGTGCTGTTTACAAAGTTATAAATATTGTCAACTTAATAATACAAATCTCCCTTTTTTTGTTTGGTTACGCCAAAGAAGTATGCAACTTCTTACATGAGTACATAATTACACACACTTTTCTTAAGTTTTTATCTTAGGGATGGGTTTGCAGCAAAGCGTAACTTTTTTATGGTTCTTGGAATGCCACTGGGCCTTTTAATGTGGTAGTTTCCCGTTTCTTTCCACATTTTTGTATACAACAGGTTATTTGAACCCAAATACTGTAAACAATTTTTTTATTAATTAATTCTCATGATATGTGAAAGGTATATTGCTATTTTTATTGTCACGTGTCATTCTAACAGTCCAATAACATTTTTTTTTGTCATCGCTGAGATTTGAATACGGGACCTTCGATGTGACTGTCATAGCTGTTCCCCCTCTGCCACGAAAGTCGTCGGCAACGTTGTTTAAAACAAAACTTTCGGGAGTATCAGCCCAAAGGCTACTGCTCCCTTAATTATGTTTCAATATTGACAGTCATAAGTCAATGATTTATTCTTATACTTTTGTATGAAGCACTTAACTTGTGGTCTAGCATTATTTAAATACTTTTACTTATAATATAATATATTCACACCACTTTGTTTTTGTCAAACGCCGGAGCTTCATCAAGGTTACAAAACAACTTGAAACTGACCTTTTTTTTTAATTATTATTAATTTAAGTATTCATTCACCTTTTTTTATTTATTAGTCTATAACTGCTTACTATAACAATATTAGTAAAACCACCGAAAACTAAATGCTTATCAATTTCGTACGTTTTTTTTTAAATAGTAATTATTCTTGAATATTTGCGAATGGACCAAAATCAAAAAAGTAAATAATATAAGGCGAATAAGGATTTATAAAATAAATATATAATACATCGGAAACGTATATTTTTAAGCCACTCATGCCAGTAAAATGTTGACTAAAATATACAGAACAAAACTTTAGTATTGGAGTTTATGTGTATGTATTTAAAACCTTCATTATTTTCGTTTTAAATAAAATTTCAGTATACAATTGTTTTTATTAGCTAATATTGATTCGCTCGTATATATCGATTTTCATAAGATGTGATAGATAGCTAATCTATATTCATTTTACTGTCATGGGAATTCTATTATACATCAGACCAATTTCATTTCATTTCATTAATTTGAATAAAAATCACAAACATTACAGACATATAATTCCAGATCGTTAGCAGTTACATAATAAGAATTTATAAGAGAAGCATAAAAAAAACATTAAGATTAAGGAAGTAGAAAAATCATTACATTGATATTGCATCCCTGAGGCAACTCACACTATCACAAAATATGTCGACCTCCGAGGCGACCCGATTAAGCAATAGATTGCCCTACCCATAGGCATAATCATTGGCAAGTTGGTTCTGCAGCGCGGCAAATAAAACAATATGTGATGCCTTTGGCGAAGGTAATGATCAGGAACAAATAGACTTAAACACCAAGGACATCCGAGTTTTGTATATGGTCACCAATCAGCTGAAAGAAGTGAAATCCCAAGTGGATATTCCTCCTTTCTCCAATAATTGGTAGCTTAGAATGATTGATAGCTCCAATGATTGGTAGCTTAAGAATTCAGGCGGAAAGAGCCACGGGTAATAACCGCGTGACGATCATACTGCTTTCGCCAAGAATCGAACCCAGGACCTTCGGTGTGGCAGACATAGCTCTTGCCACTCTCCTTCTCTCGACGAAAGTCGTGATTTCACAATTCATTAGTGGTTAAAAATATAAATTTCCCCTTGAAAATTCACCATTAAAATTACGAAAACAATGTTTTTAAAAACGGATTGATTCGTCAGCTTTTCTTTCGAAATAACAAGGCGTTAAGAAAATTAATAACACAATTTAATTGCGATCCTTCACCGAAGACGGTAGACAAACTGCCCTCGAACAATTACCCAAACGGGGAAACAATCCAACAATAAATTGCGTCCACCCTTTATCTCCGCTTCAACTATCCGTCGCGTCGGTACTAACTACCGGTGCCCGGCACTTGGAGTTATTGTTCTAACTTTCTTCGGAGCTGAAAATGAAAATATAAATTTGTTTTACCGCGGCTGTAATTACCTCCGTCATTTATTATGAGGATTAGCGTTGAAACCCCGGCCCAAGCGGGGGCTTGATGCCCGGGTACCGCGCAGTGGCGGCTGGGTACCCGGGCACAATCGGATACCTCACTAATTTCCTTATTCTTATTCTTCTTAAACTTGTAAAATTCTTCTTCTACTCGTGCCATTTCAAATATATTTTTTAGAAATATTTTTAGTGTTTTTGTGTGTGATCTGCATGTTTGCAGATGAATGAAAATAGGAGTAGATTAAATGTGGTCTGGTCTCTCTTGATTTCTTACATATATGTTTTCTAACGTAAGTCCCGCATGGACGCGGGACGGGACTAGAGATTGAATGAACGAGGCTGACGAAACGACCCATGACTATTATAAGAAGGTGGTATCTTTCTCTACTTTGCACAATACCCAAATATGAGATCTTTCTAACCTTCACAGTCAACAACAACTGTTATTTCCGGATTCTCCTCCTATGATACTAAACTCCAGCTATTTCTCCTTCGTTTTGAGGGTCTACCGTCAATCTGGTATTCCATCTTTAGCCATGTATGGGAAGTCTTGTAGAATTTCTTCTCTGCAATGTTGGAATAGAGATATGAGAACAGAGAGCACTTATGTAAAATATCATTCATAATTAATTCTAAGATATTATTTTTTTCATTATTCGCGTGTTGTATTGTTGTTTTAAGCGTCCATGGCTTCTCCTTCTTCTTTTGCATTATTAAGGACTGTCCCTTATTATTTCTAGGTGCCTGTTCCTGGTATGTAGACGTCCAACTGTCTTGCTCTTTGTTTTGATGGTCTTCTTAGAGGTCGATTTCTTGTTGGTACTTTATTTGCCGCGTAACTTATTACTCTTTCAGAACATGCTCTCTCCACATCTCTTCAGTAACGTATTCTCAGTCTTTCTCGTCGCATAACATCTTTAAAATCACAGTCTTCCTTTTTCCGGAGTTCTTTGATAATATGTTATTTTCAAATTATTTTTTTGCATTTATCACAAACATGTTCCGACCCACATACACTCTAGGTGTAGACATTTTAATTATAATATATGAATTTTATTTCTTTACTGTTAAAATTTCTAGGTTTAGGAAGGACGTCGAAATTAACCTTTAGTGAAAAATATGTTTGTAGAGTTAGTGTGTAAATGCCAAAAAGTGTTCTGAAAATATTACGTTTTCAAAAAACTATTCAAATATGAATCCACAACACAAAGTGATATAAAAAAAACTTCAACAACTGTTAACTTATTTTATATTACAAACGTCAAAACTTCAATATTTTCTTAACAAAATTTCGAATTCAGAGAACGCCACTGTGCGGCACTCGTTAACCGAATGAAACGGATACCTTAAAAAGGGTTTCGAGAAAATTTTGATGAAATTCACTAAAACCTTTGGTTGGATATTTTTTTGTTATCTTACTAATTTGAATTTAAAATCGCTTAACTCTTCTTTGCTTACGATTTTTCAAAGGCGAGAGTTCAGGAGATATCCGTGTTTTTCTACGCCTCTTTGAATATTTTTTCTTTGATCGTGTTTTAATCAATTTCGTAATATGAAATGAATTTTCATTTATTTAACGCTAATCGTTTTAATTGCGTTTTGGTACACGAATTATGAAAGGCCAACGATACAATGGTGAGTTCACTTTGAATTAAGAAATTTTAAATTAGCGCACAGTTTAATTGATAAAAAGGAACATTTCTTTTCTAGAGATATACAATATAATTATTATTATTATTATTTTGTTGAATCGATCTTTAAATCTTGACAGCATAAGCCAAATCGATGTAAAGAGTATTATAGGTATAATAGTGATTCTCGTGACATGTGATAGGTAGCTAATCTATCATCATTTTATTGTCACGTGAATTCTACACCAGATCAATGACAGTGTGACAATCACACTGCCCTCGCCGGGAATCAAACCCGGAACCTTCGGAGTGGCAGTCAATGCACTTACCACTCGGCCACGAAGGTCGTTATATATTATCATACATCAGTTTGCGAGACAGGAAACGAAATGAATAGATTCTTATCTTTTGATCTATGAAAGGATCTTTTGATCTATAAAGCGTGTAAAATCGTTGAAGTAAAATTGTGCCAGCCATATAGTAAGGAAAATGTATGATCAGTGGCCTAGAAACACACTGAAGTGGTGATCAAGAATTGGGCACATAAACCAGGGTCGACCACAAGCAAGGTGGTCTGACATAAAAAAGTGCCAGAGAGTCAATGACACTGACTGGCAAAGGATAGAGAGTTCTAGATGTCGGAAATGGAGACCTACGAGTATGTCTAACAATAGACAACTAATTGTTGATGATGATAATGATTCTGATTTCGATTAACTCATCTGTAAATACTTTAAAATCTAATCTTTATAACAAACTTGCTTAGAAAGGTTAAAATTAAACTCTGGAAGAGCCTTGACATCGTTAATGAAATCGGTTCATATTTCGAAAACCACCCTTTTCATTTCCCAGTCACCCAAATAATCAACCAACGTATTTTTCAGGTACCATTGTCTTGATATATATTATATATTATTTGATTCCCAGTAGCATCTACGTTTTACATAGTTGTAATCACTTTGAATTCTCTAGATCTCTAAATTTTTTCTCCATTTGACTCTTTCTATATTTCATGCTAAGCTCGCCGCATTTATTATAATTTATCCTGCGTAAATCTAAATCTGTCTCGCTATCTTCTTTCCCGCTTTGACAATTTTTTTTATTACATGTTGTAAGTTAAGTTGTTTTTTTATTACATGGAACTGGCAAAAGAAGGATGAAAGTAAAATATATGCAGTAGAAATGAGATCTCTTAGACGAATGTGTGGATACTCTATGTATGATAGAGTGTCCAATGAAAATATAAGAAGTAAATGCGGTGTGAATGATGGTGGTATAATGAAAGGATCATTAAGATGGTTCGGACATATGAAAAGAATGAATGATAAAAGAATGGTAAAAAAATTATACGTTAACGGTGTGAATGAAACCAAGAATAGAGGGAGACCGAGGAAAACGTGGCACGATCAAATAAATCAAACATTGAATGTCGGCCACGTGAGGAGTCAGAGAAATCGACGCGCGTGCATGACACGATGTATGAATGTTGAGGAATCGAGAGAAATATGTCAGGAAAGAAATGTGTGGCAGTTCATTAGTTAGTTAGTTAGTAAGTTTTGTGGTTCTGCTTAGTTGATGAATGCTTGCTTGCATGCCGATGAAGCTTGGGTCCGAAGCAAAACTAGAAGCTATCAATTATTATAATAACCATCCCGTGGTTAAATACAAAGTGTTTTTTTTTTTACTTTAAATCTATACATTTAATTTTATAATCGTTTCAAATCTATCACACTGCAATGACTTTAATCACTTGAATCATTACAATTTGCAAGCAATTTCCATAACTTCCTGGGGTAACTTCATTCTGTTTGTCAGTAGCACAATGACTCAGAACTTTCCTGCCCTTTGTTCCATTTCCGTTTCTCCGTGATGTCCGTCTGTATTGTTGTGGCACTTACATAATTGCATTACCAAACGTGAATTAACGTATAGCTCTGAATAGCAAATAAACAGAAGAAAAGTGTTTCATACTGACAAAAAAAATATAACGTTTCGCATTATTGAGATAGATTCGACTTTTAAATAAGCGATAACAAATAAAGTAGCCTTTACTCTTCTACTACTTTTTCTTTTAGCAGATCTGGCATAGAAATCATGTTTCCTGCTTTGATAAGAATCAACTGTCCTTTTATCTCTTAGGTGGTCTTCCGGGTGGACGGTGTCCAGAGGGATTTCATAAGCGGCTATTATGCGAGTCTGTCACAATCCATTCTGACTACGTGGTCCCTCCATTATCTTCTTCTGATTCTCTACTCATAACATTAATATTATTATTTAATAACTTACTTTGTTTATTACGCATATTACATATAGGAGGCGGGAGCGAAACCGGTTGGTGTTACCAAACAAAGTGGTGTTAATACAAATTACTAAAAATAATAAAATTGAATTACTATTTTATTTAAAAAACTTTGTTATGAATATCAAAAATTAACATAATTAGTCGCGACAGCTGCTTCGCTAACCGAGATTAGCATCGTCAGGTCTTACAATCAACTAGTTGCTAACATCGGTTAGCGAAACAGCTATCGCGACGAATTATGTTCATTTTTATATTCATAGCAAGGTCTTTTTATTTAAACATTCAATTATGTTGAAATATCAAAGTGTTTCCGCCAAAACAATGAATTATTTTATATGTAAATATATTTAAAAATATAAGAAAATATTATACATAGGTCCGTCTACTTGGAAGAACGTCTAAGAGATGGAGGGGCGGTTGAACCTCCTTATTTCAGGAGACATCAATTTTGTGTCACAGATCGTCAGATCTATTAAATCTATCTAAAAAGTGAATATATGTCTTAAATATAAACATTGTATTCTTAATTTTAGTACAGGAATAACGAAATTAATTATAGAAGAAATAATTTAAATTGATGAAACATAAAGAAAAAAACTACACCCGTTAGAATAATTCATCCTAGTTTGGACGAGGATAGAAAATTTTCAGTGTTACCTAATGAGAAACTACTCTCTGAAATAATACCTTTACAATTGCAATCACAATGGATCTGAGAAATGCGCTGCCTTCTTGTGTAAAATATTTTATCCGAAGCTGAGAGAAACAATCGGTAACATTTCTTCAGAGAAATCGCTCGTGAAATAGAACTAAAATTTTGCTCCAGGAGGACGCTTGACTCGATTTGTTTGTTCACTGATTTGTAGGATGTATTTGTTTCTGTAGCAACAACTCGAGCCAAATCAAGGGGACCAAAATTACGAAGTTAATGCGCTTTGAAGTGATTTCTGAACCGATGTTTCATATTTTGCTTTTGTTATTTTGTTTTTGGTTATATAAAAAATAAAAATTTAAAAAAAAAATACAAATCTTCATAGATGGCGATAGTGTGTAGATTGAATAAACTACCATGCAAAGGGTGGTTTTGCAGATTAACGTATATACAACTTCCACAAATTTATCAGACATGGTGGTCGTAAGAAATGTGAAATGGGGAATGTTGTATTATATAAAGCGCGCGCCTTACCTAACCAATGACAGGTCATAAGTCCTGTAAACGCCTGGATCAACCATATTCTGTTTCCAATTTGCATCTTCGTCTCTATTGAGATACAATTGATTCTTGATTATATACTAAGTAAATTCACAATAACTTTGTTTAATCCACAAAACATAAAATAAAATAAAAACATATATTAAAAAACACGACATGATTCGGAGGATACATCCATATTCAGGTGTAATAAATGGATTCAAAACTAACTAAACAAAGAAAGACTAATATAAAAAACGCATTAAAAATTCGATACAATTATTTAAATTTAAACATTAACCTTGGCTATTTGTTGTAAGTACTAATAATTATTTTTTATTAGTAATAACTAATAAATAATATTTAACAATAATAATACATGTTGATACTATAAAAATATTAAATTGTTATTTAGAAGACACATATTATAAAAGACATCATTTATATAGAAATTAATAAATGATTCATTTGCATTTGATTGGGAATGGGAGCTTGGGAGATTAAATGTAGATAAAGTATTTAAAGAGAAAGGAGTAAAAGGAGGATGTTTAGTTTTTATTATATTTTTACACCTGAAGATGTAGGTATCCTCTTGAACATATTGTATTTTATATTTTGTGAATTAAACAAAGTTATTTTAAATTTCTTATGTATATTACTATGGAATTCCACAGTATTAATGCCTTAGCGTTCAATAAGTAGAAACATGGTTGATTTTTATTTCATTATCAAAACAACATTTAAAATATATTTTTTCTTCTATTTTTTTCTGCGTCATTATCACTTGAAAGTAGGTATCTATGTCTAATTATAATCTTATTATATAATTTATAATTTCCGCTTGCACGAGAACCAAATTCAAAAATAAAACCATCCCATATATCAGATCGTGGTTAACGCCATCTATGAAGGTGAGTTTTTGGTCATTCGGTAGTTCCGAAACACAAGGATTTATGACAAGTATAAACTTTGACTTCAAACATACGTTCTGATTTAATAGAGCTATTTCTCTTGCATCGTAAAGTGAACATTGTTGGATAGGTGATGGTGCATTGTAAGGTTATTAAACTGTCAAGTTGTTAAATGTAACCTAAGCATACCTCGGAAGGAAATGGATTTTCGGTACTTATGATAGTTAAATGATTTTTACTTTAAAATACAATTTGATAATTTTTATGAATCACTTTGGCCCTATCGGCGATGACAGTATAAAAAACCCGCTATCTTTAGTCTTGTAATATTCACGTGACCATAAAAATGACAATAGTCTAACTATCTATCACATGTCATGAGAATCAGTAGCTTAAATATATGTACAGTTAATTGGTTCAAGTAACCTGTTGTACACATAAATGTGAAAACCAACAGAAAGCTACCATATTAAAAGGCCCAAGTAATCTCATTACTAGCAAAAATATTATACTTTGCTGTAAACCAATCCTAAGGAATGAAACTAACTGCCTGTCTGATTTTATCTCTGTCAGGATTATAATAAATCCTTAATTATACATTCGATTTTTTTATAGTTGTTTTCAGGAAAGCTCATATTTGTTAAGTGCGAACAGTACATATTTAAATCGTATCCGTAAATGTATTCGATTTATTTAAGCTGATCCTAATATACATTTTTTTTTTAAAAGACTAACATCAAGGATTTATATCGATGATATTAGAATTCATTTTACAATCTTCAATATGAGCAGAATATAGCTCATTTGTATGGGGAATGTTGTAATTACATAAAGCGTGCGCTTAACCCAACCAATGACAGGTCATAAGTCCTGTAAACACCTTGATCATCCATGTTCAGTTTCCAGTTTACGTCTTCGTCTCTATTGAGATACAATTAAAATATAGCTCATTATTATGAAGTAGGAATCTGGTCGTGTCCAGGCTTGAACCCATGTCCCCTAGATCAGAAGACAAGCGTTCTACCCCCTAGACCACCACCCGATTAAAGGGGCAGGGTTCATTTCAAGCAAGGTTATATCCAATATAAAATGAAATCAAAATTTAACCATTGTCCTAGATCGAAGCCAAGCGTTTTGTACCAGGCACCACCCGAATATCACTAAGTTTCTCAACAACAAAAATAACAACAACAAACCATCATGCCGTTCCCCCGCAGGGGTAGGCAAAGAGAATGGACCGCCACACTACTCTATCCTAGCACACCTCTCTAGCTTCCTCCACAACTCATACAGCGAGTCATACACGCACGTTGATTCTTCCGATTTCTAACGTGACCAACCTTTAAAATTTGGTTAATAACTTTAGTTATCTTAAGTTTCTCATTAAATATTAATGAAAACTTCATGAAAGTTTATTTTTAATAATAAATTATTTTCTTTTGTGACGTTATTATGAAAGCGACCGGTTTTGCCAGTCTGTCAATGGCGAAACCCGTCGCTGGCAAAATAATTACAAAAGTGAAAGTTATTATTAAAAACATCTTGTTTTTTTAATGTATACAAATACTTGTAGACAATAAAGATAATATTGCATTGATAAAGATTTTCTGCTTAATGCTCACAAATAATCTTAATAGATGGCGCTAGTGTAGATGGACCTAAAAAATGGGAAGTTATTTAAAAATAGTAGCATTTATACAAGTTCCAAAAAATTGTCAAACGTGGTGGTCGTAAGAAGTGCGAAATGGGGAATGTTGTTAAAATAAAGTGATCGCTTAACCCAACCAATGACAGATCATAAGTCCTGTAAACGCCTCAACTACCATATTCTGTTTCCAAAAAAAATTACATCTTCGTCTCTATTGTTATACAATTAATCATTAAAAACATCGTTTTATTCCGTTGTTATTGATGAAAACGTCCGTTTTATTTTACGTTTATTATGTAATATTTTTTGATACATAAATTATCATCAAGAAACAATAAAGAGTAATTTCCTACAATAGAAAAACGAAATGATATTGCCAGTGTTTGTGATTAAATATCATTACCTTTTCTTATCAACTTTCACAATTTCCTTTACTCGGCAGTTAGTAGTTTTTAAGCAATTCAAAGATTTTCATTTCTTACTCCAACAAAAATTTCATTACATCATGTTTAAGAGTTAGGAAAGTCGTTGTAGCGCGAACAAATTCTGCTTCTTATTCTTTGAATTTGTCTTATTCGTATTTTTCTGTCCGCCATTTTGAGCTGGTACTCTGGAAAAGAATTTAAAAAGAAGTCGCCAAACTTGTATACTGGTCCTCCATAAATTAAACACAAATACAAACTTTTCTTCTTGACCAACTTGTAGGCGATCAATAATCCGCCTTTCTAGCGATTGGATTCCGTTCCTAAGTATTTAATCTAATTTTCGGAGACGAATGCCTTTTTCGTGCTGGCAGGTTCTTAGGAATAATTATTTTATACTTAGTGATCATTAACCTGATTGAAATAAATGTTTGGCCTTACTTAAACGATCAAGTTTATAGATAAATACTAAAAAATACAGAATTCTTGTACGAAATCATTTTCCTTCCGATGAAGGGTTTTAATTTTCTGATAAAATTGAGACATTAACATACTTTTTTATTATTATTTTTTTGTTATTATTAAGGGTAACAAACAGCAATTACAGTATATGAATATAAACACACAGATAAACTAAACAAGGCCAATTACAAGCTACCACAAATATTATGTAACAACTGACATAAGGTTAAATATACAAGAAGACTAAAGTAACACTTTGGTAAGTTAAAGAGAAAACTAGTAGTATTAGTAATAATGAATAATTTAAGATGAAATATAATTTTAAAATGTAAGAAAAAAGAAAAAGACAAGAAAATAAAAAATAGAGTAACTAGTTTCACTCGCCCCGAAGGGTTGCTCCAACCATTTTTTAAAAATCACTTTCATTAAGATGGAACACATCGTTACATATATCATGTCATCATCAAAGTGAAAGATAAAGAGAAAGGGCCTCCGTTCCTTTATTTTTAATTACTTCTCTATGTCTATCTATTCTCCTAATTTTTAATAATTATTACTTTTTCAATGATTGATTGTATCTCCCTATGGAGATGACGATGATGAGATGATATTCTTGATATTCTCTATGGACGAAGATGCAAACTGGAAACAGAATATGGTGATCGAGGTGTTTACAGGACTTATGACCTGTCATTGGTTGGGTTAGGCGCACGCTTTATATAATACAATATTCCCCATTGCACCTTTCTTACTACCACCATGTCTGATAATTTTTTGGAAATTGTATATATGTTTATATGTAACAACAAACTTCACATGTTAGTTTCAACCTACACACTAGCGCCATCTATGAAGGTTACTTTTTAATATATTATATATTTTAGTTGATTTATCGCGACTGTATTCGACGGTATTATTCTTCATCCATAACGGAAAAAACATACAGTTATTATTTTTATTTATTTTAGCAATACTTTTCATTTTATTTAAATAATGTCAGTAAAATATCAAGTGTTATATTTTTAAAGATGCCTTCTGTTCAAGATTTTAAATTAACTGTATTTAATAAATATAAAAAAAAAATCTTTTTTATATACTTTGTTTAAACAACACTAACATTAAAAAAAATTAATTACATAGACATGTTTCGGACAACCAGTCCTTCTTAAGTGATACATATTATAAAAATACATATTATAATCTTTATAACATCTGTCAGATCATGTAATCAATTTTATACTATTTTTAATGTGTATCTTTATAATATATATATCACTGAAGAAAGACTGGTTGTCTGAATTATGTCTACGTAATTTTTTTTTTTTTTATGTAAGTGTTGTTTAAACAAAGTATATAAAAAAAATAAAGCATCTACAACACAAAGTATGGCGTATATAGAAGAAATAAATATTAGAAATAAATTTATTAAAACTGTCGTTACGTTTTTACACAATATATTTATTATTTTGAATTATTTCTAAATTCATATTTAGCCTGAAATAACTGTTATTTTGTAAAAAGTATCTTTAATTAAGTTTTTAATATTATAGTATTTTTTTAATATCACAAATTAACATGCTTTACTCTAACCACGTTAAAATGCTTTGACGTGGTTATATCAAAGATTAAAATGTTTCAATATAGTTTAATGTTTGTTATTTTGATCGAGCGATAATTGTTTCCGTAATTGCTGAAATGAAGCTTTTTGAAATTGTAAATTCCACAATATCCAATTTGACGTGGACTTTTTGATCACAGTGCTAACTGAATAAATGCATGGCAATTTCATTTATCTATCATATATTTATATGGTAAAAGTCTCTTCTACAAACAACGGTTAAAAAAACTTGTCAATCAAATAACAATTAATATAATTTTGTAAAAATATATATATTTTTTTCTATACACTCGATTTCATTGTTCTTTTCAAAATTATTTTTGATTTGTTTCTTCATGTTTCTCGTTATGTAAGAAAATATATTTTTCTTTTTTTATGAATAATTAATCCAATTGCAATAGCGCTCCTTTCTCGAGAAACCCTTAATTGGGTTTTTTCGGTAATGAATAGTTTTAATCTTCAATATTGTATATTTACAAAGCGGTCAGTATGACCATTTGGTAAAGAAAGGATATATACTACTCTTAAAAAATATCAAAAAATAACCTGCCGTATACAAATGTGGAAAGCAACGGGAAACTACCACATTAAAGGCCCAAGTGGCATCCCAAGAACTAGCAAAGATGCTACTCTTTGCTGCAAACCAATCCCTTTGATTGAAACTTGCGAAGAATAAATTTAACGTTTATTTCAAAACATATAATAATTGCTCGTATAAAGTTCTTATATACTCGTAAATGCTGTAAGTGTAAAAAAAACTTTAGAAAACTTGGACATTTTATTAACAATGAAATAAGGTTGACACTGTGCTATTATTTATTATACATTAATGACTTTTAATAAATTATGTTTTTTTCCAGTTTTAGTTGAAAAAAGTTTTTCGATTTATTAAAATTACATTAAATTTAATTAACTTTTAGTTTTATATAAAATACATTTTTTCATATTTATTGATTTATTTATAAACATACAATAGTTTAAGTGTTTTCCGATGATTAGAACAATAATTAAAGAACAATATTTTATAGATATGTGAAATATAATTATATCATAATTAGATTCTTCATCCAAAGTATATCAGTAATTGAAAGTGTAAACTTTATGTGCAATTTTTTTCTTACAAATTAACATTATGGTATTTTAGTTACACTAAGGTGAAATAAAATTTACCTTTCGTCGTGTAGGTAATAAATTCCAAAAACCATTTTCATAACAAGCGAAGTCACACAAAACAAAGTCGTATCGTTGTAGGACAATATTTTATAAAGCTGATGAAGTTCACGAATTGTTCCCAGATCTCCCCCACACCGCCTTCAAGTTCACGCCTATGATGAGCGTCGTTACGGGAGCAGCGGGAGCCATCATCATCGTGGCGCTGATCATCATCGTCCTCCTTAGGAACCAATGCAACAAGGTAAGGCTTTATCCGTAAATATGTTCAATCCCAAAGTTCATAACTCAATAAAGGCATTTATTGTTTCTTAAACAACGATGTTAAACTCCATATTAAATAATTATAACGAATGAAAACGTCAGTTTTCTAGAAGTTTTATTATATTTTTGGATAAGACATGTTTTGCCCTTCTAGGGCACTATCAAATACCTTAGAAGGGCGAAACATGCCATTCCCATAAAATATAATAATAGTTCTAGAAAACTGACATTTTCATTCGTATTAATTATTCAATAGAGGTAAATAATGTGCGATTTGCGAAAATACACTGTTTTAACACTTAAAAAATGTTCATTTTAAATGTTTAATGTCTTAGCAAGGCGCCATTTCTATACAATATAATAGTTTAAACTTCTAGAAAACCAATTATTAAATTCATATTAATTTTTAAAAATAAAACTTTATACCATTGTTTAGCAAATAGTATACAATATTTCCCCTTTTAAATATGAAAGATGGTTTGGACACGTGTAAAGAAGTATTGAAGAAAGAATATTAAAGAAATTATATGTTAACGATGTACTCGTATATGTATGTTTAACTAAAAATAGACGAAAACCGAGAAAAACGTAGCACGATCAAATAAATAAAATATCGAATGTCACTCATGTGAGAAGTCGAAGCGACGTGCGTGCATGACAAGATGTATGAATGTTGAGGAAGCGAGAGAAGTCTGCCAAAAATGGCTGTCCATTCTTACCGCCCCTACAGAAAGATGCATGTTGGTTAGTTAGCTAGTGAATTTACTAGAATTTTTAAGCTGTTGATTCTCATGACACGTGATCGATAGCTAGTCTATCGCCATTTTTATTGTTTCGTGAATTCTACCAAACCAAAGACAGCGTAAAAAAATATTTTCACACTGACATCGCCGGGATTCAAGCCCTGAAACATCGGTGTGGCGTTCATGGCTATTACCATTCTGACACGGAGACCGTCAATTTTTACTATCAAAAGTTACAATCATGTGTATTATATTATACGATGAGGTTCGCAACCCATCACACCGCGCCTTCAGCGGGGGCGAAAAGAGAAGGATAGAGTGCCGCATCGGTTAAAGTGCGGCAGTCCATTCTTTTTACCTATCTCTTCGGTGAGACGGCGTGATGGTTAGTTAGCTAGTTAGTTCGTATTATTTTTATGGTTTTTTTTCAGATTTTTTTTTTAATTAAATTCTACAAATTACAATTGATGTAAGCTGACCGAATCACGTGGTAAACAGGTCGAAATCGTATTATCTATTTGAACAAAATCCGCAGCCTAAATCTGCCAGATTTTATATTCCTGTTATGTATCGATAAATCGAAATGATTTAACTTTTGGCGCGTGCTTTGTACAGCGCAGAATAGATTTTCGTTTATAACGAACATTTCCAAATGCATTATTTATTGGTAATCACAGATTTATCGGATGCTGCCGAATATGTTTAGGTACTATTTCAATCGTTAGCGGGAACGGGAATGGACGCGGCGGATATTTGATATCAACGCCAGATATTGCGCATGTATCACGCCTATGTATTTTAGGCACCGAAAGCTGATTTGAAAAATGAACACAAGTAATATTAAGAATCAAATTAAACATTGTTTGCTTTATTCACTTTACAATTGTTTCAGTTAAGCTATGTTTAGTATTTCGTTTATTCTACGAGGATCATAAAACACCTTCAATACCTTGAAATGAAAAAATACATTCAAGCGCTTGCAAATTAATTGAATTAATACACATAAATGTTAAAACTAATATGTTAAGAGTATTGCTAAAAGACATTGTCAATATCCTTTTGAATAGAGGTATATAATCATCTGTAATAAAAACAATAAAAGAACTTAACGTTAATGGCAAAATTATCATTAAAGCAGATGGGAGCTCTCTAGGGAGATACCTGCTACATCAGGAAAAAGACAAGGCGACAGTCTCACATGATGCCAACATCGGTTGGCAAAACAGCTCTGTCGCGACACTCTCAGTGAATAAAAAAAATTGTGATATTATAACAGTGTTTTAAATTTATAGTTTTAAGTATCACAGTGTTTCGGCCAAAACAATGGACTATTTAATTAAAATTGTGATACGTAAACAGAGTTTTATAATTTAACAGTTAATAATATTGAAGTATCACAGTATTCCGGTCAAAGCATTGGACTATTTACTTTTTACTCAAAGTTTACTATATTCAAGAAACAATAATAAATACAAATTTCACATTAAATAATAAGTATACGAGTACTCGTACATTCTAGGCATTTCAAATATTTAAATGATTTAATGGGAGCTATAAAAATGCAGTATTTGTTATAGTGAAAATAGATATTTTTCACTGATCATCCTCTTATTTTTTAAATTGCTTTTTTTCTTTCGTATATCATAAATAAATTATTGTCAACAGGACCGGCGAAGGCGCGGAGGTAAATCCGGCACTCGATCCCCTCCGCTGGGCGCTGAGGGCGGCTCCACCGGCAGCGACTCTGGGGGCGGATCACCGGGCGGCAAGACCGTCACGGTGGCCGCCCTTCCCCAGGGACAGAAGGGCGGACGAGCGCCCCAGCCGGCACTACGACACCTGCTCATGCAGCCTGCGGACGGAGCCGATGTGGACGAAAGGAATCCTGATATCATACCCGATCAGATTGACGGAGATATTCAAGTGAGAATTTATTTATTATCATTATCATCCACAAATAGACGTCCAGTGTTGGACTTAGACCCATAGACCATCTTTCTTGTGCTCTGTCTAGGTTTCTGTGACCGGCTTTTGTTAACCACTCCAGAGTGCGTCTGGTCCACCGATCATCCGTTATCTTCACTATATGAACGGCCCAATTCCACTTCAACAAAGCGATTTTGCACGTTTCATCATACTTTTCACCTATCTCTGATCCATTTACTTTGATGTCTGTCTCGCAAACTGATGTTCAATAATATATCTAATGATAAGTAAAATAATTGAAGCTTTCGTATGAAGCACTTAATCTGCCGTTTATAAATATTAAATAAAATAATAATACACTTTTGATATTTGTATCTAAACAACTTTATTTGTTAACATCAACCGGATTCGCTTCCGCCGCTTCGTCAGAGTGAGAGAATAAACTAAACATAAAATCAGAGAACAGTATATGAAAAATGAAATGTAAAATGGAGGGGATAAAGAGGGGTCGAAGAAAATGTGCACGAGGACGAAAAGGGCGTTAGAACGGTGAGTCATGGTCATTAGTGAAAAATAATGGAGAATTTCTAAATAGGATTCTGACGGATAGGGGAGTTAATTTATTTTTATTTTTATGGGAATATTTAAAATTATTTACAATGGAGAACATAACTGAAATGGGACTACGGGAAAGATTAGTTTGATTTTTAATTAAAAGCAGATGATTGTTAACGGTTTAATTATAATTTCTAATGCTTCCAAGTTATTTATGACCCGGGGAATTTTTGTGAAGCATTTTAGGCCAGAATCTTTAAAATATGTGTAGTTTGTCTCTAACAGATGGTTAGCGAACTCTGAAAAACCGTTATTATTCAGACATCTGAGATGTAAAAGAAAAATGTAAACGTAAGGGTGGAAGAACATCTGAGACATTATAGATACAAATATCAAAATTGTATTGTTATATTGCTGACGATATTGCTATAGTTGTTGAATGTGAGGAGGAACTGCAGGAGGCCTTAGCAACTTTGCAAGGCATTCTTTAAGATAGCTACAACATGAAGATAAATAAAGACAAAACAAAGCTGCTGACTGTAGGCCGAACGCAACATCAGATGAGAGTAGTGATGCCAGGAGTTCCACTAAAGAACACCAAGGAGTTTGTCTACCTCGGGAGCAAAATATCATGGGACGGACTGTCTAAGAGCGACGTCGATAGCCGTATACATCAGGCAAGGTTTGCATTTAATAAAAGATCGAAAATAATAGAATCAAATAATATAAACCTAAAACTGAGAATACTCCTCATCAAGACCTATGTATGGAGTATCTTGATGTACGGCTGCGAGACATGGTGTCTATCCGAAAGAGATAAACGGATACTGGAGGCTTTTGAGATGTGGTCCTATAGAAGACTCTTAGGAATTTCCTGGAGAGACCACATCACGAATGAGGAAGTTCTTCAAGGAATCGAAGGAGGAAGGCACCTGCTCAGGACCTTGTCCGAAAGGTGTGCAAGATGGATCGGCCATGTAATATGTCAAGAAGGTCTCTTGCATGCCATAATGGAGGGTATGACCGAGGGGACAAACTCTAGGGGACGCCTACGCCGAGAGTACCCGGAGGACCTGTTGGTGGACTGCGCTGCTCATCATATGCAGATTTCAAAAGAGCCGCATAAGACAGGGAAGAATGGAAGAGAAGAATAGAATAAATTGCTGCAAACCAATCCCAGGATTAAAACTTTCTAACTAACTATTGTTATTTTATTTGATATATAATTCGTTTATTGGGTGTATTGCGATGACGCATTGCCATTTTACCACATTAACTCTCAATGAACACCTAACTAATATTAATCTCATTGGATCTCCCGGATTTTACGAAGAGCATAACAAACATAACCAATTTAAAATATAAATCATCACTTTACAACAAATAAGTAATGTTTTGGGGTAAAAATAATTTTCTTTTTTACATGCATTATATGCACACTGTAGAATTTTACGCATTTTTGATAGCTATTGAATTATAAAGATTGTTATCATCCAAATTATGAACAACACACATTAAAATATAACAAATAAGACATTTTTATATAAAGCTCAATTTTAATTAATCACCTCAAGGGCGCTGTGAAAATACACCACTTGATTATTTAATAAATATATATACAAATACCTTACCTGACAATAAAGAGAGGAATTTTCAAAACGGTACGTTATTTTGTTCATATTATCTTTGTAAAAAGTTCTACGAACATCGGTTTATGGGCGTAGCTATTCAGAAGAGATCAACCCGATTTTCTGGAACGCAATCCGCAGATACAAATATGTTACCTAATATTTTCCCGTAAATTTATT
The DNA here is from genome assembly GCA_022606425.2 of Lepidostoma basale. Taxonomy (NCBI): domain Eukaryota; kingdom Metazoa; phylum Arthropoda; class Insecta; order Trichoptera; family Lepidostomatidae; genus Lepidostoma; species Lepidostoma basale. The sequence goes on along the minus strand of JAHDVF020001001.1, from coordinate 2,876,051 downwards.
TACTTTTTTTTTCCTATTTGGTGAGATAACAGGAAATTCCGCTTTTGAACAACAAACAAGAGAACAATCGCTCGCAAAAAAAAAACTTCAATACGTATGTTTCCATTATAAACTTTTTTAATATTTTTTTTACCGTATTTTTGAAATCTGCTGCTAGATAAATATATTTAAAAATATAATAATAAAAAGGGAAGACCATCGGAAGACGGTGATGATTCTAACATCAATATTTGTATTTTAGCTGCTGCCCTGGAGTTTATGGGTAAACTCTGAAACCATATGAGGACCCACATCATCAGTCTTCCTTAGATACGAGCGACAGGCGATAATAATGATTGTTTTTACTACTTTACTATGCTGAAGATGATGACTGCAATGATCTCCGAAACGTCGATCAATGGGGACATTAAGAGGCACGGATCTATCAAAAAATTATAATATAATGATTTCACCTGGTTATGGGCATTCAGCTTATAATCAACCAAACAAGTAACAATGTTTTTTTTTTTGTGAATGTATACTTACTCGTATACTTGTACACGAATCCTGGATTTTCACCCATGGTGGGTGATTAATTCATGAAATTTAATTGTATCTCAATAGAGACGAAGATGCAAACTGGAAACTGAATATGAATGATCAAGGTGTTTACAGGACTTATGACCTGTAATTGGTTGGGTTAAGCGCACGCTTTATGTAATTACATGGCGATCGATAATGGCGATAGCCTTCACATTGTGTTAATAAAGTAGTTTGCTAAATGCTAAAAATCAATATCCATAGATGGCGTGGGTGGATTGTATAAGTTGATCTTAAAAAGATTAACATGTGTAATCAAATCTACATAGATGGCCAATTGAAATTGACATGTGAAGATAAGTATAGATTTGGAGCATATATACAACTTCCAAAAAATTGTCATGCATGATCATAAACAAAGGTGGAATGGGGAATGTTGTAAACACATAAAGCGTGCGCTTAACCTAACCAATGACAGGTCATAAGTCCTGTAAACACCTTGATCATCCATATTCAGTTTCCAGTTTGCATCTTCGTTTCTATTGAGATACAATTAAATTTCAAGTAACAATGTCATGTATAACTAACTTTCATGTAGTAAAAATCTTATCATTGCTTAGTTAGATCAAATTTTTCACAGTATTATGTACGTCAATAATTATCGATCAAACCCATTTCCATTTCCAGATAGAGGTCCTGGTTATTTTTTACATATAAGAAAACAAAAATAATGTTTTTTCGTTTGTTTTTCCGCAGATCGACTACATACGCAAGAGACAGCATGTGTCCACTATAGAAACGGGGTCTCCCAGCAGGGTGGGTCTCATCCAGACCGGGGGGGCGCCCCCCGTGGGCCCCACCAGGCTGGGGGGCCCGTACTGCCCGGCCCCTAGAAACGGCCTACCGCTTCCGGGGATGCACGACCATCACCAGGGCATGCCTAATAATGTTGTGAGTCAAAATTTTGTCATAATATTTTTAACTAAACTTACGTATAATTTATTTCTAATAATGATTTCCATAAATGGTAATGATGAAAACTGTTTTTATATTTTTTCGTTCGAACACAGGGTGGCGCTTCTTTATGGTGTCCCTTAACAGCGATTGTGTCCTTGATTCTTCCTGTTTGATACACAAATATGAATGGTATCCAATAAATTGTTTTAAATATATTTCTAATATCATCGAGCTTCACTGTCTTGTAACAGAACCATTATACACTAGCAGTGTGCGATGTGGCTTTGTTTTATAATATACAGATATAAATGGTTTCCAACAGCACTTTTTAACATGTTTTCGATATCATCTACTTAATGCAGTCCTGTAACAGAGCCATTGTACCTCTATCAATGTCACCAAAGCTAATCTTATTATAAACACAAATGTGGTTGATTTCCAACAGCTTGCTTCACACGTGTTTCTAATATCATGAAACATTAAGGTGTCCTATAATAGACCCATTTTACATCTATCAGTGTGCACTGGAGCTTCATTCTATTATAAACAAATATGTGATTAATTTCTAAAGGCTTGTTTTAAGCGTGTTTCCAATATCATCCAAAATTAAGTACCTTTTAAGGTACCCGTGGCATTCTTCACTTTCAATGAAAATGTGATCATGGTTCTTTCGGCACACCAAAATAAACGATATGGATGTGGATATAGTTGTCCATGACGAACTGCTGTTGTATTTTTCGTAGATAATATCCATCAGTTAAGCTTGTATATTTAATTGTATTTCATTGCGCATCGTCAAATTGTGGATGAAATCAACATATCTCTGCAACCCTTAAATAAAATGCCAAAATTTTCATTAGTTTTTAAGTTGTGTTTGTTCCATATTTAATACCCCGAGTCTTATTAGTTTAAATTTTAAACTGCCTCTTCTTCTTCAGCCTACTCTTGAACCAAAGCATTTACTTCCATATCACTCTGTCATGTGCAGACTACGCCAAAGTTGTGTCGGTTGAATCTTACTTCCACTGTAGTTGCGGTCACCCTCCACTTTTTTTGGGATCCATGGTCTACAAGTCAGCAATCTTCTTGTCTAATTATCATCCAAGTTTCTGGCTATGTGACATGCCAATTGTCGTTTTTAAGTCACTACACAATGGATGATGTCAGTGACCTTCGTTTTTTTCTTTCAACGCATAGTTTTTGACTCTGTCTCTAAGACTTATTCCCAACGTGGCACTTTCGATATCTCTTTAGGTGACTCGTAATTTTTTAGCGCTTTATTTGGACAATGTTAGAGTTTCGTGGTCATAAATATCAACCGGTAAAACACACGCTTTATTAATTTTTCTCTTCAAGTTCACCCTTATGTATGGAAGCGAAGAATGAAACTGGCAGAAGAAGGATGATAGCAGTATAAATGCGTTAGAGATGAGGTCCCTAAGACGTATGTGTGGTAAAACGATGTACGGCAAAATTAAAAATGATGATATGAGAAAAGAGTGTAGAGCAGAAGAAGGTATTATGAACAAAGTTATGAAAGGATCGCTGCGTTGGTTCTGACATATGGAGCGCGTGGATGGAGAAAGTATACGTTAACGATTTAAATGGAGTACGGAATCGAGGTAGACCGAGGAAAACATGGCATAATCAAATTAATCAAATTTTAAAGGTTGGTAATGTAAGAAATCGGAGAAATCGACGTGCGTATATGACTCGTTGTATAGATGTGGAGAAAGCTAGAGAGGTGTGTTAGGATAGAGTAGTTTGGTGGTCCATTCTCTCTGCTTCTCCTTGCGAGGAAACCACGAGATGGTTTGTTGTGTTGTTGTATCCATCGTTTGACGGAAACACTTTGATATTTTAACATTATTCACTGCTAACTTAAAAATACTGTTTTAATAACAAAAATTAAGTTTATTTTTTATAAAATCGTCGCGACAGCTGTTTCGGTAACCGATATTACCATCATCAGGTATTACAATAAACAGTTTATTGTAACACCTGACGATGGTAACATCGGTTACCGAAACAGCTGTCTCGACGATTTTATAAAAAAATGAACTAAATTTTTGATATTAAAAACATGTTTTTTATTTAACAGTGAATATAAATAAATAGCATTTATTGTCATCACCATTTACTCGTATATATCATTGTTATTGGCGCTTGTATATAAATAATCCTACTTTTGCTTGTTATCAGAAACAAGTGTCTGAAATTAATGTTTAGATTTAATTATTTCATAATAATAATTAGATTAATTGAACGATGAAGTAGTTAATCGCTTTGTTATAACAGCAATATGAACGTGATATAAATAGTAATTAGTTGATTTAATTAATGGATTATTTCAAAAACTAGCAATCATATATTAATAAGGTTTTATATGCTCAACAAGCGTGTATGAATGCAGACAAGTGGATATAATTTGATAGGGGATATAAATGATATTGCTAATTAATTGATTGTTTAATTAAGTCATTAAAGCGTTTGTTATACACAATTAAGAGAGACATTAAATTGAAAACTCGGACTACTTTCATTTTATCATATTTGATATCCAAGCAATTACTGATTGTTCTTCGATTATTAAGATTATCCGCCAATCTACCATACACAGATTTTCTACATAAGAGATCTCATTTCTTCCGCATTTATTCCACTTGCATCCTTCTTTACCAGTTCCATGGTTTACTTCTTTACATAAGGGTTAGTGAAAAAACACCATTGTGCACTGCCATGTTGGTTTTTTTATGGATAGGCTTTTGTTTGCGATGACAACTTTAAGTGCACCATTTTCTCTGTTGCCTGCCCCAACCCATCTTTAAATATCCTATTCCGCTTTCCCACTCTTTGTTAACAGACTTCTTAAATAAGCCGTCATCCCGGAGGGGTAGGCAGAGAGAATGGAACGCCATACTGTTCTGTCCTGACATGCTTCTCTCGCTTCCTCTACATTCATACATCTTGTCACGCACGCACGTCGATTTCTCCGACTCCTCACGTGACCGACATTTAATATTTGATTGATTCGATCGTGCCACGTTTTCCTCGGCCTTCCTCTATTTCTAGCTCCATTCACGCCGTTTACATGTACCTTCTTTACCATTCTGTCTTCACTCATTTCTTTACCATGTGTCCAAACCATCTTAATGACTCTTTCATTATTTTGTTCATAACACTTTCATTCGCACCACATTCACCACGTATACTTGCATTTGACACTATATCAAATGCAGATTTGCCACACATTTGTCTTAGAAATCTCATTTCCACTGCATTCATTCTACTTTCATCCTTCTTTTGCCAATTCCATGCTTCACTTCCATACATAAGGGTCGGCACAAGAACACCATTATGCACTGCCATTTTAGCTTAGAATATCTACTTGTTACTGTTCGTGCTAATCTTGCAGACTGTCGTGATTTCTTCTAGTTCTAAAATCATTACCTTGGACTTATCCACATTCATCATCAAATCGTATCGCTTGCATACCTCATACATACAAGACACCAGAGCTTGTAGTTCATGCTCGTTGTCTGCGATTAGCACAGCGTCGTCCGCATACAATAGACATCTTACTGATACGCCGTTCATTTTTGCACCTGCATCCAACCCTTTCGTCTCTTTCAAACACTTGTCCATATAAAGGTTAAAACATACTTTCTAAATACACAAACTCATCTGCTTGTTCCAGATTTTAACCATTGACACTAACGTTGCATACTGTCATGATTTCTTATTTTTCGAAAATCTTCACATTAGACTTATTCACAGTCATCATCAGATCATAAGATAAGCGTAGATATTTCATAATATAATGACCCCAATAATTAAGACTGTACTACAATACTGTCTCGAAATCTCTGTCTATCAGGCCGTAATGTTGAATTAAATGTGGGACCGGTTTGATCTGACAGCTGTCAAATGTCAAAATATCGCAACTTTTTCGAAACAATTAATAAACATAAATATGTTTAACAATGTTATTACATTAATGTTGTCGGTACATTACAAATAAGGAAGATCTTACATCACATTCGTTGAAAATATTATGTAGATTTTTCAGTTTAGAGAGGTTAGGCAGCCAAATTGATATACCAGCACTACGGACACATAAATGTCTTATCTTAAAATGTTTGTAACACGTATTAAAGGAGTAATAATACAATCATTGTCGTATTTTATATTAATTTTACATTTAAATTCGAAATAAAATGAGATCATGGTACGATTCCAATATAACATACGGCCCCATAAATCTCCATATTGCAAATATTCTTTATGGTGCTTACGGCCTGGTAAATACTTTTAAAATGGCATTGACTGCAGTAGCATATAAACGAATAGACCAGATCTATGAAGGTATCTGTGGTAAGTTTTTGCTGTATGAAAAATGCCCCTCTTCCCTCAAATGTTTCCTTAACCTCATTTCGCCGGTAGCGCAGGACAAATGGGTGCTTTGTGTAATTGAATTGGGCGGAAAACTATAAAATCTCTCCCGTCCAAACAAACTTGATGTATAGGGCAATATTTTTAAAGGTTTTGCAACATTGCGGCCAAACGTTACGTTTGTGCAAGTATTTTGTCATTGTGCGCCGCCCAAAGACAACGTAAATCATTTCTTATATCTATAAGACACGAACACTCTAGCTAAAGTTGTTATCACATTTCAATAACAAGTAAGTGGTATAATTTATCACTAATTTGCTATAAAACTCCATATGTTCTAATGATTTTAGTGAAATCTCTTAATGGATGTTCATTTTAAATAATAATTTAATAAATCTCCCTCATATAAATTACTGTAGCAGCATATTATTTTTAGCAAATGAAGAAGATATGCGAATGTTAACCAATCAGAATACAGCAATGAGAACAATTTTAAGGAATAGCAGATATACCAGGATTAAAGTGATGCTGAAAGAACTAAAATTATGTCATTTAAAAAAATAATTACATACAACGTTTTATTAAGAATTTTTAAGGAAGATAAAAAGTAACCAACATGAACATCAGTATGAAACAAGAAAGAAAAAATAAACGAAGGCTACCTTTCAGAAAAAAAACAAATCTCAGAATTCTCTTAAGTATAAAGCATTTAAAATTTATGAAGATAAACCGGAGGATGTCAAAAGTGTGCAGAGCATTAAAAAAAATTTAATAGAATTAAATAAATATGTCAACAAAATGTAACCTTATATATTGATGTATATGTGGATTATTATAATTGAATGTTTAATTGTTTTTATTAGAACGTGTGTTATGTACATGTTTACTATTTCAAGTAAATAAATAAATAATTTCATTCGTATTAATCGTCTTTGTGAATATTAAATATATTTCATAATATGGATTAAAATGAAATAATACGATGTTTATTTATTAACTACTTCCAATTATTGTATTTATTTCATCAGCGACCGGTTTCGCCAGGCTAACTAACAAATAATTACCAGTTTATCGTTGATCTGACCGTCTGTCGATTTGAATTCGACAATGTATCATACACAGATTTTCCACACATTCGTCTAAGAGGTTTCATTTTTACTGCTTTATTATATTATACTTTCATCCTTCATTTGCCAGTTTCGTGCTTCACTTTCATACATAATTGTCGGTACAAGAACACCATTATCAAATAGCGTAAATTTTAAAATCATTACTATAAGAAACGGTTTTAAAATGGTGGAGACCGTTGTTTGATTATATTTCAAAACGCGCAAGTAGAACTTTTGTCATCTCCCTGGGCCCCTATTGTTAAAATTTGGTGAAAAAGACATTCGGTATATATTAAATAAGACTGATTTTAATGTTTTTTTGATAACGAAAATCCTCAGCAAACACGTTTCTGTTGTCACAGTTGATATTGAAACGTATCGGCAGTCCTAAGCAAACAGTTATAAAGTCTCTTTGGTCCAGTAGCCCAGCTCTGGTGTTGGGAAATCAAATGAGAAACTCGAATTAGAGTATTCAATTTACTACAAAATTAGTCCGTCCCTAGATGTAAAACAAATCCACCATATTGTATTTTGAATTCACATTTTGAAGAACGTAGTATTTTCACAACACTCTTTTTGTAATTTTCACACAATGCTTCGAATCGCAGATATCCTTCCTCGATGCAAAAAATATTACAAATAAATGAGACAAATTATCATTTGTAGTTAATATGACATATATTAGACGACCTTCGTGGCCGAATGGTAAGTGCTTTGACTTCCACCCCGAAGGTCCCGGGTTCGATTCCCGGCTATGGCAGTGTGATTGTCACACTATCTTTGGTCTGGTGCAGAATTCACGTGACAATAAAATGTCGATAGAATGGCTACCTACCACATATCACGAGAAACAATAATGATATCTATACCCTTTATATCGGTTTGGCTCGCGCTGTAATGATGTGAAAGAACGATTCAACAAAATAATAATAATAATAATAATAATAATACATAAACCGTTTCTTTGGAAAATTACTGACTAATTACGTCGAATATGTACTTATTTTGGTCGTTGATATAATTATTGAAGTCTAACTAACTTACATACCATCACGCCGTCCCTCCGAAGTGGTAGGCAGAAAGAATGGAATGCTACACTTATGAAAGTGGCTTACGTAACTAATTGAATTTTACGTATTTGTTAAATAATATGTGGTATTAATTTGAACACATTTAAATGTAAATGAATATTTATAATTTTTCTCAGAAATTACTTAACATAAGAACTTGAGTAATGTCATTTTAACTAGCTAACTAACTAACTAACCATCACACTGTCTCCTCAAAGGTAATGGCAGAAATAATGAACCGCCTCACGATTCTTTTACATTCATACTTCGTGTAATAAACGCACATCAATTTCTTCAACTCCGCGCGTAAAACTTTGTATTTTTAAATAATGTTTATTTAGATAATCTATTGTTTTAGTGGCAACACTATGATACTTCAACTATACAACAAGTTTAATTTGGAACAAGTCATAATATCACAATTTAATGTATTTTTTTACTTTCTATGAATTTAAATTATTCACTTTTTGAGTATCTCAACAGCTGTTTCACCAATCGAAATTGGCATCATCAGGTATTACAAACAACTGAAAACAGTAATAATAATACCTGTTGATGCTAACGTCAGTTGGCAAAACATCTGTCGCGGCACTCAAAATGTCTCTTCTTCTTCTTTTTTGATTGTAGATCTTGCGATCTGTTTATGCAGGTTATTAATTTTCTTTCTGTGATGAAGACGACCAGCCTTCTCTCCATCTCTTTGATGGTCGTCCTGGTGGTCGACGGCCCTCTGGAGTCTCGTTAATCACGATATTAGGAATTCTTGTTGGATCCATTCTCTCGATGTGGTCTTTTCAGAATCGTCTTCTCTGCCTACTCCATCTCACTATATTTTCAATTTTGCAGGAACCGCGACTTTCTTCATTGGGTATTCACTCAAAATGTGATATTTAAAATGTAAATATTTACTCAAAATGTGAATAATTAAAATTGTGATATCATAACTGTGTTATAAATTTTAACGTTTACTAATGTTGAAGTATCACAATGATTCTGCTAAGACAATGGACTATCAAATTAACAGTTAAATATTTTTTCTTATTAAAATCGAATTTACACGTCACTTCGAATTTAATTTTAGCCCAACACTAGCACAGACCTATCGGAGTATTACCAAGACACTACGCTTGTAATTTAGGTGATATCGGTTAAATTATTCATGACATGTTTAACTTAGTAAGATAACAGTAGCTTAAGTATATAAAAACAGCCATTAAGCGGTGGAAGCACAAGCCTAAACAGGGACTCTTAAACGAGCAATATAGGGATTTTATGTTATACGTATTAACGTTAAATTAATGTCCCAATATATATTTACTTGCGATCCTTATGTAAGTACATTAGTGAATATACTGTCATCAAAGAGGCATTGAAGGTCACGTTGTAAAATTGATCGCTTAGTGCATAAGTAGGATAGCTTTACGTTTAAAATTATAGCATTAAAATGTGACATTCTATCTGATTTTTCGACTGTGTGCTTCATTTTGAAATATTATATATTTAAACGAAACATGTTTCGGACCACAGACGTCCTTCCTCGGTGAAGATTTTTGAAAATATGTCACGCATTTGCTTTTATTCTTAGAAGAATACTGGAAGTTTTTATCTTTATCGATTTGAAGTACACCTTCAAATCAAGTTGAGAAAAATGTACTCATAAGTGGATAATTAAAAAATCTATCAATAATTTATTATTTTTTACAATTATGCACAATTTCATATTTTATAGAAACATAATGGAAATCATTATTATAAATCTATTGTTTCTTGAACAATTATGTGAAACTTAAAAAACACGAATGAAAACTTTCTTTGACAATATTGGATAATATTTGATCGCAAAGCGAATCATTCCCATAAAATAAAATTAGAGTTTAAAAAAACAGATGTTTTTGTTTGTATTTATTAAGATGTCCATTCAAATATTAGCGTGTTTCCTTTTTTTTATTTAATTGTATAAATTGTAAGATTTCATAAATCACTATAGAAATCACAAAACACAAATTAAAACGTATTTTGTTAACATATGACATTTGGTCATGCCATAACAAGGCAAAACATATAATTTCAATAAATTAAAATTAAAATTTCTATAAAATAGACGTTTTCATTAGTGTCAATTATTTAATATGGAGTATTACGTAATTTTCAAGAAACATCTACAATTATTATTAGATATGGATTATTCATATTCATCAAAATGTCAATTAATTTATTTGCGTGTATTTCTATATGTATTAAATTTTCTTCAGAAGACGATTCCACCGCCGCTCGCATACAGTACCCTGCCTAGGGGCGGGCATTGGCCCAGCTACGGGGGCACCATCGCGGGCGTGCGACCCATGGCCCTCCCGCACAACATCCCCATGCAGCACATGCGCACCCTTCCCAGGGGCTTCCGGGGCCAGCCCCTCGAGGAGAGCCGCCCTTACCCCAACGGGGGCGCCGCCTCCCCCAGCCACATATCCGACGAGGACCTCACCACCACCCCCGAGACCCCGCTCATGAGAGACAAGCGCGAGAGCACCGTCTGACAGACAACTCAGTTGTAAGGACCCGAAAGACTATTTATAAAATATTAACATGGTCCTCACACTGATTATAAACTATTTCATAAATGGAAGCGGTCTTTTTTACGTAATATTAAACCTGTATTTAATACTGGACTTTGTATATGTGTACAAAAATATATATTCGAAATAGGATTCATTGTTATTTAAAATTATGGAATTACATATAAAATAAACAATTAATATTATATTAAAGTGTATTATATACGTTAATGTGTGTTCTTTACTGACAGTTGACTTGAAAAAATAATTAAACTATTATATGTCGTAGGTATCAAAAATAAAATCATTTAACTTACGAAAAAACAATGTTTTCTAAAGGGTTTTGCAATTGTGTAAGATTTCATAAAAATAAATAAAGTAGTGTTTTTTTTTATTCGGTGCATTAGAAAACTAAGTAAATACGAGAATGTTATAGGAAATTTATTAAAGTATTAAAAATATTTTGTGATATTAACATAATTTAAATAAACTTTGTTAAATGAATATCTAACACAACAAAATGCTTTGTAAATCGGGATGTACTCGTACATTGTCATGAATAATTTATTTATTATTTATTAATATAAACCGCCCCCACAATTCACGTAGACCAACTCGTATACGTAAACCAATACTTGTACCAGTACCAGTACTAGTACCCGTACCTGTACCAATACCAGTACCAGTACCAGTACCAGTACCAGTACCAGTACCAGTACCAGTATCAGTACCAATGCGAATATAAATAGATTTTAATTTTATATTTAGAATATCAAAACACCCAAATTCTTTCTAAATAAATAAAACAATTTATTCAAAATCGAATCTATTCTTAACATCTTAGGGTTCAATCAGAATGTATGAATTTTTTTTTTGTTATACGATTTAAAAATATTTAATCTGCATCTTTTCTATGTAAAGTAGTATAATTTGTAATTGGAGATATTTGCAAAAAAAATCAGTGTTAATTTCTTTTCAATATTATAAAGGAAATTTGAAAACAATAATAATGATCGTTATGAAAGTCCAAAAATGTTATAAAAATACGATAATAATTTTTAAGTTTTTTACTTTTAAATTCACAAGACAAGTTTGTGGCGAATAAAGAAGAAATTGATCTATTTCGTTTGTGATTTTTATTATATCAATTAATTTATTATTTATTATGTTATTTTCATAAACTTTTCCATTACATGGAAGTGTATTTAATAGGGGCAAAGGCTGTATTATATGAAAAATATTAGTAAAATAATATTTTTTTGTTTCCATATATCAAAAACTTTAAAATAATTTAATGCACTGACTTTTTTGTTAATGTTTACTTCTATAAATAATATATGTAGTTAATTATAAATAAGGCAAAATGAGCCATTGTACATATTCGTAGGTACCTACTCAATTTGTGAAAAAATAAAAATTAAATGTGCAATGTACATAAACTATAATGTGAAAAATAAACTCAATATTTTTTCTAACTCCTTCCATTAAAGTTATCGTGAAATATTTTGCTGTTTCGAATACTTAATAATCAACCTAGATCTAAAAAAATCATTTTTTTTTCTATTTTGAGTGGTCGATTCGGCTCTTAAAAAATTTCTTAACATTCTTGCAATCCCATTTAATTTTTTTCCGATTCTACGATACTGATTCGATTGATAAGCGTTCATTAACAAAATAAAGTATTTTATTTTATGCAAGCAAAAGAAAGACTGATTTTTTTGACCTGCACGAATTTTTCGATATTAAATATTGATTTATTTTAATTATTCATTTTTAGAAAAAAAAATTATTTTGCTTTTAATATAAAGCGTTTAATTGTTTTACTTTCATACAAAAAGAAAACATCTTATTAATAATTTTAACCGACCTGAATGTGTAAATATTAATTTATTTCATATTTTCAAATGCAAGTTATTATAAATGATAATTAATTAAAACGATGTTTTTTTTAACTAATCAGTTAAATAATTATCATGGATTAATACTCATAATTTTCAATTCACCATGGATAAAGGAATCGAAAGCATTTTTACGGAAAAAAATCCGGAAAATATATACTAAAATCTTTAAAACACTTTTTATATAATTTTACTACTTATTTTACTTTGATTATATTCCATAATAAATTTAATATTATAAATCACTCAATGGTATAAAATTTATAAATTTCTGAGTATTCTCAACTTTACACAATGTGAACATCATTGTTTTGGCAATGATTGATATACAAATACATGATAAATTTAAATGACAAATTTGTATACAATATTCAATGGGCAGAAATCAAAGCTCATTAGAAGAAGGAACTCGGTCATCTTGGATTAAACCAAGCTTTCTGCCCCCCAAACCACTACCCATGTTAAAAACTCGTAATTTAATTTGTGTTTCGATTATAAAAGAGTATTCGAAATTAATGTGAACATAGAAGTGAAAGCAGCATGTCAAATTTATTTGATCAGCTAAATATATTTTTGCTTCAAAATACTCTTACTTTTCAAATAACTTTTCAAAACTCGTTTTTATTTAAGTAAACAAATATTGTCATGGTCTGTATAATGATGACGATATATTAATATTAATTTAAGTTGATATTGTTTTTAAAATATTACATCTTGGGAATAAAAATTGAAGCATACAACTTTTACGTATACTTGTTTAATGAGAAAGACTTAATTCAGTGCTTTTTAAAACCTATTTGGAAGGATTATTGTTTTCTTATTTTGCATAGTTGTACAACTGAATTTGTTCGTTCCCATTTAAAGATAAAGATGTAAATAAAATATTTCTTAAGGTTGTGATCCAATCAATCCCAAATAATATTACTTTGTACATTCTCACAAAATCTCCTAATATCTAAGTTACTCTAAATTGTAAATAAATGTATAATAAGGTGCTGTTCAATGTGTAAACATAACGTAAAACTATTTATATAAATATGTAAATAAATGATAGTTAATCCATTATGTACAGTAAATATTTAAAACAAAATACGCCATCAGTAATTGTATAAGGGTTGGTGATGTTAGTTATAAATATTCATCTTTTATACGAAGCAAACGCGTTTAACAACTTGAATGATTTATGATTTTAATAACGTTCATTTCAAAACAAAACTTTTATTAAATTAATAAATCTATTGCCCTGAATACGAAACGATTAAGCAACTTTGTTCGTTTTTCCAGTTTTATATCGTGTTAACAAATGATATTGAATTCACGTGAAAAGTTTTTGTTAATATTATTTTATTGACACCGCGTAATACAATACAAGTTATGTCCGAGAAGAAAAAAAACTGTTAATTTTATGATTACAAAATTATTGATTATATTAAATGTTTTCCTTGTCGAATGTGACATGGGAAATACTCATATATTTACTCATTAACTTGCTAGTTATATACATATATAAATACTCAATTGGTTATTAATTGAATTTGTATAAACCGAATTATCAAAATAAAAAAAATGTGTATGATAAATTTTACATCTAAATTGAATCCACAGCTGTGAAATATAGTTAAGGAAAAATAAAATTTGATTCAAAATATTTCATTTGTTTCATTTCTTATACCTTACTATTGTGTGGCCAAATCAATTAACACATAGTCAAAGTAAAAGTATATTATATAGACACATACAAAACCTTTAATTCTCTTGTAGCTTTTGGTTAAAGGCTTTTCATTAAAATTGTCCACTGCAGGAATGACCAAAGGAAACACAGTTTAAAACAGAGATAATAAATATTTCAGAGAATTTCTTTTTATGTTTTTTTGTTTACCACCTCATCAAAAAAATAATCTGTAAAGAAAACGGAATTAAATTTATCATTTAATTTTTTTATTTTATTAAACCAGTAATCAAATAAACTATTATTAAAATCTAAATGTGACTTTTTAAATTTTCGAATCTCCGATTTCGAAGATCTAGAAGAGTCAGATTGCTGCAAGTTGTCGAAACCAAAAGAAACAATTAAAATATACATTTTAAAAGGTAATTCTTTGATATTGCTAGTAAATTATTTAGTTACTGGTTATGTATTATAATATAAAAAAAAAATGATAAAATCAATCCCGTTAACTTTAATTAACGAATATTTTAACGATGTGGTTGGCGAGTTATAAAAAGTAATTTTAGAGGAATTATTAACTGTTGCCGACGACATCGTACTCATGAGCAACACTCCGGAGGAACTAGCTGAAATGCTGAAAGAACTAAACGATGTATCCAAATCTGTAGGTTTGAATATGAACCTGGCAAAGACCAAGGTGATGGACACGGAAAAGGTTAAAATCAACGTGGACGGCAACAGAATTGAGAATGTCCAAGAATATACATACCTGGGATATAATATATGCGATTGGGCCGAGTTAACCAAACCGCAGAGCTAAAAATAAGAATTGGACTAAGCTGGGCAGCTTTCGAAAACATGGGTTACATCCTTAAAAACCGGAAAATACTGATCAACCTGAAATGAAAAATCTATGAAGCCTGCGTTCGGCCAATTATACTTATGGTCTTGAAACTGTTACATTGTCCAAACAAAGTGCCGAGAAACTACGAGTGACCCAAAGAGCCATGGAAAGAGCCATGTTAGGAATAAGTCCGTCAGAGTCATAGTGAGAAACGATACGGTGAGAGAAAAAACAAAGGTTACTGACATCATCCACCGGGTGGCGACTCTAAAGTGGCAATGGGCAGGTCACGTAGCCAGAAGCTCAGATGAAAAGTGAACAAGAAGACTGCTGACTTGGAGACCGTGGACGGCAAAGAGAAGTGCAAGACGAAAGGATGCTCTGAACAGACATGTCGGAATAACCTGGATGCAGTCTGCACAGGGCAGAGTGACATGAAAGCGAATGGAGGAGGTCTTTGTCCAGTAGTAGACGGGAATAGGCTGAGGAAGAAGGAAGAACTGCTAAAATTTATATTGAAATATTATGACAAATTTATAGTTGTTAACAGTTGATAATGTTGAAGCATCATAGTGTTTCGGCCAAAACAATAGTCTACTCTTTTATTCTTTAATGTTAAGGGTCGTATTATGCATTGTTAAAATTTTCTCACTGAGGAAGGACATCTGCTGTCCGAAACAAGTTTGTGAAATTATAATGTTTTTCAAAAGTTATTGAAATGGGAATCCACAATACAAAATGATGAATATAGAAGAAATATCAATTAGGATACTCTGAAGTAATTTCTTCTGTTGTTTTTTTTGTTCATAACAAAAACCGGTAAACTACGGCTCCTGGCCGGTTTAGCTTTCAATTTGTCGCGGTCTTATCGCCGAAACATCGGAGAGAGGAGAGTCCTGCTCGGCGGGAGATAGGCCGGAGGATGAGTCTGAAGAACGGTGACAACCATTGATTGATTACCCCACCCCGACACGCAGTCCGCGTGGGAACCGCCAGCCGCCTACACGTGAGCCGGCAGGGCGGAACTACCCCGAGTTATTATAGCTGAAAAAGCCTGTTTATTTGAGCCGCCTAAAATTACAATCACACTTTGGTGAGTATATCCACTGTACTTGTGACCAGATCTTTCGGAAATGAATGTTTTGGTTTATTCTGTTATTTCAGTTTTGTTTCAATATTCCTGTTTTAAAATTATTTCAAGCAGGATGCATGCGCCAAAGAAGAATAATATTAAGAAAATAATTAAACGTTCGTGATCAGTTTCATCTTAAGAACATTTTTTATGGCCATTTTTTTTTTAACCATTTTATAAAATATTTAATTAAAATAAACGATTTTTTGTTTGTTATTATGTGAACATTATTTAGTAAAAAAATGTATTATTATAAATATATAATAAAAAGTATATGTTTTTCTATTTATGAATTTTTTTTTTTAACAAGATTGGTAGATATCAATCCTTTAGTTTTTGGGAGAACTTTTGTTAACTTATATATTAACAATAAAAAACATGAATTTCTACTTTATTAACATTTACTAAATTAGGTTAATTTGTGTTCATAATGCGAAATTCCATAAATATGATTTCTAATCGTTAATTAATTTTTTCCAAAAATTTAAGAATCGTATCCACCAAACTAGTTTAAAAAAACAAATTCATAAGTGGAAAAACATATTTTTATTTAATAAAAATTATATACAATTAGTTTTTTTCTTAAATTACCTAATATTTTTTAAACAACTGTGATTATTTTATTATGGTTAACTTAAATACGATATTATTAGCTAAAATGTTATTAAAATGAACTTATTTTTAAGATTTTATTAATACGAAAAAATATTTCAATTCAAATTGTAATAAGGAGTAATTATAACAAATTATATTAGCTTTTGGTAATTTTTTACCTTAAATTAACAAGCGTTGTGAAAGAAGAGACTCAAGTCGGGATCAATCATCTTACTCTTCAACCATGAACCAATACTTCTAACAGGAGTTGTCGCAAATATGTTTTCTTAGTCACGAATCTAAAAACAAAAATGATTTTTAAATATGGAACCCCTTTATTGAGTACCGATTGAATATTCTATAGAAACCATGGTTAACCAAAAAGTTGTTTAAATTTATTTATTGAACAGTGATGTTGATGATGAAATAATGGTAAAAAACACATATTAAAAATTAACTAACTAACTAACTAACTAACCATCACGCCGTCTCCCCGAAGGGTTAGGCAGAAAGAATGGACTGCCACACCTTTCTTTCCTGACATATTTCTCTCGCTTCCTCAACATTCATACATCGTGTCATGCACGCGCGTCGATTTCTCTGACTCCTCCATGGCCGACATTCAATATTTGATTTATTTGATCGTGCCACGTTTTCCTCGGTCTTCCTCTATTTCTGGTACCATTTACATCATTAACATATAATTTTTTTACCATTCTTTCTTCATTCATTCTTTCCATATGTCCAAACCATCTTAATGATCCTTTCATTATTTTGTTCATGACACCATCATTCGCACCGCAATCACTTCCTTTATTTTCATTCGACACTCTATCATACACAGAGTATCCACACAGTCTTCTAAGAGATCTCATTTCTACTGCATTTATTCTACTTTCATCCTTCTTTTGCCAGTTCCATGCTTCGCTTCCATACATAAGGGTCGGTCAAGAAACAATGAAAATTTTATTTTTATTTTTAGCAGTATTATGTAGTGAATGAAATAATTTAAGGTAAGTGTTATCCTGAATGCACCCCTGGAGCTGTCATACTCCCCTTGATGGAGCAGCACAAGGCAGCAACACAACTCTCGTCAAAGTATACTGGAACTTCATCAGCGAGCCACCTTTCACTATATTTACTCATTGTTTGCGTGCTGGAGCTTTTTCATTTACGAACGAGTCTGACAGAAACATTTTTTAACTATAGCTATAGCTCGTTATCCATCACGAAAAGTTGTACCAATAAACATTCAACTTGCTCAGATACAAAAAATTCTAACAGTAATGATTTAAATCCATTTATTATATTTGAATTCGTTAAAATGTACAATCTCCAATGTGAGTAGGAAATTGCTCATATTATGAAGAATGTATCTATCATGTCCAGGCTTTCTCCCATATCCCATAAATCAAGAGCATTTTGTCCCCTAGGATTCTTCTAGAGGTTAGTATAATAATAAACTATTTTTGAAATCTTTAAACCAGTCCTCTTCTAAATAAAAAGTACCGGAGTTTACATATTGTTAGGCTTTTTTACTGAAGAAAACCTTTTTCGTATACAATATTTTTAAAAATTAAAGAATTAGCAAGGTTCAAACGTCATTCCTATGAAATTTCTAAAAAATAGGTTTGTTTTATTGGTATAAATTATTAAATGTTAAGTTTTACATCATTGTTCAAAGTCAAAAAAAATATTGTAAGTTATATTGTTATTATATTTGAAATATCATGGTAGAAGTCCATTCTAAGTAATTAAAATACAATATATTATATTTAAAAATTCTTTATAGTATATATTTTCTTAAATTTTACTTAGATTTGTGGATTCGACCGGTTTCTGGTCAATGTTTTCCTAGCTCACCAGAATTATTTACTGCTCACCAGAAAAAGGCAGCGAGCTGCCGAAACCAGTCGATGCCTTAAACCTGAGTGGATTTTAACTATTGTAAGAAACTATGTTTTATTTTTATTTTTTTTTTTTTTTTCATTATTTAAATTAAAGCTATTTTTCCAATGCCACTTATAACACAATGTTATTTTACAATTTAAGAAAATTGTTTTATTGTTTTTAAACATTAAAATGCTCTCAAAACTGTGTCGTTTCATCTCAAAAATGCTCCAATTTAAACGGAATATACGAGTATATGATACATACGAGTATTACAACACATAAAGTTGTTGAAGGTTTATTAGGTGAATTCGATTGTGTATGAATCTGTTTCCTTGCACCAGTCACCTGAAACTCACTTATCATCTCTGGTTATCAATTTGGAACCAAATAATGATTGTAATATTGTTTACAAAATGCACCAATTTAAACTAAATATATGATAAATATTACATAAAACTGTTGAAGGTTTATTAGGCTGAATTTGATTATTAATGAATATTTTTCCTTGCATCAGTCACCTTAAACCCACTTATCATCTCTGGTTTTCAATTTGGAGCCAAATAATGATTGTAATATTGTTTACGTGTCAAATTTTATATTAAATATAGCCAAAATAATGCCTATTCATTGTGATTATTCTGTTTGTACGGATAAAATCCTTCATAAATCATTGAATACGAAAATCCACCTACAATACTTCTGGCATTCAGTGTTTATCAAAACGTTACGGGTTATTCATCAGATCGCAATTTGTTTTGGGTATTGCTGACTTAATTACTGATCCGAGCTGTAATTCCGATAGATTGAGCCATAAAAATATGATTTGTGTGAAATGTTCCTTCATCGGACTCTCAATAATGGGATATTCTTTCAAACAAGTTTTATACACTTAATAAAATTAATTGCGAATTTTCTCGTAATAGTTGTTTTCCTATCACTTCGTGATTTATTTCGGTTCTATTGAATCTAAATCACATTAAATCACAATGTTTTTTTGTATGCTATGAAAATCGTGTACTTGATCATCAAAAAACAAAAATAATTGTATTGTTTATACAACAGATATAAGCACATTAAATGGGGGGATTTATAGGTATCAATTTGATTTAAGAATTATATTTAATTTTTTTATTAATATTTATTCATTAATCGTATCTCAATAGAGACGAAGATGTAAATTATTTAGAAACAGAATATGGTGGTCGAGGCGTTTACAGGACTTATGACCTCTCATTGGTTGGGTAAAGAATTAAATGTATCTCTATTGAAATATAATACAATAAATTCTTAATGATTAATCCGTAATGGGTTAAATCCAGTATTTGTCTACAAGTATTTGTATACATTCAAAAAACAAAATGTAATATTTATTCAGTTGGCCACGTGTGGAGTCATGTATGACAAGATGTAAGAATATTGCGGAAGTGAAAAATGTATTTCAGATTAAAAAGTGTGGCGGTCAATTTTTTCTGCCAACCCCTTTGGAGAGACGGCGTAATGGTGGATTAGTTAATAAGTTATTATTATTTATTATAAATTTTCTGTCTAAAGTGAAGAGAAGTCTTTTGAAATAAATAGAACTTGAAATAAACTGAAGTATTTTGAAATAAATAGAAGTTTGCGTTTGCATTTATTAAATTTATGTGCCGGATGGACAAGGACAGGCCTAGGAAGTATACATAGAAGCTGAAGAAAGGGCTCATCTGCGCCCTATATACGCCTCGGGTATGTGGTGGGAACCCTTCTGTGTGTCTGATGTGGAGATGCTTTTCTTGCGTTGCCTGCGATTCACGGACGCTAACTAAGATTAACACGAACGGCAAATGTGCAAAACTGCAATGTGACTTACCACCCTTTAATATTACGTACCCAAAACCCTCGCTGTTATTACTTAAATACAAAAAATGGATTAAACATCATAAGGTTAGATCGTATTAGAAATAAACACTCAAAGGCAGCTTCAAAGTTGAAACTATTACAGAAAATCTGGAAGAGGTTTGTCTCCGGTGAATTGCAATTTCTTAAATATTGTCTTCATGGTTTGGCCAAGACCAACCATACTGTTAATGAAGTTCTTAGCAACCCGAGATCATAAACGCACCAAGAAAAAAAATAGCAATATGATGGACTAGCATTAGAAAGGAACTGTACACCAGCAGCTTTTGTCAGAAGCTGATCCAAAATCAAAGATTGTGAAGACTGTGTACGTGAAAAGCCGTCACCAGATAATGGGCTTATGACTAAAAATAAAAGAAAAGTGAAAAATATTAGAAAGTGGTTATGGTTTTAATTTGGACTCTGAAAATGAATGAAATGAACCGGTTGGAGGCGTTAGAAAAGTGGATAATGCTCCGTATAGCGTATACTGATGAAGTCGCTAATGCAGACGTACTACAGAGAACCGGAGCCAATTGAGATCTGTTGTCCTGTTGTCATGTGTTAAGGGGAGAAAATTACTACATCCTTTAGCTGATAATCATGGTCAAGAAATTTGTCCTAGCTGCGGAAAATAGGAGAGAGAAATTAGGAGAATTGAGAATCTGGTCCAAGTAGCGTAGTACAAAAATGCTTTCACTGTAGTGAGTTAGGATATCTGACACAGCACCAGAAGAAGAAAAATACGTTTATTTCCACAGCTATCGACAAAAAAAGCGCACATTTCCGACAGCATTGCTATTAGTATACTGATTAGATGGTGTAAATAGTATTTTATAGGTCGAATAAAGTGTATTTTGCTATCTCAAAAATAAACCAAAATTTTCGAATTACTCAATAACGAGGCCATTTTGTAATATTTGATTGTGTCACATAAAATGTTACTTTTTCATTTGATAAAAATTTCACAAAACTTACTAGACGAGTAAAATTTTATAATCTCGCCCGTGTTTTTACGAATTTTTCGTCAAACATGCCATAAGGAACAGTAAAAAATAAGCAACCGTACAGTAAAAATATAAGTTACGAACTAGCGTTATGGCGGTAGTCACGAACTTGTAATGGACAAACAACGAGTGATGTGGTACAGAAGAGTCCCAAAGACGACATAAACTGCTACATCAAAACCACGCGGCAAATTTAACTGCTGCTTCAAAACCAGAACATGTGTAACTTCGCCTTAAATTCATAATTCAGATAAAAACTTGTACATTTCCAGCAGTTAACAGCACGTTAGGGCAGTGATCGACAACAGGCGGCCCTGGCGTCCATTTTAGTGTGAACACCGTGCATGTCTCACTGTAATGTTTGAAGTATTACACTTTTTTTTATATCACTAACTTATTTTTCTTCTTCTTTTTCTTCTTCCTTATTGTAGACCTATGAAGTCTGTTCTCCAGAATGTTGCTCCTCCTCCTGTGAGGTAGATTCCCAGCTGTCTTTCCATCTTTTAGGAGGTCTTCCACGAGGACAAAGAAGAAGAACTTTTAGGTGATTTGTATACATGCAAGAATGAATAAAAAAGAATGGTAAAACAAGTATATGTAAACGAAGTGTATGGAACTTGGAATGAGGAAACTGAGGAAAACGTGGCACGATCAAACAAATCAAATATTAAATGTTTGCCACGTGAGGAGTCGAAAGAATCGGCGTGCGTGCATGACACGATGAATGAATGTTGAGAAAGCGAGAGAAGTATGTTAGGTAAAAAAAATGTGGCAGTCAATTCTTTCTGCCTACCCCTTCGGGGAGACGGAGTGATTTTTAGTTAGTTAGTTACTTCATTTAGGTGTAGAATTCACGTGACAATAAAATGGCGATATATTAGCTATCTATCACGTGTTACGAATATCACTATGATAGCTATAATAATACCCTTTACATCGATTTGGCTCATGCTGTGATGATGTAAAGAACGATTCAACAAAATAATTATAATATTAATAATAATTTTATTAGAATACACATAAATATATATTGATTAGATAATCTATTGTTTTGGCGAAAAACACTAGAATATTTCGATATTATCAACTGTTTTATTGAAACTCTATTATATAATATCACAATTAATTTTAATTGTTCTATAATATCCATGATGGCCAGGGACAGAAGTAAGTGGGGGACCGTTGTGGAGGAGGCCAAGTCCCACACCGGCATGTAGCGCCAATAAGATGATGATGATGATAATATCCACGATAATGATGCAAACATTGGTTAGCGAAACAGTTGTCGCGACAATTTCATAGATATCAAATCAATTGTGATATTTTATGACAAAACAAACAAACAAACCACCACGCCGTTTCCCCGCAGAGGTAGGCAGAGAAAATGGACCGCCACACTACTCTATCCTGGCTCACCTCTCTAGCTTCCTCCACATTCATACGAGTCAAAAACGCACGTCGATTCCTCCGACTTCTAACATGACCAACCTTTAAAATTTGATTAATTTGGTCATGCCATGTTTTCCTCGGTCTGCCTCGACTTCGTACCCCATTTACATCATTAACATATACTTTCTTAACCATTCCTTCTCCATCCATGCGTTCCATATGTCCGAACCAACGCAGCGATCCTTTCATAATTTTATTCATAATACCTTCTTTCGCTCTACGTCCCTTTCTAATATCAGCATTTGAGATTCTGTCGTATATCGTTCTACCACAGATACGTCTTAGGGACAGTGACAGTGTTACAATTAAGCAGTTAACAACGTCAGTGTATTTAAAAAAATTAATTGCAGAATGAAAAAAAAATGTTTTCTATTCCTGCACGAGCATTAACATCCCGGTGTGAGACAGCTACAATTTGTTCCGAAGTTTCTGGGTCCACTCTGTGCTGGGCGTGGACGGTCGCGCAGGGGTCACTTACTAAATAATTAACCATCGGCCACGAGTTACCGAACATTTGATCATAACTAACTTAACCCTTGCTCGCCGGTAGTTGCTGGCTAGTGAGCACTTGTTGTTCGATGTGAAAGTCTTCATAGTGGCATCGTTGGTAATCACATCAGGACGCAATGAAATTCTTGCTCACTATTAAATTAAGGCGCATATAGGTAAATTTAATAATATTAGGTGAACAATGATATACCCTAAGGGCCCATCAGTTGCTATATGCAATATAAAGAATATGAAAAAATCCAGAAAATAATCAAAAACGTGACTTTAGTATTAGAATAAGAATTTTAACAAGAATTGAATTAATAATATTTTATTATTGTTAAAAGTTTATACAAGTATGAAAATATTTTTTTCGTCATTTAAATATAAGTAGAAAACCTTCTTCTTTTAGTAGATCTGTGACACAGAAATCATATCTCGTCGGATGATGAGACCTAGCTGTCCCTCCATCTCTTAGGCGGTCTTCCAGGTGGGCGGTGTCCGGAGGGGATTTCATAAGCGGCTGTATTTACAAGTCTGCAAGAAAAACCATAACATCTTTAAAATATTGGCATTTTAGGTAAATCTTAACATGTTTTAACTAATATATATAAACTACAAAAGCAAATAACAATTATTTCGTATATATTTGTCACCACATTGTGTTGTAGATCACATTTAAATAACTTTAAAAAAATAATTACGGCATTTTTTCATGAAATTTTAGAAATTAACCGGGTGTGGTGGTCTAGGGGAGAGAACGCTTGGCTCCTGATCCAGGGGGCATGGGTTCAAGCCTGGTCACGACCAGGTTCCTTCTTCATAATAATGAGCTATTTTTGCTCACATTGAAGATTGTAAAATAAATTCTAATATCATTGATATAAATCCTTGATGTTAGTCTTTTGAAAAAAAAAATAGCCGCTAAGAATAAATAAAATATCATCAACAACCAAATAAGCTTAACAGCAAGTCTTATTATTGCAAAGTTACCATTATCCTGCAGTCCTAATTTCAAAACAGATACCTCTACCAATTGACACTATTCCACCCTCATTTTATTTAGTATATAAGGAAGGATTTTATATCATTTTATTGTTAAATTTCTTACACTGAGAAAGGACGTCTACGTTTCGAAACCGGTTTTTGAAAAGTGTACAAATGTTTTTTGAAATCCTTTTTTTTCTAGTTAAACAAGCAATATAATAATTATTATTTGGAACAATTTTTTGGGCCACAAAAGGTGCCTCCACGAGTGGTGTGGCTATTACACCCGGCGCCCCAGAAAACAACAAAAAGTCGGCCAAACCTTCCATCACAATGGCAAATGAAAAAGAAGGCACTTTTTAGAGCCAGCTCTGTGATACATAACGATTTCTTGCCATTGATACACAGAAGATGAAGAAGACCGATTTCCAAAAATGCTATTAGTATTGAAAATATATTTCACGTTATTACTTTCTATTCATTGTTAACGTTATTTTGATATCGAAAGGCAGGCTTTTCAATTTCTGTCTCATGTCTGGTAACTAATTCATTGGACTTGAGAGATAAACTCACAGTTATAATTTAAGGAAGGCAGATGTTTCGTATACACAATGGTAATTCTATTAGTAGTTGATAGAAACTTTTCCACCGCTACATCTGTTGCTACTGCAGCTTGCATAAGTCCAGGGACAGAGGTGATTAAGGTGGAACTTAGCAAGTTTATGCTACGATCGGAGGCATAAGCTCAAAACCGCTTTCCTTAGTACGAGTGAAAGATTTTCACAAAACATTTCTAATAATAAAATCATAAAAAAGAGCACCATTCATTTGTCATTTCTTGTTCTTGTTGTTCTTCTACCGACCCTTATGAATGGAAGCGAGGCATGAAACTGGCAAAAGAAGGATGAAAGTAGAATAAATGCAGTAGAAATGAGATCTCTTCGACGAATGTGTGAATACTCTGTGTATGATAGAATGTCGTATGAAAATATAAAAAGCGAATGCGGTGCAAATGATGGTGTTATGAACAAAATAATGAAAGGATCATTAAGATGATTTGGACATATGAAAAGAATGAATGAAGAAAGAATGATAAAAAAATATATATGTTAACGATGTAAATGGAACCAGAAATAGAGGAAGACCGAGGAAAACGTGGCACGATCAAATAAATCAAATATTGAATGTCGGCCATGTGAGGAGTCAGAGAAATCGATGCGCGCGCATAACACGATGTATGAATGTTAAGGAAGCGAGAGAAATATGCCAGGAAAGAAAAGTGTGGCAGTCCATTCTTTCTGCCTACCCCTTCGGGGATACGGCGTGACGGCGCGTTAAAAAAGAGCTGTTGTCGAGTGTGAATGTTAGAAAGGTTTCATATTTGAGTCATGGTTAAGGGGAGAAAGATGCCACCTCATTGAGCTGATAATCATGGGTAAGATAGATGGGCGTCGGAGAGTTGGCAGAATGCAATTGTCCTGGCTACGACACATAACAGGACAGGAATGAGCAGAGTTGATACCATGTTCAAAATGGCGCAGGACAGAAATTCTTTCGCTGCAGTGATCGCTTACGTTGGGAGGACCTGGCAGGGCACCAAAAGAAGAATATGAACAAATTTTCAAACAAAAAACAATTTTCGAAAAGTAAAATCTATACTTTTTATTATTTACTACCAAAGGTCCCGGGTTCGATTCCCGGTGATGGCAGTGTGATTGTCTCACTGTCTTTGGTCTGGTGTAGAATTCTCGTGACAATAAAATGGCGATAGATTGTCTACCTATCACATGTCATAAGAATCAATAAAATAGCTAAAATAAATTTTATACAGTAATTGGGTTTAAACGACCTGTTGTATACAAGAAAAAATATAAATAAATAAATTATTTAAAATACTAATATTGAAGTAGATTATCACGGTTGATGTCAATATGTTTTTTTTTTTTTTTAGTAAATCAGTATATTTTGTATTTCTTAATCGACGTTGCAGAGATCGTTGAAGATCAAAACTATTTTAAAGATGGAGATTGCAACCATCTCTGAAACGTCGGTCGAGAAGGACAAGTTACACAGATATAAATTATAATATAAAAATATAAACGCTAGATTTTTGTCGGTTTAACATGGATTTTTTATTTATCAAATCAAATCAGTTTATTTACTCAATAGACATTACAAACAGGAAAATGTTTAAGGCATCTATTAAGTACAGGTAAAATATCATAAAAATACAACAAAGTACCAGGAATGCATTAGAGATGGTTCGACATTAGGAAGACAAGATACTTTCTAAAGTCAATAGTATTTGCCCCCTGAACGTACTTTCCCTAACATGAAAGACGTCGATCTCCGAGGAGACCGCGTTCAGCAGACTAATTGCTCTTCCCACCGGTGTCACCAGAGGCAGATTGGTTCTGGCGGCCGGTAGGTAAAACAATATGTGCTGTCGCTGTCGGAGATATCTATCGGGGACAAAAAGACCAACATCCTCCAGTACGGCCGAGTTCTCGAAGTATCCCCTAATTAATCTGAAGAAATGGGTTATTAGATGTCCATCTCTTCGAAGCTGTAAAGAATTGGTTCCGAGCATTTCCAGAAGAAATGCCGTGAGATAGAGCCACGGATAGCTACCATACTCCCTCATGTAGAGATATATAATCTATAAATACTTTATACAAATTTGTTTCGCCTTGCGAGGGTAATTTCAAACTATCTTTTAAACTGACAAAACCATCAACATACGAATTTCACAAAATAAAAACAACAACCGATTATCTAAAAAAAAATACAATTGTTAAATACTTCGTATTAAATAAATCAATGCCTACATTTTCTAAAAGTTTTATTTAATTTTGTGGGACATGTGTGGGGAATGATATATTATAACCAACGAAAGACTTTAAGTGACCAGTCATTCCCATATAAAGTATAATTATTTTAATCCGGAGGAAAGCAATTAATAGCAAGGGGGTAGTTTTGCTCAAAGTACACATCCTTCAGAAGCTCCACTTTAGTTGCGGCGACACGGACAACAGAGCAACCCGCGGTTTATCATTTTAGCTTCCATCTTAATACGATCTTGCACCTTGCTAGCAGCATAATAAGGGTTGATTTCGGATACCAATAGCTGCATACTTTGGACGTTACGGAATCTTCTTTACTGCAATTTGAGGCGAAAACTATCACCAGCTGCATAGATAGCGGTGAATTTACATAGCATTGTTCGCGCGTCGAATTTTCTTCACTCGAATCTCTAAAAGGGTGCGAATTGAGGTTTAAATTCAGTTTAATCATGTGTTAAGATTGCGTTTGTATTAGTTTCGTTAAGACAGAAACCATAAAGTATTAATTCTTCAGTAAATGTTACGTTTTCTAGTATAATTACATATTGTTAAAGTGACATGTTTCATTAGCTTGGAAGTGATGGGCATATCATAACCCATATCTTTATGTTTTTTTTTATTATTTTTCTCGTATACAACAGGTCGTTTGAACCCAATTACTGTGTACAATTTATTTTAGCTATTATATTGATTCTTATTACATTTTGATAGATAGCCAATCTATCGCCATTTTATTGTCACGAGAATTCTATACCGAACCAAAGAAAGTGTAACAATCACACTGCCATCGCCGGGAATCGAACCCGGGACCTTCGGTATGGAAGTCAGAGCTCTTACCACTCTGCCACGAAGGTCGACCAAAAAGATATCGATTTTTAGATAAAATTGGGGATATTTCTAGAACTCGGCTGTGGATGGGGGATGTTGGTATTTTATCCATGATAGATATCTCCGACAGCGACAACACTAATTTGAAAAAAAAATCTGTCTTTGGTGACACCGACCGGTGAGAAGAGAAATTAGTCCGCTGAATCCGATCTCCTCGGAGATCGACGTCTTTCATGTTAGTGAAGGTACGTTCAGAAGACAAATTCCAAAGTTCGAACTATCTCTAATGCGTTCCTGGTATTATGTTGTACGTATATAATATTTTAACGGTACTCAACAAATGCCTTAAACATTTATGCTGCTGTTATGTCTTTTAACCCTAGAAGCATTATCTATATTAGAGATACACAAAGCCTTACGTCTCAGAGACGTAGACATATAAATGACAGTCTGTAGGCAAAAATATACCTATTTTAGGTTTATTATTTGAAGGAAATGTGGGTTAGGAAATAAACTAAGAATAAAACACATTGTTATCAATTAAAATACGATCACAGCTCTTTTTATAAAGAATCTTAATATTTTTCTTAAATTCTCAAACAAAAAAAATAACTTCTGAAAAATCGACTAAAACATAGGTAATTTTTTTTTATAAACTATTCAGTATTTTTGTTTTTAAATCTTCATCTTAGGACAAACATTAAACACAATCAGACTTTAAGTGACTAGCGATAATTTTAATGCAGTCTACACACACATCAACTTTATGCTCGCTACATACTGACTTTTTACATTTACGGCACACTAATTTTGATATTATTTATTTTTTGTACGAACAAAATAAGCAATATTTATTTATTTTTGGCTCTGGTTCTTCTGCTTGGTGTTCATTACTTGAATCTGTAGGTTTTATGAGAATTAGACTTATATTGTCTCATTAAGATCGTTTCAAAGTCGGTGCTTCAAGTCTCTTTTCCATACAAGGCGTGACCAAATATGTGCTGAGTCGCTTCATAAATTCTCTTCTGTTCAACGGTTTTTATTGTTCCTGATCATGTTATGGCCATAAATTATAGTAGAATTTACAAAGGCCATGTTTAAAATTCCATAAAATACAGCCACAGGCCATCTATTAGTCTTGCGGCTGCACGACATTGAGGAGCACAGCTCCGAGGTGGCTGTTCGCGAAGAATGGTCAGCTTCTGCAACATGTGTTAAGTCGGTTTCAAATTCTTACAAAGGGGCAGGGTCTTCAATAATGTAATTCATCTCATCTCTGCTTTGAACTTCTTCAATAATCTCGTTATCCTCGACTTAGAGATAAATGATCTTCCTCGTTTAAAATTTGCAAAATATCGTCACTGTCTAAGTTATTAAACTGTGGCATATTGTTATCTGAATAAAAACGACAAAAATAGATATAAAATACCCGAAAAATTAACAAAAGTTAAATCGCATAAACTTGGTACAAAGTTATACAAAGCCTAAACATACGTCTCGCAGGCGTACAGTACCTCAATAAGTCAAAAATGGCGGGACTTACCTTAGCGACACAGGCGACACAGTTCCCGTTAGCCACTGAGTTGGTTAAAAAGCACGTGGCGCTAGCTTCAACCGTTAAAAAGAGTCGAAGAATTTTCGAATGCGTGTACGCCTCGCAGGCGTAGATTTCTAGGGTTAAGTAAAAAATATTGATTTTATTTGATTTGATTACAATAAGGGTGCGAGATTTGGATTTTAATAAAACATTGTTGTTTGTTGGAAATATTTATTATTTAAAATGTATTTTTAAAACACATATTTTAAATATTTATAAGTTTCAACAAAGAATGGTAGCATACATTGAAATAGAAAATCTAAAAAATATTTAATATGTGACTTTTACGAACATGTTAAGTAAGGTGCAGTTATGAATAAACACATAAAAAGATGCGCGTGAAAAAAATATATACGTGATTTGTTTTAAATCGTAAACAGTTAAGGGTTAACCTCGTTCTGGGAGGTATAACTTTTTAAGCCGGGTTTAATGTGTACTAATGAATAAATTTATTATTTAAATACATATAACTGCACTATAATAAAGTGTTGTAAAAATACTAAGTATTTTTTTTTAAATATGAATCCACAACACAGAGTGAATGCGAATATAAATTAAGTAAAATATTTTTATCACATCAAATTTGAACAACAAGGAAATTGACTTAAATGGTTCTTAATACGTACTTTTATAATTTGCTGAAGTTTTAATACATGATAATTACAATATGTCAGAGTCGTACGTATACACCTATTGTCTTTCTATTATACGAGTATTTACACGTTCTTCATTCGTGTAACATTACATTATTTATGAACAATTTGTAACTGTTTTCCATAACTTGTCGAATGTACACAATTTCAAATAATATATTTCTACCATACTAATTGACCATGTAAACGCGTATTGTTTTTCATACACTCACTGCATCCTCCCCCCCCCTCCCCCTCCCCCATTTAATATTTTTATATGTTGTGTTGCTTTCTGATTGTTGTTTTGTGTATTTTGTAGTCCTGACAAAGCTCTGACGGGAGTGAATTAATATAATATTTAATAATGCTACACCACAAATTATGTGCTTAATACAAAAGTATAATAAATTTATATTAACTGACTATTTAATTTCAATATTATTTATGTGTATTCAAATTTACTTTCGAATTCTTTCAATTAAACGACCTTTTATAACAAAGGACAAATTTGAAGATTAATGTATGTTTCCGAATTTTACAAACCACTCTGGGTATTGTTAACTAGTATCGTACAATTTAGTATCTATTTATGTCAATATTAATGTTTTATGAGCATTAAACATATTATATGTACGCTGTAACGATATAATTTACTTGGGTTAATATCATCTTATAATATGTTTAACGTAACAAAATTTTTCATATACAACATACGTTGAGTCGTTCTCGTCAAGTTATCTATCCCGCATTTGAATATAGATATGAGTTTTTATTTCAAACAAATAAGACATAACAAATAAACAACATTTAGGAGACCCAATCGAACATTAAATAGTTTAACAAAAATAACAATTCTAAGATAAAATTTTATCATCTTCTTGGCGCTACATCCCGGTGTGGGACTTGGCCTCCTCTACAATGGCCTCCACTGACTTCTGTCCCTGGCCCTCTTCCTCCATCAGTTAAAGCCATTGTGTTAGTGTTCGTAATCGTGTTCTTTTTTTTACCATGCAGGGTGATTAGCCCTGCGATGAACCCTCCTTTATTAACAAATTGTCACTGAATGGTGTTTTTGTATTGTCAGGCTGTTTAAATGTTTGTAGAACATTAATAAATTTTTGCTCGATAACAATTCCGATGTCGTCAAGTACCTACCTACTTAATAACAAAATAATTCAATTTTGATTTGAAATGAATTCTAAACAGTTCTAACAAATTTCGAAAATACACTTTGAACAGCAATCACAATGTCCACTTAAACAATTTTTTTTATTGATTTAATCATAAAAAATGGTTTAGTTTTACACTGCAATTTTATTAAATATCACAAAAACACTCATTTTTATTAGATGCACAACTGTTCACTAAATTTTACTTCGTAAATACACAAAAACACCACCATTCTCAAAAGCTACACATATACGTCATCACCGTGCGGTGTCTAGAAAAATAATAAATTAAATAAAACATAAAAATAAAAATTATTTTTTAGAGAACAAAGTTAAATATACTTTTGAACACATTCTATCTTGCCAGTCAAAAAAATATTTTTATCATATCAGTAGCAAAGACCAGGAGTATGGTATACTCTCGAGCTCAGGTGGGATGTAGTGTGTCTGAGGGGGCGTTTCAGTGGAACAGGTGGAAATTTTTAGATATCTGGGTGTGAACTTGTGTGGGAAAGCGGATCTACCTTGTGAAAAGATGGGTCAAGTAAATAAGGCTGTGGTCATTTCAGGATGTTTGAAGAATTCAATTTGAAAAAACCCTGACATGAAATTCAGCAGCAAAGTGAGAATTTATAAGACTTGTGTGGGCGACCTATCATGACATATGGGATCGTGTGCAGGGCAGATACCACGATCACAAAACGCGCGCGCTCAGAGTGTCGGAAATGAAGACGCTCAGAAACATATCTGGCAAGACACTGCGAGATAGAATAAGAAACTCCAGGATAAGAGAGATTTGCAAGGTCGAGGATGTCGTTAGGTGGGGAAGGCAAAGGAGAAGATACTGGTATGCACACGTGAGGAGAATGGATCCATCCAAACTCCCCGTTATTGTGTTGCACGGCTAACCCCAAGGTAGACGACCCCGACAGACCACCAAAGAGATGGATTGACAGCTGGCAGTCGACATCGCAGAAGGCCAATTCCTCTGAAGAAATAGGCCACAAGACGTACACTAAAAAGAAGCAGAAGATATAAATAATAATAAAAAAAACAGCAATTTCAAAAGCATCCCAAATTTGTCGACGTCAACAAGACAGCAATCTTCTCTTAAAGCAATAGAGGCAATAGAATTAAGTGTCCGAATTTAAATGAAATTCGAGTTAGCTAATTATAAACAATGCAGACTTTCTTCAAGGGATTAATATAGTAATAATACATACATAGTTGATATTTAAGTTAATCGGTGAACGGTGAATTTAGACTAAGACTAGTACGTATCACTTCTGACGCTCATTGTGTAAGTACAGTTTTTTTTTAAATCAATCACATTTTTATTTAAAAAAAAAAACTTTTTTTTGATGAGTTTGGCATTATTTATTCTATTACGAATAAATTAGCCTGTTATGTTTATATAAAAAATAGTAAATTAAGATTTGTGATAATTAACATGTAATCGCCTAAAACATTTTAATATTTAAAAGGTACGTGTAAATTTTATGTGTTGAAATACTTGAGCTACAATATTTATTGCTTAAAAATGCTCAACAAGTTGATAGGTCAGAAAAATAATAATTACGAAATAGGCGAACGGCCGAGGATAATTAAAATTTTATGATAACAAAAAATATCTTAATGTTTCAGGGTTGCCAAGTGTATAAAATTCATTACATTAATTAATTTAATTAGATATAATTAAATTCTCTTTCCTGTATTTAATCAATAATATTGGTTTTTATTTAATATAATACTAGGCACCTTAAAATAATTATCTTTAAGATTTAAACGGATGAAGAATTACAGATATCGCACGTTGAAAACAAAAGTGACACTATACAAAAATCTCATTTTTTCAGTACGGTCATTTAAAGTTTTGCCTGCTTATTAACCTAATTAAAATCAACCAGATTCTGATGGAATAATATCTAAACTAATATATAAAACAACAACATTAGATATATTTCTACTCACAGTCAAGTTATTGACCTCACAAAAACATTAAATGACCGTACTGAAAAATTTAGATTTTTGTATAGTGTCACTTTTGTTTTCAACGTGCGATATGTGTTTGTTTAAAAGGCAGATTAAGTGTTATGTGAAAATAATACGCATTTTATGATTTATTCAAATATGAATTCAAAACAAAAAATCTAGGAAAATAAATAATATTACATTAATATGTATATGTCACAAAATAAACCAACCTTTAAAATGTGTAATGTAAGCTAAAACAACAATATTCAGATTCATAAAGTAACATATAAATCTTCATTGCTTTAGAAAGCTTAGAGGATGTGATAACTTCTTACGCATGAAACGCTTTTTGAATTTTGAATTTAAGCTAGAAAATATATAATATGTATACTATAATATACAACTGTATTAAGCTTTATGTGTGTAGGTACTTAAAAGCGTGAACAACTGAGAAAAGGAAGAAATATTTTATGCGTACATAAAAAATAAAAAAAAACTAACCATCACGCCGTCTTCCTTTAAGGGTAGACAGGAAGAATGGACTGCCACACTTTTCTTTCCTGACATATTTCACTCGCTTCCTCGACATTCATACATCGTGTCATGCACGCGCGTCGATTTCTCTAACTCCTCACATGGCCGACATTCAATATTTGATTTATTTGATCGTGCCACGTTTTCCTTGGTCTTCCTCTATTTCTGGTTCCATTTACATCATTAACATATAATTTTTTTACCATTCTTTCTTCATTCATTCTTTCCATAAGTCCAAACCATATTTTATTATTTATTTTTTATTTTTTATTTAATTTTTTTCCTTGTAAATATTTTTTTTACCTTGTACAGGTCGTTTGAACCCAATTACTCTATACAAATTATTTTAGCTATTATATTGATTCTTATGACATGTGATAGGTAGCCAATCTATCGCCGTTTTATTGTCACGAGAATTCTACACCATACCAAAGACAGTGTGACAATCACACTGCCATCGCCGGGACTTGTATTGTTGTATTAACGTGTAGTTTTAAACGTGCTGTATTTACTTACATTTTGATTACACCAATAAACGTGTACCTTCACGAGTGCGAGTTATTCATTTTTAACAATAATATATTTGAAATTGGACTTAAAAAATCAAAAAAAAATTATTCACTTCGTAAAATAAATAACTTTAATAAATTTTATTTTAAAATTAGATGTATACCCTAATACTCCAAAAACTATTTACATGTAAAACGTTATTAAATTTGCAGTCATATTTAAGAGTTCCCGGCGATCAAGTTTAATTAAAATTACCAGCTTATATGTTTGTTCATTATATATTTTTTAAACTATTCATGTTATAAATTTATTTTCTATACATAAACCCAAAGTAAAGATTTAAAAATGGGACGTTTTTGGATTTTATCAGTTTTAGTTCTGTGTTACATAACACCAACAATTTTATCGCGTAAGTAAACAAAATATTGAGAGTAATTTGTTTTACTTTTTTTGTTATCTTAATAAAGACAACGATTTGGCTTGCTATAGTGGTACAACCATTTACTTAACTAAATAAGAATATTATAATATCGAGTTACAAATTTTGATAAAATATATTTTTTTCGCTGAAATCTCTTCATAGTTCAGTTCAAATAATCTTCTTCATAAACTAGTTGGAGGCTGCTAGGACTTGTTTGTGCAGAGTTTGTGGATTCCCAGCTATCTTTCCACCTCTTCGGGGTCTTCCAGGTATCCTTCTCCCTCTGGTTTCCCATGTAGGTCCCTCCAATATCTTCTTCTCTGTCTCCCCCATTTGACAACACCTTGGATATCACATCTTTCTGGTGGTCGCGTCTTATTCGATCTTTTCTCGCAAGTCCTGCCAGCTGTTCATCTTTGTGGTCCTGAGAAGTGATTTTATGTGAACTCTGTTTGCCCTTGTTTCAGTGCCATATGTCATTATCCGTGTGAACTTTTTTTTGTAATTTCGGACTTTTCTCTATAATAAAAATATATAAAAAGATATTTATTTCAAAAACTATAATACTTCCACTTTTGTCTCTATTTAGAAAAAGACCAGTTTCGCCAGGTTTGATGGCATCGCAGACCAGTCTGACAATGCCAGCGAGCATGGCGAAACCGGTCACTGGCAAAATAATGACGAAAGTGGAAGTAGTTTTTGAATTTTTTGAATTTTTGAAATGAACGATTCAAAATAACAATTTTTCTAATGAATATAAATGAAGACGTATGTTTTCTAGAAGTTTTATAACAATGTATGGAAATAGCATGTTTCGCCTTTCCAAGGCATTATCAAATGGCCTTTCAAAGGTTAAGCTTGTCATTCCCGTAAATTATAATAAAACCTATATAAAACAGAGGTTTTAATTCGTTTTTATATTTAATATGGAGTTGTATATCATTGTTCAAGAAAAAACATACATTATTTGTTATTTTACAATATTTATTTTCTTGTTATTGAATGGATTGCCACACTGTTATTCCTTGACATACTTCTGTCGCTTCCTCAACTTTCATACATCGGTTCATACACGTACGTTGATTTATCCGACTCCTCACGTGACAAACATTCAAAATTTGATTGATTTGATCTTGTCGATCTATTTCTAATTTCATTTATATCTGTAACATAAATAGTATTTCTATTGTTTAGAAAAGGTAGTCAAACCTTCAACTGATAGCGGAGTTGATATTTTACTTCCAAAAAGTACTGAATGCGGTATAGAGGCCTCGGAAGATCGCATCTTCAATGGAGAAGAAGCCGGAGTGGACCAGTTTCCTTGGATGGCACTGGTGGAGTACCGAAGGCCTGCAGGAAACATCGTCCATAGTTGTGGAGCCACATTAATTAGCAAGAGATATGCTCTCACTGCAGGACACTGCATAGATGGACCGATTCTTACAAAGATTGGCACTCCGTAAGTAATAGCCACTATTTGCATTAGAAATGGAGGACATTTTTTAATGTATTTCTTCTAACGATTTTTCAAAAGTATTTTCCTTTTAACATTAAGATATTTATTGTCAAGCGTATCGCCATACTAAGAAAAATATAATGATTTCACTGAAATCTCTTCATAAAAATTCAGTTCAAATAATCTTCGTCGTAAACTGGTTGGAGGCCGCTAGGACCTGTTTGCGCAGAGTTTGTGGATTCCCATTTGTCTTTTCATCTCTTGGGAGTCTTCTAGGCATCCTTCTTTCCTCTGGTTTCTCATGTAGGTCCCTCCAATATCTTCCTCTCTGTCTCCCCCATCAGACAACATCCTGGATACCACACATCTTTCTGGTGGTAGTGTCTCATTCGATTGCTTCTCGCAAGTCCTACCTGTTATTCATCTCTGTGGTTCTGAGAAGTGATTTAATGCGAATTGTGTTTTCTCTTCTTTTGGTGCCATATGTCATTATCCGTCTGACGAAGGTTTTGTAAATTCAGACTTTTCTCTCAAATAAAAAAATATAAAAAGATTTAGATTATGATAATCTAGATAATGTAAGTTTACGTCAATATTTATTTCTATTAATTTTTTCGAAAATTTTCCTTTTCTTATAAATATTTCTATCATTTAATTATTAATACGATCAAAAAGTCTATTTTCTAGAAGTCTAAATAAGATCTTTTTCTTGTGTGACCTTTATCTGACTCGTATGTCCTTATTTATGAATCTATACTGCAAGCTGAAACCCAACATGCCTCACTCACTGTGTGTTTCAGCTTGTAATCACTTTTTTGTGACATTTTAACACCTTAACAAGACTAAGTATACCATGCCATAACGAAACATGCATTTTCACTAGTATAATTATTTACTATAAGTTTGACAGCATTTTATAAGAAACAATATACAAATTGGATAGTTTACCTTATTATACTCGTACGTATGTTTATGACTAGAAAGTATGTTTAAAAAAATATCGTTATGAAATATAAACTTTTATTGTTTGTTTAGAATTAATGTTCGCCTCGGAGAATTCGATGTAAACTTTGAAGAAGACTGTGTGGAGGCGGCTGGAGGGATGGACTGTATAGACAAACACGTAGTTATTCCAATCGAAAAGATCATAGGTCATCCCGAGTACAAGCCTGCTCTTAGTCGAAAGAACGACATCGCCCTTTTGAGATTACTCTCAGATGCACCATATACTGGTAACTATGAAATATTTCATTATATTTTTTATTGTTGAAGGATGAGGCGTTAACACTGGGGAACTCCATGGTTAATTTGAGTGGAGAATTTAAGACACTATATTATCCAAATATTTTTATCAACTAAAAATTTATTACTGAAGATGTTGGGGACCACCTCCACTAGTTCTCAATACGCATTCGTCAAATAAATAACAGTAACAAAATAGTTTTAAAAAAACGCTGAAGAACAGATATTAGAAAACACTAATTAAAGCTTTTAACAAAACATCAAGACCCATTAAAGGTAAATTAAGTGAAAGGAGCTAGAAATAGAGGAAGGTCTAAAAAACTTGGCTATCAAATCAATCAAATGTCGATCACATGAGGAGTCGGAGAAATCGAAGTGCGTGTATGACACGATGTATGAATGTCAAGTAAGCGAAAGATGTATATCAGGACAAGAGTGTATAGCGTTTCATTCTTTCTGCCTACCCCTCCGGGAAGACGGTGTGATGGGTAGTTAGTTAAATAGTTTACTGTATACCACTTTTAAGCAATTGATTCTCATATTTGTAAAATGCAGCAAATATTATAATAAAATTTGTTTTTAGCTATTATTTTGATTCTTATGACATATAATGATAGAAAATCTATTTATTATCACGCGAATTTTACACTAAACCAATCACACTGCCATCACCGGACGATGAACCCGGGACCTTTCGTGGGTCAAGGCCGTGCCACACTGTTTGAAACAAGCTCTCCACAAGGGTGACCTTGGTGGAGAGCTTTGGAGCCCACGGTTGGTGTAGCGTCCACATAATGTTGTAAACAAGCTCTCCACATGTGGAATGCGTGTTTAAACGGTGGATCCACACGCATACTATGCGCGTCCGTCTACAAAGTTTGTTGAAGGTCAAACGAATTTTGGTTTCAAACAAGTGTCTACACAGTTTAAAACCGCTGGTGGAGACCGATGTGGAGAGCTTGTTTAAAACAGTCTGGCACGGCTTTTAGTTATAGCTCTGATGCGATGCTATTAATAGTACAATAAAAATTATTCATTTGAAGGCGTATGTTTCCTTTTAAAATTAAATATTGTTTTGTTTCAGATTTCATTCGTCCCATATGCCTACCAAAAACTGACGTATCTCAGACCACAATTGAATACACATCAGCCGGCTGGGGTCAAACGGAAACAGGCAGAAGCAGCAATGTTAAAAGATTCGCCACTTTACCTTCTGTACGCTCTTCAGACTGCCAAACCAAGTACAACCAGTCCGGCATAAGCGTTTCTCTGTGGAGTAAGCAGATGTGTGCTGGAGGGCTGAACAAGGACACGTGCAAGGGAGACTCTGGTGGACCGCTGATGGCTTTGAATGAAGTGCAATGGGTCCTGCATGGTGTTGTGAGCTTCGGGCCATCGCCTTGTGGGCAACCCATTCCAGGGGTCTACACGAAAGTTTATGCTTATCTACAGTGGATAAGAAATCAAATTAAACCCTAATGACATCAAAACAGCTTCTTCTTCTTCTTCTCCGGTGCTACAACCCTTGGTGGGTCTTGGCCTCCTCCAAGAAACGTCTCCATCCCGTCCTATCTCTGGCCGCCACCTCCCAGTCTTGCTGCTCTAGGACCCGACAATCTGCCACGGCACCATCCAGTCATCGCAGTCTTCTTCGCCCTGCTGGATTGTCATACAATACTCTTTTGGGGGGCTCCAGATCTCCCATGCGGTGCAAGTGCCCTAGCCAGCGCAGTCTGTTAATCTTTATAAACTTGACCACGCTGACGTCCTGGTATAGATCGTAGAGCTCTGTGTTGTATCTCCTTCTCCACGTCTGACCATCCTTAATGGATCCGAAGATTCTGCGGAGGATCTTCCTTTCGAAGCAGTTTATTTTGTTTTCATCATCAAAACAGCTTATCTTACTTTTATATAAGAAACTATGAATGTAACTTTCAGAAAATATATAAATAAAACTTTGATATGAAGCAATTACTTTGTGGTTTGAGATATTTAAAATAACATTAAACACTTTTCACTTAGTATAAACCACTTTATTGAGTTAGAAGCACCAACCGAATTCACTCTGTAGCGAGCTTACTCAGGGCTATACACAAACTGTGTATATAATATATTTTCTTTTGTTACTTGAACAATGATGTTATTTTTTTTTATAAGACTTTACCTTTACTTGGTGGTTGAAAATATCTAACACTTAATTAAACACTTTTTGTATTTGGTATTCAACCACTTTATTTGTGAGGATGATGGCCTACCAGTTTCGCTATATGCGAGCTTCCTCAGAGCTTTACTCATACAGTATGTGTAAAGCCCGAAGGAAGCTCGCATATAGCGAAACCGGTAGGCCCTCATCCTCACAAATAAAGTGTTTAATTCAGTGTTAATGACGAATTTATATGAATTAATTAATTCAAAAGTGGAAAAAACAGTGTTTTAATTCATAAAAATTCCTCATTATGGAATTCCACAGTGTTAACGTCTTAAGTTTATCTAAAATTAAGTGTTAATGATGTTATTGCATATCAAGTATTTAATACAAATGAAAACGTCTGTTTTCTAGAAGTCTAATTATATTTTATGTAAATGACTTGTTTCGCCTCTCTAAAACATTATCAAATATAAGTGAACACGTACATGTTATTCACATTCGTATTAATTATTTAATATGGAATTTTACATTACCATTCAAAGAACAATGAAAAAAAAATATGTAATCGATAGTTACCAAGTTTAAAAAACATTTATTTAATCATATATAATGATCCAAGCATCTTTCATAAGAAGGTGCTACATGATCAGAAGAATAATTCGAAATTTAAAAAATGTGCTTATTTTTTTTGCAAATTCTTATTTAAAGTACTGCCCTACTTATTAGTATTGAAAATAATAGGGTCTTACTCGCTTCGCCAAACACAGCTTCCAAATGGAACAAATATTTTTATATAATATATTCAGATGACTCTCTCCACTAGTGCGGGTGTAAACACAATTGTATTCCACTGCAATAACATATCCGCATACCTCCCCGCCCACCCTAAGTACTCAGTGCCCCCTACCCTTTTAATTTGTGTAGTCAAGTGAAGAAACAAATCAGAAAAGCTGTCATAAATCGCCTCATTTTGTCAAAAAAGTGTTTTAATCTATAAACAAGTTCACCACCAAAACAATAGATTATCCAATAAACAAGTTTTAAAAATTAAAGAAAACGTTTTCGTTAAAGTAATGTCAAATCTGTTATCGTATGTAAATATAATATGAAAATAGAAAGTTAAAGTGAATGGAGCATTAAAAATAGTTATTGGAAACAAGAACTTATCAATGAAAGCGAAAATGGCCGTTCACAATGGAGTTCAGGTCCCAACCCTTATGTATGGAAGCGAAGCATGTAGAAAAAATGCGATAGAGATGAGGTACCTAAGACGTATGTGTGACAGAAAGATGTTCGACAGAATCTCAAATGCTGATATTAGAAAGGAATGTAGAGCGAAAGAAGGTATTATGAATAAAATTATGAAAGGATCGCTGCGTTGGTTCGGACATATGGAGCGCATGGGTGAAGAAAGAATGGTTAAAAAAAGTAAACGTTAACGATGTAAATGGAGTACGGAGTCGAAGTAGACCGAGGAAAAAGATGGCATGACCAAATTAATCAAATTTTAAGGGTTGGTCATGTTAGAAGCCGGAAGAATCGACGTGCGTGTATGACTCGCTGTATTAATGTGGAGGAATCTAGAGGGGTAAGTCAGGATAGAGTAGTGTGGCGGTCCATTCTCTCTGCCTACCCCTGCGGGGAAAGGGCGTGATATTTTTTTTTTGTTTTTGTTATATTTCTGGCTATTTTTGAGCATTTGTATACAAATTAATAAAATTTTAAAGGTCGACCATAATAGAAGTCAGAAGAATCGACGTGCGTGTACGTCTCGCTGTATGAATGTGAAAAAATCTAGAGGTGTGTTAGGATCGAGTTATGTTGCGGTCCATTCTCTCTGCTTACCCATTCGAGGAAAGGCGTGATGGTTTTGTTTATTTGTTTGGGAGTTTGATTATTATGTATATAATATAATGCGTAATATTTACTAATATTGTCCTTATTTTAAAACGTAATAGTACGTCCCCAAATAAAATAAAATAAAAATTTTGGCCGAAACTCTATGATACTTATTTTGAACTATTTAATTTGGAACCCTGTAATAATAGCCCAAGACACTTTTTTTTAATTTCTCTGAAATTGTCACGACAGCTATTTCACCGACCTATGTTAACATCAGGTGTTACAAATAACTTGTTAGGTACAGCTGTCGCGACAATTTCATAGAAATTTTAAAATGTTGATATTATAATAGTGTTCCAAATTAAACGGACCTTTTTCAAAACACCCAAAACATGTAACCTGGTTATAGATAATCAACCCATAGAACAGGTCAGGACCTTCAAGTATCTAGGCATAGACCTGGTGGGAGGAGCTGATCTGCGGGAAGAAATACAAACCCAAGTAAACAAGGCAGCTGCAATCTCTGGGGCTCTAAAATCCACAATATGGAAAAACAAAGACATGCCCATTAAAAGTAAGATGAGAATCTATAAAGCATGCGTAAGATCAATAATAACATATGGCATCGAAGCAAGGGCAGACACAGTAAGGACCCAACAAGTTTTGAGGACTTCCTAAATGAAGACACTAAGAACGATAGCAGGCAGGACACTGAGGGATCATGTGAGGAACACCAGAATAAGAGAGATATGTGAGATTGAGGATATTATAAGATGGAGCAGACAGCGAAAAAGGGACTGGTACGGTCATGTTCAAAGAATAGACACCACCAGACCCCCCTTTATTGCATTGCATAATCAACCTCATGAGACTCGTCCTCGTGGAAAACCTCCTAAAAGATGGAAGGACAGCTGAGAATCTACCTCACAGGAGGAGCAACACTCTGGAGAACAGACCACATAGGTCTACAATAATGAAGAAGAAGAAGAAGAAGAAGAAATTAAATAATTCAA
The DNA here is from genome assembly GCA_022606425.2 of Lepidostoma basale. Taxonomy (NCBI): domain Eukaryota; kingdom Metazoa; phylum Arthropoda; class Insecta; order Trichoptera; family Lepidostomatidae; genus Lepidostoma; species Lepidostoma basale. The sequence goes on along the minus strand of JAHDVF020001001.1, from coordinate 2,833,405 downwards.
CAAAAAAAACTAAAGCATATGCGATATTGACAATTAATACTCTCGACTCTTAAACGATGAAAAGGTAATTTAATATATTTTTTATAACGAACATATGAATAAAGTATAAATTATTTTTGAAATATCCTGTTATTTCGAACTTCACTGTTAAAATGATATCAAAACGTTTGCTGTTGAATTTCGAGAACTTTCGGGTATTTCTTATGAAGTATGCGTGAACGCACCGTGGCCAAAGAAGGGGAGATATTTCGATCTTAATGGAGGCACCTTACAAGTCTGTGGCAGATGCCAAATCAATGTCAAGGAAGACCAAAGAAGTCAGTCGACCAAAAGGTGCTCGAGGCTGGTAGGGTAGATATGGTATATGCAGAGGAAATGTTTCTAAATGATTTGATTCTACAAAAATTTATAAATGTTTCAATGGCAGAAAAATGAACCAATATTATACCACTATAAAAAATGTTTTAAACTATATTTTTTTAATGAGCGTTTATACAAAATGGAAGTAGTTTTTTTTTTTGGGAAGTACGTAATTCTCTTTTCTGAATTATTATCAAATTCCTCAGTAAACGAAATATGTCGCTTTGTAAATTGAATTCTAGAACATAATGTTTTTGTTTAATTGAAATACAGTCGTTTTAAATTTTTCTATGACATTGCTCTATCAATTATTATTTTTCGTTTTTACTTTACTTCCTACATTTAACTTTGTTATTTTCAAAATTGTTAATATTATTAAGTGTAGTCGTTTGGCAAAAAAAGAAATAAATTATTTGTATAAGGATTAATTGTATCTCAATAGAGACGAAGATGTAAATTGTTTTTCTGGGAACTGAATGTGGTGGCCGAGGCGCTTGCAGGACTTATGACCTGTCATTGGTTGGGTTGAGCGATTGCTTTATGTTTAACAACATTCCCTATTCCGTCCCTCTTATGACCACCACATCTGACAAATTTTCTCGCTGGTTGATTTTCCGACCTCGAATGTAGCCGCCTTTCAGTATTAAATTAACTTGGTCATGCAATGCTTTCCTCGGTCACTCACAATGCTTGTAAAAAACATTTTTACCATTCTTCACCTGTCTATTCGTTCCATATGTCCAAACCATTTCTAGGATCCTTTTTTAAATTTACTTATGATGCAATCATCTGCCTTAGATTTCTTCCTTATTTCGTCGTTCGGTATTCAATCATATATCGTTTTCCTCACATTATTCTCAGTGATCTAATTTCTACGGCGTTCGTCCTACTTCTATCATTTTTTGCCAGCTCCAAGCTTCACTTCCATACATAAGGGTTGGCAATAGAATTCCATTATGTACTACCATTTTGGCTTTTGTTGAAATATTAAAGCTATTTTCTGTTCCTAATTTGATCTTGAACTTTTGACACGATTCATTCAAAACGCCCTAATAAAAGTGCATTTCTTCGGGTATAAGTTATTCATTTCTGTAGTCTTTGTGTAAATTCGCTCGCGAAACGCTCTTTTTCCTTATTAAACGTGGCTTTCTAATTAAAAAGGGGGCACTCAAGGAGACAGGGGCGGAGTGGGGCTGAGTTATGTAATATTTCCTCTAAAGATAGCGGGGTGGGGCGCCATTACACCCCTGAGCTGTGGCACCTTTGGCTTTCCTCGGCGAAAGTGCTGCAATATGGTGGTTCCCAAACTGCGGTATTAACTTTAAAAATACGCGAAATTTTCATTATATGACATTAAAGAACAGCTGATGCACTGCGCCACACATGTTGAGCTTTACTTTCTAATTAATTTTGTTTTACCTATTTTGAATAAAAAGAATGAGAAATTTATTGAATTCTGCATTGAAACATAATAAACATATACTTAGGAAATTGAAAATAATTTTGTTATCAACTATTTATTTGAAAAAATATTTTAAAAAACACGACATGTTTCGGTGGATACCTCCATCTTCAGGTGTAAAAGTATAATAAAAACTAAACAAAGAAAGACTAATAAAAAACGCATTTAAAATTCGATACAACAATTCAAATTTAAAAATTAACCTGGGCTATTTGTTATATATAGGTACTCACAATTATTTTTTATCAGAAAGAACTAAAAAATAATATTAAATAATAATTATAATACATGATGATAATATAAAAAATATAAAAAAATGTAATTTAGGAAAAAAATACATTTGAAAAGACATAATTTATATAGAAATTAATAAATGATTAATTTGCATTTGATTGGGAATGGAAGCTTGGGAGATTAAATGTAGACAAAGTATTTAAAGAGAAATAAGTAAATGGAGGTATTTGATAATTAATTATATTTTCAATATGTTTAAAACTGTTTTAATAAATAGTGTATTAAACAAAGTTTTTCAATTTTCTTAGTATTATATATTACTATGGAATTCCACAGTGTTAATGCCTAAGCATTCAATAAGTCCATTATATATTTACTGGCTATAATAATATTCAATAGAGCCACCCTTTGAATTAATAGTAGAGTATCAATGGTAAAAATCCTCTCACGATATTCCCATATTAAATTAAATAAATAAATAAATAAAATATCTACAATTTAATGCGATACCTTATTATAAAAAAAAATAATATAATTAACTAGGATTGAATCATTTCGTTTGAATTCACATGTTGTCCTAAAAAATAACATATATCAACAATATAAGCTAATACAAAATTTGAAATTCAAATTATAACATAATTTATCAGATATGTAATATAAGTTTGCTTCACTGCTTTGGTAACAGAAAATACATTTAACTTTACTTGAAATTCGTGGAAAAAATTTACAGTAGGACTATTCGCTGGGAAAGTTTACCCATTTACGTGTGTTTTGGAATATTCTAATATGCCCTCGTGGTCTCAGTATAGAATTTGTTCTGTTAGTACTGAGATCAAAAATAATTATATATTCACGGAACCCATGTTTGTATATTCGGTATCATTATCTAACCTCAAGTTATTACCCAAAATTTGCGTGAAGCAATGCAAAAAAATATTCATTTTATTACTGGAATTAAGTGCAATTTTAAATTAATTATTTATTTGGGTCACTCCTTTAAAGTTTTTTTTTTTTGTACACAACAGGTCGTTTGGACCCAATTACTGTATCCAATTTTTATTTTTTAGCTATTATATTGATTCTCGTGACATGTGATAGGTAGCCAATCTATCACCATTTTATTGTCACGTGAATTCTACACCAGACCAAAGACAGTGTGACAATCACACTGCCATCGCCGGGAATCGAACCCGGGACCTTCGGCATGGAAGTCAGAGCTCGTAACGAAGGTCGACAGTTACGTGCTACCCGTCTTGTTCTACGGTATGTAAAAAATGGACCTTGACAAATATATCACTGAAAACCTGGATGCGTGAAATGTATCCATGAAATGTGGATATATCGTAGAACATTTAAATTATCATGGACAGAGAGAGTTATAAACGAGGAAATAGTGCAGTAAACGAAAAAATGATTGTCAAGACCTTAAAGCGCAGGAGACTGAAATATAGATGAAATGATAAATTCAAAGTGATGCAACTGATTGTCTGTACCACGGATCTGACGATCTGTGGCACAGAAATCATGTAACCTGGGATAATGAGGTCCAGCTCTCCTTCTCTTAGGCTGTCTTCCAGGTGGAAGCCGTTAGGAGGGGATTTCGCAAGTGGTTGTATATGCGAGTCTGTCACTATCCATTCTGGCTACATGGTGCCTCCAGTATCTCTTTCTGGATCTACTCCACCGAACGATATCTTCTATTTCGCAATTTTTTCTTATATTTGTGATACGGACACGTTTGTAAATTTATGTTTAAATCATTTATATTTTTGGCACAAACGACTCATTATATCATCAAATTTTTTTTTTTTTTTCTTCTTGAATCGCTCTTTACATCATGACAGCATGAGCCAAATCGATGTAAAGGGTATTATTATAGCTATCATAGTGATTTTCGTGACATGTGATAGGTAGCTAATCTATCGCCATTTTATTGTCACGTGAATTCTACACCAGAACAATGACAGTGTGACAATCACACTGCTCTCGCCAGGAATCGAACCCGGAACCTTCGGGGTGGCAGTCAATGCACTTACCACTCGACCACGAAGAATAACTGTTTAAGTATATATTTTTTGCACTGGAATGGACTTTCATATTAAATCGATTAAACCTAATTCCAAAATTATTAATAGTAATCTACATTAAAACAAATTTCTTGGCAAAAAATATATTTTAAATTTGTAATGACATATTTATCTTCTTCTTCTTCTTCAAGTGCCCTGCCAGGTCCCCCCAACGTTGGCGATCAACTCGGCGAACCTGTCCCTGTCCTGCGCCGCTCGGAACAGTTCCTCCTCACTTCGGATGCCGGTCCACTCCCTCACGTTTCGTAGCCAAGACATCTGTCTCCTACATTTTTATAAATTAATTAAACACCTTAATATTTAAAAAATAAATATATGGTTTTGAATACTACCTACAAGCCGGTTTCGCTCCAACCGAAGCTTCATCAATGTAACAGAAAAAAACTGTTCTGTAACCTAAGCTATTCAAGCTCTGCTTAGAGCGAAACCACCCGGATGTTTAAAAAACAAAATAACAATTTTTCATTTTCGTCTAACAAATAATGAGTTTTATTTGAAATCAAGTAAATGCAATAATTTATATTGATAAATAAATAACGTCAAACTTTTTTTCCTCTCCATTACTGTGAAAACACCAAAAAATAATTGAAATTATTTATGTTGTTGATTGAAATTTCTTGGTAGAAGTTCATTGTAAGTAATGAAAATAAAAAAAAATTATTAAGAATGTTTATTTTTAGTGTAAAATCTACTTATTAATTTTCGTCTTCGACCGGTTTCTGCAGCTCGCTGCCATCTTCTGGTACCTACATCAAACTTTGTTGTCCTTATATAGGGGATGCTAATGGTGGGGGTTGGATTGTGAACGATTTTACCTAATATATTATTTCCAGGTATTTCTAAGTAGTGTATATAATTAAAATGTGATTTATAATATGTCTAATGTTGGCAAAGATACAATACAGAGAATTTCGAAATGACTAATTCTATGAAAATATTTTATGGTTTGTATATAATTAAAACAACATACAAACCATAAAAGACGAAAATTAATAAGTAGATTATACACTAAAAATAAACAGAAAAATTCTTAATAATTTTTTTTTAATTTTTTTTTTTTTAAATAATGGTTCTCTTTTCTAAAACATTATTTTTCTGGTGAAATGTTGAAGTGACTTACTTAAGTAAGTAAGTACCGGCGTTATAACTAGTATTATAGTCTTCTAGAATGACAAGGCGGTCCGAAAAGGGTAATGGGCGAATGGAACTATCTGGAATATTCATCTGGAGTGTGGTTGAAGATAAAAATAATTTACGTTTTACAACGCCATTCTGTTTTAAATAAGGAGTATCGTTATATTTGCTAGTGTTAAGAGCAAATTCTCATAGCAAATTAGACAAACAATTGTTATTTTGATGACTATATTAATTAAATTACTAACACAAGCTAACTAACCATCACGCCATTTCTCCGGAGGGATAGGCAGAAAGAATAGACCGTCACGCTTTTCTGTTCTGAAATATTTATCTCGATTCCTCTATATTCATACACATGAAAGTCGATTTATTCGATTCCTCACGTGACCGATATTTGATTGATTTCTCGGCTTTCCTCTTTTTCTTACTCCGTTTACATCGTATTACATATTATTATTATTATTAATTTTGTTATTATTTTAATATATTCTGAAAATCACGATCATTATCCAAATATTTTTTCTATAATATATTCGCCATACTTTGTGTTGTTATGATGTTTTATTTATATATTTATTTATTATATACTTTGTATATACAACACTTACATTAAAAAATAAAATTATATTGACATGTCTCGGACAACCAGTCCTTCTTCAGTGATACATATTATAAATATACGTATTTAAAATATTATAAAATTGTTTACATGATCTGACAGAACATGTATATTTATTATATGTATCACTGAAGAAGGACTGTTGTCCGAAACATGTAATTTTATTTTTTAATATAAGTGTTGTATATACAAAGTATATAAAAATGAAAAACAGAAAAAAATTATCCAAATAACATTTTGAATGTATACAAATACTTGTAGACAAATACTGGATTTTACCCATTGGGGGTTAATCATTTTTTTTAATGATTAATTTTATCTCAATAGAGACGAAGATAAAAATTGTTTTCTGATCTTCCTTATCTTAATATATAGGGGAAGGGGGGGCTAGTTGTTACAAAAAAATTAAAAGTTGAATATCTGATAACTGTTTATTTTGAGAGACATCATATTGATTATATCTTAAAGTACGTGTATTAAAATATAATAAAACAATTTACATGTGTTCATAGAAAGTCCACAAAAATAATTATAGAATTTATAAAAAAAAATCAAAGTGTAACAATGTGCCCCACGGGGGGGCAAGTTGTTACAGGGTGGGGGCACGTTGTTATGAACTAAAACAAAAATCAAACATGTATGTAATTGTTAACAATAATATGTCAAATATATATAATAACATGTAAAATGTAATTTTTTAATATTTAATCGCTTAAATCTATGTCCGAATCACAATTTTGGCATCTAAAATTAACTTTATCGCAATGAATGCAGGAAATGTGAGCTCATTTATTGCATGCGGTGCAATGGATCCATTCCGGTCCAGGTTTAGAGCAATCAAAACTCTCCGTACATTCCAAACACAGGCATTCTTCATGTTCCGAGTCGGAAGAAGAATCCAGTACTTGCTTCTACTTCAGTTTCTTCTACTGTTTTTTTTTTTAAATGCACACATCGAAATGTTTTTTGTAATTGATTAAGCGGCCTGTTTTTGTTTTCTCGAGCTCTCTTCCAGTTCGATTTGGTTCTTAACCGGAGTGTCAGTCAATATTGCTGATTAAATTTTTCTTCTGGAATAATTAACCCCCTTTCTTGGTTCAGATTTAGGATATGGCCTTATTTGTTCAGGCGTGGTATGCTGTATTTTATTGATGCCACTTGTTGATGGCTGCGGTTCCGTGAAAATAGATAATTTCTCTTCTTGATTTTAAGGTAGAGCTTCACAACTGAAGGTTGCAGGTTATAAAGGAGAAGATGAATGTGGTTCATTGACCATAGAAACGGTTTCTGCCATGGTTTCGTTGGTATTATCTATTGATACACTTTCAGTGCTAACGTTCTCAGGCATTGGACGATCGGTAATTTCGGAAGGCTCGAAGTCTTCCTCTGAAAAGACATCTCGATTATATGGCCATATAGTATCTATATAAATATAATGTAAGCTCATTTTCCTGATCGACTGAAAATATATTCCGAGGCTTGTTGTAGCCCACTAAGTTAGATGTGGTTGGACCATTCTCTTGACGTTTTACGTAACGATGTAATGTCATAAAATTTACTTTGTATGCTTTGGCAGCTCTTCGAATAGATATATTTTTTCTGTTACTTATTTAGCTGCTCTTTTGTAGGTCTCCTCGGAAATTTTACCCCAATAGTTTTTTTTTATATGTCCGTACCATTGTTATATAAAATCTAGAACAATAATAATAAATAGTTTAATAATTTTATATAAATATGCTATTTGAAGTTAAAGGGAAACGTAGTGGGGCTAGTTGTTACAGTAACAACTTGCCCCCCCATCGTTGTAACAACTAGCCCCCCTGACCCAAAATGAAAACAAATTGCTATAACATTAACACGGAAAGTGTTATTATTTCGATATATTATCTTAATGTAAGCAGAGACATGTAGAGTTTTACCAATTTACTTAGAATCAACTTACCTCTTATAGTTAGTGAACAATTAAACTTCAAAACAGTCAACGAAAGTTACTTTCAGATACGAAATGCACTATAATCGAGTTTATTTGGATTACGCACGACTGGCAAGAGCGAAGTTCCGTCGAGCACCGCGGATACGATACTTGGACATACTATGTGACACATAAGCCACAGAACCTAGTAGTGGGGGAGTTATTTAGAATGTAACAACTTGCCCCTGTAACAACTAGTCCCCCCTTCCCCTAGCGCTAGTGTAGATTGAACTAAAAAATGTGAAGTGTTTCGCAACATGGTAGCATATATACATCTTTCCAAAATTTGTCAGACGTGGAGGTCGTAAGAAGGGTAGAATGGAGAATGTTGTTTACATAAAACGATCGCTTAACCCAACCAATGATAGGTCATAATTCCTGTAAGCGCCTCGACCACCATATTCTGTTTCCAGAAAACAATTTATATCTTCGTCTCTATTGAGATATAATTTATCCATATAAGTTTTTTCTCGATATACTCGTATCTCGTAGTTTACCCACAAGCTAGATATTTATTAAGAATAGCATATAAATCTGAAAATATGAATAACGAAGCGAATAATTCTCATTGCTTTATGGTCCAACGTACTACCTGTATACTTGCATTCATCTAACGACCACGTACATATATCTCTTGCAGGAAACCGATATAAAAGCTTACAAATAATATGGTACCACTGGTTACATCGCAGTGCATAGTTAAATGGGAAATATTTCAGATAAAATGGCTTTTCTTATACATGCTGTTATTGTGTCACGCGAGATGCAGCGGCCCAAACAAAATTCACCATTAGAATTATTCCGAGTGGTTGCGGTTCACTCGCTCGAAATTAATTTTCACTATTGCTACGAATTTTCTTGTTTCGTCATAAAAATATGATTATTCCTGGCGGTTAGTGGCGTAACATTAAACCGTAACGACGCCGTTCTGGGGTAGTTATACGTAGATCATCACAGTAATATAAAATAATTATGGTTTTGTTTATTCCCTATGTAGGTGCCTACTCCGAGTTCACGGTAATTAAGGTACTGGACAATAAAATAGTATTACAATTTTGAATTCATTTATCCTTTGAATGTATCTAAATTTCTAAAGAATATCTTTCTAGAGGTAAAACATAGCAATTTTTTTTCAGTAATAATATGAAAAAAAATAAACTGCTTATTATATTTTTTATTAATTAAAACACTTATAGATATAAAATAATAAAACTAAGCAGTTTTTACACCTTTCTACACAAATTTGTTTTGTTTGATGTATACAGCTGGTAAGTTATTATATTATATGGTATATACAACCAATTAAATTGAATCGAATAATAATAATTATTATAAACCTACAAATTGAGAATACTCCTCATCAAGACCTATGTATGGAGTATCTTGATGTACGGCTGCGAGACATGGTGCCTATCCGAAAGAGATAAACGGAGAGGCTTTTGAGATGTGGTCCTATAGAATACTATTAGGACTTTCCTGGAGAGACCACATCACAAATGAGGAGGTTCTCCAAAGAATCGAAGGAGGAAGGCACCTGCTCAGGACCTTGTCCGAAAGGCGTGCAAGATGGATCGGTCATGTAATACGACAAGAAGGCCTCTTGCATGCCATAATGGAGGGTATGACCGAGGGGACAAACTCTAGGGGACGCCCACGCCGAGAGTACCTGGAAGACCAGTTGGTGGACGTGCGTTGATCATCATATGCAGATTTCAAAAGAGCCGCACAAGGCAGGGAAGAATGGAAGAGAAGAATAGATGAAATTGCTGCAAACCAATTCCAGGATTGAAACCAGAGAAGAAGAAATTTATACATATATGTGTAATATCTTAACCAGCACCTCACTTTTTTAATTTTTTTAACTCTTCAAAATATTTTGTTTCTTTTATTTTTGAATCGTTTTTTATTTTATTAGTCTTTCCTATTAATTATTATATTCATTTTTATTTGCAGTAAAATATAATTGGTCTTATTGTATTGTTTCTATGTGTATTTATATATGTGGGGTGTTTTTTTAAAGGTTTGCTTTTTAAACTGGCAACATCTTTTTTACAGACTGTCAATTTGACAGTTGACGGTTGATTTGTAATTATTACGTTTTGCCATTTTACTCAGTTGCTCAATACAGGAAACACCCTTTATAAAATAATTTTAAAAAAACTATAAAAACAATATTTATATAACAATGTGCATAAGTGTGTATTTTTTAGAGGTATACAAATTCAAAATGAAAAAAAAACATATTCAAATAATTTTTATGTCTATGATAATTTTGTGCCATTATTGTTTAAATATGATTTCGGGCATATGAGCGTCATGGCTACCTCGAATGAAGCGCAATCGTGAAGTCCAAATTTCGACAACTTTATCGAGCAACTGAGTAAAATGGCAAAATGTACTGACTACAAATCAACTGTCAACTATCAAATTGACAGTCTGTAGAAACAGTGTTACCAGTTTAAAAATTAAACCTCTAAAAAACACCCTATATTATAATTGCTGTTGGTTACCCTAAATAAATACATATATAAGATACAATTTAATGGAACCTGGTCAGTATTAATAGTGGAAATTGGTTCAAATAAAACAATTTGTATTTTGATACATATCAAAGTTAACGTGTTGAAAATAATATTTATATATAAAATATGGAAATATATGTTACTACTTATTTATGATTATATGTTAGTAACTCGTCAATAAGACGAGCGACACAGTTCATAAAATGTATAAATGTGGTTCTTTAAAATAAAATATTTACAAGCCTTTTTTCCCCTAAAACAAACACAATGCCAGTACCTTAGCGTATGCTTTTTATTGTATGCATTCAAACAGCCATACAAAATATTCCACATTTAACACGTCTGTCATAAACACGTGAATACTTAGTTTCTCTTGATCCATGCACAGCGCACGTCAACGTTCTGTCACTGAAACATTTTTGTAGCTTCATAAATCTCGTAAACATTTTTGACTGGCTGATTTAAGGTAGGAGAAAATTTTATGCAAATTTATGTACATTTCCCCGGCAAACTGGCAGTTACTCCCTAACTCATGATTTCAGAACATCCATCAACTCTACGCAAGACGAATGCTGTTTTTCGGGAAGAATACACAAGTTAACTGGCTGTGCGCGGATTTTTACTTCATTGCTAGATGCTCTCAATAAAAAAATACGTTTCATATTTATCTGCATAATTAACATTTAAAATCTTAAAAGCGTGTTTAAAAAATAATAGCAAATAAAACAATACGACCTTCGTCACCGAGTGATAAGTACTTTGACTGCCAAACCGAAGGTCCCGAGTTCGATTCCCGGCGATGGCACTGTAATTGTCACACTGTGTTTGGTCTGGAAAAGAAAATTTGTGACACTTAAATGGCGATAGATTTGCTACATTTCACATGTCACGAGAATCAATATGATGGCTATATTTAATAATAGTAAACACGATTGTATAGTAGTTTTACTTGGATTTAATTTATATAAATTGTGACAAATTTGTTTCGCCTTACGAGGGTATTCTCACAGAGTTTGAGAGTGGCCTCGCAAATTTGACAAAATTTATTTAAATTATATATATTAAATCCAAGTAAAACCACTTAAACTATCGTGTTTACAAAACTAATACCTCAACCATCAATAATATGATGGCTATACCCTATTTGGTGATTTGGCTCGCTCTGTTATTATATAAAGAACGATTCAACAAAATAATAATAACTTCTATTATAAATTTGAATACTTGATATCAATAGAGAGAAGATTGCGAGAGAGAGGGAGAGGGAGGGAGAGGGAGGGAGAGAAGAAATTCATATACCTTGGAAGTGACCTAACGCAGAACATCCGCCCGGAAATCCAAATCAAGTGCAGAATAGAAATATCTCGTGCATTCTTTAACAAGATGAGAAGTATTTTCAGTGATGACAACATTAATTTCAATCTTCGTCAAAAAAAAGTCAAATACTACGTCTCGACCATAATTTTATATTGTGTTGAATCATGGACCTTAAAAGTTAGTATCACGAATCAGCTGAAGGTTTTTGAAATGCGGTACACCAAAAATATTGAACATCTCTTGGACCAATATGGTTAGCAACATAAATGTTCTCCTGAGACCCAGAGCTTATAGACAATCATTGGCTAATATTAAAGTAAATTTGAAGAGTTAATTAGTATATACGAGTATAATTATAAATATATTGTGTTATTAAAACATAAACATCATTAAACTATAACTAATTAAATTTTACGAATACATGTGTGTAATTTGGGACTTTGAACAATTATAAAAAACTCTATATGAAAATTTCTACTTTGTGTTTTATTGTATTTCATGGATTGACATTTTTTCATCAACTTTATCAAAAGTCGACCATTTGACAAAGTTTTTAAGATTTTTATAAATACATAATGTTCCATAAAAAAATAATTTAAAACGCATTAATAGTTTTATATATAATAGATAAATCGGTGATTAGTATATATTGACAGAGAAAGTCGACAGAAATAAGATTGTTTTCGGTTAAGAACGTAAATCAATCGCCACTGACTAGAATATTCTATCCCTCTGACCTTACCAACATCCCCTTGATCTGACGTCAAAGAACAAAACGTTGTATTCCGAAAACCGTTTTTTTTTAAATAATTATTTATAAAATAGAGCAACTTTTTATTGTTACTATAATTTTTCTTAGGTTTATAATATATATGAAATAATAATATAAAAATAATCATTTCATGATATTTAAAAAAACATAAGCTTTTTATCTGAAAAGTAGCAGACTCTTGTGATTAATTAAAATATTTATTATCATTTTGAAGTATTGATGTATAATAGAAAGCAACATATGGGTGGTTCAGAATATTAATGGATCAAGTCCATCGATCCTAATTCATAGATAATTAGACTTAAAGTTGAAAGACTTTTGTAAAATCCAGGGATGTTTTCACTGCAAACACTTAATTTATTTTGATAGTACATGAATCAACTTAAATAAATAGACAAAAAATAAGATACACAAAGGCTTTATTAATATTAAAAGTATAAATAAAAAAATTAAAATGGACATAATTCACTATTATTCAGAAATTTTTCCTTACGCAAATGAAACACATTAAAAAAAAAAAAATAGAGCAACATTATAATACAACATTAATCGTAAATAACTTCATCGTTTTCAAAACCTTCCTCACTTTAGTCATGGTCACTTGGTTCTGACTTCCCGGGCTTCATTTGTCACTGAATTTAGACTTGTTTTCTTCAAACACCTGTATAAACGCCCAACACTAATTTGTAAAATCTCATGCACTGGACGAACTAAAGTCTTCACCTGAACTCATTTTTAGCAATCAACTGTCAAAATATTATACCTCTGATGGTGAACGAGCTGTTAAAATGGACATGATTCACTAATATTCTGAAAGGTTTCAAATTTTGATCTCTAATCAATAGTAGTATTGTCATTTATGGACAAATAGAAATCGGTTTTATCCACCTGCAGAAACATTAAACTCCAAATTTATAAATTTTGAACTTGATCCATTAATATTCTGACCCACCCATATATGTTTTCAAAATTTAGTTATTTATTTCAACACGTGGTCAGGCACGTTGTGAGGGCAAGAAAGGTGCCTCCACGTGTGGTGTTACTAAAACACCCGGCGCCACTAGAAACGACAAAAAGCCATACCTTCCACCACAGTGACAAGAGAAAATTGTATTTTTGCTATTGATACGTCGAAAAAGAAGAACACGTCATTATCATATTGAAATATTTTAATTCAAAACTAAAAAAAATATATATATTTGTGGGTTGGAGTATTTTAGCATTTGCTCATGTCACGGATTCCGGTACAAAATTTGATCCTAATACACCATAGTGCTGCGCAAAAACTGCACTCCCAGAACTTATAAGAAATTCATGGGCCTGGATTGATGCAACAAAGGTCAGACAGGCCAAGAGACAGCCAGAGGGGTGCGGCATGAATAGATTATAAGGAAAGCTGAGCAAAACTTTGAAGTCAGCCAAGTCATCGGACGAAATTTGCTAAGAAACATGAAATATAATATTCTGTAATGTTATATACTTCTTCTTCTTCTTCCTCAGCCTATTTCCGTCCACTCCTGGACAAAGGCCTCCTCCATTCGCTTCTATGTCACTCTGTCCTGTGCAGACTGCATCCAGGTTATTCCGACGTGTCTGTTCAGATCATCCTTCCACCATAGTTGCGGTCGCCCTGCACTTTTCTTTGCCGTCCACGGTCTCGTCCATTTTTCAACTGAGCTTCTGGCTACGTGACCTGCCCATTACCATTTTAGAGTCGCCGCCCGGTGGATGATGTCATTTACCTTTGTTCTTCTTTTTCTCTCACCGTATCGTTTCTGACTCTGTCTCTTAGGCTTATTCCTAACCTGTATAATATTAAGCAGCATTAATGGAGATGCACAATTGTGTGCTTGAACCAGCCCTCAAGTAAGTAAGTGAAACAAGAAACTGGCAAAAAAAATATATAACTAGAATACTTGAGGACCAGTGATTCTTGAAGTGGTCTATATCGACCCCCAGTGATCGATTTCGATTTCGATTTCGACATGCAAGAATTGGGTTCACGAATCCACGAGAATGGATCCCATTTACCCAGGCCATCACCAAAATTTTTGCTTTCCGCAAATATACTAATCATCACACATAGTAGGGGAGATGTAGGTAATGGGAGTCACTTAAGCGAGAATTGAAAAAAAAAAAAACTATTAGTTAACTATTTATTGCTTAAGCCTTATTATAAACTTTAGTTATTAAACTTTTAATTGAGATCACCTTTAATCACTTTGGCTTTTTACTTTTGGAACAATTATCATTTTAAAAAAAACAGGTTTGACCACCATTGCCCACATCTGTTGGCAATGGTGATCAGCATGTTGGCAATGGGGGTCAACACAAATCGTACACATAATTGCAAGCTGAGTCCCACCCAGTGCAATCTAAATGAGCCCAAAGCCCACATGAAGTGCATCGGAACCACATCTCATTATCTTGCCCGAATTCGCCGCATACAAGACATTGGTTGTCAGAATCTTCTGCATCATCGTTTTTGTCGTCCTGGTACAAGTCATCAGTGTTCATATCTGACGCTGAAGTATTGTTCGATTCCTGCAGAATTTTCTCCTTTATCTATTTTTTTCGCGTACCTCTTCTGAAGACTCGAAAATGGGATGTTCATTGTTTTCGCGGCTTTTCTTATTGAATAACCTTGTTCATCGATGAGCTCCACGGCCTTTTTCAGGTAAGCTATAGACCAGGTAGCCTTATTTGTCTTTCTAGGACGAACGTTCGGTATCTACAAACCAAAGATAAGATTATTTTATCCAAGACAGGAAATGTTAACAATAAGGGTCACCTGACTCCGATTGCCTACATCGGTAAAATAGAGAAAAAACCTACCTTGACATAAAAGTAAAAGTGATAGTGGTAAAATGAGTTTGAAATCACGATCTAAAATGCTTTAGTCATTACATATCACAAGCGCAAAAAGAAACACTCATTAGTTTGATCCTTACCTTCGGATTTGTCCACTCGAAAAATTAGATCAGAAGGGCCCGAAAACTTGTTACGTCTACCACTCTCTAGCACGTGATGCGAACTGAGTAAGCTGCCTACCGCGGATGTTACCGGCAAACAGCTAGCGTATGACGTCACTGAAACCGCCATCACGCGTATTGTTTTCGAATTAAAGGGGTGACTCCCATTGCCAACTGACTCCCATTGCCTACATCTCCCCTACCTATGTAGATATTTACGTAATACTTTTTTAGTACAGACATAAATTTCCTAATTACATGTTAATTTCATAAAATAGTCCCTCCTATTAAAACATTGATTTTTTGTCTATTTATTTACATAAAAATGGTGGATTTGGAACTATTTACCTTAAATTATGTTGCATTATAAAGATAGCTTTTCTACAGTGAATCCTATCAAATTGAGCTCTGTCTTTTCTGATCTTCAAAAGTAAACTTATATGGTTGATATAATATAAGAAAGGCAAGGCTCTACATAAAACAGAAAAAAGTGACATGTTTTGCTTTACAGGAAACATTTAAACTTTTGTAACATTATTGTTTTTATCATAATAAAATTAAAACGGCGATATTTATTGTTATTCTAATTAGTCTATCACCGTTTTTATTGTCACGTTAATTTTACCAGACCAAAGACAACGTGAGAATTTTTAAATTTTATTATTATATTTCACGGACCCACAAAGGTTGTCTATGAAATATATCTCATATTCTATATTTTTTACAATATAAGTTTAATCTCTAGTCAAGGCATCAGGCTAAACATGGCCTCCGATATTTGGTTAATTAATCTTATTTCTGTCTAAGTTAAAGTTATTCTCAAGGCACAGTCCACAATCCTTATTTCGTCAGAATTGTGTTACTATTATTGTGTACCTACTTGCTTTGTAATTTTACTGAACATGGCAACATCAAATCTCAGAGGGACCGAACATCGTTTTAGGGGGGAATAGCGTGTTTCTAGAAATGTACATGTGTATGTAAATACAGTTCCGTATGCATATTTAATTTCGTACACGGCAGAAACAATATTTCGAGAGGGATATAAATCTAGTTTAAACTTTTTCGGGGCTCCAGCAATCCGAGTTGGGTCGGAATAAAATTTCTTGTCTATATTTAGACTCCCACCGAGAACAATCCGCGTACAGCAAGAATGTTTTTATTATAATTGGAAATTCATTATCAAACTTATTCACTACTGAGATACCCAGCTTGTAAATTGAACTAACTAACTAACTAACTAACCATCATGTCGTCTCCCCGAAAGGGTAGGCAAAAAGAATGGACTGCCATACTTTAATCGATGCGGCACTCCATCCTTCTCTCTTCGCCCCCGCGAGAGACGCAGTGTAATGGGTTGCGAACCTCATCGCCACTAATACTTTGATTGTTCAACGTCTACATAATTAATCTAAAACAAATTATTAAAAATACAATGATACAAAAGAAAATTACAAATAAAAATAATTTAACACATAATGTTCTTTTAAATGATGCACTTGTCATCAGCTGGACGATCCGGATATTTGTGTTTATTTAATTTTTATTCCACGTTATCCGCTGTTTTTTTTTATTATCTGTAATGAGGCACTTAAAACAATCCAACACCAGCAAAAACTTTAAAATATTATAACGTGTAAATTGACTATCTAAAAATACTTTATTGAACGTTTAGGGGGTTTTATTCGTCCTTTTCTCAGCCTTTCTTACTCCACTGTTATAATACATTTGTCTATGAAATAAGGCTTCTTCTAATCGCTTAGAATTTTTTCATTCTTGGACTATATGTTGCCACCTACGACCAGCAAGTTGGATAACAGCATCTTTCCACCTTTTTGTGGTCTTTCTGTACCTCTTCTGTTGTTCCAAGGCCTCCACTACAGGATTCTAGGTGACTACCTGAGTTCATCTTGTCTCGCCACATGCCCATTGTAATTCAATTCCAAATTATAGGTTGCGGAAATCAAGAAAGGTGTTAATGATAAATAAATGATAGATAAAGTTCATGGTATTTAACCGACAGTGCTACGCAGAAGCAAGTCTTACTCTAAATAGCGCCAGTATAGAAAGTGTCTCACGTTTAAATATCTTGGCAGTGTTATAATAAATAACATTGATCCCGAAAAATAAATGAGGCGCAGAATACAAATTGCGGGGGATATCAATAATATGAGACCATTATTCTGAAATGACAACATAATTTTAAACTTGAGACAGAAAATGGTCAAGTGCTATATTTGGTCTATATTACTGTACGGAATGGAGACCTAGACCCTCAAAGTGAACACAATTAACCGTATAGAAGCACATGAAATTTGGCTCCATCACAGAATATTACAGATCTCATGAACTGACATGGTCACCAACAATATGGTGCTACATAGAGCTAGAGTAGGAAGAGAATTGTTGTCTGATGTGAAGACTAGAAAGATGGCATATTTGGGACACATTATCCGCAACGAGAAATACGGTCTGCTGAACCTCATCATGAAATGGAAGATTGAGGGTAGGCGCGGTTTGGTAAGACCCCAGATGTTCTGGCTCGAGAATAAAAAAGAGTGGACCGGAATTCGGAGGGTGGGGGAGTTGTTCCGGCTGGCACAGGACAAAGAGACCTACGCCAGAGTTAAAGCCGACATCGGGAGGACCTAACATGACACTCCGAGAAGAACATCAAGTTGTTTACCATGGACAAAAATTTGGATACAATCTTATTTTTCTTCTTTGTGTGAATGGCAAGATATATATTCTCATGCGTATATCGTGGACATGGCTCTAAAGGTGGCCGTATATATCCTCTTAATCTTGCCATTGTGGTGGAAGGTTTGGCCGATATGTATCGTTTCCAGGGTCGCCGGTCGCCGCACACTACACGTGGGGTTTCATTTCTTGCCTTCTATCTAAAAGATTTAACAAAAGAAATTATGGTTTAAGGCATATTGAGAACAGGTAAAATATGTAATATCAGGCACGCATGAGAAATGGTCGACTTTAGGAAGAGAGGATACTATCTAAAGTCAAGAAGATTTGTCTTCTGAACGTATTTTCACTAACGTTAAGATAATTCTTTAGACAGTTTTGCCTGTTCAAAGCATTGTCAAATGTCTTAGGCAAGCGAAACATGTCATTTCTTAGGCAGGCGAAACATGTTATTCTCGTAACATACGAGTACATATAATAAAACTTTTAGAGTTTTACATCATTGTTTTCTTTCGCTTATTTTTTTGGCTATCGAAAAACTGTGTGATGTTAAAACATTGTAGAACAAATATGTGTATGTTAATTCTTAAATTTTTATTATTCTATCCGCGTGTATCTCTAAATCTACACACACAGTATCATCATGTTTATCTAATTAAAACAAGCCGCATTCATACAAAAAAGGGAAAAAGCCCGGGATAACTTTCCGCTCGACCAACTTTGGGCAAATTATCCAGTTGTGTAAGGGCCGGCCGTCCATTGTCAGGGCCGGCTTGGAACTTCCCCTAACACACTCTCAAATCCCACACGAAACTTTTTAATGAAGACGCGGATTATCGTATTAACAATAGCCGGGGATGATAATTTATCAGTGGGTACCTAATGGAAAGTTTTAATATCCTGAATTATTGAATTTGAATAATGTTATGTGATTTTAATAGATGAGAGAATCCTTACCACTACTGAAGTGAAACTCAAGGATATATCTGCTAGATGCGAATATTATTTTTTTGAAAACTTGATATTGAAATGTTTCAATATCTGAAGACTCGAAAATCTTTTTCCGTTTAACCAACAAGTCATCAACAACAAGGTCAACATTACAAAAATGCATTTTTTTTTCTCGAACAGTGTTTTAAAACTCATTGAGACATAATTTATACGTTTGAAAACGTTTACATTATGGATGTTTTGTTATATTTTATGTGAATGGAATATTGCACCTTGCTAAGACATTATCAATAATTTAGAATTCCATAGCTAGAAAAGACATGTCATTGTCATAAAACATAATAAATTTTCTATAAAAAATTCGTTTTCATTCTTCGATAGTATTTTCGTACATGATTTCAACCTAATTATTAATGTTGTTATTAGAAATTTATTGGTAAAAAATCATTGTAAATAATTTTAAAAATATATAAAATAATAATAAAAAATTCCCCCCTAATATTTATTTAGTTTAATTCCACTCAGGTATATGGCTTCAGCATCTGCAGTGATCTGCAGAAACTGCTAGAAGCCGAAAACCTAATTGCAATTAGACAAAGTATATATCGGTCGCCCAACGCGCCATGGAAAGAGCCATGCTTGGAATAACCTTGAGGGTCAGATTTAGAAACGAATTTATTCTATAACAAACCACGGTGACTGAGGTGGCCTAAGGATGGGCGAACTGAAGTGGCGATGGGCTGGCCATGTCTGTCAGAGACCCGACGGCCGATGGGGGAGACGGGTTCTGGAGTGAAGTCGCGTACAGGATTCCGCAGAGTTCCCTAAAAAATGTTCATGTATTATCTATTATGTTTATTTATTCAATAAAGTACAGCGGAGCATAGAAGTAAGATTGAGTAGATTAAATGTGGTCTGGCATCCCCTTGTTGTTTCCATATTCAAATGTAAGTCCCGGATGGACCGGGGACAGGCCCAGGGAGTGTACGAGCGAAGCTGATAAAAGGGCGCCGCTTCGCCCTATAACAGCCTCGTGTATGTGGCGGTAACTTCTATGTTCCTTAAAAAAAAAAAATCTCCCTGCCCGCTGGACCGACGATCTGAAGAGGATTGCTGGACATTGATGGATGGAAGCGGCAATAGATAGGGGGCATTGGCGTGCTTTGGGAGAGCCCTACATTTAGCAGTGGATGACAGACGGCTGATGATGATATATTTTGAAGGAATTTTTAATAATAAATATCATTTTCATTATTCAACCTTATTATTAAATAGTCCATTGTTTTGGCCGAAACGCTATAATACCTTAACATTTTAAACTGTTAAATTAAATAATTTTGTTTTTGTATCACAATTGTATTTTATTTTACGCGACAGCTGTTTCATCAACCTATGTTGACATCATCAGGTGTTACAATAATATATCAAATGATGAAACAGCTGTCACGTAAAATAAAATACAATTGTGATACAAAAACAATGTTATTTAATTTAACAGTTTCAAAACTTTTAATTGTTTTTTTTTTGCTATACTCGTATATTCAAATCATTATCATTCTAATCATCGGGTTGATATTTTTACCTAAATAATATTTTACTTGTGTTGAAGCGCATGATATATTTTCCAATGAATATATTTTTTTTAAATAAGAAACGTTGGGCAAATATACATTCCATTTCGACTCTGGCAACCGCTAACAGGGCCGGGCGCTGCGACAATTGAATCAGAACCCGGAGCCCGGAGCCCGGTCCGGCGCCACCAGAAAGGATCCGAACGTGAGTTTTTAATTATACAACCTTTTTAGGAAAAGTAAACTGAAAGTAATAAGAGTGATGTAAATCTGCCTTAAGTGAAGCCCGAATTTTAAATTTAAGTAATAGAGTGATCATTAACATAATTCAAGGCTCGGCATCGTATACGGATTAATGTATTATACATTTAGTTGGCGACAGTTAAAAGCACGTAATTTTGTTAGACAATACAAACATCATTGTTAAGGATCATTGTTCTATGTAGTTCTATGACATATTTGAAAGGTTGCAGTAAAATAGGCACTAAGTATCAAAAAAAATACAAAAAAAATTAAGTAAGCAGTTTCGTTCTATATATCATATAGAACAAAACTGCATACTTAATTTATTTTTGTATTTTTTTTTTTTGGTACTTAGAACCTATTTTCCTGCAACCATTAATTTATTGAATTAATTTATTAACATACAGTGATTGTTAATACACATACAAATGAACCAACATACAGTTTAATAAAGACATAGAAGGTTTAGGATCCTTGAGATGGTTTGGACATATAGAACGAATGGATGAGAGTAGAATGGTTAAAAAGTTGTACACAAGCAGCGTGAGTGGAAAAAGAAGTCGAGGACGACCGAGGAAAAGATGGCATGACCAAATCAATCAATTACTAAACGGCGGTCACATTCGAAGTCGTAATAATCGACGTGCGTGCATGGTACGATGTATGAATGTAGAGGAATCCCGAGAAGTATGCCAGGACAGGGCATTGTGGCGATCCATCCTCTCTGTCTAGCTCTCCGGGGAAATGGTTTGATGGTTAGTTAGTTAGTTAGAAGGTTACCCGCCGCTTACTCGAAGCTGTTATAGGACGCAGCGGCGCCCCATCGTCAGCTTTGCTCAAACAATCCCTAGGCCCGCCCCCCATCCACGCAGGATTTACATTAGCTGGAGAATGCATCATTCCAGAAAAAAAACAAAAAAAGTACCTAGGCCACATTCAATCCAGTTTAATTTCAATCCACTTCTAAGTTCTGTGACATACAATAAGTGCAAGAAAAGATACTCGCTCATTCGATTTCAAATTCTTTATTTATTCACATGTTCTTTCTTACTACTGTTTAAACAGCCGTTGTCCACTGATGAACATAGGCCTTTCTCATACTTCTCCACATATTCCTGTTGTACCTTTTGAATATTATCTTTCTAGAGCCCCAAAGGTTAGAAATACAGATATTTGTAAGTGTGAATTATCTTATTCTATTATTATAAGGTGGTCACACTCGAAGTCGTAATAATCGACGTGCGTGCATGGTACGATGTATGAATGTAGAGGAAGCCCGAGAAGTATGCCAGGACAGAGCATTGTGGCGATCCATCCTCTCTGCCTACCTCTCCGGGAATATGGCGTTAGATTGGCTTGTGAGTCGCTGACAAAACATTTAGAATATATTTGATGAACCTCTTTTTGGGCTAATACGAGTGTACTATTCTTTTGTTTTTGAAAATTTGGTTTGGTTCATGTAGTGCTCCTGTTAATTTGGAGATATTTCGCGTATAAGTGAATTGTTTTGGTCAATTTAACTGTTGCCGCACTTTATAATAGTTAATTGTGACACGTAATACGTTTGTGCTGTTTTGCTGTTAAAATTATATTAGTTTTAAAGTTTTTATAAAGAATTTTGACAGGTGTAAAAATAAATTTTTCATTTGTTCCAATGACAATTTGAATAATTTCTTCAATATTATTTCAAAGTTCTTGCTGGTTAAGTGCATACTTACAGCTAATTTAAAAAACGGTGGATACGTGAAACATAAAATAAATAGACAATATGTGCACCATCTAAAAATAACATTTTGTGTTAAATTATTTTTATTTTGTTATTTTATTTTGTATCATTGTATTTTATATTATTTGTTTTAGATTTATTTTGTGTGTGTTGCACGATCGAAGTGTGCGCGGGAGTGTGTGCCTATTGGTGGCGATGAGGTTCGCAACCCATCACACCGCGTCTCCCGCGGAGCGAAAAGAGAAGGATGGAGTGCCGCATCAGTAAAAGTGTGACAGTCCATTCTTTCTGTCTACCCTTTCAGGGAGATGGCGTGATGGTTAGTTAGTTAGTTTTTGTATTATTTTTTTATCTGTCTTGTGTGAAGTTGTATATAAAAGGCATTTTTTAAATAGATGCGGTAGCGTTGTTTCACGTATTCAATATTGCTTGATAATGTTGGTTTGATAATATTGAGTTAATCTGAAGTCAAAAATTTGCTTATTTTTAAGATTATTTGATAACCGTTGTACATGAATACAGAATGCAACGAAAGTATTCATAAATAATGTGAATTACGAATGAAATCGACGTTGATCAAGGAAATGTGGCACGATCAAATTCATCAAAAAATTAATGTTCGACAAATGAGGATTCGTTGAAATTAACTGCGTGCATGACACGACGTTTGAATGTTTAAAAAAATGTAATCGGTATTTTAGATTGGCTTGTGAGTCGCTGACAAAACATTTAGAATATATTTGATGAACCTCTTTTTGGGCTAAACAGGTTTGGTTGTAATAAAAACTTGGTAAAAAATGGTATTAAATAAATATAAAAGTGCTTTCATTTGTTTCGAACTCATCGAACAATTTACATATTTTCAGGGTGGTTTTAAATATAATCTGGTTGAAATATAATATTATCTGCTAGAAAAACGACTTGGTTATCGAAACATTATGTAAAATAATAAAATATTTAACGTGAAATAAGATACATCCTTACCCGTTTTAATTTAAGGCACTTAGCTAATGACACAAGGCTCTTAACAAAAAAAAAACTAAAAAAACTTTTATTTAAGGTAAACATTACACCATAGAGAATTTTTTAACCATAGTTAAGAACCATTTTGTTCAGTTGTTGCGTATTCCCAAACGATGTGTTCTAATTAACGCTCACATGTTCAGGTGAACTTCGAAAGCAGGTCGCAAACTACTGGTTTTGGAGCCAGAATATTTTTGATTAAAAGAATATGATTCGTGTTATGTTAATAAACGCATTTATATTTCTGTATATTTTTGAATAATATTGTAAAACTCCACATTAGCTATGGAATAAAAATAAAAACGTCTGTTTTTTTTAAGATTTATTATATTGTATTATGTGTTGTATATTAACCAAATTTATTTTGAACTGTCAGTAACCACATATATATTCGTTTCAATATGAGTTTTTATTATTTTATTAACAGTAACGATATGCGAGTAAATAAAAACTTTTATCATAATTACATCCATGTTCTTCTTGTGAATTCCTATTATATTATATTATATTTTGATAAATATTACAAAACTTTATTTATTTATTCGCAGACATGTTTCAGACGCTTCTAATTCAATGTGGTTATGAATTTTTTTAATAGTTTTAAATTAAGAGTTTTACACCAAAGAAGGATAAGATCCATCCGAAACATGTAAATGAACAACAAAAAAGTTTTCTGGAAAAAAACCACATGTTCCAACATTTATTCTAATTTTATTATAATTATTAATAGAAAACTATAGCGTTATATCCTAATAAGAGTTAAAATTTCAATTGAAACTGTAATTTAAAATTATATTTAATATCTTATACTTTTTTTTAAAGTGTCTTAAATAATTTGGGACTAATCCGTGGTGTTTCGTGCTATAGTTAAATGCAATATTTGATTCCAATAATTTGATCCCAGGCTGACTTTTTCTGATCACGTGTTAATGTTGGCATCGACTGGCTATAAACTTCTGGGTTTTGTCTTAAGAACTTGCAAACAGTTCCGAAATCCCGAAGCGATGACATCAATGTTTAACGGCATCGTTAGATCAAAATTAGAATACGCGAGTGGTGTATGGTCTCCATACCAGCACAAGTATGTGGAGGTATTAGAACAAATCCAGAAAAAATTTCTGAGATACCTCTATATGCGGATGAATGGGGTATATCCGAGGTTTATGCACCACAATGATCTATTGATTAACACAGAGTACCGCAGTCTCGAATCAAGAAGAAAGGGTACATTGATGATCTTAGGATTTAAAATACTCCGTAACCTCATTGATAGCCCATACCTCTTAGAGTGTTATGGTCTCAATGCACCGGACAGGTATGCTCGCGCTAGAAGACACGATCTGTTGTGCATACCGCATAGCAGGACAAATGTCTTGGCGCAGCATACAATGACTCGGGGTATGGTGCTCTTGAATGAGGTGTCAGTCGATGTGGACATTTTCCAAATGACCTATACGTCCTTTAAGGAACATATAGGTACATACCACAACTGTTAAATATTGTTTTATTTTATTTTAATTGTTTTATTTTAACATGTATTTTAAAATGTATGTAAAATGCATGCAAAATTTATGTAAATTGTATACAGTAATAGGGTCATAAAAACCTGTTGTATACAAAAAAATAAATATATATATATATATATATATATATATATATATATATATATATATATATATATATATATATATATATATATATATATATATATATATATATATATATATATATATATATATATATATATATATATATATATATATATATATATATATATATATATATATATATATATATATATATATATATATATAGGTAGACCGAGGCGAATCGGATCACTTTTTTTTTGAGAATGTTTAAATCATACTACAGTATAATATATAAAACTTTTATTGACAAAATAGTAATCAGTAACAATCTAGCTACGCAATAAACATTTTAAAACTTTAAATGTTAATTAATTCTCCAAAATATCAACTAAAAACTTGAAAGACAGAAATATCCGAATCGCCCCAATTATCGGGGCGAATAGGATCGTACATAACATATATAACTAAATAAAAAAATTCTTAACACTTAGCTTTGGAATCATTACCAACATTTAGATAATGAATAGTGAGATCAATATTAATAAGTATCACATATGTACGGGCCTTTTTTTACCATTTCTAAAGTCTTGAAGAATTTGGCCACTTTTTCCCTTTTCATGCCGTCAATTCTTGCTCTAAACAGAAGGATCTGGTTTCCGAATAGTCAACTGCTTATTTCTCTCCATAAAACGATGGAACAAGTCCTGACCAGCCATTCCTACTTCTCTGTTAAAATTGTGTTTAATTTTTTGACCTTCTGCAAATTCAAATGCATATTTACGAATCGCCTTGGGTGTAATTCCGAAGCCATGACTCCCTAAGTGCAGTAAACGGCCTGCTAAAATCTTTTCAGCAGTCTCATCTAAGGCTGGCTGTCCACTAATCGTTTTAACGACACCTCTGGAGAAAGTAACTCTTCTTTGTAGACTCGTTTTTGGTAATTCGTAAATCTCAGCAGCCCGACGTAAGGTTAACTCTTTGGCCGAGACTTTATATGCAGTTTCTCTCATTTCTTGGGACCATTCTCCCGCATTAGTCTTTCTATTGTACGTGCGAACCATCTACAAGGAAATAAAAACGCATCATTAACTTCAAATATAAAACAAATCATTTAAAAATAGTGATCCAATTCGCCCCCGATGACGCGATCCGAATAACCCCGTATTAAAGACTTGAAATAATACTATTTTACACATTAACTTGTAATATTTTACTTAAAAACTAACATGTTTTCTAAAATAGGCCCATTCCCAATCAATATAAGACATATAATTCAAAGTTTTAACACATATCCTTAGAATTACACAAAGAAATGGTAAGCACCTACCTTAGATTAGCAGCAAAATTGTAACACACACAAATACCAGACGCGCTGGCGCGCATTTTTGACACTGATGTACAAGTCGAATAGAAACATTGCCAATGGTGGGAGGTGCGGGGTGTGAAAGGGTCGTAAGGCGCCAGTCGCTTGCGTTCCGCGTCAACGCGTTATTCAAATATTACCAAATTTCTTATTTTGATCCGATTCACCCACCGATCCGATTCGCCTCGGTCTACCCTATATATATATACGAGTATATATATGGTTTGTAATAAGTATAAGGATATGAACATATAATTGTTAAAATATAATGAATGGTAAAAAATTATATGTTAACGATGTAAATGGAACCAGAAATAGAGGAAGACCGAGGAAAACGTGGCACGATCAAATAAATCAAATATTGAATGTTGGCCATGTAAGAAGTCAGAGAAATCGACACGCGTACATGACACGATGTATGAATGTTGAGGAAGCGAGAGAAAAATGTCAGGAAAGAAAAGTGTGGCAGTCCATTCTTTTTGCCTATCCCTTCGGGGAGACGGCGTGGTGGTTAGTTAGTTAGTTAGTTAAGGATATGAAACTTGACCTCTGAAAGTGAATATAATAAATGGGTTGGAGGCATTTGAATGTGCATACTCGTACACCGCAAAATGCTCCGTATACCGTGAACCTTGGCCACTAATGCAGACGTACTACAATAAAGAGCTGTTGTATAATATGGAGATTATGAAGTTCTTATATTTGGGCAATGTATAATTCTAAGGGAAAAGAAATACTACGACCTTCAGCTTATTATAATGGGCAAGAGTTGGCAGAAGGCCGTTGTCCTGGTTGCGGAATATAAGGGATTGGATAGGAATTAATAGAGTTGAAAACCTGTTTCAAGTAGTGCAGGACAAAGATGCTCTCGCTGCAATGATCGTTAACTTGAGGGGACCTAAGCGGCCTAAGAAGAAGAATAATAATCACTGGCTTAAGCATAGAATATACATAGTTTATTATGGATTTTTTATGGTAAATTCTGAATATGTGTATGTTAAATACTGGTAAGGCAGATGTTGCAGTTTAAGTCAAATTAAAAAGGATCTCTGAGATGGTTTGGACATATGGAACAAATGGACGTGAGAAGGATGGTTAAATTGTTGTATACAAGTAGAATGAGTGGAAATAGAAGCCGATGAAGACCAAGGAAAGCATGGCATGACCAAATTAATCAAATACTAAAGGCCACATTTGATGTCGGAAAAAACGACGAGCGTGCATGTTACAGGACAGAGTAGAATGGCAGTCCATTATTTTTGCCTAACCCTCGTGATGGTTAGTTGGCTACTATTATAATTGCAACACTTGAAATATTTAAGGAAGTAAAGATTTTCTACCCTTTAAAAATTTGGTTCACAATCGTGATCAGTAATAAATTTTAACTTTTAATGTAAATCTTTTTTTTCACACACGCTAAAATTTTCAAAATGAAAAACACCAAATTGTTCTCCTTTTGTTTTCTGCATTACTGTCCTACAAGAATAATAAGAACAAATTTCAAAATCCAGAAACGTTCTTGGGATCCGCATCGTGTGCATTTCGGATTACTTTCGGAGATAATCGAAGTATTCCTCACTCACTCTCTTGATGACATTCTTGGTTTCTGCCTAGTTATTTTATGAAACGACAGAACGCATATATTGGTCCTTACATATGAAATTGGCGTTTTGTCGTACTGGCAACTTTGATCTCAAATATCTTCTCTTTGGTTAGGAATTCCAAATTCAAATTTATACAGCTATTTACTTAAGTATTTGTGTTTCGAAAATTATAATTCATTTGTTTTTTCCTCAATTGTTTTTTTTTTCTTTGCGTCACTCAGTTTACAAAATGGAAAACTTGAAATATCGCGTTATTTACGAGTACGTGTTCCACCGTGGCACCAGTGCTGCAGAAACGGCTCGAAGGATTAATGATGTGTATGGCGACGGTGTCGCAAAAGAAAACACAGTGCGTTTTTGGTTCCAACGTTTTCGTTCTGGAAATTTCGACTTGCAGAACAAGCCCCGTGGACGGCCGGAGACCAAAGTTGATAATGAAGAATTGAAGGCTATTGTGGAAGTGGATCCATCGCAAACCACGTCCGAGTTAGCTGCAGGCTGCGGTGTTAGTGATAAAACTGTTTTAATCCACTTGAAGCAAATTGGGAAGGTGAAAAAGCTTGAAAGGTGGGTACCTCACGAATTGAGTGAAGCAAATCAACAAACGCGCGTTGACTGCTGCGCTGCATTACTCAACCGGCACAATAATGAAGGGATTTTGAATCGAATCATTACCTGTGATAAAAAGTGGATCCTGTATGATAATCGGAAGCGCTCATCGCAATGGCTGAACCCTGCCGAACCAGCCAAACCATGCCCCAAGCGAAAATTGACTCCAAAAAAGTTACTTGTGAGCGTTTGGTGGACTAGTGCTGGTGTCGTTCACTACAGCTTTCTTAAATCTGGCCAGATGATTACGGCAGATTTCTATTGTCAGCAACTGCCAACCATGATGGAAAAGCTAGCTGCTAAACAACCGAGGCTGGTTAATCGGTCTAGGCCACTGCTGCTTCATGATAACTCTAGACCACACACTGCACAACAGACGGCTACCAAATTAGAAGAGCTTCAATTGGAATGTCTAAGACATCCACCGTACTCTCCGGACCTTGCCCCAACAGATTACTATTTTTTTCGAAATTTGGATAACTTCTTGCAAGGGAAAAAATTCAACTCCGAGGGGGCAGTCCAAACCGACTTCAAAGATTTTATTGATTCCCGTCCGAATGGTTTTTTTAGTAAAGGGATCGATGAACTACCTATGAGATGGCAAAAGTGCATAGATAGCAATGGTACATACTTTGATCAAATAAATATATTATATTTAAAAAAAAATCAACTTTATGTTCCTCCCATACAAAACGCCAATTTCATATGTAAGGACCTAATATATATTTTTTTCAAATATATTTTTTTCAAAGCAGTTTACAATCCCTGACAAGCACAGTTGAGCATCCTCGCTATGATTATTATTCTATTGGATTATAACTGAGACGTCACAGTAAACAGATGCGACCAATTAGCCAAATGGATGGAGCTGCCTGAGATAACTGCCTAACCCGCCGGGACCTTAGAGTGCCGCTGCCGTAGCGACATCGCCCCGGGTAATAGTCATCTGTCAAATAGTTTCCATATTATTTATCGGGCTTGAATAATGTAGCCGAGTGACGTCACACAAATCAAAGTCTGATCACTGGCTTTAATGTTAATACCGAAATAATGGATTCTAGGAGTGAATTATTGCTGCATGCTATAAAGTGTTCTCTACTAGTATAATGCGCAAGTAAGCACCTTAACATTAGCACATTATATCAGCTCAATAACAAACTACTGATAAAACCATTCGGTATTTTTAACGAAATTTAAAAATATATCTCAAATACGAGTACGTTTAATAAAATATAATAATAATATTAATTATTATAATAAATTGGATGATATTATAATTTCTCGAACGATGATATGAAAATAACACTGGATTTTTTCAAAAGAAAACATTGTTTAATATTCCACTATACTATATTTATAGACTACACAACATGTTTCGAAGTTAACTCCATCTTCAGGTGTAAATTTACACCTGAAGATGGAGGTAACTCTGAAACATGTTGTGTAGTCTATAAATATAGTATCTTCTTCTTCTTTCCGTGTCCTGTCAGGTTTCCCCAACGTTGAATATAACCCTTGAGTAGGCCTCCCCGTCCTGGGCAGCTCGGAATAGCTCCCCCACGGTCTTCAGCCCTGTCCACTCTCGGATGTTAACTTTCAAGAAAATGATATAAAACTCAATTTTAAATAGTTAATACGAATGAAAACGTATATGTTATTTTTTTACACTTTTGAGTTTAATTTTTTCGGCTTATTTCGAAGGCTTTACAGCTTCATCATTAAAGGACTGATATTAACTCTTTACATTAACAGCCTCCAGGTGATTAAGGTGTATTATAGCCTTCGAAATATATCGAGAAAATAAACTCTATGGTAGAAAAAACAGGGTT
Organism: Lepidostoma basale; assembly: GCA_022606425.2. Taxonomy (NCBI): domain Eukaryota; kingdom Metazoa; phylum Arthropoda; class Insecta; order Trichoptera; family Lepidostomatidae; genus Lepidostoma; species Lepidostoma basale. The sequence goes on along the minus strand of JAHDVF020001001.1, from coordinate 2,802,740 downwards.
TTCATTCATAAATATTCGGCATTATGGAATTCCACGGTGTTAACCTTATGTTTATCAAAATTTTTCATTCAAATTCTTCTTCTTCGATGGCCCTACAGCCCATATCGAGCCTTAGCCTCCAGTATTCTTCGCCTCCAACTCCTCCTGTCCTCCGCTTCGACCCTCCAATCTGTCACTCTTAACAATCTTGTTCCATCTCTCCCAACTTCATCCTCCCATCGCAGCCTTGGTCGTCCAATTGGTCTTCTACCACCTGGGTGCCACTCCAGCAATCTTTTTGGGGTTCGCGATGACGGCATCCTCTGCACGTGACCGGCCCATCTCAGTCTTTTCAGTCTGACCTGTGTGGAGAGACTGGGAGCTTTGTAAATATTGTACAGCTCGTCATTATGCCGCACTCTCCAGCCTTCACCGTCATTCACAGGCCCCAGAATTCTGCGCAGCACCCTTCTCTCAAAAGTATCCAGTCGCTCTGCAGATTTCGCTGTCATTGTCCACGCCTCACACCCATAGGTCACTACTGTTCGGATGATTGTTTTATACAGGGTGATTTTGGTTTTCCAGTGTACGTTTCTTGATTTGAGCGCTGGTAGTAGAGAGAAGAATGTTTTGTTACCAATTGTGATTCTTCTTTCTTTTCATTCAAATTATATAAATAAAAACAATGATAACTATTTAAAATGTCTTCTGGAGTTCAATAAAAATGAGTATAATCTAGTATTGTTTCTTGTATGACGGTACGAACATTTCAATAAACCCGTGTCTGTTGATAAATCTTCTTCTTCTTCATTATAAAATGGGTATTATCTTCATTATCGGAATGACACAGATCTATATTATCAATAATTTTCCGTTATGCTGTAAAATCTAGTGTTGTTTCTAGTCTGACAGTACGAAAATTTTAATAAACCCGTGATTTTTTTTTTGATATTTTGTCCTTGTATACAACAGGTAGTTTGAAGCCAATTTCTGTAAACACATTATATATTTAAGCTATTATATTGATGATTCTCATGACATGTGATAGGTAGCCAATCTATCGCCATTTAATTGTCACGTGAATCTACACCAGACCAAGGACAGTGTGACAATCACACTGCCATCGCCGTAAATCGATACCGGGACCTTCGGTATGGAAGTCAGAGCTCTTACCACTCTGTCACGAAGGTCGCCGATACGATTGTTGATAAATCGAACATTATAAAATGGGTATTATCTACAGCGCGTGGGTGAAGATAGAATGGTTAAAAAAAAGTATACGTTAACGATGTAAATGGAGTACAGAGTCGAAGTAGACCAAGGAAAACATGGCATGACCAAATTAATCAAATTTTAAAGATTGGTCATATCAGAAGTCGGAAGAATCGACGTGCGTGTATGACTCGCTGTATGAATGTGGAGGAAGGTAGAGAGGTATGTCAGGATAGAATAGTGTGGGGTTCCGTTCTCTCTGCGTACCCCTGCGGGAAACGGCGTGTTTGTTTTGGTTGTTGTTGTTATTGGTATTATCTACATTTTCGGAATGACACAGATCTGTATTATCAATAAATTTCTGCAATGCTGTAAATGGTGTATGGGGTTCAAATGGGTAGTAGGGCTACGATGGGGTATGCTTTGCTGGAAAGCATGCCTCTATAAACAACAACACTACTATCAAATCCAACTCTCTAGCGTCCACGAGAGGTCTTTTTAAAGACTCCGCGAACCCCGGGCAATGTGGCGCATATTACTTAGTGCCATAGCAGATAGAGAGAGGATGAATGGCGAGCTTCCAGCGCCATAAAACTGGATACATCTAGCTAAGGGAAGGTAGCCCCGACAGAAAATCCTCCAGAAAAGGCAAGGGGATACCACTCTGGATATTTTTCCCCAGGTCATCACTATACTCAATGGTGATAGTTAACATTATTAATACGAATGAAAAAAAATATGTTTTTCTAGAAGTTTTATTATATTTTTTGGGGGTATGGCATGTTTCGCCCTTCTAAGGTATTATCAAATGTTTTTCAATTCTTCTAGAAAAACATTAGTTTTTTCATTCGTATTAATTATTTAATATGGAGTTTTATATCATTGTTCAAAAAACAATAAATAAAGTGAAAGTCAACGTTAGGGAGACCTGACAAGACACAGAAAGAAGAAGAAGAATGCTGTATAATCTAGTATTGTTTCTAGTGTGGCGGTAGGGACATTTTAATAAACCCGTGTTTGTTGATAAATCAAACATTATAAAACGGGTATTATCCTGTCGGGTGGATATTAACCCTCTCGTCGCAGGAGTCGCCGCGGTCCGCCTTTTAATTAATCGCCCTCGGCCGCCTCCAACGTACATTATTATTTTTATTATCACTTTTATGAAGACGTCCTCTTTAGCATGAAGGGTGGAGGGATGGCCATTAAAATTTAAATGATTGTTATTCGGACGGAGCGCCGCAGCCTCGTAAAGCTAAACTTTGCTGTGGTCGTCCCGTAGATTTCTCACAAAAAATAATAAATAATGCGTCTGCGTAAAGCAATGGGGAAATATTATTTCAACAGCTTATTTATTGTTTGGTACCACGTGGAAAGAATGGACAACCAAAGATTACCATACCTTCCCCTATATGGGATACCAGAGGGAAGAAGGATGCCTCGAAGAATCCCCAAGAGATAGAAAAACAGCTTGGGGCCCACCGCAAGAGTACTGTACAAACAGGTCCTAGCAGCTTTCAACGAGTATAAGAATAGAGAGAAGATTTATTGTTTCTCTTCTATTTTTGCTTTCACTCTGTGTTGTGGATTCGTATTTGAATAAATATAGTTACACTTTGTATAACGATACTTTTTATTTTTACTGAACTCAGACATTCGGTTACAAATAACTTTTATCAATGTATACAATTTTAACTTTTGTTAAAATTGTATACATCGATAAAGGTTACTTGTAGCCGGCACATTACTGAGTTCAGTAAAAATAAAAAAAGTTGTAATACAAAGTGTAACTATATTTATTCAAAAAAGATTTATTGTTTCTTTAACAATTATTAAAATCCTTATTTAATATTGATGAAAATACATTTTTTCTAGAAATTGTAAATGTTTTCAATGAAAGTGATACGTTTGGCATTTGATAAAACCTGGCTAGGCTTAAAATTTCACTCCCATAAAATGTTTAGTAATTCGACATTTTCATTAATAGTAAATAATAAAAAATTCTATTAGTAACTGAAAATAAAAGAAGATTTAGATATAGTTTTGACTTCTTTGTTTTTCTGATTTCTGGTGGTAGTCTGACCAAATGATGGCAACAAGCTATCGAAATCTCGTTAGAACTTATATAAATAAGTGTAATAAAACGGAATGTGGTGTAATGAAAACATATTTTTAAAATACCATGAAAATATGCGTATTTAAAATCATTAAATAAATCATTTATATGTGGCTCCATCGCCGAATGCTCAGAATTCTCTGGACAGACATGGTTACCAATACCGAAGTACTGAGTTGACGAGGAACTGTTATCAACTATCAAGGTTTGGAAGATTTCACATCTGGGTCATATACTGCGTGGAGAAAAGTACCACCTTCTCCAACTGATATTGGAGGGGAAAAATTGAGGGACGCTGGGGGCCCGGTAGGAGACAAATGTCATGGCTGCGAAACGTGGGGGAGTGGACAGGCATCCGAAGTGTGGAGGACAGGAACAGGTTTGTCGAGGTGATCACCAACGTTGGGGATACCCGACAGGATACTTGAAGAAGAAGAAGAATAAATAAATCATTTATTTGAAAAAATAGAATTGCACTTCGTTATTTTCAATTATTTATTTTTCTTTTTACAGACGTGTTTAAGTTGTGACCCAACCTTTTTCGATGTTCAAATTTTAACATAAATGTTAACTATTTATTTAACTGTTAATCCATAACAAAAAAGGTAAAAAAAAATATAAATTAATTACTTAAAATATATTTTTGTAAACCGGCTTAATCAACAGACTGTACTAAATTATGAAATGACACTATGAAAAAGTTGACTAATAGATATAATATATATAACTGCACACGATGCACATGCACGAGAACGTTTCTGGATTATTTGGAATTCGGTTCTGTTTATTATTGTATGACAGTAATGTAGAAAACAAAAGGAGAACAATTTGGTATTGTTAATTGTGAAATAACGTGTAAGCAAAAAAGTTTTATCACCGAAGGGGTAGACAGAAACAATGGACTGCCACACTTTAACCGATGCGGCATTCCATCCTACTCTTTTCGCCCTCGCGGGAGACGCGGTGTGATGGGTTGTTAACCTCATCGTTACCAATAGGCATCTCCCACGCACACTTAAAGATTAAACATATTACTTATTTCGATTGTACAGTGAACCAAGTTTTTAAATTGTAGAAAATCTTTAAATTTTCCTTTAAAGCACTCATTTTGTTGTAAGACATTTAAATTTTTTAGATATTAACAGAGTTGAACGTCCCCCTGACCACTGGACCGACAATCTGAAGAGGATTGCTGGACATAGATGGATGGAAGCGGCAATGGATAGGGGGCGGTGGCGTGCTTTGATAGAGGCCTACATTCAGCAGTGGATGACAGACGGCTTATGATGATGATGATGATGAAATAATAAATCACTTTGTATTTAACCACGGAAAGGTTATTATTACTGATGCCAACGAGTTTTGCTTGGACCCAAGCTTCATCAGGGCAATATAGTAATTATAATTATTAGGGCAACATAATGAAGCTTGAGTCCAAAGCAAAACTAGTCGTGTGTTTTAATATTTAATATCTATATGAAAATCGAGGTCGAAGATGTGGTCAGATGGGAACGTCAAAGACGGCGATACTGGCATCAACACGTAGAAGGGATGATCTCAAATAGGATACCACACATAGCTCTCCATGGAACGCCAAACGGACAACGCCGACCAGGAAGACCCCCGAAACGGTGGAGAGAAAGCTGGAGTTCAGCGTCTCAAGAGAACCCTCCTGAAATAACAGACCCCTGAGTTTACCAAAAGTAAAGAAGAAGAAGATGAAAATCTTTACTTCGGTGTATAATATGAATGAATTAGTTTTGTTAAGACTGAATAGGACTAGAAAAAATAAATTTCCTAGAAAATTTTCTTGGGAAAAACTTACCGGGATTTTACTTTATTTTGTTTTAGTTCATCCTTAGTTTCTGTATGATAATGTCAACGAGAAAGTATAAAACGTGAAAATGCAATTAACAGGGCGGTTGAACCGACCGAGAGCGGACACAGCTCAAACTAAGAATAATAATTAAAAACTGCGCACCGCTTGAGGTGATTCAAGGTTGCTGGGTGGGAAATCACCATATTTGTATGAACAATGATTTTTCTAATATATACGTTAAAATTGTCGTAAATTGTAGACAATTATTTTAATTTATTCACCTAAAATAGTATTCATGTACACAAACACATGTTCTAATAAAAACGTTAACAGATGGCGCTAGTGTAGATTGAACAAAAATATGTGAAGTGTTCCTCAACATATTGCTCTCCAAATAATCAAAATAGTGTAAAAATCTTATTCTGTAAAATTCATTCGGGGGCGAAAAGGGAAGGATGGAGTGCCGCATCGGTTAAAGTGTGACAGTTCATTCTTTCTGCCTACTCTTTCTGGGAGACGGCGTGATGGTAAGTTTTTTTATTTATAAACAAGGATTTTAAATGTTAAACAACTCCCGAGTTGTATTACATAAAGCAATCGCTTAACCCAACCAATAACAGGTCACAAGTCCTTTTAACGTCTCGACCACCATATTCTGTTTCCAAAAAACAATTTACATCGTCGTCTCTATTGAGATCAAATTAATCCTTAAAAATGAATAACCCGCAACGGGTTAAATTCAGTATTTGTCTACAAGTATTTGTATACATTCAGAATGTTGTATGAAATTAATAATACTTGCAACCCTTGAAATATTTACGGAAGTAAAGATATAAAATTTATATATAAATCATCATCATCAGCCGTCTGTCATCCACTGCTGAATGTAGGCCTCTCCCAAAGCACGCCACTGCCCCCTATCCATTGCCGCTTTCATCCATCCATGTCCAGCAACCCTTTTCAGATCGTCGGTTCAGCGGGCAGGCGGACGTCCAACTCTGCGGAATCCTGTACGCGGTCTCCACTCCAGAACCCGTCTCCCCCATCGGCCGTCGGTTTTCCGACAGATATGGCCAGCCTATCGCCACTTCAGCCCGCACATCTTCAGAGCCACCTCAGTCACCTTGGTTTGTTGTCGAATAAATTTGTTTCTAAATCTGTCCTTCAAGGTTATTCCAAGCATGGCTCTTTCCATGGTGACTTTAAATCTATATAAACAGACCTTGACGCGACGCGACCTTGAAATATATATAAATACATGTAACGAAGTTTTTGCCTTGCGAGGGCATGATCAAACTCGAGTTTCTCTATAAAACCAATAAAACAATCGCGTTTACATTATAATTTATAGTGGATTTTTACAAAATAAACATCACAACCATCAATTAAGAAATATTTAAGTTATTTGAAAAATTGTGTAACCGCTACACAACACCGGTAATTGAAGGTTAACAATAACAGCTCTCCAATGTTCTTAATAGCCAAATTTTTATTTCTATTTTTATTCTTCTAAGGCAGATGAAATGGTACGGGCATATAAAACGGAGACTACCAGACCACTTGAAACCCCCAAATCTAAGTTATCATGCCCCCGCATAATACAACAACCCACCAAATCACCTTCCAACAATATTCCCATCAGACGTAAGAGGAATAGCCACAAGAGCTGAACCTCTGTATGCCCGAAGAGGTCAAAATTTCCAACGCAAGCCGGGCTTCGTGGCTTCTATGGGAGTACCGCCACTGCATGTAAAGGGTGGTGTTACAGATTAACATATACACAACTTCCAAAAATTTGTCAGACATGGTGGTCATAAGAAAAGGTGGAATGTTGTATTACATAAAGCGTGCGCTTAACCCAACCAATGACAGGTCATTAGTCCTGTAAACACTTCGATCATCATATTCTGTTTCCAATTTGCATCTTCGTCTCTATTGATTAAATTAATCCTTGAAGAATTTTTAAATTACGATTTTTGAAAAACATAAGTACTCCGCTTATACTTACATCAATAACGCCCTTTTGCACACCCACGATGGTGTAGTGACGCGGCACTGATTGAACAGTAATTTTATAAAGAGTGTATCTCCGATGAATTGTTAATAATCCCGTTTTTCGTATATTAAAGGAAGCGATCCTTAAAGGAAAACTTGCGCCTTATTACGTTGCGAGACTACGGCAGTATCTACATTGTTATACTCGTTTTATGTGTACAAGGAAACTTATTTTTGGATGAACAAGAAATTATGAACCGGAAAAATACTTAAATTTTATATATTTATATCTGAAACATATACTCTATAAAACTCGAATCATTGCATTCTACTGTGAAGAAGATTACATTTTATTACAAGAACGTTTATTTTTTAATGAAAATGGGAGACTCTGACCTTCGTGTGAACGTTTCCCTCTTGACCATAGAGAGTACAAAATCTTCCTCGGGAGTCTAGTCTCAAGCATTCCTATGACATGGCCAGCCCAGCTCAGTTGCCTTTGGATGATGGCAGCTTCGACACTTGTCATATTGACCTCAGCTAGTATGCTGTGATTGGTCGGTTTGTCCTGCAATTTATACAGAAACAAATTATTACGTTGAGATGATCAAATGATTTTATTGAAATCTCTCGATGAAAGTAAATTTTAAATAATAATTACAGAAACGATGATTTTTAAACTACTTCCACTTTCATTTGTCTTTTTATATAATTTAAATTTTTTTTAATTACATATCAGACATGTTTCGGACAACCGATCCTTCTTTAGTGATACATATTATAAAGATACATGTTTTAAATTGTTTACAAATATGATCAGTTTTGACAGATAAAACAATAAAACCAATTAAAATACAAATGATAAAGACAAATAAAACATCTACAACACAAAGTATGGCGATCATAGAAGAAAATTCCACTCCCGTCTTTATTTCGACAGCGACCAATTTTGCCCGGCTTGCTGGGCCCAGTTTATGGATGCCAACGAGTCTGGCGAAACCGGTCGCTGATGAAATATAGACAATAGTGGAAGTAGTTAAAAAAACATCATAATATTTAATTATTATTTTTAATTATTGCTGTTGTGTATCATTTTTTTTTATTTTTGTTAAGTGTTGCAATCGGTGAAAATCCTCGCAAGACGAAACACGTTTTTCCACTAAAATATTATATTACTTTCCCTAAACATTTATAAAACAGAAACAGTTGATTTCTGTAATATCAATTCTATAAAAGTGAAGAGTGTTTAAAAAACAATAAATTTGCGTTATTATTTGGGAGCGTATACGCTATAATGCAAGTTAACAAGGACTTCATAAAAAGAAACATATGACCCCAGATTTTTTATGTCAAGACCCCTTTAAAGTTACAACGATTTCACGATTAACAAAGCTTTCATCTTTTTATGTAAGTAGCTTTGTGTGTACAATGATAACTCGCCCCATTCCATATTCCTCTAACCAACTGCGCTCTACATTCTAAATACCCGCGCATCACGATGTGTATCTTGCTCCATTTATAACGTTGAATGAGTGGGGTTGGCATCTCTGACCCGCGATCCATTTTTAAATTTTAACAAGACTGTCATCTGTCATCTGCACCCGCCCGCGCGCCAGGGAGGAGCGCCCCTCCCGTGGACAGGGCCGAACCTTAATCTCTTGGCGCCTCTACTTCTTCTTTTTCTTATTCTTCAGCCTTCTTCCTTCCACTGCTAGATATATGGATCTTCCATTTTCCTCCAGTAGTCCCTATCCTGTTCCTTCCTCATCCAGGTAGTTCCAGCTATTCGGGCAATGTCGTTAGTTCATATTTCAGGTGCCTTTGCGCCTTACTTTAAACATAATGTAATTGGGTCCAAACGACCTGTTGTGTACATAAAAAAAAAAAATAATAATAATAATAATAATTATAGATGAAAACGTAAAAATATTTCTACGAGTTCAATTATATTTTTTGGGAATGACAAGTTTAAGTGAGTTCGCCTTGCTAAGACATTTGACAAAACCTTGGCAAGGCAAATATTTATACTGCCTTAGCAAAGCAAAATCTGCTTTTCCGATAAAATAATCTAATTTGACGAGCTTTATGACCGAGTGGTAAGTGCATTGACTGCCACCCAGAAGGTTTCGGGTTCGATTCCCGGCGAGGGCAGTGTGATTGTCACACTGTCTTTGGTCTGATGTAGAATTCACGTGACAGTAAAATGGCGATATATAAGCTACCTATCACATGCCACGAGAATCACAATGATAGATATAACGTCATGATGTAAAGAGGGATTCAACAAAATAATAATAATACTTATATTATTTTTAGAAAACTGACGTTTTCTTTTATATTCATTACTAAATTTGGACTTTTAAATTTTTTTTCAAGAAACAGAATTTTTAATTCTTCAATTCTACTACATGAAAGATTCATCAATATTGTTTTATATTTGCCAGTTAAAGTAAAATCGTATAAATGGATTATTGAATTATTTTGTGGAGACCCCCCACACGATGGTCCGATGACATGAGAAGGATTGCTGGCGATTGGATGCAAAAGACACAAGACAAGGATACATAGAGAAGTATGGGGGAGACCTATGTCCAGCAGTGGACGACAACGGCAGTCTTAGTAAGTAAGTAATTATTTTTAAAATCTTACAAAAACATTAATGGATTTAATTAAATTTTATATTCAATCTAATTTAAATTTAAAATTAATATGTTTAATAATTTTTTGTATAAATACTAAATTTTATGAGTAATAATAGTAATAAATATACCTAAAAACGTATTTTCAACGTTAGAACATATCATATAAAGTTTCGTTTTAGCACAAAAATTGTTTTTATTTTAAGTACAGCCGGCCCTGAAGTTTAACCCCAGAACCTTTTCATACAAAACTAATACTTTTCCTTGGCTCAATTAAAATACGTTTTCAACCAACGAATGGTAATGTATATTTTGTTAATTTATTTTCAAATTAATTTAACTAGAAAAATAACCCTAACGATGTTTATTAAAAACAACTGTTATGATATTTTCACCGTGAAAATTATTTGATCTGAAATAAAAAATATAATTAGTTTTAATTATATTTTTACACTTTTTTAATTTGTAGTTATTATTTTTAACGTGATTTAAAATATGTTCAGTTTCATAATAAAAATATGCGGTTCAAAGAAAACACACGTTGATTAATTAAGTTATCAAATCAGTTTATTGTCTCAACAGATATTACAAAAAATACCAAATAAATGTTTAAGGCATCTATTGAGTAAGGGTAAAATGTAGTACATATGTTACAATATAAAATCAGGTTGTTTTTTAAGGAAGTATAATTACAAAGAATGGGAGAGTGAAGAAGGATATTGAAAGAATGGTTGGGGCAGGCAACAGAGTAAACGGTGCACTTAAAGTTGTCATCGCAAACAAAAGCCTATCCAAAAAAGCTAAGATGGCAGTGCACAAAAATGTTCTTGTGCCGACCCTTATGTATGGAAGTGAAGCATGGAACTGGCAAAAGGAGGATGAAATAAATATAGTAGAAATTAGATCTCTAAGATGTATATGTGGTAAATCTGTATATGTGTCAAATGCAAATATTAGAAATGAATGCAGTACGAATGAAAGTGTTATGAACAAAATAATAAAAGGGTCGTTGAAATGGTTTGGATACACGAAAAGAATTAGATTAAGGATTAAAGTAGAATGAATGCAGTAGAAATGGGATCTCTAAGACGAATGTGTAGCAAATCTGTATATGATAGAGTGTTAAATGCAAATATAAGAAGTGAATACGGTGCGAATGAAAGTGTTATGAACAAAATAATGAAAAGATCGTTGAGATGGTTTGGACACATGGAAAGAATGAGTGAAGGCAGACTGGTGAAAATGGTATATGTGAACGACGTGAACGGAGCTAGAAATAGAGAAAGGCCTAGGAAAACTTGGCACGATCAAATCAATCAAATATTAAATGTCGATCACGTAAGGAGTCTAAGAAATCGACGTGCGTGCATGACACGATGTATGAATGTAGAGATACGAGAGATGTATGTCAGGACAGAACAGTGTGGCGGTCCATTATTTCTGTCTACCCCTTCGGGGAGATGGCGTGATGGTTAGTTAGTTAGTTAGTTAAAATCAGGAAAGCTTTAGAAATGGATCGCCATTAAACTATCTAAAATCAAGACGACGATTTCCAAGCCGAAGGTCCTGGGTTCGATTCCCGGCGATGGCAATGTGATTGTCACACTGTCTTTGGTCTGGTGTAGAATTCACGTGACAATAAAATGGCGATAGATTGGCTACCTATCACATGTCACGAGAATCAATATAATAGCTAAAAAAATTAAATTGTGTACAGTAATTGGGTCCAAACGACATGTTGTGTACATAAAAAAAATAATATAATAATAAATAAAAAAAAAGAGTATTTGTCTTTTAAACCTATTTTCACTAATGTGAAAGAGGTTGATCTCCGAGGAAACCAGGTCCAGCAGACTACTTGCTCTTCCCACCGGTGTCACGAGAGGCAGGTTGGTTCTGACAGCCGGTAGGTAAAAAAAATGTGCTATCGCTATCAGAGATATCTTATCAGGGATAAAAAGACCAACATCCTCCAGCACTGCCGAGTTCTCGAGATATACCATGATTAATCTAAAGAAATGGGTTATGAGTGCCCATATCGTCGAAGCTGCAGAGAGTTGGTCCCCAGCATTCCCAAAAGGAATGCCGTGGATTATAAATTGGAAAGAGCCATGTTAGGAATAAGCCTAAGAGACAGAGTCAGAAACGATACGGTGAGAGAAATAACAAAGGTCACTGACATCATCCACCTGGTGGCGACTCTAAAATGCCAATGAGCAGGTCACGTAGCCAGAATCTCAGATGAAAAGTGGACAAGATGACTGCTGACTTGGAGACCGTGGACGGCAAAGAGAAGTGCAGGGCGGCCGCAACTACGGTGGAAGGATGATCTAAAAAGACACGTCGGAATAACCTGGATGCAGTCTGCACAGGACAGAGCGACATAGAAGCGAATGGAGGAGGCCTTTGTCCAGAAGTGGACGGGAATAGGCTGAGGAAGAAGGAGAAGTATAAATTCTATAATATGAATTCCAGATAATAGAATGTATACTTCTTCGAGAAAGGCACCTGCTCAGGACCCTGTCGGAATGGATCGGCCATAATACGACAAGAAGGCCTCTTGTATGCCATAATGGAGGGTATGACCGAGGGGACAAACTCTAGGACGCCCACGCCGAGAGTACCAGGAGGATCTGTTGGTGGACGTGCGCTGCTCATCATATGCAGATTTCAAAAGAGCCGCACAAGATAGGGAAGCTGAATATGTTTTATTAAAAAAACAGTATAATTAACTTAACCACGTGTACTTTACAAACCTGGAATGGTAAACACGAGATTTTAGACTGATATGTGTCGCCTTAATACTAAATAATAATATATTGTTTCTTGAATAATGGTGTAAAACTTCATATTAAAACAATTGTCGTTGTGAGAATGAAAACCATTTACGATTTGAACTTATTTGACAGATGTTCAGGCTTACTAAAAAAAATGGCCTCCAGATTTGAACATTTGAAGCCGCCAGAGTGAAAATGACCAAACTTTCCGAAACACTGAATAATACATGAAAACATGTGTTTTATAGAAGTTTTATTATATTTTATGTGAATAACATGTTTCACCTGTGTAAGACCTTATAAAAATGTTATAATGCCTTAGATAGGTGAAACATGTCATTCTCATAGAATATAATAAAACTTCTAGAAAACAGACGTTTTCAATCGTATTCATTATTGAAAGTAAAGTTAAAGTATGTTAAGTATACAAATACTCTTGTCACCCTAAAGTAGAATCGTCTCTTATGCGTTCGTCGTATTTTATGTTATACTTTACCGGATCTGAATAGTTTTCGGCATATTCTCTAACAAATTCATAGCACTTAATAATCATAACTAACTAACTAACCATCACGCTGTTTCTCCGAAGGTGTAGGCAGAAAGAATGAACTGACTCTCTATTCTTTCCTGACGAAATCACCAAATCACACTTTTCGTATAGTATCTTTGGGTTTTTTTCATATTGTTTAGTTCAGTATAAAGAAATGCCTTTTTTAGAAAATTTTTAATTGTCTTCTTCTCTTTCCAGGTTAGACAACAACATGTCAATTGTCTTCTTCTCTTTCCAGGTTAGACAACAACATGTCAATTTTTTCTTTTGATACAGCTGCTCAAAACAAGAATGTTGTGCTGCATTTGCACCATCTCGAAGGTTTTCTAACCAGTATTTTCTTCTTCTCCCGACAATGTGTTTTCCGTTAATTTTACTATGAATAATCAAGTGCTTTTGACAATCACACTGCCATTGCCGGGAATCGAACCCGGGACCTTCGGTATGACGTTCTTCTTTTCTTCATGAAAATATCAATGATAGTGATACGCTAGTTTTTAAATCGCTGTTTTTTGTGATAATTCCCTCAAAACTTTGAATATAGATGATATGTATAGCTGCCTGATGTACACTAAAAATTTAACAATTATCCAAAAGATAAACATTTCATGAAATAGCAATGCTACTGTAATTATTTTGATAGTGTTATAATAATTTCTAAAATCGCTGTTTTGTGATTATTGCCTCAATTATTTAAAGTAAATGGTATTTATGCTAGTGAAATAAAAGGACAAGTCAACAAGGCCTCGGCGGTATCAGGTTGTGACAAATGGAAAAACAAGTATATGAGAACCGACAGTAAGGTCAGAATATATAAAACCTGCGTAAGGCCTATACTGACATATACTATTGAGAACAGAGCGGATACCACAAGAACGAACTGAGATCGCTGAGGATGATAGCAGGAAGGACTATTCGAGATAGGGTAAGGAACACGGCTATCCGAGAGATCTGCAAGGTGGAGGATGAGATGGGGCAGACAACGCAGAAGATACTGAAATGCGCACGTGCAATGGATGGATCCGACCAAAATCTCACACGCTGTGGCGCATCAGATTCCTGCCGGCTGTCGTCCCTGCGGAAGACCGCCGAAGAGATGGAGAGATAGTTGGGAGTCAACCTCCCAACGAGGCCAGCCTGATTTCAGGAACAGACCAAAGGTCTATAAGGAGAAAAAGAAGAAGAGATTTTTATAGCTGCATAGTGTATTTTTATTTTATTTAATACGCTGGTTAATGACTATAGATGTAACATATAACGGTAAAATTTATTGTTTTCCTTTGAAATGTTAACAGCTTTCATAAGTTAATTATCGCTTTGTACTCAAGTTGAAGAATTCTCGGTTTAAATAATATAATTTTAACAATCACCCTAAAGTTAAAGATTTCCTTCAAGAGCGGGAAATATCCATCAAAATTGTCGTCCAAATTTCTCTCACAAGGGCGCCAATCATAAATCTGCGTCGCCGCCCGCAGAACGAAACGGCCTGAAATACGCTCCTCGAAGGTCGTTAATTGACATTTCTCACCTGTCGTTCAGGAAACACCGAGGCCCCTATTACCTGCCCCACACCCGTAAAAGCCCGGATAAAGTGTTTTAATTATATCTTGATTCTATAACAAGCGGCCACCCCGGGGAACGAACGGGCGAAATTAATGACCCGAAAAAACGCCTTTAAAAAAACTCTCCTAGTCGCACGAATCCCGTTAGAAATTAATAAAGGTAGTCGGGACAGGCCTAAAGCGATCCAAGTATGAATAAGATTTTATTATAATATTTCTGAGCAACGCTGAATGCTGAGTCCTTCATTAAAACAGGACACTTTTATTTTCTTGACTCCCAATTCATTAAAACTCTTATTTCACCTTTTCAAAAGAAGGATTTTTGTCAACTGGACTGAAAAATAATATGTTTTCTTTTTCAATTGTGGATATATATAAAAATACCTCAAAATTTTTCAGAGTAAGTATTATAATATTACTAAATATATTTTTATATAATATGAAAAAACAAGTATATGAAAACTGACAGTAAGGTCAGAATATATAAAACCTGCGTAACATTCATCATCAGATCATTTCACATGCATACCTCATACATACAATTCACCAGGACTTATATTTCATGCTCGTTGTCTGCAAATAGTACAGCGTCATCCGCATACAAGAGACAGCTTACTGACACTCCGCACATTTTGGCACCTGCATCCAACCCTTTCAGCTCTTTCATACACTTGTCCATATATAGATTCAATAACCACGGGAACGTTACGCAACCCTGTTTGACACCTTTATTGATATCAAACCAGGCTGTAAGATCTACATTTACTCTGACACTAGCAGTGCTTTCCGTGTATAACGACTATACAGTTGTTGTCGGTAATCTTGGCGTTCAAATAATAGTATCTTCTTTTTCTTTTTTAATTTAGAATTATTTTTAAGAAATAACTAGCCCTAATGACCTCCCCAGAGAAGTAAGGTCACAGGTGGATAGGGCTGCAGCGGTTGCAGGCTGCCTGAAAGATGTCATATGGAGACACAAGGACATGAGGACCGACAGCAAGGTACGCATCTATAAGACCTGTGTGCGACCACTCCTCACATATGGCATTGAATCGAGGGCAGACACTGTCAAGACAAAGCGCATGCTCAGGACAACCGAGATACTGACATATACCTACCATTGAGACCAGAGCGGATACCACAAGAACGAAGGCTAAAGTACGGGTGACAGAGATGAGGACGCTGAGTATGATAGCAGGAAGGATTATTCGAGATAGGGTGAGGAACACGGCTATCCGCGAGATCTGCAAGGTGGAGGATGTCGTGATATGGAGCAGACAACGCAGAAGATACTGGAATGCGCACGTGCAGAGGATGGATCCCACCAGAATCCCACACGCTGTGGCGCATCACATTCCTGCCCGCTGCCGTCCCCCCGGAAGACCACTGAAGAGATGGAGAGGTAGTTGGGAGTCAACCTCCCAAGAGGGGCCAGCCTGATTTCAGGAACAGACCAATAGTATTTTAGAAGAAGAAGAAGATATTTTTATCATAAAATATGGAATACCCGAAAGCGATTTTCAATAAAATTATGTAACTAACACTGTGTAATTCTCATTTATGAAAATAAATTTAAAATATTTGAATTAATAAAATTGTAATATTTTCACAATCCTTTATTTTACTATTCACAGACATGTTTCGATTATGAGACCACCTTAACGATGGACATATTTTTACAAAGTATGTCTAAAAAAGGTTTTGTTACAACCGAAGTATGTCTGCGAAAAGAAAAATAATAATATTTATATAATATCACTGACGAAGGGCTGGTGAGTCCGAAACATGTTTGATATTTTATAAATATTTTTTTAATAAAGTGAGTGTTGTATACTAAGTAAAAAAAATAAAAACATTAAACATCTACAACACAAAGTTATGGCGAACATAGAAGAAAAATAATGTGTTGTGAAAATACAAAGCGTTTTCTATTTATTCAAATGTGAATACAACTAACTAAAAAAAAACTAACTAACCATCACGCCGTCTCCCCGGAGGGGTAGGCAGAAAGAATGGAACGCCACACTGTTCTGTCTTGACATACTTCTCTCGCTTCCTCTACATTCATACATCTTGTCATGCACGCACGTCGATTTCTCCGACTCCTCACGTGTCCGACATTCAATATTTGATTGATTTGATCGTGCCACGTTTTCCTCGGCCTTCCTCTATTTCTAGCTCCGTTCACGCCGTTTACATATACCTTCTTTACCATTCTGTCTTCACTCATTCTTTCCATGTGTCCAAACCATCTTAATGACCCTTTCCTTATTTTGTTCATAACACTTTCATTCGCACCACATTCACTTCTTATACTTGCATTTGTCACTCTATCGAATACAGATTTGCCACACATTCGTCTGAGAGATCTCATTTCTACTGCATTTATTCTACTTTCATCCTTCTTTTGCCAGTTCCATGCTTCACTTCCATACATAAGGGTCGGCACAAGAACACCATTGTGCACTGCCATCTTGGCTTTTTTGGATAGGCTTTTGTTTGCGATGACAACTTTAAGTGCACCATTTATTCTGTTGCCTGCCCCAACCCTTCTTTCAATATCCTTCTCCACCCTCCCATCCTTTGTAAACATACTTCCTAAATAAACAAATTCATCCACTTGTTCCAGATTTTCACCGTTTACACTAATGTTGCAGACTGTCATGCTTCCTTCTTTTTCGAAAATCATTACCTTAGACTTATTCACATTCATCATCAAATCGTATCGCTTGCATACCTCATACATACTAGACACCAGGGCTTGCAGTTCGTGCTCGTTGTCTGCAAGTAGCACAGCGTCGTCCGCATACAACAAACAGCTTACTGCCACACCTTCCATTTTTGCACCTGCTTCCAACCCTTTCAGCTCTTTCATACACTTGTCCATATATAGATTAAACAACCATGGAGACATTACACACCCCTGTTTGACACCTTTATTGATATCAAACCAGGCTGTAAGATCCCCATTTACTCTGACACTAGCAGTGCTTTCTGTGTACAGCGATGTAATTGCCGTGATCAGTTTTGTGTTTATTCCATATTCCGACAATATTTCCCACAGTTTACCTCTATCTACGCGATCATATGCTTTTTGCAAATCGACAAACGCACAGAAGAGTTTACGGTTTTTGGCCATAAACTTCTCTGTCACTGTACGAAGTGCAAAAATTTGATCCATACATCCTCTGCCATTCATAAAGGCGCCTTGCACATCCCAAACTCTATCACTCGTCGTCTTTCTTACTCTTTCTATTAAAATTCTGCCATAGATTTTACCAACAACACTCAAAATACTAATAGCTCTGTAGTTTCCACAATCCATATGGGATCCTTTTCCTTTGTACAGAGGCAAGATAACTGCTCTCCTCCAGTCGAGTGGGGTATATCCCTCCTCCAAGCATTGGTTGAACAGTTTACATATCCATGCGGAAACTACTTCGCCGCCGTTTTTGATAAATTCTATAGCGATGCAGTCATACCCTACAGCTTTTCCACTTTTCATTGCTTTCACAGATCTTTTAATCTCATTCATACTTATTTTTTCTGTATTGTCATTTATACCAATCGCGATTACACCAGTTCTAATGCTTTCGTCAACACTTATATCACCACCATACATTTCCTTAAAATACTCCATCCATCTTTCTTGTACGATCTTACTTTCCGTTAACATTCTTCCCTCACTATCCAAAATTGCTTTCACACATCCGCTTTCAGGAGGATTTCGGGCTTTCTTCACTTCCTTCCAAAACATTTTTATATTGTCCTGGAAGTTGTTTGTCATTTTGAGCCCTTCTTCCTCCTTCAGCTTTTCTTTTCGCGCTTTCACTACCGACTTCACTCTCTTCTTGCATGCCTTATACGAATTTTTTGCACTTTCATACTTACCTTTGTCATTCTTATTTATCGAAAGCATATTCAACCAAGCATCCTTCTTCTCTTTAACTGCACTCTTTACGTCATTATTCCACCACGCATCCCCTTTCCTTCTTCCTTGTACACATACACCACACGATTCTTTCGCTGCTTCACACAAACTTCCCTTTAAATACTCCCAGGTATCGTCAACATTCAACACACTTACATCACGCTCACTCAATCTTTCGTTCACTTTTCTCACGAAATTATCTCTTACGTCATTGTTTTGTAGTTTTTCAACTTTGACTCGAGTTGGTGCGGCCACTGTTTTGCTTCTTCTGGTTCGCCATCCCCGGAATAAGATCACTTTTGCCACCACTAAAAAGTGATCCGTTTCCATTTCGGCTCCCCTGAAAACCCTCGTATCCACAGTATCCGCCCGCAATCTAGAGTCTACAATGACGTAATCTATAATAGACCTTTCGTTTCCTCTTTCCCAAGTATATTGATGGATTCTCTTATGATCGAAAAAGGAGTTCGACACAAAGAGACTCCATTCCATGCATACTCCAAGCAGTCTCCTTCCATTGTCATTTATTCTTCTATCACCAAACCTTCCCAGGCAATCCTCATATCCACTCCTTCGAATTCCCACCCAACCATTCATATCACCTGCAATTATTAATTTTTCATTGTCTTTCTTGCACATCAATGTCTCGCTCACCTTATCCCAAAACTCATCCTTAATCGCCTCATTTTCGTTGTTGACGGGAGCATAACCAATTAACAGGAATACTCTCGTTAACCCGATCTTGAAGCGAATCCACATGAGTCTTGAACTAACACATTCATACCCTTTCATACATTCTATCATCCTTGGAGCTAGCACCGCCGCCACGCCCTGACATGCTCTGTGGTCTTTAGGTACTCCCGACCACAGAACAAGCTTATCTGCATGCTCCTTGGATCCACACTCTTTCATCATGCATTCAGTCACACATAAAATATCTAACCTCTTATTTTCTATCTCTACACACATCTCATTCATCTTTTCCTTCATACCCCCTCTAATATTTAACGTTCCAATGCGGCATTCCACTCTCCTCTGTTCGCCTCCGCGGGAGACGCGGCGTGATGGGTTGCGGACCTCATCGACACCTGTCGGCATATCTCCCGCACACACTTACTATCTACGACATTACTTTTCTATATAATTACACATTAAACTAAAACATACAATTTTATATAAACAAGCACTGGGGTTCCAAACTTAAGACTAACACATCACAAATACACAAATACAACATAGATTGTTTGTTGGCGGGGTCCGAGTCCAAGTGGGCAGGGTGCGAAGTTGTCCTATGTTGCTGGCTGATGAGGTAGCGCGCTGCCGGATTTTATTGCTTTATACTGGTTGGCTTCATTGAATCTGCTTCTGGTAGTGCCGAGAGCCGCCGTTGACCATGAAACCTTAGTACGGTGAACACGGTGATGGTCATAGGTTCATATGCTGCTGCTTAATCGTGTCCAGTTTTGGAGGTATACGTTTAAAATATGGAAATATGTAATAAACTCAAAATACACTTGTGATTTGTTTTCAAAAAAAATTATTTGTTTTTTAGAACCAACCGGTTTCGTTCTCATCGGAGATTCGTCAATTGTAATTACAAAAACGAAGCGTCAGTGGGAGCAACCGATTGGTTTATAAAAAACAAAAAATATATATATTAAAACAAATTATACGTATTTTAAATTATTTACAATTAAGTCACACCCCAAATTAAATACTTTACTATTTTCATTATATTTTTTCCACATGTTCTACTAGCTTCACCCAGTTTCGGCAGCTCGTTACCGTCTTCTAGGATGCCCATGTTTACCGGAAGGTAACAGTCGAGCAGTCGAAACCGGTCAAAAATAGAAAAACAATTAGAATGAGACTATGTATACCCATCAAAGTTTTTTTTTCTTTACTTTCAATATATTTTAAGATTTAATTCTATAATGAATTTTTTGTAAATTAAAACACCGCTTCCGCATTTTTGAGTAAATTTTCTAGTCATGTTTCGAAGGTATCAAACTATAAAAACTTGTACATCAACTGAAAAAAATAACTTGTATATCTACTGACCACCTTCGTGGCAGAGTGACATGAGCTACGACTGCCACACCGAAGGTACCGCGTTTGATTCCCGGCGATGGCAGTGTGGTTGTCACACTTGATTTGGTCTAGTGCAGAATTCTTAATGGTGACAGATTAGCTACCTATCACATGTCATGAGATTTATAAAATACCTTAAAACATATTGTATACAGTAAAAGAATTTAAACGTCATGTTGTATACAAAAAGTGAATGAAAACATTCATAAAAAAAAATCATAATCGTTTTTTGAACAATGATTTACAAATCCATGTCAAATAAATAAACGAATGAGAACGTTTAATTTCTAGAAGTTTTATTATATTTTATGTTTCATTTTATTTAATTGTCATATATAAAAAAAATATATTCCATTGTTTTGGCCGAAACACTATAATACATATTTTTGACATTAACACCTGATGATGTTAACATTGGTTGATGAAACAGCTGTCGTAAAATAAATACAATTGTGATATAAAACAAAGTTTTTGCATTAACAGTTATAAAAAAAATATTGTATATTAAAACATTCAGAAAACGGACGTTTTCTTTCATATTATTATTTTTTAAATGAGGCATAATTATTATTTGTCTATTGTTTTTACAATTATCGTGTTAAAATTACATGAAATATATATTTTTTTTCTATCAATTTTTTGTAAAGCGGCACAAAACAGTTGAATGTCTCTTGTCGCGAAATGGGCCAGGAAAATACGATTAAACAAACAGATATGTATGATTCTAGTCTATGTGGACCTAAGTAAATTTCCGCTGTCGCTGCAAGATTCCTCGCCCGAAGATCCTTCACCGTTCGGAAGGATTTACGGAGAGCTAGTCGGTTATATTATGGTGACAACCGGACGCCGGACATATCTACGCAGCATCCGAACAAATAGCACGATCAAACAAAATCCTACCCTGCATTGTCCGACAACGGAAAATTCTATTTACCCCGTACATCAGTCGGATCTGACTGTTGGTGTATTTTCCTCGCGCTGTTAGACCTTTGGAATTTGTTACGTGAAAAGGAAAGCTTGAATTTGATTTTTATCGTATATACCATATATATTATAATATATTGTAAAGACACATTTCTATTTATAATAAAATGTAAAGACACGTTTCACGAAACGAAATGATTGGATGTTATAATTCACGGTCGTAAATCATAAATCCAGACCATTTCGACAGAAATCCTTACGGTGCGGATTTTAAGTAAATTATTGAATTAGATAATGATTCCTCTGAAGTTGCATTTAAATTTTAAAAATCTAATACAGTAATTATGACGACATTCTTGACCTAGTGACAATTGCTTCGATTGCCACACCGAAAGTCCCAGGTTAGATCCCGAAGAAAGCAGTGTGATTGGCAAAATAAAAACATATCCACTGAAGCAAAGATAGAAGTACATCATGGAGTTCTAGTGACAACTCTTGTAATACACATCATTAGGTGTTACAATAATATATCAAATGTCTAATTTTTGTGATTTTTCTAACCTTTATGTGTATTTGTTCCTATGCCAATTTGTTAATTTCTTTGATATAATTTTGAAGTTCTTGCTGGAGTTGTGATAGGTCCCTAATTATTTTAATTTAAAGAACGGTTAGTTACTATTTATAGGAGAAAATATTGAAGGTGGAAAATATAAAAATAATAATCATATGAATATTAAACTAATTAGAAGGAACGTTTATTATGGAACGTATTATGTGTAATCTTCCTTCTTATTAGTTTATTATTATTATTATTATTATTATTATTATTATTATATTATATTTTCCACCTTAAATATTTTCTCCTATAAATAATAACTAACCGTTCTTTTAATTAAAATACTTAGGTATCTAACTCAACTCCAGCAAGAACTTTAATAGTATATCAAAGAACTTATTCAAATTGACATAGGAACAAATACCCATAAAGGTTCGAAAAATCACGAAAATTTGACATTTGATATATTATTGTAATACCTGATGATGTCAATATAGTTTGACGAAACAGCTCTTGCGTAAAATAAAAATATAATTTTGATACATAAAACAAAGCTTTTTTATTTAACAGTTTTTAATTTTCAGAAAAATGGGGTTATTATAATATTAAATCCGTTTCATCGAAAACAATTCGACGTAAATATATCTTAAATAACATAATTTCTGTGTGCGCCTATGTACTATGAATATGAATAGTGTAAACACATTTTATCAGCTATTCATATCTATAGTTCAGTGCCGACTTATGTTAGTTTTCTTAGTCTCCCGATAAATCAATAATGTAATATATTTTCTCATTTTGGGATGTAGACTAGACAGGCTTTCACAGAATGGAAAAGTAAGCTTTTCCGACCGAACAAAATCCTTTTAAATTGTCTTAAGCGTGCGAACAGTCTTTCCTTTGTCGTTCGTCTCATTATCAGTAACTTTTTTCTCCCACAATTACGGCACTAGTGTAAATATTTTGTATTGAGGGTTCTTGTTTTAAAATGTTGATTAAGGAACCACAGACAAGGAAATAACCAAGTAATGAAGAAAGGAAATAGCCCTGTGAACAAATAGTGTTTATTCTGCCTATCAAGAAAGTATTTCGTGAATCTTGATGTACAAAGACAGAGTAATAATAATAATTAAATAAAACGACGTTTTTTAACTACTTCCACTTTTGTCTTTATTTGGACAGCGACCGGTTTCGCCAGGCTCGCTGGCATCGACAGACTGGTCGAAAAATCCAGTCTGTCGATGCCAGCGAGCCTGGCGAAACCGGTCGCTGTCTAAATAAAGACAAAAGTGGAAGTAGTTAAAAAACATCGTTTTATTTAAAATACACTTCCATCAAGAGATTTCAGTAAAATCATTTGATTATCACAAAGTTATAACCTTTTTATCTACTCCAACTCAATTAAAATTAGAACCGCTTTTATTTTGCAGAAGTAATAATTTAAATATATATTTAGGTAGGTACTGTAAAAATATGTAAATAAACGTTTTTTTAAACACGGTGTTTTTATGTAAATTTTAAACAAATTTTAGAAGTCATGTGACAATTTCATATTGAATCTAAACATATACAGAGAGGATTATTATTTATTCCTAACTTGGAAGTGGTCTAGACGACAGAATGCTTAGCTAGGCTTGGGTTTTAGCCTGGACACGAGCATATCTTAAACTTTTTAAGATATCTCCAACACGAGCATAAATTGTTTTACCTACTGGCCACCAGAACCAACCTGGCACTGGTGACACCGGTGGAAAGAGCAATTAGTATATTGAACCCGGTCTCCTCGGAAATCGACGTCCTTAATATTAGATATTCAGAAGTTCAGAAGACAAATATCGTGTCGTCCTAATGTGTTCCTTGTGGTTCCTGGTATTATATTTGCATACATTTTATTTTACCTGTCTTAAACAATAATATTTTTGGTCATGTCTGTTGAGATACTAAACTTATTTAATAAAATCTTATAATAATGAACTATTTTACAGTAATTTACTATTCTCTAGTTCCATTGAAGATTTAGTAATAAAGTCTAATGATTTCATTTCCAATTTTCAATTTCATTGATTTAAATCTTCGTTGTCGTTCTTTTTTTTTTTTTTCAAAAGATATATTTATTGACTTTGTTGGATTGCTCTTTGCATCATAAAACCACGAGTCAAATCGATGTAAGGGGTAAAGCTATCATATTGATTCCCGTGACATACGATAGGTTACAAATCTATCGCCATTTTATTGTCACGTTAATTTTACATCAGACTAAAGACAGTATGACAAGGAGTCGAACCCGGAACATTCGGCGTGGCAGTCATTGCATTTTGCACTCGACCACGAAGGTCGTCAATGTATACATACTATATTTAGTATACTGCATATAACGTAATTAAGAAAATAAAAACTTAAATATCCGTAACTTTATTTTGTGTTTCGATCAAAAGTAACAAAACGTTTATTTCCTGTTTGAAAAAAGAACAATCGGAGATATTATTATCCGCTCTAGGATAGAGTTGGAACCGTATTATTTCATATCTGCCGCGGTCAGGAAGGAGACTTGTCACTTCCATAGGCCCAGCGATTTAGTCCATTCACAAACACGTTCGCAGCCCTTAAAGGTCCATTTATATCTGAAGACTGCCAGACACGTTGCGTGACAGATCCGACAAATGTTCTTAAGTAAATTATTTATTAGCTTGTACATAACCATCAAAATGTAAGCATGCCGTCTTCTGCAGACATAGGATACGATGTTCATACGTTATGTCCAAGTCTCTATATAAACCATGTGCGATTTTTTTCATGTACAATATGTACGTATCTTACTACTTCAACCAAAAAGATTAACTTTGAAGATAGAGCAATGAAAATTATATTGTTTGTAAGATAATCAAATAATTCTGCTGATATCTTGATGAAAGATCATTTTAACCGTTAGAGTGCTAAGCAGCGATTTTGCGCTGCGGCGATTTGTATCGAAAAGTGCGATGCAGCGCAAAACTGACGCGAGTTTCAGTGCGTTTTTGGCGTTCCGTGGGAGTGGACGTACGCTGACCTCACACATAATTTATAACGACGGTGCATTTTTATGCTTTTAAAAATAACTTCTTTGCGTTTTTACAATTATTGACAAAAAAATAGCCATGTCACGTGATAATATTTCAGACGTAAATTCGATGTGTAGTGATTTTGCGGATAGTGAAACAGAAATTAGTAGTGATGACAGCAGTGTCATATTACATCGAAGAAAAAGATTGAGAATTGAAAGTGAGTCTTCTTCTTCATCACCATCTTCAGAAACGGAAGAAATGCAATCTTTTGACAAATTTTGGTTTTTTTATAATTTTTATTTTCAAAACCAAATAAAAATATAATAGTAATAATATTTTATGTTTATTTCTTCATATTCATATTAATTAACCTTTTTTCTGTATAACCCAAAAAGATTTATTAAAATTGATTAATATTTGTCTAAATGAGAGTGTTTTATTTGACACCATAATTTTTTCCTTTAGAGTAATCAAAATATGCATAGCATTTTCCAATAGATTTTTACAAAAAATGCTTAGCACTCAAACGGTTAAAGAACAATTTAATAAAACGGTATTTTTAAACTACTTCCACGTTTATCTTTATTTCAACAATGACCGGTTTCGCCAGGCTCTTGGACAATTAAAGACATGTCTAGACAGACCTCATATTTTTGCTTTGAGTTTTTAAATTCATATCGCAATCATTAAAAATTATATTTCCGGCTCGGTTAATCCGGAAACCATAACTGTGGGATACAGTTTTTTACCGTTATGTTACAGGGAGAAATTACTTCATGTTAATTGTTTATGACTTTTGTCAAAATAAGTGTTGACAATTTAATGTTGCATTCCCATAGAATATAAACTAACTAACTAACCATCACGCCGTCTCCACGCAGAAAGAATGGAACGCCACACTGTTCTGTCCTGACATACTTCTCTCGTTTCCTCTACATTCATACATCTTGTCATGCATGCACGTCGATTTCTCCGACTCCTCACGTGACCGTCATTTAATATTTGATTGATTCGATAGTGCACGTTTTCCTCGGCCTTCCTCTTTTTCTAGCTCCCTTCACGCCGTTTACATATACCTTCTTCACCATTCTGTCTTCATTCATTAATTCCATGTGTCCAAACCATATTAATGACCCTTTCATTATTTTGTTCATAACACTTTCATTCGCACCGCATTCACTTCTTATATTTTCATTCGAAACTATCATACACAGAGTATCCGCACATTCGTCTAAGAGATCTAATTTCTACTGCATTTATTCACTTTCATCCTTCCTTTGGCAGTTCCATCGTTCACTTCCATACATAAGGGTCGGCACAAGAACACCATTATGCACTGCAATCTATAATAAAACTTATTTACTAATACTTACAATCCTTTTTTTTATTTTTGTGAATGTATACTTATACCTATATACGAAATCCTGGATTTTCACCAAAGGGTGGTTAATTCAAATTTAATTGTATCTCAATAGAGACGAAGACGCAAACTGGAAACTGAATATGGATGATCAAGGTGTTTACAGGACTTATGAACTGTATGAACCTGTCGTTGGTTGTGTTGTCATAGTCCTGTAAACACCTTGATCATCCATATTCAGTTTCCAGTTTGCGTCTTCGTCTCTATTGAGATACAATTAAATTTGAATTAACCACCCTTTGGTGAAAATCCAGGATTTCGTATATAGGTATAAGTATACATTCACAAAAATATTTGTAATTATTCTGGTCAAGTCTTTGGCATATAGAATGGAATAATACTCCTGGCGGCTTCTAACAATACGTTTATAGGCTACAAGGCCTTCGCATTGTGTTAATTAGGTAGTTTGCTAAATGCTGAAAATCATTCTCCATAGATGGCGTTAGTGGGTCAGTTGTATAAGTTAATCTTGAAAAGATTCACAAGTGCAACCAAATCTATATAGATGGACAATTAAAAAACTGACACGTGAAGAAAGATATGAATTTGAAGTATATATACATCTTCCAAAAATTTGTCATCCATGATCATAATAACAAAGGTGGAATGGGAAATGTTGTAATTACATAAAGCGTGCGCTTGACCCAACCAATGACAGGTCATAAGTCCTGTAAACACCTTGATCATCCATATTCAGTTTCCAGTTTGCATCTTCGTCTCTATTGAGATACAATTAAACTTACAATCCTATTAATCTTCCTTAAACATAAAACCTGGCAGGACACAAATGTCCTGGCTGCGAAACGCGGGGGAGTGGACCGGCATCCGAAGTGTGGAGGAGCTGTTCCGAGCGGCACAGGATAGGGACAGGTTCGCCGAGGTGATCGCCAACGTTGGATGGACCCGACAGGACACTTGAAGGAGAAGAAGAAACATAAAATCAACCAAAGTCCGTATTTCTCATAACATTTAAATGCAGTGTATTAGTTCAAACATTGCTAAAAAGATCGTGTCTAAAACGACCGATGTGTGTGAAAATAATCAAGTTTGAAAACGTCGCGTCTACAACGGTACGTGTCTGACACGCCCTAAGTCTGAAGACATAAAAGAACCTTTAGACGTTTAAGGGTAGTGTCAACACCCATAATACCTATACTTACGTACTAACGCAGAGGAATGCTGCTATCAGATGGAAAGGGGAATATGATAGCAAATAAAGCGAAAATCTTATCAAGTTTGTATTTTGTACCCCTTTTTGTTAAAAGATTCTTTGCGAGAAAAGATATTTACTTGTAATCCTAAACTAAGCGATGTTTTTAATATCGTTTTTCTTACATTCAAAATAAAGCACACTTCATGTAAATATATACAATTAAATATAAATTAAAAACTAACTAACATACTAAAATCACGCCGTCTCCTCTACCCAATGTTAGCAAGAAACAGTAAACTCAGCATCGACAATAAACTCCTGATATACAAAACGATTATAAGGCCGATCTTCACTTATGCAGCCCCAATCGATTCTCCTTCAGAGGAACACTCCGGGCCACACAAATCATGCCCCCGAATAACTAACAACCCACCAAATCACCTTCCAACAATGTTCCCATCAGACGTAAGAGGAATAGCCACATGAGCTGAACCTCTGTAAGCCAGAAGATCCAAGTCCAAGTCCAAGTCCACGCCGTCTCCCCGGAAGGGTAGGCCGAAAGAATTGACCGCCATACTGTTCTGTCCTGACATACTTCTCTCGTTTCCTCTACATTCATACATCTTGTCATGCATGCACGTTGATTTCTACGACTCCTCACGTGACCGATATTTAATATTTGATTGATTTGATCATGCCACGTTTTCCTCGATCTTCCTCTATTTCTAGCTCCTTTCACGTCATTAACATATACTTTCTTCACCATTCTATCTTCACTCATTCTTTCCATGTGTCAAAACCATCTTAACGATCCTTTCATTATTTTTTTCATAACACTTTCATTCGCACCGCATTCACTTCTCATACTTACATTTGACACTATCATATACAGATTTACACACATTCGTCTTAGAGATATCATTTTTACTGCATTTATTCTACTTTCATCCTACTTTTGTTCCATGCTTCACTTCCATACATAACGGTCGGCTCAAGAACACCATTATGCACTGCCATTTTAGCTTTTTGGATTGGCTTTTGTTTGCGATAACAACTTTAAGTGGACCATTTACTTTTATCATTTAAATTTAAATTAAATATGTAACAAAATGGATAAGGGAGTCATGAATCAGATGAATACCCTGCAAGCTTATTAACATACTAACTAACAATCACGCCGACATTCCGAAGGACTAGGTAGAAAGAATGGACTGCCACACTTTTTTTTTCTGATCAACTTCTATCGCACCCTCAACATTCATGCATCGTGTAATGCACACACGTCAATTTCTCCGACTTCTCACGTGGCCGACATTCTATATATGATTAATTTGATGGTGCCTGTTCTCCTCAGTCTTCCTCTTACCAGGTTTAATGAGGTAAATTTATACATCGATTAAGTCACAACCGAAACCTTCGTGTAAAAAGTGCAATAA
This sequence comes from Lepidostoma basale, assembly GCA_022606425.2. Lineage (NCBI taxonomy): Eukaryota > Metazoa > Arthropoda > Insecta > Trichoptera > Lepidostomatidae > Lepidostoma > Lepidostoma basale. The sequence goes on along the minus strand of JAHDVF020001001.1, from coordinate 2,773,539 downwards.
GGTGTTGTAAAAATACACAGAGGCGCATCTCACATAGAGGCGCATTCTTCTTGATTAGCTCTTTACTATTTTACTTAATTTTATTAACCAAATAAGTATTCTTAATTTTATTTGCTTCCTTCTGTATCATCAATTATTGATGATATAGATCTAGTTTTTGTATTAATAATAAATGCCTGTGGTATTTACTAATTGATAAAAAAATAAAAGTTTGATAACAACTAATAGTTTTTTTATAAATTTTTAAAACACATGACCTCAATATATATCAAAAAAAATTTAATTCGTTTTATCTCAAAAATGGTTCACTTTTGCATAATGCCTTAAATGACATAAATCATCGGAAATAACCTCCTCTACAACCTCCTAGAAGGAATGTATTCAATAACCAATAACCCTGTATATACATACGAGGTCTGTTCAAAAAGTATCGCGAATTTTATATTTTTTCAAAAAGTATGTATTTATTCATGAATATCTATTTTGTCCCCTTCAAAGTAATTCCCCTCGGATATAATACATTTATGCCAACGTTTTTTCCAATCCTCGAAGCACTTAAAAAAATCATTTTTTGTGATCTTGTTCAGCTCCTCCTTCGATGCCGTCTTTATCTCCTCAATCGTGGCGTAGCGTCGTCCTTTCATGGGCCTCTTCAGTTTTGGAAACAGGAAAAAGTCACAGGGGGCCAGGTCTGGGGAATACGGTGGCTGCGGCACCATTACTGTGTTGTTTTTGGCCAAATATTCGCGCACAAGCAACGATGTGTGAGCAGGGGCGTTATCATGGTGCAAAAGCCAGTTTTTGTTCTTCCACAAATCCGGGCGTTTCTGGCGGATTGCTTCGCGCAAATTGCGCATAACTTGCAGGTAATATTCCTTATTGACCGTACTACCCTGTGGCAAGAACTCATGATGCACCACGCCCCTGCAATCGAAGAAAACTGTGAGCAAAACCTTCACGTTCGACCGAACTTGGCGCGCTTTTTTTGGTCTTGGCTCATGCGGCAGCTTCCATTGGGATGATTGAGCTTTGGTTTCCACGTCATAACCATAAACCCATGATTCGTCACCAGTTATGACCCTCTGGAGCACATTTGGGTCGTCACGGACCGAGTCCAACATCTCCTGAGCAATGTTAACGCGATGCTGTTTTTGGTCGAAATTGAGCAATTTTGGCACGAATTTCGCGGCGACCCGACTCATGCCCAAATCATTGGTTAAAATCGAATGGCACGAGCCAATCGATATGTTTAGGTCCTCAGCAACTTCTCTAACGGTGATTCGACGATTAGCTAATACTATTTTCTTCACTTTATCAATGTTTTCGTCTGTTGTTGACGTGCTCGGGCGTCCGGCACGCTCTTCGTCGTTCATATCTTGGAGCCCACCTTGCTCCCTTACTATTTAACTTATTTATTAATGATATACACATGTCAATTAATAACTCATCGTTCTGGTTATTTGCTGATGACAACAAAATTCTCAAAGTCATAAATACTTCAGAAGATTGTCTTCTTCTTCAAGCTGACTTAATATCATTTAGTGAATGGTGTGTACGAAATGACCTAAAATTGAATACTGATAAATGTAAAGTTATGCGATTTTTTCGAAAACATAATCCAATAGATTACCCTTATAACATTGACAATATACAGTTATCAAATGAAACTACCATACGTGACCTAGGAATCACACTCGACTCTAAATTATCTTTTACCACACATATTGAGCTATCTGTCAACAAATCATATAAACTTCTGGGCTTCATCAATAGAATCTCATCCGACTTCAAAAACATTTCCACCCTCAAATCACTCTATTGCGCCCTAGTTCGCCCACACTTGGAATATGCTTCAGTAGTCTGGTCCCCATACTATGAAATTCACATTTCTAATATTGAGTCTGTACAACATCGTTTTCTAAGGAAAATTGGTCGAATGCTCAGACTTGACAGAGAAGATTACTCCTATTCTGACTTGGAAAAGCTACTAAATATTTCACCATTAGTTGATCGCAGAAATAAAAATGATTTAATCTCCTTTTTTAAAATAATAAACTCATACTTTGATGCACCCTGTCTTCTCGAAAATATAAAATTCAATGTACCCACCCGGAATCTAAGGCAAATTAAACTTTTTCACGAAAATCTCCATAAAACAAACTACGGATATAATGCACCTATACCTAGAATGACTAGACTTGTAAACTGTTGTCAAGACTTAGATTTTTTTGGATTAAATCTAAATTCTTTTTTGTCTAAACTTAAAAAATATCGACCTCCATCAAACCCTTAAATTGTCTAAACCAGATTCAGATTTTACTATTTGTTTGTCACTGAGACTACTTGTACCTTGTAATCCTTCCACAATATAATCAAATATGTCGTTAGCTAATTGCAGTCGTGTTCTTGTTGCTCATCTCTGGTATACATATCTATGAAACTTTCTTCTTTACTCTCTTCCAGATCATCCTCTTAACTTGTCCTAGGCTAATTGTTTACTGTTACTGTTTTAAAATGTTCCTAGATTTAAGTAACTTATCTGTATTATGAATAATGTATTGGAATTAATTCCGTCAACAACAAAATAAATAAATAAATAAATAAATATCTTCTCGGCCCTCTGAGAACATTTTGTACTACCGATAAACGTTGCTTTGGTCCAAGGTAGCTTCACCATATGCCACAGTCAACATTCGAAATGCGTCCGCGCACTTTATTTTGTTTTTCACACAAAATTTGATACAGATTCTTTGATCCATTTTTTGGAATAGGCAAAAATCGAAGACGAGCCAAAACACATCCAAGCAAAACAGCTGTCAAAAATTAACTAAACATTCAAAATGGCCGACCTTGTCAGCATAAGTAAGGGACATGAGTACCAATATAACGCTACAAAAAAATCAAAAATCAAATATACGTAGCCAGCGGAAATTCAAAATTCGCGATACTTTTTGAACAGACCTCGTATATTTTTCATTCGAGTCGTTTTTTTTTATTGTAACGATTTTTCCGTTTCAGGGAATCAAAACCACTGTCTTAGAGCTAATCCATGACAAGAATAATAATCCTATGTTAAGGGCAGCACCCCCAAATATTCCATAATAATATGCTAATGTGAGGTAATGTGCTGGCTTAGCCCCTAGCTGCTAGAAATAAGAAATGCTGCACTAATGTCCTGAGACACGCTGCTACAGTGTATTGTTACACATAAATTCACAATATAATAACACGTCATTCACATTAAATATAATAAAACTTCAAGAAAACAGACGTTTTCTTTCGTATTTATTATTTCATATGGAGGATTCATTGTACCTCAATAGAGACGAAGACGCAAATTGGGAACAGAATCTGGTAGTCGAGGTGTTTACAGGACTTATGACCTGTCATTGGTTGGGTTAAGCGCACGTCTTATGTAATACAACATTCCCCATTCCACCCTTCTTACGACTACCATGTCTGACAAATTTTTGGAAGTTGTATAGGGGAAGGTGGGGCATGACGGGGTAGTGGGGCAAGATGGGGCCCTGCGATAAAAGCCGAAAACTTCCATGTAGCTCCGAGGACACCACGCCATTTGATGCTCTCCTCAGACCCCCCGCTAGTGACACAATCGCAGCGGACATGTATGCACGCTCCGATACGCAGCGATACTAAAGGTGTTTTTTGCAAATTTCATGTTATTTTATCGAATTTTGCTGCTTGTGACATTGAAGGAAGAATATCGTGATTTTAACTGGCTGATGGTCGCAATACATCCTCTAACTATTGTAATTCAAGGTAGGATTAACAATTATTTGCGGAGAAATTGTATTTCGTAAACAAAAAACGCTGTTTACAAGCATAGTAAAAGGGGCAAGACCGGGTATCGGTACCCATTGCTTGAACACGTTGTGGTAACAACTTTAGTAACCATTTTTGTTTTCTTGGTCTATGCAGAATATGGTCCGGAACTATGTTCGAAAGACGAATAAGGGGAGCTAGTCAGAGGAATACATGAAACAAGCTATAGAATACATTTTCGAAGGATATAAACTAGCTGTAAGATTTTATTCGATTCCTCAAACTACTTTGGAGCGAAAATTTATGTTGGCCAGGCAGAATAATAAATAAAGAATAGGATTGACAAGGTACGGGTTCCTTTGGGTCCTAAACACACAGTTTTTAATGAAAATGAAGAGGCTGAGCTGGTAGAATTCGTGAAAGATATGGAGAAACGTATTTTTGGAATGACCGCAAAGGAACTCAGAATGTTGGTGTATCAACTGGCTGTTAAAAATAACAAGCAGCACTATTTCAACGAGAGCAACAACTGGATCAACTACTGAGCTTCCTAGCGAGTCACCTGATGATTCAGTCTTCATCCTATCCAGTCTAAGACAGTTAATTCCTAGTTGCTAACAGCGGTACCCCATTTTACCCCACCAGTGGGACAAGACGGGATATTTACGACTGTTTTCAATTGATTAATATTACTATATTCAATTGATTATTTTTAATTTTTTTGTGATACGTTTGCTAGATTAAGGATTGAAGTTTATGACAACAATTTTTTTATAAAGGATTTATAAAAATAAATGTGTTTTATTGACGTTTTACCTTAAAGGCCCCATCATGCCCCACCCTCCCCTATATGCTAATATGTAACACCACAATTCACATGTTCAATTCATCTTCGTCTCTATTGAGATACAATTAATCCTTGAAATGATAACCCGCAATGGGTAAAATCCAGTATTCGTCTACAAGTATTTGTATACATTCAAAATGTTGTAAAAAAGTTCATATGGTGTTTTAAATGACTATAACATTTTTGGTAAAGATTCATGTTCAGGAGAGTTCATTGAAAACTTAGGCATCATATCGTCGGTTCAAAGGTAAAACTCATTAAGTAACATTTTAATTTTTTTTTTTTTTTTTGCAATTTCTGTATCAGACTTGTGAATTCTACGTCAGGAAATAATCACCAAGTGTTTTTATTAAAGAATAACTGTTATTCTTTAATAAATACACTTGGTGATTATTTTCTGACGTAGAATTCACAAGTTTGATACAGAAATTGCAAAAAAAAAAAAAAATCACTTAATGAGTTTTACCTTTGAACCGACGATATATAAAGTTCATAGTTGGTTTCACTAAAATGTTATTTTAGTGACTAAAATAACAAGTAATGAAATAATGAAAGAGTCACTAAAATAACAAGTAATGAAATAATCTTTCAATATATGTTGTATACTTCAAATGCACTACCACCTTTAAATTTTAGTGAAGTTATAAGCAACGTATATATAGTCTACAGTTTTATTTTATTATCTTGATGGTCAAACTATCAAGGCTTGCACGTAGATGGTCCGTATAAATTTTGAAGGAAAAATAGTCACAAAAATAATAAAACTTTTGCAATTAAATCACGAACTGAAGCTTGGAGTTGGCAGAAGAAGGATGAAAGTAGGATAAATGTTGTTAAAGATGTAAAGGAAACTTCAAGATGCACTACCACCCTGAGATTTAAGTGAAGACATAAGCATCATATATAAAGTTCACAGTTGATTGTATTCTCATACGTGGTCTAGTTATCTAAGACTGCACTTAGCCGCATTCATAGAAATGATAAATCCTCGGGCGGCCGTTCACCGGTACCCCGCCGACAGATCCGCTGAACAATACCCCAACTTTTGTCGTGTGTGATTTATGTGCCAAGTTCGCGGCACTCTTCCCTTTTACGAACTTTGCTTCTGCCGACTGTTTGTGATACACCGGTATCTCTGTTCATCAAAACAGCACTCTCATGTGTACACTAGGCGCCGTACGCACTAACAGTATTTCTCATCCGACCTAATTTTACCTGATTTAAAAAATCTCGTCCAAATTACAGACTAAAATATTTTTAAATTTTAATTTGAAGCACTTACTTTGTGGTTAAACATTTTAAACTTATAGACATAAACTAATGATACAATTTGTATTTAACCACGGTATGGATGTGAGGCGTGGACAATGACAGCGAAATCCGCAGAGCGACTGGGTACTTTTTAGAGAAGAGTGCTGCGCAGAATTCTGGGGCCTGTGAATGACGGTGAAGGCTGGAGAGTCTCTCCACACAGGTCAGACTGAATAGACAGAGGATGCCGTTATCGCAAACCCCAAAAAGATCGCTGGAGTGACACCCAGGTGGTAGAAGACCAATTACACGACCAAGGCTGCGATGGGAGTTGCGAGAAATGGGGTGAAATAGTTACGTGTGTCAGATTAGATGGTCGAAGCGGAGGACAGGAGGAGTTGGAGGCGAAGAATACTGGAGGCTAAGGCTTGATATGGGCTGTAGGGACATCGAAGAAGAAGATGGTTATTATAATTGATGCCAACTAGTTTCGCTTGTACCCAAGGTTCATCAGAGCAGTACAATAACGTATACAATACAATACAATAGTTATTATACTGCCCTGATGCTGTTTTTGAGCGGCAAAAGTGGGTCTAAAAATTAACATATCCAAGAGAGTTGACCTACGGGTGTCCACAAATGACTCCACCCCAATCTTGCTCCACGGTGTCCCCCTTGTGACCACGACCAACTTTTGCTACCTCGGTAGTATGATGGCAGGCTCGGGATGTACGGAAGAAGGTGTAACCAGCAGGCTCAACAAGGCAGGGGAGATTTCGCAATACTTCGGACTGTATGGCATTCCAGTATCATTTCGAGAAAGTAGAATCGTAATTCTTATGACATGCGATAGGTACACGGCCTTGGAGATCGAGTGGCAAGTGTTATGACTGCCACACTGAAGGTTCCGGGTTCGATTTCCGGCGATGGCAGTGTAAATGTCGTCACACTATTATTGGTCTGGTAAAGTATTCACATGACAATAAAATGGCGACATATTAGGTATCTATCATATCATGAGATTCAATATGATAGCTAAAAATACCTATAACATCGATTCGGCTCGCGCTGTTATAATGTAAATAGCGATAATAGTTATAATAAAAATCTTCAATATTCGCCATCACATTGTCTCGTGGATTCAAATTTGAAAATATTTTTATAAACTTTATATTTCCATAAGATTTCTTCCCTAAGTTTCGGGTAACAGATGCTCTTCCTCAGCGTAGTAATTTTAACAATAAAATAAGACAAATTCTCTTCCTTTTCTCTCTGCATTAGAGACCATGTCTCACAGCAGTATATGACTATCCTTTCAATTATCAGTTGCTGTAAATGATACCTAGGGTTATCAAATAATCAAAAAAGCCTAAAATAGAATGCATTATAACAATTTCAACTTATTATTAAATTGATTTTTTCGAGACTTAATGTTCAGGCACAAAAGCGTCTGACTGTACAGCAGAAAGCAGAAAAACAACATTTTTTGCGAGATACCGTGTTTTTATTGTTCTCTCTTCATATTGTTGTTGTGTTTTACTATGTTTTTATGTTATCCCTGCTGTTTATATTTTTGTATTTTGGTTACTTAATCAAATATAATATGTTTTGCTATATTGGTTATCCTACAGAGAGTATGATTACATGGTTTAAATGGAAACATATAATATTTATCCAATCAGACAATGAAAACACGATTCTTACGAGTATTATTGGTTAATTGATTTGAATGAAAGAGTGGAAGTTTTATTTTATTTTATGGAAATGATATGTTTCGCCTTGCTTAAGTATTGTTAAATGTAGCGAATATATTTTCTGATTCAACAAATTATTTGTAAAACTAGATTTTATAAAAAAAACGCTATAAAATAATAAATATTCTTAAAAATATTGATTTTCAATTATTTTGGGAATCTATAATAAATGTGAACAAAAGGTTAAGGTAAATTACAGAAGAATTAATTATTTTGATTAACTTACTAACAAACTAACTAACTAACCATCACGCCGCTTCGCCAGAGGGGTAGTCAGAGAGGATGGACCGCCATACCGTTCTGTCCTGACATATCTCTAGGTTCCTCCATATTGTAACATGCACGCTCGTCGACTTTTTCGACTTCGAATGTGGCCGCCTTTCAGTATTTGATTAATTTGGTCAAGCAATGCTTTCCTTGGTCTTCCACGGCTTCTCTTTCCACTGAAACTGTTTGTATACAACATTTTAACCATTCTTTTCTCATCCATTCTTTTATATGCCCAAACTATCTCTGGGATCCTTTTTAAATTTTACTTATGATCCAATCATCTGCCGTACAATTCTTATATATAACTTCTCAGCAATATATTATTTAATACGAGTATGTATTAAGATTAAGTATGTACAATAATGTGTATAGGTACACCAATTATAACATTAATTTACATGTATGTAAACGTAATTTTCTAGAAATATTATATTATTTGTGGGAATGACATGTTTCGCCTTATTAGTCATTATCAAATGTAGCGAGAATCAAACACGTTGATGTTTTTATCCCCGAGCTAATGGTAATACGTACGTCAAAGGGATCTCATCTCTACCTCATTTACTCTGCTCTTATTCTTAGATTGTAATTTTCAAGCCTCGCTTCCATAAATAAGGGTTACAACTGGAACACTATTGTTAACGTCCATTTTTTACTTTCATTGATCGTTGATAAGATACTATTAAAAAGTAACTATATACCCTTATTGTGATAAATAATTAGTGAGTTTTTAAATGTATAAAATAAAACGTATAAATGTTGAATTGAATGCTCAAATTGGCGTATTTAGACATCATATTGAAATAATAACAGAAAAACAGGAATTTAAAAATAACAATTGCAATCGTGCTTTTTCTCGAGTTGAAAGCTTTGCATGGGATTAAGATAAATGGAAGATTAAATCTTTGTAGAAAAACTTAGCAAAGCAATCATGAAAGCTGCACGTTTTTATGTTTAATGAATTCCAGAACTGGTTTTAACCAACAATATTAACAACAAAAAAATATTATGAATATTATATATATATAATACTATTATTTTTAAACATATCGTTTTATTTATTTATTATTTAAAATGAACTCCAAGAATCAGAAACAAAACATCGCTTTATTCATTTATTATTTAAAATGAACTTCCATCAAGAGATTTTGAGAGAGTCGTAAGAGCTCTGACTTCCATACCGAAGGTCCCGGGTTCGATTCCCGGCGATGGCAGTGTGATTGTCACACTGTCTTTGGTCTGGTAGAATTCACGTGACAATAAAATGGCGATAGATTGGCTACCTATCACATGTCACGATAATCAAGAAAATAGCTAAAACAAATTGTATACAGTTATTTGGTTTCAACGACCTATTGTATATAAGGGAAAAAATAATAATAAAAATACGAACACAGATCGTGTTTTAAATAAATAATTAACCATCACGCTGTTTCCCCGGAGGGGCAGGCAGATGGGGTGGACCTCCAAACTGTTCTATCCTGACATAACTCTTGCGCTCCTCCACGTTCACAAACCGTGATACGCACGGTCGTCGATTATTCCTACTTCGAACATGCCAGCCTTTTAGTATTTGATTCATTTGGTCATGCCATATCTTCCTTATCCTTCCTCGACTTATTTTTCAATTCACACTACTTATAAAAATCTTTTTAACCATTCTTTCCTCATCCATGTCCAAACCATATAAGTGACCCTATCCTAATTTTATTTAAGCCGCATTCATGCGCCTTAGATTCCTTTCATTGTTTGGATTACATTGTTTCTCTGCACATTTTCCTAAGTAATCTCATTTCTACAGCATTAATCATACTTTCTTCCTTCTTCTGCCAACTCCAAGCTTTACTTTCATACATAATGCCGGCACTAAGGCCCCATTGTACACTGCCATCCTCTATTCAGTCGACATCTTTCGATTTATGTTTTAAACATAAAAAATTGTCAATATGGAATTCCATACTGCTCCGTAAAAAAAAAAACAAGTTGGTGGAACCTAAAAGTGTGTTTAAAAAAAAAAAATAAAAAAAAATTATATTAATTTTTATGACATGCTATAGGAAGCAAATGAATAGACCAAAGACTGTATGAAAATCACACGGTTATTGGCAGGAATTGAACCCAGAATCTTCAGTGTGGCAGTCATAGTTCTTGACACTCTGCCACGAAGGTCGTCGTGTTAACGTTTTAAGTATAGGAAAAAATTGTTCGATAGAAGAAATTCTTAGAAAAAGAAACGCGGGAAATTCGCCATTTGCAATAAGGAACTAGTTGTTAGTTCATAATTCAATGAAGGAAGCATTTGGTCCAGGATCGGCCTAATGGAAAATAGGGGCAACAAAGGGTATCCCTTCCTAAATTTATATTCCCTCCGCTGAACAATCAATATTTGAACAGCCGGGGAATTCGTTGTAACTCTCTTCTTATTTGTAAAGCCGGGCATGTTGACAACGTCTTGACACACTCGTAAATTCCTAACCTTACCGAATTCGATATGTATTTATCGTGTTATGGCAGCGATTTCCAAACCTGGGAGGCACGGACTATTGCCAAGAGATGGCGCCAAAAAAATTTAATACAAAAATAATTTCAGTTGATTGCTAACTGCACCTGATAACTAACATTGGTTAGCAAATTCGTTCGTTTATTCGGGTGGTGGTCTAGGGGATAGAACGCTTGGCTCCTGATCCAGGGGACATGGGTTCAAGCCTGGACACGACCAGATTCCTTCTGCATAATTATGAGCTATTTTCTACTCAGACTGAAGATTGTAAAATAAATTCTAATATCATTGATGTAAATCTTTGATATTAGTCTTTTTTTTTTTTTTTTAATTTAAAAAAAAAAAAAGCGCTCTCGCGATGATTTCATAAGAAATTAAATCAATTGTGATTTTACTCGTATATAACAGTTTTCTAATAAAACGGTTTAAAATAATGTTTTTCCCATAATAACCGTTAAGATACGAAATTTTATTAATTTACTATACGACATAACGTTACAGTAGTGAAAACCAAATATCGACCCTGTTAGTAGTCGAAAAAGAGATACGAGTAGCACCCGCCAGTAAACAACAACAACCCTGGCATTAATTTTTTTTGCGATAGATGTCGTTGGTTTAATTTATTTAAATGAATTTAATATAAAATTAATATGCGTGAACTAGTGATGGGCTCACGTGTTAACTCAAAGCGCTAATCAGCGCTCACGAGTTAACTCAAAGAGCCGACTCACTTTGGTGAGCGAGTGAGCGATGACTCCCAAAAAAAGAGCGGCAGCTCAATGATCCGCCGGCTAAATCTGAAGTCGTGAATCCCAAAGAGTCAAGTCTTATTTTTTTAGCTCATTCTCGAATAATTGGACACTTGATTTTCCCGAATGAGCTTAAAAAAATAGTCAACCAATTCGAGGCTCGAAACTCATTTTTATGAAAACAACAACGCAAAAAATAATGAATCGTGAGTTATGAAAAAGAGTCGGCTCACTTTGCTGAGCGATCTGTTAGGCTCAGATCCCTGAGATGATTCATTTTGCATACCCCTAACGTGAACCTTTATGTAATAGAATAACTATGGTATTCTTCTGTTATTTGTTATTTACAAATGCAAGTATAAGTGAATGTGGTGCGAATGAAAGTGTTATGAACAAAATAAGGAAAGGGTCATTAAGATGGTTTGGACACATGGAAAGAATGAGTGAAGACAGAATGGTAAAAAAAGTGTGAACGGAGCTAGAAATAGAGGAAGACCGAGGAAAACGTGGCACGATCAAATCAATAAAATATTGAATGTCGGTCAAGTGAGGAGTCGGAGAAATCGACGTGCGTGCATGACAAGATGTATGAATGTAGAGGAAGCGAGAGAAGTATGTCAGGATAGAACAGTGTGGCGTTCCATTCTTTCTGCCTATCCCTCCGGAGAGACGGCATGATGGTTAGTTAGTTGGTTAGTTACAGATTATTTGTTGTAATAAAGTTTTCGCTATTTAAATTTGTCTATATTATGATAACTACTAAAAAAAATAAAAGACAGGGAGGTGCGGATTTTTTTTTGGGAAACGTAGTAGCATAAAGGTTGGAAATCACTGTGTTATGGCATAGAATCCACAGTCCTATATTCATTGTATTAAATATTGGATTTATAAATAAAAATACTGTGAAGAGAAAGGACGCGGGAGGAAATGGAGACAAAATCGTGCAAAAAAACGTGACACAATACATGATCGGTACGTAATTCAATTTGACCGTTTTTATCCAATTTATGAAGACGGGGAATCGATTCTGAAATATAAACAGTTTTTTTTTCAATATTACCACACTTTTATGTGACTATTTAACTTGATTAACTTAAATGTGTTTTTTTAATAAACGGAACAAAAAATAGATGAAGACCGAAGAAATCGTGGTAGGTCAAATCAATCAAATTAAGACCATCGCACTGAGGTACCAAAGTCAATTCTAGCGGGAAATTGGGTATTTATTCACTATTTTTAATTCCAATTATTTCTTACATAATATCTTAAAATATAAATGGAGCATCATAAACCAAGTCAATTACCCACATGGCAACAGTGTTAACGCGATGCGATGTTTCCAAAGTTGATAAGTAACGCTTCAAACATTTCTCATTGTTTTAGTAGCGTTTGCATTCCCAAGTTGACAACACGTTTTTAGCAAAGTGTTAGCATTATTGTTTGGTTTTACATTATGAATATTTTGATTGAAGGTATGTTCTTAATAATTCTTTTTGTTATATTATTTTGCTTTTTTATTTAATGTGTTTTTAGGGGAAATAACTAAACAATGAATTATCGGATTATAAAAATTTATCATTTAAGTTTGTGAAGGCCTACAAAAAAATCCCCGAGACACCCGATCAATTTTATTATTTTATTTTGTCTAGTAATATATTTGTTATAAAATCCATAAGAAATTAGCTGCCGGAAATTGCCTATTTAGAATGTATGTTACTTTTTATTTCAGATGGCTCAATTTCTCGAAGAATCTTGTTTGACATTTGGCGAAGGGGAAATAATAAAACTAAAGGAAAATATGTTTTGGCTCATATTTTTCAGAAATTTTAACTAGAAATGTTTGATAGAGAGATAGTTATGCCTATCAACAAACAAAAAAATGCGTTTTTGTGGCACATTAAGATCGAAATGGGTCGTAAGTACCAGGACACAAAAATATTTATGAAAAAAAATTCCAAGTGGTTGGATGCTGAAATATCTTTTCCTGAATTGACTTTCGAAGAGATTCAAGATATATCAGAGGTACCATCTACTTCTGGAAATATCAGCAGGAAGAAATCTTTTGGTAATTATACGAAAAAAACGTAGCGAAAAATAGTACAGCCTATACTTGAGTTGACGTCTGGCGACGAATTAATGTACGCTGCACAAATTAGTTTAAGATGGGAAGAAGAGATGCTGCAAAAATGATTGAGGAGATTACATTTTCTCCAAAGAGAGCAACTAGAATAAAAAAAGCATATAGAAAGTCTCCTAGGTCGGCTAAAATGTACTCACGTGAAAAACCACTAGCTTTGTTTGTTGATGCAAAACTTACTAAATATGCTCATTCAATCAGAAGCTAAAGCTCTAGGTGCTAATATTTACCCATCTTACAAACATATTTTGGAAGCAAAAAAGTGCTATCCAGTCAATTCAGTTAAAATAACTGAAAATTGTGCAGAAGTAAATTTACAAAAGATATTGGACCATACAATGTATTGCTCACATGCTCCTTATTTCCTCTGACCCTGTAATAATTTCCTACAGAAGTAACTCTCAATAACTTAAGGGTAGTTTTAATCCAGAGGTTATACAATTGCTACAAAATCCGCAACCACCAGATACTACAGATAATCTATCTGAGAGTGTTGCTCATTATTATTCTACTTAATTTCCATTTTTTCATTATCTTACTTCATGTTTTTTTTTAATATTTTTACTACTTGTACCTTCGAACAAGAATTACTTGTTCATATGTATTTTACGGTATATCAATAGTTTAATTTCGTCTTAGAAAAATGCATTTTTTAACAATAATTGGTAGATTTATGTACATAATAATTTCGATTATTTACTAAATTTTGATATTTCTAATATAAGTTAAAACATATTATGTATTCACATTTCTTTAATAAAACATGTATTTCATACAACAAATATTGTAGTTTTTGTGTTTAAAAAAATTTCAAACCATTAATTACCATTTTATTACATATTTGAGAAATTTCCCGTCAGATTTGAATTTGGGACCTCTGTGCATCGTGGCGGAGTGGCAAGAGCTATGACTACCACACTGAAGGTCCCGGGTTCGATTCTCGGCGATGGCAGTTTGATTCTCACACTCTTAGATCTGCTGAAGAATTCACAAGACTATAAAATGGTGATAAATTAGCTACCTTTCGCATATCATGAGAACCAATATAATAGCTGAAATAAATTCCATACAGTAATTGGATTCAAACGAACTGCAGTATACAAAAGCATTAATTAATTAATTAATTAAAATGAAAATATAAACAACAACAAGAACAAACCATCACGCCGTGTCTCCGAAAGGTAAGGCAGAGAGAATAGATCGCCACACTACTCTATCTTGACCCACCTCTCTAGTTTCCTCCACATTCATACAGCGAGTCATACACGCACGTCGATTCTTTCGCCTTCTAACATGGCGGACCTTTAAAATTTGATTCATTTGGTCATGCCATCGTCTCGACTCCGTACTCCATTCACATCGTTGATGTATACTTTCTTAACTATCCTTTCTTCATCCATGCGTTTAATGTGATCAAAACAACGAAGTGATCCTTTTGTAAATTTGTTAATAATACGTTCTTTTGCCCTACATTCCTTCCTTATATCAGAATTTGAAACTCTATCTTATATCGTTTTAACACACATACGTCTTAGAGATCTCATCTTTATCAAATTTATTCTACTGCCATCCTTCCTCTTCCATTGTCATGCTTCGGTTTCCTATTTAGGGTTGGAACTAGAACGTTATATTTTAATATTAATAAAATAATCCATTGTTTTGGCCGAAACACTACGATACTTTAACATTATAAACTTTGTTATATGTATCAGATTTGTATTTTTATTTTACGCGACAGCTATTTCGTCAACCTATATTGACATCATCAGGTGTTACAATAATATATCAAATATCAAATTTTCTTGATTTTTCGAACCTTCGTGTGTATTTGTTCCTATGTCAATTTGAAAAATTACTTTGATTTAAGTTTGAAATTATTCAAATTGACATAGGAACAAATACACATGAAGGTTCGAAAAATCACGAAAATTTGACATTTGATGTATTATTGTAACAACTAATGATGTCAACATAAATAAAATAAAATAATAATACAATTGTGACATATAAAACAAAGTTTTTTTTTATTTAACAGTTTTTAATTTTAAAGTATCTTATTGTTTCGGCCAAAACAATGGACTATTTAATATTAATAATAATAATACAGATTTTTCAAAAAAATAAAACAAGATCTTTCAAAAAAGTGAGAAGATTTGTATTCTTCGTCACAGATGTATTGATTTTTCGTACACTTTTACAAAAAAACGTATTCAAAACTCGTTTGCTTTACCAATACCGAGCGCACTCCATATTTACAATAGATGAGCATAAAAATGTAAATTTTGACAATATAACACGCCAGTTCATAAATAATGGCCATAAAAAACAACGATCGCGAACGCTTTTATAACACGGTGTGACGAAGATAAAGTTTTAAAACAAACAAAAAAGTTCCACCGATTTAATTTTCCGAGCGGAGATATTAAACGGGGCAAATTTTTCTCGGTAAGAAGTCCAAATTAAATTTCCATTGAACGTTACACTGGATGAGAAGCAAGGAGGGTAGCATTTCACTTTTTATAGGACAATTACCTGCCGACTCTTCCGCCGACCGCGAGTATTATAATCCACCTATTATTTCAGGTAACGATTCCTTCACGGCGTCTCCTGTAATGTAACACGGAGCGCCCTGCAACGTGGAGTCGGGATATTAAAGAACCAAATATTTATATAAGTGGTAGCTATTATTTAGGACACAAGTAGGATTAATAAAGTACTTTCGTTGGACTGACGAGATAAGAAGGTTTAATGTACACAGGTAAAACTTTATTTCTCTTATTTCATTCGTGACTTTGTGACGAATATAATATCAAATTCGAGCTAATCTCTTTAAATTAAAATAGCTTCTTAGACTATTTTTACAACAAACACGTTTTAAAATATCATTATGTGGTATTAACATACGTGGCGCATCAGATTCCTGCCGGCTGCCGTCCCCCCGAAAGACAGCTGAAGAGATGGAGAGATAGTTGGGAGTAAACCTCCCAAGAGAGGCCAGCCTGATTTCAGGAACAGACGAAAGGTCTATAAAGAGAAGAAGAAGAAGTATGTTACTCAGAATTATTGAAATCAGAATATGCAGAATACTCCTAATATTTTTCCATGTTTGTATTTTTATTTTACACAAATGAGACAAAACAAACTTACAATATTACGGTGCCTCATTTGGACATCAAACAAAATTAAGAAATCAATTTTTACAATATAACAAGAACAATATATTCTTATGTAAGAATAAATAACATATTTCAAAAGGATCCCAAATATGTCGACTTCACTAAAACAGTACTCTTTCCAAGATTGATAAAATATTGCCTAAAAATTTCCAAATCCGAACCGATAAAATTCAACGTCCGAGTTGCTCTTCCTACTGGCATCACGAACGTCAGGTTTGTTCTACGTGACGGAATAAATAACAGTTCATGTCGGCGTTGCCGCAGATTACATTTTTTTTCAAGAACTTTGGGTTTCTTAATAGAGCCCTGAATTAGCTTAAAAATTTGTCCGTGTAAACCCGTTCCTCCTCAGTTCAAGAAATTATACCCAAGCAAACCTAAAATTAATACATCCAAGGTAGATACCAAAAATATATTAGATACAACCAAAGATATACTCCATACTCTCTTAGATAGAGGATTCTCAAGGATTTATTTTAAACCCTCTCCAATATTAGAGAATACCGAGCCTTATGAAGACTCCATATATCGTATAATCATGTATATACTCGTATATAACCGAGAGCCAGCCAAAGAAACCCAGACACACTACAAGCAAGATAGTCTGATAGAGATAGAAAGAGAGAGAGAGAGAGAGAGAGAGAGAGAGAGAGAGAGAGAGAGAGAGAGAGAGAGAGAGAGATGTAAATCGTGAAGGGAAGCCTATGTCCAACACTGGATGACAAATAATAATAATAATAGTAATAATTATAATAATAATAATAATAATAATAATCATAATAATAATAGTAATAATAATAACAAGAATAATATTTTTTTTTTTTTAGAAGACTATAATACCAAGGACTTAAATCAAAGATATTAGAATTTATTTTACAATCTTCAATGTGAGCAGAAAATAGCTCATTATTATGAAGAAGGAATCTGGTTTTGTCCAGGCTTGAACCCATGTCCCCTGGATCAGGAACCAAGCGTTCTTACCCCTAGACCACCACCCGATTATAATAATAATAATAATAAATAGGATAATTTATAGAGCGCCATTTTTATAAATTGCTCATCTCGAGGGCGCTTTAGAAAAAATTCCGTTTTATGAACTAATTAAAAAATTAATATATTTAGTATGGGGGCTGCACCTGACGCAGTCAATCAACCCTTCCTATCAGGAACGGATAATTTGAAAAGGTGCGATTTGAGTCTCGATCAAAACTCTGATTGATTCTCAATGCACTTGAGGTCTGCTGAAGATTGTTCTAGGGTGAAGGACCGGCTACCGCGAAGGCTCGGTCGCCAAAGTTTCTACTAGGACAACGTTCTGACAGACGATAAATGACGACAAATGGCTGACGATGATAATCATGTATAATAATAAAAACAATAATATTTACTTATTGTTTCTTGAACAATGATGTAAAACTCCATATTCAATAATTAATACGAGTGAAAACGTCAGTTTTCTAGAAGTTTTATTATATTTTATGGGAATGACATGTGTTGTCTTTCTAAGATGACAAGAGACATTTGATAATGCCTCAGAAGGGCAAAACATGTAATTCCCATAAAATATAATAAAACTTCTAGAAATAAATATTTAATCATTGGTATTAATTAATAATATTTATGTTTTAGGACGCAGCGTACACTGCATAACACATCTCAAAACTCCATATTAAATAATTAATACGAATGCGCCCTTGAGGTGATTACATCATAAAAACGGCGCTTTAAAAGTTAGCATATTATTATTATTATTATTTATTATTAAAAAAGATCTTAAAAATTGGCTTTAAAGTCCTGAAAGAATCTCGTATAAACTCTACTGGACAGTCTTTAAAGCCCTACATAGGCAAGAAGTTATCTATACAAATTATGTTTAACCGGGAGCCTTAATTCAAGGTAATCCACTTTTCACTATGCGCACTCCTCGACAAAAGGTAAATTAGTTGAGCCGAAAATTTATCTTAACACAACACATATCAAGGGCCGAGCTTTTGCGGTAGCTGGCCTATCAGTTTGGAACAACCCTCCTTCAAATCCTAAATCGTTGATGATCCAACAGATTTAAGCTTTATCCTTGAAATCCATATTATTCATATCCAATTTAGAGTTTCATATGATTAAAACTTTTTGTGTTATTATGTTCTATTCGATCGTGAATATCAGATGCTACATTTAGTATGGATTTTAAACATGTTTTAACAAGCCCTTTGGGTAATAACAGTACGTAACTAATACTGCACTTTAATAATTATATATGGTCCATAATATACTATATATTAAAAAATATATAAAATAATGCATTTTATACATCATAATTAAATACTTAATCATTTGATATAATACGAATAAAAACGTATATTTTCTAGTAGTGTTATTCTAGTTTACGAGAATGAAATCAAATATTGATAGTGCCTCAAAAAGACTAAACATGTGTTTCCTATAAACGATAATGAAACTTATATAATAGAAAACAGACGTTTTCATTCATAATAATTATTGAATGTAGAGTTTAACATCATTGTTCAAGAAACAATACATCAATCTCTTCTATATTCGCCTACACTTTGTATTGTGAATACAAAGTGGGTTTATATTTGTTCGAATAAATCAATCATTTAAGTTAAAGAGAATGATGATAATGAAAATATGTAATATTTTTATTGAACGTTAGAAACCCTTAGAAGATTTTAATTCAATTTCATTACACCGTCTTTTTAAACACGTTACATGGGGTTTATTAAGGCTGCACTTAGTGGCACAGCTTCTTCTGGAACCAATAACCATGACGGTAACGAGAAACGGTGGTACTTACGGTATATTGAATATTTTTACGATGCTTTCTGACCTAACAGCATGGGAAAAGTCAATTTTGCGTAGTGCAGCCAAAATTCACCGGGTTTATAAAGCTGAAATATTTTTTATTTTTTATTACAAAATCTATAAACAATTATTATTTCAAGAATTAATTGTATCTCAATAGAGACGAAGATGCAAATTGGAAACAGAATATGGTTGATCGCGGTGTTTACCGGACTTATGACCTATCATTGGCGCCTATTAGGCCTATTAGGTTAAGCGCACAGTTTATGTAAAACAACATTCCACATTCCACATTTTTTCTTATGACTACCATGTCTGACAATTTTTTTGGAAGTTGTATATATGTTAATCTGTAACACCACCCTTTACATGGTAGTTTTTCAATCTACACACTAACGCCATCTATGAAGATTGTATTTTAAGCATTAAGCAGAAGATCTTTTTAATTATTATTTGTTCAAAAAGACACATATGTTTGCAAAATGGGATTTTAAGTAAAACGTATAAAAGAAAAATTCATCGATTCGTTTAGATGTGATTCCTTATATTTTTCATGATTTTCATTCGCTAAGCGTTGTCGAATTAATTTATATCAATTTAATGCATGGACTTACAATATATTAGGTCTAGTAAAAAGAAATCCATTATTTTTGTATGAAATTGAAGTCTTTATTTACCATAGTTAGAATAATCCAATTTAGGTCAAATATGCACCGTTTTGTTCAAAAATTTGTTGCCATTTTGAAGGTAATTTCATTATGCCTCTTTCGTAGAAACTCTTGTCCTTATTGGCAAAAAACTGAGACAGTCGATTTTCACAAGCTTCTCTTGATGTCAATTTTTCACCGGCCAAATCATTCGCCATAGACAGGAACAGGTGGTAATCACTTTGTGCGAGGCTCGGACTATATGGTGGATGCATAAAAACCTCCAAACCAAGCTCTCGGAGCTTCTGTCGAGTCACTATCGATGTGTGAGGCCTGGCGTTGTCCTGATGAAACACAATTCCTCTCCTGTTGGTCAAAGCTGGGCGCTTCTGGTCGATTGCTTCCTTCAGACGGTCCAATTGCTGACAGTACAGGTCCGAATTAAGAATTTGGCCGTAGGGGAGCAGCTCATGGTGGATGATTCCCTGCCAATCCCACCAAACACACAGCAAAACCTTCCTGGCCGTCAATCCTGGCTTGGCCACCGTTTGTGCCGGCTCACTGCCCTTCGACCACGACTGTTTTCGCTTGACGTTGTCGTAAGTGACCCACTTTTCATCACCAGTTATCACCCGCTTCAGAAATGGGTCGATTTTGTTGCGATTCAGCAGTGATTCGCAGATGGAAACTCGGTCCATGAGGTTTTTTTTCGTTAACTCGTGCGGCACCCATGCATCGGGCTTCTTTGTGTATCCGGCCTTTTTCAAGTGGTTCCAAACGGTTTTTTTGCAATGTTTAGCTCCTGGGCAATCAAATCGGTGCTTACATGACGGTCAGACTCGACGATTTCCATTATTTTATCGACATTTTCGACAATTGGCCTTCCGCAACGTGGTGCATCTTTGACATTAAAATTACCAGAACGAAATCGACGAAACCAAAAATGTGCATGATTGGCTGTTACAGTATCAGGACCATAAACACTATTTACATTTTCAGCTGCCTGACTTGCGTTTTCACCTTTATCGAAGAGAAATTGTAGAATATAGCGTATTTTCTCTTTGCTGGTGTCCATCTTCAACACGAGCTTAAACACTACTGAGTCAAGCAATCACAAATCTGTTTCTGAAGATTTTTTAGTACAAAATCTCATCTTTCTAACGCCATCTAGCGTAATCCAATAGCACTTATATAACGCGAGATACAGATTACTACAGCCATCTATTGCAAAAATAATGGATTTCTTTTTACTAGACCTATTATAATAATTATTGTATTTTTACTAATGCAAAATTAATTAATGCAAAGTCCGCTATGAGGAAAAAACAAAATTTTAAATAGTCCATTGTTTTGGCCGAAACACTATGATACTTTAACATTATAAACTGTTAAATTAAAAAACTTTGTTTTATATATCACAATTGTATTTTTATTTTACGCGACAGCTGTTTCGTCAACCTATATTGATATCATCAGGTGTTACAATAATATATCGTATTTTATATATATATATATTTGATATATTATTGTAACACCTGATGATTTCAACATAGGCTGACGAAACAGCTCTTGCGTAAAATAAAAATACCATTGTGATGCATAAAACAAAACAATATTATTTAAAAAAAAAAACTAACTAACCATCATGCCGTCTCCCCGAAGGGGTAGGCAGAAAGAATGGTCTGCCACACTTTTCTTTCCCTCAACATTCATACATTCATGCGTCGATTTCTCTGACTCCTCACATGGGTGACATTCATTATTTGATTTATTTGACATTCAAAATTATTTAACAGTTAATAAAAAATTTCATAATTTGCTAATTCTGTCTAAACTATCTTAATCCGTTTTCTTAACATCAAAAATTCTGAATTATTAAAACTTGAAAAATTTGTACATCAAAAAATCTTTAGGAAAATAAAAACTATCACATGTTCAAATAATTCAAAATAATAGTACAATACTTACTTTCTTTCCGGTGTAGTTTTGTTCAAGGGGTGGCTTAAGATAACCTCGATTCACAGAAGATAACCCAGAACAGTGCCATTGTTTCCCTGGCTGAAGCATCTTGGCTCCATCCTGTAAAAATAATTATATTCTTACTTTTCATGCTTGTTTCGTTATGTTATCGCCTCAAGGGCTCAATGAGACATATTTTAAATTTTAAAATTTCTCTACATCTGATTGTTTTATACGGCTGGTTTCAAACACCTGGCCAACAGTATCTGATATTGAGTTAATAAGAGACTGGTTAATAAGAAATCAATGATTCATTCTGACGATATACCACAAAAAACAGAATACTTATATGGTATACCTGCTATTCTAGTTTTTAAATCTGTGTTATGATATTTCCTGAATGGTTTACGATTGTTGTATATTTGTATGTGATTGTTAATTATGTAAATTGTCATGTTGTCTCATAATGAGTATTGTACTCATAAGAATACAGTATAATTATTGTTTGTCTAAACACTGTTCCAAATTAAACGGTTATTCAGATAATCTAATGATTGTGAAATCTCTAGATAGAAGTTCGATCTAAATAATAATGAAATAAAATAATGTTGATTGCTGGTCTGTCTATGCCAAAATCCTGGCAAAACCGATTGCTATCGAAATAAATTTATAAGTAGAATTAATTATTGAAAAACATCATTTTATTTCATTGTTATTTTTAATGGTTATTCATATAAATCATTTTTCAACGTCCTGTATTTTAGTATTTTAGTTGTATATTTTTCAAATACATAAATCACTGTATATTTGAACTCAGCTGATGCACATCAGAGGGAAATGCACCGATTGTAGTTTATTTATATCTTTATTGTTCCCCGTATAGGCAAGAGGCGTATCAAACTCGCCTGACAAAGAGAAGAATAATAAGAACTTTTAAAACTCTGTCTGGAGATTTGAGAGCTTCTTAAAAGTTGTTTTATTGATAGCACTTTATGTTCATAGTTTAACCCTTCGTTGGATCGACAAAAGGCAAAAACAGATACACTCGCTATTTCAAATTATGTATTTCTGCAAAAAAAATTTGATTATTCTACATTTTTACACAAAAAAAAAAATATTCTTTCATAAACAGTGATGTCAATCTCAAAGTCTGTTGTCTAGAAGTTTTTTTTTACAATATATGGGAATAACATTTTTCGCCTGTCTAAAGCATTATCAAATGTCATTGATATTTGATAACTAGCGAAACATGTCATTCACATCAATTATAGTAAAGAGAATACTAAGAATGGATTATTTAGAACATTAATTAGAAATTTGGGTTTGTGTTGTATGTGTTGTGTGTGAAATGAACTAACTTACTAATCAAGCCGTCTCGCCTTAGGGGTAGGCGGAAAGAATGAACTTCCACACTCTTCTTTCCTGACATACTTATCTCGCTTCCTCAACATTCATAAATCGTGTCATGCACGCACGTTAATGTTCCAACTCCTCACGTGGCCGACATTCAATGTTTAATTTATTTGATCGTGTCACGTTATTATGCAACAATTATAATAAAATTTCTAGAAAACAGACGTTTTTATTCGAAAAATATTTGGTAATGCCCAATACAGGCAAAACATGTTATTTCTTCTATTTCATCATACTTTGTGTTGTAAATGTTTTATTTGTCTTTTTCTTGTTTATATATTTTGTATATACAACACTAACATAATTTTTTTTTAATTATGTGTCCTATTTCAGTGATATTATAAAGAAACATATTTAAAATATTATAAAATTGTTTACAAATATGATCAGTTTTGACAGATGTTATAAAGAATTATTTTGGAACGTTATGCTTTTGTTAACAAATATTATGAATCAATTAAAAAAATGAAGTTCTTATTGGGTTCAGGTTAATTACTTACAACTAAGGAAATAAATCAATGATTGGACTTGACGTTAAATTTATATGACTATTTATAATAAACCTTTAATTTTTCAATTGATGTATAATATTTGTCATAACAAAAGCATAAACGTTCCAAAATAAATATTTATAACATCTGTCAAAACTGATCATATTTGTAAACAATTTTATAATAGTTTAAATATGTATCTGTATAATATGGATGGACCGGTTATCCGAAACATGTCTGATATATAATTTTTTTTTTAAATTAATTTGTGTTGTATATACAAAGCATATAAAAAATAAAAAGATAAATAAAACATTTAATTCCTATAATTACAATGAAACTTCTAGAAATCATACATTTTCTTCCGCAATATTTAATAATATTAATAATCAAATTAATAGACGTACTGATTTCAGATTTCTGTCGTATTTCCTAAAGTAAAAGCATTTGATTACCTTTAATCTCCAAAAGGGGTGATGCTTCTCGTCTTCCCATTGTTTGTATTGTGTACCACCTTTGGAAAATGAATAAATGAGACGTCTTCTGAAATTCAAACATCGTTAAACATAAACTCTTTAATTGATTAATCGCCGACAAGTTCAGCTTTAATAATATAGCGATCCATAATAAATTCATCCAGCTAAATTCTGCAGAGACAAATTGCTCCAGAATGCTGCAGGGAGACCCAATTCCACAAGATCTCAGATATCCGCTGCGGTAGAGTCATCCCATCTGAAAAGTGACATAATTTATTCAATTGTAGAATATTTATTCATGCTCACGGTAACACCCTGAATTGTTTTGGTTGGGTGTACTCTACCGTTGAAGCTAAAAGCTGTTTCTATTTGATCCTGACTAGGATATGGGATTTATTGTTCTGGTTAATCCAACATTAAGGAGAACAAAAAACATCTGAGGACAAATGGACAATGGCTATGTCTTTACTTATCACCAAAACGATTTGAATTCATGCAAAAGAGATTACATAAGTATTCAAAATGTGTGGACACTGTTTCATTGTATGTTACGTAATACTGGAATTTCAAATATGAAGACATTTACAAATCAAAGGTTAGCTATTTTATTTATTTTTTCATGAAGACTACCGTATCAAATAAACGTATCGTATTTACAGTAAAATTCTTGTACCAACCATTATGTCTGGAAGTGGAGCATTGAACTGTCGAAAGAAATAAAAGAAAAGAAGGATTAAGGTAGTTAATTCAGTGGATTATATTTGTAATACTTTATTTCAAATAGAAATACTTTAATTATATATAAATACTTTTTATCCAGAACAAATACTTTAGTATTGATATTTATTAAGTATCTTGTCTTCTCATGTCGATCTCTCGCATGCGTTCCTGGTATTATGTATATTATTTCACCTGTTTTCAAAAGATGCCTCACACTTAAATAGTGTTTGTAATATCTATGAAGAAAATAAACTGATTTGATTTGATAGTGGAGTATCTAATAAAAAGGAAAATTAATAAATGATTAATTTGCATTTAATTGGAAATGGGAGCTTGGGAGATTAAAAAAATGTAGACAGAGTATTTAAGGAGAATGGAGTAAAAGGAGGAATCTGATTATTAATTATGTTTTGACCTAATTTCATCGACTTGAGGATTTCTAAATTTTCAAGTTTGTTTAATTTATTGCTATTGTTTACTGTGTGTACAAATATTGTGTCATTTTTATCTAAACTATGGTCAAATTCAATACAATGGCTAGCCATCTCAGAAAAAATAGTATGTTTGTAGAAAGCTTGTTTGTGTTGAGTAACTAATGACAACATTAGATTTGTTTATATACATGGAAAGAATTAATCAAGAAAGAATATACAGAAAGTGTATATAAAGATATGATAAAATCATGGAATCTAATACTTACGTAAATGTTGCACAATCAATTGAAATATAAGCAACATGAGAAGTCGAAAAAATCCACTTGTTTGCACGACACTAAATTGAAATAAATTGAAATCGACAAGGAAAGATATGTATTATATTACAGTGTAGTGTTCTATTTTTTTTTATTGCGGTTGTTACTTGATACTAGTGTGTTTGGAGAAGCACTCAAAACAGTGTTTGACATTTGATTGGCTGTATTACTAGCTGACTGAAGGGCTTGCACAACGAAGCGCAATATTGTGTTGAGGGCAAGTACCGAGTAGTATTTCCTTTATTTTGTAGCAACACATCACAAAACAGTAAACCACTATCGGCAATTCACGCACATGTAGATTAACATTGTGAAACAACTTGTCAGTACGCAAAAAAATATTCTTTAGGAATGCTTCGCACACGGGCGCCATCTTGTATTTTAACTCGATAATCAGTGATTGTATGTGAAACTAAGTATTGACGCAGTAACGTGCAATACTTTTAAAGCGGCTACAGGAATGGCGGAGGCTGTTTGGTTTAATTCTGTCGGCAACGTAGGTAAGTGCCTATTCGGTTACTTATGTTTTATTAATCGATACGTTTTGTTAAATATGTTCATAAATGTTACATATTTGTTATTTGTGGGTGTCATGGTTAACATTGAAATAAAATAAATAGTGCACTCAAAACCACCACTGCATATAGAAATACGAGTATATCTACTGAAGCAAAGATGGCAGTGCCCAAAGGGGTTCTAGTGCCGACCCAAATGTATTTTATTTTTTTATTTATTTACTTGAAATAGTACACATGTACACAACACATGTTCTAATAAAAAATAATTAAACATTCAATTATAATAATAAAGTTACACAATATAAGGTTACATTTTGTTTAAATATTTATTTAATTCTTTTTTAATTTTTTTATGCTCGGCACACTTTTGACATCCTCCGGTATATAATCATAATTTTTAAATTCTCTATACATAAGGGAATTCTGAGATTTGGTTTTTCTCTGAATGGGAGCTTGAGTTTATTTTTCTTTCTTGTTTCATATTGATTTTCATGTTGATTACTTTTTATCTTCCTTAAATATTCTTGGAAGGTATGCCCATTAACAATTTTGTGAATTAGTAATAAAACGTTGTATGTAATTATTTTTTTAAATGACGTAATTTTTAGCTCTTTAAGTATTACTTTCATCGTGGTATATCTGCTTCTCCTCAAAATTATTCTCATTGCCTTATTCTGGAGAATGGTTAATCTTCGCATATATTCTTCATTTACTAAAAATAATATGATGCTACAGTAATTTATATGAGGGAGAGGTATGAAAGTGAAGCTTGGAGTTGGCGAAAGAAGGATGGTAGAAAAAATGACTCGAAGAAGAAATGAGATTACTTACGAATTTGTGTGGAAAAACAATGTTTGATAGAATAACGAATGAGAAGAAGTTTGAAAAGAATGTCAGGCGGATTAATGCGACCTAGATAAAATTATGAAACTGTCACTAAAATGGTTTGGAAATATAGAATGTATGGATGAAGGAAGAATGGTTATAAATATATTTACAAATAGTGTGTCTGGAAAAAAAAAATGTCGAAGAAAGCCAAGGAAAACATGGCATGACCAAATTAATAAAATACTGAAAGGCGGCCATGTTCGAAGAAGGAACAATCGACGAGCGTGCGTGTCATGTATGATGTAGAAGAGGCGCGAGAGTTATATCAGGAGAAAACAGTTTGGCGGTCCATCCTCTCTGCCTACCCTTCCGGGGAAACGTTAAGTTAGTTAGTTCATTATGTTTAACATTTGTTTGGTATAAAATGGCCGCTACACAAGAATTGAATCATAGCTAGGACAACGTTTCAAAAATTCTCCAAGACTTATTTGTCGCCAAAAAAATATTTGGAATCTCCACCAAAATCCCCCGAATATCCTAGTAAAAGACGCCATCGTAAAGTGTAACAATGGAAAAAGTAATTAAAACATTCAATTACTTAGCAAAAAATTTTGCCAAAAACATTTTTAAAACTTCTTTCAAATTAAAGGAACAATTAAATTAGAAGTTTTCATTCTGAATGAAGAATTCCCGGGGTGGAGGAGGGGATACGTCCCTTGCTTAATATCGTTTCCCGACCCCTCTAAAGTCAATCACAATTTGTTGTCTCCGGGGTCTAGTTGGATAAGTATTCATTAGAGATGATGGCAGTGGTGCACAGGAAAATTGGTCCCCTTTTGAGAATTATTAAAGATAAGAAAAAACATGAAAACATGCCTGCACATATTAACAATTTCATATCAAATCCCACCCAGTACTAATACTAAAATTACGCACGAAAATATTACTACATATTTTGAACCAAATATGTAAAATACTCTATAACTAACAAAAATATAATCGACTCACACAAAAATATTTAACAGGTTTCAATAAACAGGTTTCATTAGAGTTAACAGTAATAACGTTTTTTAAATAATCCATTGTTTTGGCCGAAACACTATGATACCTTAACATTAAACTGTTAAATAAAATAACTTTGTTTTTGTATCACAATTGTATTTTATTTGACATGACAGCTGTTTCATCAACCTATGTTGACATCATCAGGTGTTACAATAATGTATCAAATGTTAATTTTCGTGATTTTTCGAATCTTTATGTGTATTTATAAAATATTCAAATTAACATAGGAACAAATACACATAATGATTCGAAAAATCACCAAAATTTTACGTTTGATATGTTATTGTAACACCTGATGATGTCAACCTAAGTTGATGAAACAGCTTTCGCGTAAAATAAAATACAATTGCGATACAAAAACAAAGTTATTTAATTTAACAGTTTATCACTTTTTTATTATGAAATATCTTCTGTATATTTAGTACATTTAATTAATTTTTGTGAACATTGTACGTACTCTCAAAAAAAAATGCAAAAACCTGGCAAGTTTCTATTTTATTCAACAATAATTTAATTTACATTTATTTTTATTTTTTTCAATAAAAGTTGAAATAAACATGTTCATGTAAATTATCAATATAAAAATACTTAAATAGTTAAACAATTACTTCATTCTAGCGAAATTTAACTACGTAATAATTTACATCCGGGTTCTAAAATAACAAAACAACAATATTTTTTTGAATGTCTTGTAGAGCAGTCAATGATATTAAATGTGTTATACTAAGTTCCGAGTTACTGCCGTCGGATTCATTTTTAAAGTACAACACAAAACGGCATCAGCTTATAAATCTGAAATACGAGAACTGAACTCGTGTTTACCACTTGAAACAAAATCGAAATTCTTCCGAAACAGACAAATTATCCGAGTCGAAGCACTGCCTTCACAAATTTTTCGTAAAACGTGCTATTGCAAGATTGTCATTTTAGCTAGAAGACTCTTGCAAACTACAGGTAAAACGTGTATTTTGAAGATCGTATTTAAACAAAGTAAATCTTCTTCTTCTTTTTCAGCCTATTCTCATCCACTTCTGAAAAAAAAAGCCTTCTTCATTCACTTCCATTGTGATATAGTTTATATTATGAATTCAAATCAAATCAAATCAGTTTATTTACTCAAAAGACATTATAAACAGCATAAATGTTCAAGGCATCTTTTGAGTACAGGTAAAATATTATACGCTTACAAAATAATATCAGGAACGCATTAGTGATGGTTCGACATTAGTAAGACAAGATACTTTCTAAAGTCAAGAGTATTTGTTCCCTGAACGTACTTTCACTAATATGAAAGACGTCGATCTCCAAGGAGACCACGTTCAGCAGACTAATTGCTCTTCCCACCAGTGTCACCAGAAGCAGATTGGTTCTGACGGCCGGTAGGTAAAACAATCTGTGCTATCGCTGTCGGATATATCTATCGGGGACAAAAATCCTCCAGCACGGCTGAGTTCTCGAATTGTCTTCTTAACTTATCTTCAGCTATATTTTCTCCACTAATATTCTTTTCCATTTCACTCACTAGAAAACGAACGTTTTCATTCTTATTCATTTTAAAAATTAAATTTAGATCAAAACAATTACAATATACCTATTTTAAAATTTTAATCATAAAATTAACTGGTCTCAAAATTGTTTAATATTGATTAATTTTTGCTAAAATTTGCATCCATTTTTTTATGTTTTGCTAGTGCGAATTATTCTTAGTAAACAATAACAAATACAAACCAAACCAATTGACTTAAATTCACTCCTACACTGGAAATTCTCAGGTTGCTTATCGGAACTTGATTTTCAACTGTTTGTTCCTAGCAGGAAGGAATGTTCTCGGCTTTTCGACTTACGGAAATGATGCAGACGTTACGTTGCTCAGTCCGTTTGACTATGCAATTCGCCTACCTGAAAACGTTGCAATTATTTGGTTAAAGCTTAATTAACTCATTACTATAAATACTTACATAGTAACTGAATTCGTAAACTGTTATAAATCTTAGTTTTTTGGACTCTCCTCCTCTATTAAAATGTTATCTTAGTCGGTTGGCGTGTGTCGTTGTTTGTATAGGGTGTATTTTTAGAGGTTTGGTTTTTAAACTAGCAACATTGTTTTTACAAACTGTCAATTTGAAAATTTTCGTAATTATTATTGTGATATTTTTTAAAACCCGTAATCAAATACGTGCATGTGTAGACAACAAAAAAACTATTGTATAGGATGTTTTTTTAGAGGTTTGGTTTTTAAACAGACAAGATTGTTTTCACAGACTGTCAATTTGACAGTTGATAATTGATTTGTAATCAGTACGTTTTGCCATTTCACTTTAAATAGACTGACGTCATAACAGCACTTGCAAATTGTGCAAATTTATTTTGAAAGACATGGTTCGGTTCGCCAAACGTATCGTGCACTTCGTCAATTTTACGGTTGACGTAATTGTCCATCCGAACAAGTTATTCGGAAGACCATGGATCGTTTTCGCACCACGTACACTCTAGTAGATAATACGCATACACAAAGACGACAATTGTCGAAAATTAGACTTCACGATTGCACTTAATTCGAGCTAGCCGTGGCACTCATATGCCCGAAATTATATTTAAACAATAATGGCATAAAATTATCTATTAAATAAAGCCAATATCCTAGACATTAACATTATTTTGATGTGTTTTTTTTTTTCTTCATTTTGAATATGTATTGTATTCCTCTAAAACCTTATTTTGTAATAATATTATTTACCAAAGCTATTATTTACTAATTAATAATCTTTTTTTATTGTTTTGGCCTAAACATTATGATACTTCAACATTATAAACTGTAAAATTATAAAACGCTGTTTTTATGGTATCACATTATTTTTTTTTTTTCACGATAGCTGTTTCGTCTTTCTATGCTGACATCATCAGGTGTTACAATATGTTTTTCAACTGTTAAAATTAATTTTCGTGCTTTTACGAATCATTATGTGTGTTCGTTCCTTTATCAATTGTCGATACCATAAAAACATCGTTTTATAATTTAACAGTTAATAATTAAATATCCATTGTTTTGTATTTTATTGGTTTAACTATTATTCAATTCTGCTGCCGACTTTTTAATTCCCTCCGTATTTTTACAAGAGCAGCAGTAAAAATAATTAATTGATTTATAAAATATTAAATTAAGCATAATTAATTTTAAGATTTTGAAAATTTGGTTTGGTTCATGTGGTCCTCCCGTTAATTTGGAGAAATTACGTGTATAAGTGAATTGTTTCGGTCAATTTGATTGTTGCCGCACTTTATAATAGTTAATTGTGACACGTAATACGTTTGTACTGTTTTGATGTCAAAATTATACAAGTTTTTTGGTTTATATAAATAATTTTGACAGATGTAAAAATAAATTTTTCATTTGTTTCAATGACAATTTGAATAATTTCTTCAATATTCTTTTAAAATTCTTGCTGGTGTTGGTTGGTTTTAAGTGCCTAATTACTGCTAATTAAAAAAAAGGTGGATACGTGGAACATTAATTAAATCATATAATAGACAATATGTGCACCATCTAAAAAGAACATTTTGTGTTAAATTATTTTTCTTTGTTATTTTATTTTATATCATTGTATTTCAGATAATTTGTTTTAGATTTATTATGTAGACGTAGAACGATCGAAGTGTGCGCGGGAGATGCCTTTTGGTGGCGATGAGGTTCGCAACCCATCACACCGCGTCTCTCGCGATGGCGAAAAGGAAAGGATGGAGTACCGCATCGATTAAAGTGTGGCAGTCCATTCTTTCTGCCTACCCTTTCAGGGAGACGGCGTGATGGTTAGTTAGTTAGTTAGTTTTTAAATTAAGCATAATTAAATTTTTTACACAAACTTTTAATAAAATCTTTTTTTGCTATGAATTTTTTTATCAGAAAACTTATTCTTGTTTCATTTTGCGTATTTAAATTAATATTATTCAGTAAAAAAAAAAATGCCCTCTGTTGTCGATAAACGTAAGCTCACAAAAATTATTCATTAAATTTCTGGCTGTCCAACAATATCTTACGTCAACACACATTAAAGAAATTTATTTGTTAATAATGCCTTAATGAGGCCATACATGTTATTTCCATAAAACATAATAAAACTTATAGAAAATAGTCATTTATATTCATATAAATTATTTGTTATCTATTTTCATGAATTATTATAAGTACTCGCAATTTAAAGTTGTTTTAATGTGAAATAATTTATTTGTGTTGCAACAATATATTTTTATTATTGTAAAATGTATCACATTTTCATTTTTCATGTGAATGGAAACGTCCGTCAAATATATATAATTGATTTTACCTAATACCTGTTATTTCCATAAAAAAATGAACTTAAATTATTAAATATTTCATGTCGAGTCAGATCAGAATTTATGCACAAATAAAATAAAAAAATTCTATGAATATTTTTATCAGATAACAAATTCTTGTGCCATTTTGCGTATTTAATTTTCTTTAATACGTATTTTTTATGGATTTAAATAAATATTATACAGTAAAAAAAATATTATTTGCCATCTGCCGTCTATAAACGTAAGCTCACAAAAAATATTCATT
Source organism: Lepidostoma basale (assembly GCA_022606425.2). Taxonomy (NCBI): domain Eukaryota; kingdom Metazoa; phylum Arthropoda; class Insecta; order Trichoptera; family Lepidostomatidae; genus Lepidostoma; species Lepidostoma basale. The sequence goes on along the minus strand of JAHDVF020001001.1, from coordinate 2,740,805 downwards.
TTCCAGCTGTCAAAAAATATCTTACGTCAACGCACATTAAAGAAATTTATTTGTTATCTTATTTATTGTTTCTTGAACAATGATAATGCCCTGATAAGGCGAAACATGTATTTTCCATTTGTTTTAATTATTTGTTATCTATTTTCAATAATTAATATAAGTAAATAAGGTTGTTACATTTTTATTTTTAATATTGATGAAAACGTATGTCAAATATAAATGGTTAATAATGCCTAGTACCTGTCATTTCTATAAAAAAAAATTTTAACTTAAATTATTAAATATTTGTTGTCGAGTTAAACATCAGAATTTAAGCACAATTAATGAATTTTTATTTTGTTTTATCATCATTTATTATGATTTTGAATTACCGACGATTTTTTTTCACTCTTTCTACTATGCCTTATTTATCTAAATATATATTTTCGTTTAACACTTCAAATTCTGGGTACTAGCTCTCGTAGTACTCGTACATTCATACAAAGACTCTTATAATCAATTGTGAATATCGGTTTTCGTTCGGGATATACGTAAGCCCTATTTAATATTCGATTCTGTCTGCATAATTGGATACTTCCAAACATGGATTAACGATACAGTGACGTCACACATAACCTTCTCCACATTTGTAAAGTGAAGTCGTATCTCGTGGCAGGACTATAGAACAAACAATGGAATTGGCAAAATTTCAAAAATAGAACAAAGCTTTACTAACGGAAAAAAATGATGAGTAAGCAACGGTAATCAAGATAAACTACGTATGTGATCGGATAAGCCCTTAGATTTTAGTAGCGAAACTGATATTTATCTGTGATTTTTTTGTATTTGTTTTAGAATACCAAATTACTTACTACATTACTTATACCAAATAAGGGAATTAATGAATAATGGGTTATCGATAAATTCAAATTAAATTTAACTACCTACTATTTTTTCGTGAATTTAACAACTTTATGTATACACGAAATTAAACTAAATTTATTTAATTTTTATAACAAACGATCAAACAGACATTTGATATAATAATAATGAAAAATCTTCTTCTTCTTTTTCGTTTTCAGTTCTTCAGAGAGTTACTCTTCCTGTGATGTGGAATCCCAGCAGCCCTGCTTTTAAGAGATCTTCCATGAGGACGAGTCCCGTTATTAACTACTAAGTATGTTTATTAATATTATTAACCTATTATGGAGGTTCACGTCATTACTTAAGATACAATAAATAAACAAACATTTATTTTTCAGGCAAATGTTGAATAAATATTACGTCACATAATTTTTTTTATGATTTTTTGCAAAACTAGTAATGATTATAAAACTTTTGACTGAAAAGATTTTTAAAAATTACAATTTGTAATCACCTGAAACATGTTATAGAATTCGCTATCAAATTTCAGTGATAAAATCATCATCATCATCATCAATTGTTTTTCGTATCAGAAGAAAACTGCCCTTCACGGATTTGGGTCCTCATATAGCCAGAACGTTCACTCATGAACCCACAAATTCTGGAGCATCTAGAGCAGGGGAAGATGTTTGCAGTGAATACATTCGATTGTTAAATGGTAAGTAAATTTTTTTATATCTTAACGACCTTCACTAAATAGTTGGAGAATTTTTATCATCTTGTAAATTGTATTTTAAGGGACGACATTTGACTTATTTAAACGTGTAATGTTTTGTTATGTATATATAAGTACTAATATTTATTTATTAAAAACTTCTTTTTTTAATATCAAACGGTCTTTCCAAAGGGGTAAGCAGAAAGAATAAACCACCACACTGTTACTTCTCTCGCTTATTTAACATTCTTACATCGTATCATGCACATCGATTTCTCCGAAACTTCAGGTGGCCGACATTTGATATTTGATTGATTTGATCGTGCCACGTTTTCCTCGGTCTTCTTCTTTTTCTATTTCCGTTTTTATCGTTTACATACACATTCTTTTCGATTCTTTCTTTATTCATTTTTTCCATGTGTCCAAACCTTCTTAATTTTGTTCAAACTCTTTCATTCGCACTGCATTTATTTCTTATATATGAATGTGATATTCTTTCATATACAGATTTACGAAACATTCGTTTAAGACAATTATTACTACTGCATTTATTTAATTTTTTATTTTTTTACTAAAGCAGGTCAAATGTTACAATTTTCAATTTGGAATAAAAAATTCCATTGAAATATTCTAATTTTTTTATCCTTTCACGTTGATTTAAGGACTTTTAACTCCGATGGAAATTGGTTTTTAGAATTGATATTTTGTCATCTTCCTCTGCAGATCCGCAGACGATCCCCAAACACGACGTGTTGTGAAATTTTTAACTAATTTTTGTCACGTGACCGGGCCCTTGTGACCTCACTCCTCCCGCTAACCCCGCTGGCAAGCATCCCCCAACTTTCCAACTCCAACCCTTCCGGACCGCTCTCCGAATTGATTGAATGAATAATGAATGAACTGTGTGTGGGGTTTGTGTTTTTTTACATGCCAATAGGTATCGTACACAGTAATGAATAAATGCAGGCATCGTGTGACAATCGATTGACATTTTTAATTGTGTTAAAAATGTATATGAATTATTAATCGATGTATGGTTAAGTGTATAGAATTCCATAATGATGTTATTAACCGTCGCGTTGCCATGTGGTCAATTGAGTTTCCACTGCCAATTTAAAGTTGATTTTCTTAAAACCTATGGACCCTAATATTATAAAAAAAATTGTAATCCTCCATTGAAGTGTTCTCAATATTTCGTAATAAAAAAAAAGCAAAAAATTACTTCCTTCATCCCAAAAAAAAAAATTTTTTAAGACTGCCCTCACCTTCATTCGTGTTAAGGTAGAATTTGTTTTGCTAATATTTACAACTTTATCAAAAGTGACAAATACTTACTCGCTGTTTTGAACGTATTATAAATTATATGTTTGGCCTTTTCTCATAGGTACGTAATAATACCGACTGTGGACGGAAACGCAGCACGCAACTTAATAATATCAGAACTGTGAAAATATTAACACTTTACCAAAAGGGACAAATATTAATACGTACTCGTTGTCTTGAACGTACTATACATTTTGCCTGGGTGCCTTTATCATACGTAAAATTTTGGCGCCGCGGCGCGGCGCGGCGGGGCGAGACAAGTTCATACTTGGTGTCAGTTGCTCGTATGCTGTGACGCATTCCATATCAGAAATCGCATGGTTCCAGAAAAAAATTAATAATGATATGTTTTTCAAATAATCCATGTATGTTATAGATATCGATCTATTCCTAATGAAATTCCCTACAAGATGACATAAATTAAATTTTGATTCATTGAGTCATATGCTTGATATTTAGATAAAGTTAGCGGTAAACTGAATTGACCACATGGGAGCGAGCGTTTTGTTTTGAACACGGTACGTTAAGGGTTAAAATAAACAAAAGTTGTTTAAAAATAGAAGAACTAAAAATTCTATAAATGATATGAAATATTCACGACACGTGTTAATAACTAATACACTGGTGATCGCTCCATAAACATATAAACAACCTACCACACACATAGTTACACATTCACATAATTGAACTACACATACTACTATTGTATCCTTATATATAAGTATAATATATTACTTTATAATAAGTATGTATATATGTAGGTGCATTATAACTCCCTGTAAACTCATTCAAATCTTTATTTTCTCTTATTTCAAATATAATATATGTTCAACTGAATTATTGTTTCGTGGAAAAGAAAATTCGTCATCATATTTTCCAAATTCTTAGAATCCTGTTATAAAAAGAGTCAGCCAATCACTGTCCACAGAAATACCTAGAAATTAAACTAACAATGCACCTATAATTGTTAACCACTTCCACAAATAATCTGTGTAGAAGTGGCGGGGACATACCCCAAAGTCTATATAAGTAACACATTTTTAAGCCTGCACACTCGAAGATGTCCTCATAAGACGAAACACGTGTCGTGAATATATTTCATATTATTTATAGGATTTTTAGTTCATCTATTTTTAAACAACTTTTGTTTATTTTAATAACATCAGTATATGAATTAGTTTAAAATATCTTTGAGCTTTGGATGAACTCTCTTTGTAACGGCAAATTGACATTAATAATCAATAATGGTATTATTCTTCCTCGCGTCAATGGTTGTTATTTATCTTCTCAGTCGTATTCCTCGTGATTGAGGATCTCTCTCGCCCATCAGTCTCCAGGCTGTAGCTAATGAGAGTCCAGTTAGCTCCCTGATTTGGTCGGACCAGCGGCTTGGTGGTTATGCTTGTTGTATCTTTCCGCCCATGATGCTGAGCTTTTCAAGGTTGTCCTGATCTCTCCGGGCGATGCCTAAAATATGTTAGCACTCTCTGAGAGCACATTGGCAGAAGTCTTGCTCTGATACCAAGCTGATCAATGATCGACTAGTTTGTTCTTCTTGCCATCCAGGGTATACAGCCGCATTCGCCGCCACCACCGCATATCAAAAGCATCAATTTTGGACCTCTACGATGTTCGCATAGTCCAAGACTCGCAACCATAAAGGAATATGGAGAAAACAAGGATTTTAACTTGTTCCATCTTGGTCTTGTTAGAGATATTTTTGTCTTGCCATATCTTGATGAGCTTTGTCATGGTATTTTAGGTTCTGCATCAAATCTTCCTATCACATCCCCCCGGTCAGTAATCAGTGATCCAAGATTGACAAATTCATTTAGAATATTCAAATCAGAGAGAGAAGTTTCATTTTATATTTCCCTTAGTGGGTTATCAAATATAAAACATTTCATACGAAAGCAAAAACATGTCAGTCCAATAAAACAAAAAAAGACTTCTTAAAAACAGACGTTTTAATTATTATTCATTATCAAAATATGTAACTGGGTCGTAGTCTATGGGACATAACATTTGGCTGATAATCTAGGGGACTTTGTTCAATCCTGGACATGACCCGATATCTTTCTAATATTTAATCCTAATACCAATGATTCAAATCATTGACTTTAGTCATCTGAAATGAATAATTGATTATATTTCTTTTTAAATCCACTTTTTTTGATACCCTCATTAAAGTTTTGTCTTACATTCGTTAATTGGATTTCTTTTCCACCAATCTCACTTCCTAAATTAAATAATACTATATTACACTGTGAATGTCTAAATGATCTAATATACGAAATTGTTATTTTTCAAATATTTTAATAGATCTCGTTTTCCTGAAATTTTTGGGAATAAATTTCCATGCGTAATTTTATAATATGGAAGGATGTTTGAAAATTCATCCCCCTAAGCCTTAAATCTCTTTATTGGATGAATGTGTAAGTACCAAAGAGTACAAAGAAAAATGATTTCTTTGTCTAAGACTTAAAGGTCCTTCCGTCCTAGTTTCCTTGGTAGTTTGACATTTTTTTATTTTAATCTCTCCTTTCAAACACTAAAACTTTGCTTGAAAAGTATTTTCTTTGAATTTTTATCTATCTCTACAACCTACATAAATTATTTATTGAATTTATCATGAATATGAAAATGTGTTGCGTTACACATTTTTATTTAAATTGTGTTAAAAATAACTTATCCAAATAGATATACGAGTATAACAATATATTTTTGTGAATGTATACTTAAACTTGTATACGAATACTGGATTTCACCCACCGTGGGTTTTCAATTCATGATTTAATTGTATCTCAATAAAGACAAAGATGCAAATTGGAAACTGAATATGGTTGATCAATGTGTTTACAGGACTTATGACCTGTCATGGGTGGGGTTAAACGCACGCTTTATGTAATTACAAATATATATATAACAAACAATTTTTGGAACCCTGATGAAGCTCTGTTGGAGCAAAACCGGTTGGTTTGATAAAATACAATTAAATGGTGTAAAAACAAAGTTCTCAAGTGTTATAAATTATTTTTAATAATGGCACACTACTTATAAAGTGCTTCATACCAAAGTAAATTGTGTTTCACTATAATTGCAATACTGAACTAACTAACTAACTAACCATCACGCCGTCTCCCCGAAAGGGTAGGCAGAAAGAATGGACTGTCACACTTTTACTGATGCGGCACTCCATCCTTCTCTTTTCGCCCCGCGGGAGACGCGGTGTGAGGGGTTGCGAACCTCATCGCCACCAATAGGCATCTCCCGCGCACACTTCGATCGTCCAACACCCACAAAATAAATCTAAAACAAATCTTATAAAATACAATGATATAAAATAAAATAACAAAATAATTTAATACAAAATGTTCTTTTTAGATGGTGCACATATTGTCTATTTAATTTATGTTCCACGTATCCACTGTTTTTTAATTTAGCACATAATGTAATAACACATTATGTTTTTTTCGATGTTGCACATGTTGACATGGACGATCCGAACTTTTGTGTTTATTTAATTTATGTTACACGTATCCACCGTTTTTTAAATTAGCTGTATTTCGGCACTTAACCAGCAAGAACTTTAAAATAATATTGAAGAAATTATTCAAATTGTCATTAGAACAAATGAAAAATTTAACAAATGCAATACTATAAATGATTTAAACTGTATTAGAGAAGAAACCTGGCGTTTAAAAATTATTTTATTTATCTCTGGGCAAATTATATTATATTTGTTGATCATATTACGACCTTTCTTTATACACAGAATTCTTTTGTAGGGGCGTATGTAGTTGGACTCCTCCTAAACGGCTGGACCGATTTTGATGATTTGTTTTGTATTTGTTTGAGTGGATCTCTGGATGGTTTAGAATAACAATTGGATCCGGTAGGTCACCGTTAGGCGTTAAATATCATTAGGTGTAGTGTTTATCGAAAATACGAATATCGAAAAAAAATTGTTACTACAGCTAAACTAGTTAATATCAGGCTAGCCAACATTCGGGCAGGACAACGTTTGTCGGGTTGGCTTGTTTAAATATACACAAAATATTTTCATCATAACGACCAATAATACAACATTATTGTCTTTCCGTAAAACCATGCATGTTTAAAGCGATTAAATACTTTTTCGTCCTGTTTTGAATCCATATTTTAAAAATTCTCAGCCACTATAAAAACAGGCACACCCTTATCTAAAATTGAGAATTTCTACTTCTCCCATCTAACCATATGTCGCAACATTCATATTTTATTTATTGATCATTTACCAAGGACATGGTATTAATACCTCCCAACTGGGGTATCCGTTTTAGGGAGGCGTTTTTCGCACTCTATATAATCTCAATACAAAAGATTCAAACCTTTGTAATAAATAGATAACAAAACATATCTTAACGTATATTACTGTAAAAATAATGGAGTTAAACTGTTAAATTAAATAACATTGTTTTATGTATCACAATTGTATTTTAAGCGAAAAGTATTTAATCGCAATTGTGTTTGTTACAAATTGTAACACCTGATGATGTCAACATAGGTTGACGAAACAGCTGTCGCGTAAAATAAAATACAATTGTGATACATAAAACAATGTTATTATATTTAACAGTTTAATGTTAAGTTATCACAGTGTTTCGGCCAAAGCAATGGACTATTTAATAATGGTCTTATATTGTATTTAAAAAAAAAATCTTTTAATGTTTTGTGAAACAATGTAAAAAAATATTATGTTGCTTTACCTTTTCAAACCAAATAATCAGCAATGTTTCAAGTATAAATTATTTTAATATAATTGAATATTTCAATCATTTCCTCCAAAAGCCTATCGAAGAAGTTAAAATGGCAGTGCACAAGGCCATTCGTGTACCGACCCCTATGTATGAAAGCGAAGCATGGGACTGGCAAAAGAAGATAAGAATAATAATTGCAGTAGAAATGATATCTGAGTGTGATAGTGTCAAATGAAAATAAAAGAAGTGAATGCAGAGCGAATAAAAGTGTTATGAATAAAATAATGATCTTAAAGATGTTTTGTGCGCATGGAAAGAAAAATGAAGAAAAAATGATAAAAAAATATATATATAATATTAACGATAAAAAGGGAACTATAATATAATAAAAAAAGGAAGACCAAGTAAAAAGTGATACGATCAAAAAAATCAAAAATTGAATGTCGGCAAAATCGACGAACGTGTATGATAAGATGTATGAATGTTGTGGAAGCGAGAGAAGTATTTCGGGAAAGAACGGTGTGTCGGTCCATTGGCGTGATGGTTAATTAGTTTGTTTTACATTTTTCTCATTAGCTGTTACAACATAGTAGTGGTAAAAGACACGCCTATGAAAAAAAATATCAACTCATCAATTTTTAGATAAACTTAAGGCGTTAACACTGTGGAATTCCATAATGGCGATTTTGTATGAATTAAAACACTGTTTTTTCCACTTTTGAGTTTATTTTTCTTGACATGTTTCGCTAAAAATAAACTCAAAAGTGGAATAAACAGTATTTTAATTCATAAAAAAACGTTAATACAACGAACGTGGAACAATACATCTCTCGATATTGCCTACGATTTCAGAATCTTTTTATTTTAGTCTGTATTAATTCTCTCGTATTTCAATTACGTTTTTCACTGCGGACAAATGACAAAAAATAGGTTTACACTGTGTAAATACGGAGTTCTCAGAAGAGAAAAATAAACAAAAGTTGTAAAGTATAATAGATTGAAATTTAATTTAGAGTTTCTACGTGAAAATAAAGTATAAAAAACTAACTAACTAACTAACCATCACGCCGTATCCCCAAATGGACCACAACACTGTTCTCTCCTGACATACTTCTCTCGATTCCTCGATTTTTTTTACTATTTTCCTCATTCTATTTTATCGTGCCACGTTTTCCTCAGTTTTCCTCTATTTCTATATTTATTAAAATTATTAGCATATACATTTTTTCTTCATTTATTTTTTCCATGTGCCCAAACCATCTTAATGTTCCTTTCATATATTTTTTTTTCATAACATTTATGTATGGAAACGAAGCATAGAACTGGCTAAAGAAGGATGAAAGTAGAAAAAAAACAGTAGAAATGAGATCACTTAGACGAATGTGTGGAAAAACTGTATATGATAGAGTGTCGAATGAAAATATAAGAAGCGAATGCATTGCGAATAGAAGTGTAAAGTGGTATACTCGTATGTTTCAAAAAAAAAAAAATTTTAATAGGTGTTCGTTTCTTAGATAAAACATTTTACTATTATTAAGTAGGCCGGCCTATACGCTCTCTCGCTAAACTTACTATAATTTTTATATTAGGTTTTTTTTTACTTTCATTCCCAAAAAAAAAGTTTTTATTTATGTATTATAAATTTTGTTTAAATCCACTCATATTAATATATCTTAATTTAATACATTTTGAAAAGGTTTTATAAAAAATATATTTTTATTTTCATTAGGGAGACCCTTAAACCTTGGAGAGATAGCTGGAGTTCAGTATCAAAAGAGAAGAATTCTGTAACAACTCTTTAGTATAAAACAAGTTGAAGAAGAACGTTAACATTTTTAAAAATATTTTTGTTTCTCATATAACACCAATTTACATTTTCTATTTTTCAGCTTTGCAAGAATTCAAAAACTGCTCATATATTTTTAGCATCTTCTAGCTGTACGTAATTTGTTTGGTTAATATTTTCCTTAGCCCATAAAGACTGTTATTATGGATTTAGGGCAAAAGCTATTCCGAAATGGTACGAAATCTCACCGCACGAGCCACCTGTCGCTAGAATTAAGAAGCTCCGGCCAAATTGTCCGGATGGATTCACTTAGAACCAATGTAGTCTTAGCGTTAACCCGCCTGGCTCATACCGTAATTGAGAAACGAGTCAGAGTCTCTGAAGCGTCTCGTTGAAGTCTTGGCAAGCGTTCCCTAAATGGGGTCTTATTAGCTGCGAGCTCCTAGTTCTGGAAGTGAGGACTCCTGAGAACATTTGCATGCGATATTCACTCGCTTACATGAGTTTGTCGTGTTCCCGAGTAACTTTAGAGACATAAAAGCCAAATAAAATCCAAGACTAAGGTACAGCACATGTTGCTTTTTGGCGGAGGCAGCTCGTAATCCGTTCAAAATGGTAACTATTCTTTGCTTTTCCAAATGTATTTTTAACAACTCTGTTAATATCACTCATCTTTCGTACACACGTGCTTCATCTGTACTCCTTGAGTAATACATGGTTCAATTTTCCAAGTTTTAAAATACATTTTTTTATTTGTCAACAACTGCTTTGCCTTCAATGTTTTCTTTCATTTTTATTCAATGCATAGTTCCATGAGGGCATGGAATTTAACATTTCGTTATTTATAAATTCAGATTTTTTATACAATAAAATAACAATACAAAAATAGTCCATTGATTTATCTCGTCTGTTTCGCCAACCTATGTTGACATCATCAAGTGTTACAATAAAATTTCAAATGTCAAATTTTCGTGATTTTTCATCACGATCACGGAAAATCATGAAAAATCACGAACTTTTTACATTTGAAATTTTCGTGATTTTTCATCACGATCACGGAAAATCACGAAAAATTACGAACGTTTTACATTTGATATATTATTGTAACACCTGATGATGTCAACAAAGGTGGACAAAACAGTTGTCGCGAAAAATAAAAATACAATTGTGGTGCATAGAACAAAGTTTTTTATCAATTAAAATACATTCTCATCAATGGAACAAATTTTATTTTATAAAATCGAGTATTTTATTGTTAATTGTTTTATTTTATAAAGACTTCTTTTTCGTCAAAATAATGTTGTTATTTGAAATGTCATGGAAGAAGTTCATTGCAAAAAATTAAAATGGCATAAAAAATGTTTTTTTTTTTTTCATAAAATGCATAACTAGTTAATTCCAAATATGTTTATGGATTCGACCGGTTTCGGCCGAATAAATGTACATATGTGGAATTACCTATATTTTACATTTTTTAATGTTTTTTTTTTTCATTACTTCTTCTTCGTGTCAATGGCAAACAAGTTTCGTGGAGATAACCCTGAAAAGGGCGTAATCTATCCTTTTATTTGCCATTCTGGTGGAGGCATTTTCCTTGCTGTCTTTTTTTAAACTGATTTTGAATTGAAGTTGATTTGTAATTCAAATGAATTTATTATTGTTAAATTTTAAAACACTGTTATAATATCACAATTTCTTTTTATTCACTGAGAGTGTCGCGGCAGTTATTTCGACAACCGATGTTGGCATCATCAGGTGTTACAATAAACTAGGTCTTCAATAAACTAACTCAGTTTATAATGTAGTATAGTATACTAACACCTGATGATGCCAACATCGGTTGGCGAAACAGCTGTCGCGACACTCTCAGTGAATAAAAAGAAATTGTTATATTATAACATTAAGTCCTGTAAACACCTTGATCAACCATATTCAGTTTCCAGTTTGCATCTTCGGCTCTATTGAGATACAATTAAATAAAATATGTCGTTTCCTTAATGGTGAAAATAATTACCTTCGAAATACGAGTATGTCCAGATAAAAATTCATATATATTTGAAGAAAATAGTATTTTGATTTGTATCAATATAACGAAAAGCGAAAAAGATAAAATATTGTGAACACATTATGCGTGTTGATCGATTCGAGGTTTGTGCCCAATCATGAAGGAAAATTGAAGAGAAGTCGTAAGTCGGACGACGCAAACTATTGCTTGAAGGATTTATGACGATAATTTGGTGAGATATCTTTATATCAACCATTTTCCGAGTGAAACATTGAAATAAATCCCAAACCTTCCATCGTACATCACGTCACTGGAAGTAAAATAAGATAACGTGTTTCTCAGAAAAGCTTATAAATGGTAATTCTTAATCCAGGTCTTCAAAAATTAATATTTTCGCGCAAACTTCCCTAGCTTATGAGATATTAGCAATTTGGGGTAGTTTACAGGAAATGCCAAGTTACAGGAGACATAATTCTGCATGGCTTTCCACAGCTTAAAGGATGTAATCAGTTTAAGAGAACGGAATGGGTACTGAGCAGAATCCCCCGAGCACATACAGCGGTATCTACATAACTAATTCTCCAAACCGAATTATGAGTTACTTAAAGAAGTGGAGAGATTCGTGTAGGGTGCCCACGTCCCGCTGCTTTGAGCTAACAAAATTATCATAAATAGTTTAACTTGAGGTGGTAAAGGTTGCTTTTAGAATAATCGACTTTCGTTTAAACTGCATCATTTTATTCCAAATTAGTGTTTAAATGGTGCTTTTGAAATAACGTTTCACTGTATTAAAAACTAGTAACAAGGTTATATAGTTACCATTCCTTGAAAGTAAATATTCGATAGAATTATTTATTAATTACTAATTAAATAAAACGATGTTTTTTAACTACGAGTACTTCCACTTTTGTCTTTATTTCGACAGCGACCAATTTCGCCAGGCTCGCTGGCATAGACCAGTTTGTCGATGTCAGCGAGCCTGACGAAACCAGTCGCTGTCGAAATAAAGACAAAAGTGAGAGTAGTTAAAAAAACTTTGTTTTATTTAATTATTATTTAAAATGAACATTCATCTAGAGATTTCAGTAAAATCATTAGGTTTTTTTTACTGTTGTTCGAGAAATATAGTTAAGCTCTGTTTATACAAATTTTTTCGTATTTTAGAATATATATATTTTTTTTTAATTGTCAGCATTTCATAATAAAAAATATTTTTTAAATACATTTACGTGTTAGATTCTATTTCCAAAAATAGAAATTAATCGATTATTTGGGATTTCAACGTGGTATTACAATTAGAGTAGAGCACTTAGCTCTTGATTTTAAGGACATATATTCATAATTATCATTAGTTAAGTTAATTGATTTAAGAATCCATTTACTTTGTATTTTTTTTATTGAATATTTTGTTTGTGTTAAGTAATTAAATCAATAATTAAATTATTATCCAAAATTCTAATAAGATTATATTTTAATTAGAAAATATAATACTGTTTTAACAATGAAAAAAATCAAAAACATTCCTTTTTTTATATACGAGTATAATATATTTAGTTAAATTCCACTTTATCTCTTAGCTTCGACCGATTTCGGCAGCTCCATGCAGGTTAATCCGTCAGGTTTATCCATAATATGGTACCAAACTTCCGAAACCGGTCAAAGCCAATAAATAAAGTAGAATAAATCTTAATATTTATTAAACTATAATATTTTAAAAATAAATTTACCTTTACGATATGTTTTTAATTAAGTGAATGCAGTGCGGATAAAACTATTATGAACAAAATAATGAAAGGATCATTAAGATAGTTTCGACACATGGAATGAATGAAGAAAGAATAGTTTAAAAAAAATATAATTTAACGATGTAAAAGGAACTAGAAATAGAAGAAGATTGAAAAAAACGTGGCACGATCAAATAAATCAAATATTAAACGTCGGTCACGTAAGATGTCGGAGTAATCGACGTGCGTGCATGACACACGTTTTTGGGTGATCATGTAAAAATGTATTTTTTTTATCTTTATTTGGGTCTTCAGTATCCCTGTCCACAATAAAATAATGGTATGTAAACTTTCGATTTCCTGTGGGAGCGCCCGAGATTAAATAGTTAATTAAAATGACAATTTCCCTGCCTGCCCTGGCGGTACGTCCCGATGAAGTTTCGTTCACTCGTATGAATATTTAAAAGCCATCCCCGAACAAGGCCTTACTTAACCCTTTCAACCCCAGGCAAAACTCCTTTTAGCGGCAGTCTTTGGCTAATTAAGTTATCGGTTTAAATTGGTTCCGCCGCCGTCCGGGCCGCGAGGGGTTGAAAGTTGGGCGCAACCCTTTCGGATACGATTTAATTGTCACGCTCGGTTAGGCGGCAAAACAAACGGTATAGAAATATCATTTACATTTTTACTTCGCTTAAAACTCGGCTTGATTTTTAATTAAAATATTTTTCATACAATGTATTATGTATGAACATGACTTTCTCGATAATTTGATCCTCTATTCCCAGTTATTTATGTTGTTAATTGAAATTTCTTGGAAAAAGTTTATTAATGAAAATATTTTATTTTTCTTCATCAGCTTGTCTCCATCCACTGCTGGACGTAAGCCTCTCCACCCCCACGCCATCCCTCTCGGTCTCTCGCCAGTGTTCTTCAGGCCCTTCCCGCTGTCCGCACAATATCTTTGCTCCACCTGATAGGCTTTCACCCGAAGTGATTTTATTTGTAATAAAACCTTACTAACTAACTAATTAACTATCACGCCGTCTCCATGAAGGGGTAGGCAGAAAGAATTGACTACCACACTTTTCTTTCCTAGCATACTTCTCTTGTTTTCTTAACATTCATACATCGTGTCATACTCGCGGTTTTATTAAAAATAAGATATTTTGATTAATAAAGCCTATTTGATTATATGAAGCTCGGCGGCTTGCTGGCATCTTCTGGTCAAGATGATGACAGAAAGCTGCGAAACCGGTCAATAGTAATAACACATTCATTTTGTGAATAAAACTATTCTCATTATTTCCATTGAGCTTCTTCCAAGAAATTTCAATTAACAACTGGTTTTACGGGCTTTCAATTTGGAACATGATTTTATATGATAATACCTAGGGAGGGGAAACTTGTCACTCTCTAAAATACGTATTTTTGAAAACGTCCAGCTAACACTTAAGATTTATAGATATAAGATACTTTTTTATTCACCGTTCGATTGATGAAGAATTGTAATTATGCCTCTGTAGAAGGGAAATGGGTCTTGTATGGAATGCGAAAACTACAGAGCTAAAGAAAACATTATAAATGAATAATCCTATTAAACTAATTTTATCGCTGTAAAAAAATCTATATTTTGAAGTATCGAATTCATCAAATGAGATCCAATAAAAAAGACTTAGACAAGTCACACGGCGAGACAAAGTAACAATAGGTGGACACTCAGAATAATCAAATGGAGACCATGAGAAAACAGATGAATCGTCGGTAAGCCACAGAAGAGAAAGACCGACGATGTAACCTCAATATCTGTTAACAGTGGGTGAGAAAGGTGAGCGACAGAAAGGAGTGAAAACGTTTTAGGAAGCCTATATCGATTAGTGGAAAGATCAAAGATCATAAAGAAGAAGAAAATGATCGAATTCTTCTTCTTCTTATAGGTCTGATGATCTGTTGTAGGTCACATCTCCGTCCTCCTAGGGAGTGGACTATAAACTATCTCGCCATTCTTTAGGTGGTCGGCCACGTATTCGGGAACCCTCCGGTAGACCGTATCGAGCTATCCCTGGGATCCTTCTTTCTTGAATACGGGAGTCAAGTTCGTTTCATTTGGCGTCCCCACCTGACAATGTCCTCAACCACACAAATTCTTCTCATTCGATCACGATGGCCTTTTGCCGGCATATATATCGAATTCTAACTAACTAACACAAAGTCACAAAATCGCCACATTGTTCTATCCTAGCATAATTCTCGCGCCTCTTCTACATTCACAGATCGGGACATGCAAGCTCGTCGATTGTTCCTACTTCGAACATGGCCGCCTTTCAGTAATTGATTAATTTGGTCATGCCTTGTCTTCCTTATCCTTCCTCGACTTATTTTCCCATTCACACTACTTGTATATATCTTTTTAACCATCCTTCTCTTATCCACTCGTTAAACCATCTTAGTGACCCTTTCTTTATTTTATTTATCACGCATTCATCTACCTCACATTCCTTTCTTACTTCATCATTAGATATTCTATTATACGTCGTTTTTCCGCACATTCTTCTTAGTGACCTACGGCATTTATCCTACCTTCTACGGCATTTATCCTACTTTCATCCTTCTTCTGCCAACTCCAAGCTTCCTTTCCATACATAAGGGTAGAGACTAGAGCTTCATTGTGCACTGCCATCTTTGCTTCAGTCGATATATTTCTATTTGCGGTAATGACTTTGAGTGCACCATTTATTTTGTTTCCAGCTCCAACCCTTCTTCCGATATCTTTCTCCATTGGTCCATCTCTTGTAAACATGCTTCCCAAAATGAATTCTACAAAAAACTGTAATATATAATAGAAAATGTTAATTTAATGAGTTAAAAAATACCGCCGTATTCCACTTAATCAATTCTGTAAGTTTCCTGAGGATCTGTTCAGGAATAACCGAGTAAAAGGTCTTCACACTAACTAACACACATTGAGTTTTATTTATATGTAGAAACCACGTGTTTTAAATAAAATTCCAGTACAGTTAACATTGCCTAACACAATCGTTCCCCGCCGTCATAACGTAAGCCATAGCAGCTCGCTTGTAAAGGTATTTTATTATATGAAACCTTATTTTTCCTTTTAGAAATAACGTCAGTCTCCAATGCTGCACGATTTAAGGAGTTAACTAAGCATCGTACGACATAAAGAACGACATTCGCCGGGAGCCGTTATTCCGGCGATATTACAGCTTGCCAGGCACTTTGCTTTATTTTGCAATTTTATGGTAAGGCATATTAAAATCGCATCATATCGCAAAGAGATTTTACAAGATAGGAAGAATCTCAAAAAAATGTTACTTCCTCCTTCAATAATATAAAATGAAAACACATTTTCCTCTTCCACAAGTTTTTATTTTCTTCTCTTCGTATTTGCGAAGACTTTATTGTAGGTAATAAGTTTTATAATGCAAATCTCTTAGACGAATGTGTAGTAAATCTGATAGTGTCAAATGTAAATATAATAGATGAATATAATGCGAATGAAAGTATTATTCTTCTTCTTCTTATTATTTTTAAGCCTATTCTCGTCCACTCCTGGACAAAGGCCTCCTCCATTTGCTTCCATGTCATTCTGTCCTGTGCAGACTGCATCCAGGTTTTTTCCGACATGTCTGTTCAGATCATCCTTCCACCGTAGTTGCGGTCGCCCTGCACTTCTCATCGCCGTCCACGATCTCCAAGTCAGCAGTCTTCTTGTCCACTTTTCATCTGAGCTTCTGGCTACGTGACCTGCCCATTGCCATTTAAGAGTCGCCACCCGGTGGATGATGTCAGTGACCTTTTGTTTTTTCTCTCACCGTATCGTTTCTGACTCTGTCTCTTAGGCTTATTCCTAACATGGCTCTTTAGATCACTCGTAGCTTCTCGGCACTTTGTTTGGACAATGTAACAGCTTCAAGACCATAAGTACCAACTAGCAGAACGCAGGCTTCATAGACTTTTCGTTTCAGGTTGATCGGTCAAGTTCAAGTGTTATTAACAAAATAATAAAAGGGACATTAAGATGGTTCGGACACACGTAGAGAATATAAGAAGAAAGATTGATAAAGAAAGTATATGTAAACGACTGGAGAAAGATTGAAGAAAACGTGACGGCTTCTTGAAGATTCGAAAAAATCTAAATGTGTGCATGACGCGATGTATGAACGTGGAGGTTTCTAGAGAAGTATGGTAGGAAAGAAAATTATTAGGTTTCACTTTTTCAGCGCATACCTTCGTGAGACTGAGAGACTCAATTTCCTTACAAATATTCACCCAGAGACGGCGTGATGGTTAGTTGGTTAGAATGATATGTTTCGCCTTGCTATAACATTATAAAATGTAAACTAACTAACTCACTATCTTAGTGTAAATATTATACTAAGTGATAAAGAGTTTTATTTTGTTTTTAAAAAAGTTTGATTTCTGTAAAAAGTTTTTGAAGAACAATAAAATTATTAGTGAAAACACAAAATTATTGGTAAATATTATACAAACTAAACGTAGCGTGGAGGCATCCAGAGAATTAGAAAATTAATTAAACAATTTAATTAATTAGCGAAATACAAGTGGACAATTTCAGAAATGATTTCGCAGTACAATATAAAATGGACAATCTGGGCTGGGATTAAAGCGGAATTCGCAGGAGCCCTTAAACAAGCTTTGTATCATTATGGGACAAATGAGACATATTTGTATGGGACTCGAGCAGGACGGCGGCCGCGGCGGCCGGTCGGCGGGACAGGGACGCGAGAACCGACGGAGATAGCCGACGCCTTCCGGGAGCGCGTGACTGGAATAACGGTGGATGGTGACTAGCAGTGACAATCAGGGTTGTCAAAAACCAATTAACTATCTTTTCTGGAACTCGAATGACTCAAATAACTTGAAGTACCACGGTGGGACATTCCCTGCAAACGCCACCTTGCTTGACAACAGCAAGACATCCAGTAAGTTCAATTGGAGCCTTCGTGATCACGCAAGTCCTAGACAATGTGATCACTGACTTCAACATCAGTGTCTTAGCAGACAGGGAGAAAACGTATGGCGTATCTTCGATACCACGTAACCGAGACCCACTAGCTAAGGAAAGGTAACCTATACAGAAAAAACATGGAGAAGCCACCGGAAAACCACTTCCTGAAATAACTGTGGCAGGAAAGCATTTTCCACAGTGATCACCAAAGTCGATAGGACCTGAAACGGCACTATTAGAAAATAAAACATTATTCTTCTACATCTGAATGTAGGCTTTGTAGAGATGTGTTTTTAAGAAGGGTTTGGCCTCTTGCGAAGTCAATTCCACACTTACAATCCAATTTTTCGGTGGTCTATCCAGGGATCATCTACCTTGGGGTTCGGCGTGCAATACAATTTGAGGGAGTTTAGATACCATACCAATGTCTTCTTCTTAGGCTCCCCCACCTTACAACATCTTCGACCTCACATATATCCCTTATCCTCGCATCTCTTTTTCGGCCTCACAGCTTCTTACTATGTATGTTCCTGAGTTTCTTTATCGTTACCTTGTAATAAATAAATCCAATAATTCCTTAAAAATAGAATATAGAACAAGAAACATTTGACCAGAATGATTCACTAATATTTGTAATTTAATAACCAATTATGCAAATATAATAGATAACCGATTATTTTTGCCACTGGATTAATTGATAACCATTATAATGCTTTTAATAGACCATTGCATATATCTTGAAGTACGGATTCTCATTACAATTACCAAATGTTTATCTACACACGTTCAATTTTCGTCTTCAAATATTTATGTTGATTATACTTCTATCAATCCTGAAAGATTTTTCTGTATTTTTCGTTAAGAACCATTGCTATGTACAATAAAAGAACTACACTATTTTACTTCAGATACCAGCGATGTCTTCAATTTCAATGATTTCGTATTCATTGATTACATAAACAAACTATTTGTCTTATCTTAAAGCAAGATTATGATACAAATATAAAGAGCTTCAATGAGAAACATGCTTTGTCATATATTATACGTTTCTTATTTTGTTTAAATGCACTTCATCTTGAATATTTGCAAATTTTCAGTTCGAACTGTCAGTTCGATTAAGACTTTATTTATTACAGTATGATAATTTTCTCTCGTATTTGAAATAGGATACTAACATTCTTTATCTGATTAAATTAAAAAATCTTTATATTTAGGGGATTTAATGGTAAATTTACTTTATTTATTCATTCTTTCCATGTGTTTAAACCAAAATAATTACCCTTTTGTTCAAAACACTGTCATTCCCTTTGCATTCACTTCTTATATTTGCATTTGACGCTCAATCATATACAGATTTACTACACATTCGTCCAAGGGATCTCATTTCTACTGCATTTCAATGTTTCACTTTAAAAAGATGAAAAATGAATACTTTTAAAAAAATGTTTCTTATAAACGTTTATTCCGAGCCTTTGGCGCATCCTTGATGAGTACAGGCTACGTCATCAAACGACCAATTTGTCGTCAAGATTATTCAACCAACAAATTGTTAAAGTGTTGGACGTGCTCGGTGTATTCGTATTGATTCAAATTCAGAACTCCGTTTTTATTTCAATCACCGTTGGTACCGAATTACCAGATAATTCGGAGCAAAATTAGACAATGCTTGTACCAGCACATTTCATATTTTTTTCGTATTTCAATAACAATGAATTTTTTGAATAATGAAATTTTCTTGATTCAAAATCATCAGTAGCGTAAATGTTTTTGATAATCATCAGAAAAAAAACACGCCAACTCTCGTATTCGAAATCAATAAGAAGCTTCTTGTGTCTAAGATACTCAGTAGGAGTACCAAACTTTTGATAGATAAAACTATTATATAACCGATCAACTCAGTGAACTCAATGAACAGACTGGAAGCATTTAAAATGTGGCTCCATCGCCAAATACTCAGAATTCCCTGGACATACATGGTTACCAATACCGAAGTCCTGGGGCGAGCTAGAGTTGACAGGGAACTGTTATCAACTATCAAGGTTCGGAAGATATCACATCTGGGTCATATACTGCGTGTAGAAAAGTACCACATTCTCCAACTAATATTGGAGGGGAAAATTGAGGGACGCCGTGGGCCCGGTAGGAGATAGGAATGTCTCGGCTTCGAAACGTGAGGGAGTGGACCTGCATTCGAAGTGTGGAGGAGCTGTTCTGAGCAAGGCAGGACAGGGACTTACAGAATCAAAAGAAATCTTGAGCTTGAAGTGCCGATTAATTAAAAAACAGTGGTAAGATTCTGTAAGTCTCAACGCCTACGGTGGGCTGGCCAAATAGAAAGAATGCCAGAGGGTGAATCACCAAAAATTGTATCCAAATGGATGCCGCACGAAAAGAGACCAAGAGGCAGACCATAGGACATAGAGGATTCCCACCGCTAACCCGAAGCTGTTATAGGCGAACGGTGCCTTTCATCAACTTCGCCCATTTAATCCCTATGCCAGTTCCTTGTGCATGCGGAACTTAAGAGGGACCCAGGCCACATTTAATATACTCCTCTATTTTTCTCGATATCCCGACATACATACAAATTACACTTAAAATTTGCCTAGCAAATATAAAAAAGGACACGAGATTATATGGGAAGCAGACTCATGGACACATGACAGAGGGAAATTAAAGGAGGGACAGAGGAAACAAATGCGGAATGGGGCGAGGACGCACAACTTTAAGAACGAAAGATGGACAAACTGCGAGGAAGAAGACAGGGATAAATTGGAAAGATCCAGTGAAAGGAGAGAGATGGCCAGGGACAGGAGCCAGAAGAGGACTGATGTGGAGGAGTACAAGTCCCACACCCGTATGTAGCGCCGGGAAGAAGAAGAAGATATGAAATTATTTAAATGCTCCAAGAACGACTACAATGACGCGATCTATATTCATTTTTATTAGTTCTCAAACGCATCAAAGTAGAAAGAATATATTGTTTTATTTTTTCAATATTTTTATAGTATATTTTATATTACTTGGATATCAATTTCCATCAGCTTTAGATCCATCATCAGAAAATAGTGTCACGCCGACAGGTCTATTTATAATAAATTTGATGGATATAAGCACAAAGGCGAAAATATCTACTTCGTCAATTGTTTTAGAAAAAAAAATCATTTCCCACATGTCTGTGTATTAAGGATATATTAAAATTAATTTTGCAATCATTTTTCCTCTACGCGATATTCAAAAACTATGCTTTAACATCTTATTCTTCTAATTTTAAAATATCTGACGATCTGTGACATAAAAAACATGTCTCATAGGATGATAAGGTTCAACTAATCCTCCATCTCATAGGCGTTCGTCCAGGTGGGTGGTGTCTGAATTGGATTTTGTAAGTGGCTGTATATACAAGTCTGTCACTCGTTCGGGCTACATGGTCCTTCCAGTATCTTCTTTTGGATCTGCTCCACCGAACGGTATCTTCTAATTCGCAAGATTTTCTTATGTCTGCGTTGCGGACACGATTTCGGAGAGTTTTTCCAGTAATTGATCTCAAGACCTTCATCTCAAATGTTCTTAGTAGACCCTTGGTTCGCACAGTGTCAGTGACACGTTTCGCCTCAGTAGATGTACCATACCATATACCAACATTTTTTATGCCATTATTGTTTAAATATGATTTCGGGCATATGAGCGCCATGGCTAGCTCGAATAAAGCGCAATCGTGAAGTTCAATTTTCGACAATTGTCTTCTTTGGGGATGCTTATTATCTACTAGAGTGTACGTGGTGCGAAAACGATCCATGGTCTTCCGAATAACTTGCTCGGATGGACGATTATGTCGACCGTAAAATGGACGTAGTGCGCGATAAATTTGACGAACCGAACCATGATTTTCAAAATAAATTTCCACAATTTGCAAGCGCTTTTCTGACGTCAGTCTATTTATGATAAAATGGCAAAATGTATTGACTACAAATCATTTGTTAATTGTTAAATTGACAGTCTGTAGAAACAATTTTGTTAGTTTAAAAACCAAACCTTTGAAAAAAACACCCTATACAATAGTTTTTTTTTTGTTTACACATGCACGTTCATGATTACTGGTTTTAAAAATATCACAATAATAATTTTGAAAACTGAAAAACTACAAACCAATTACGAAGCAAAACAAAATAAATTATTTTCCTCGAAACAAGCGAACAAAGAACGCAAACCGAGTCAGACAAATGATTTCCGATAGACAAGCGTTGGGAATAATTTAGAAAACGTGCCCGAAATATCTATACCTTGTAAGAAATTCACTTTCTGCAGTCTCTCATTAAAATTCCAGGCTCGGACTTAAGCAATGAAGTTCATGTATTATCAGATCTTCGTCCTGGGTAAGGGATGTTCACGAACTCGGTCCGGCACTCAAACGGATTTAAACAATTTTTAATCCCGCATGTAATCTCGGTCTTAAGTGCGATCCGCAGAATCTTAAACGTTCAAGTCCCAGCTTTCTTGTTATACCCGTTTTATATTAATCTTAGACTTGGTGCATAAATAAAGAATCTTCAGACAGATTTTAATTTTGAAAAACATAATTCCAAGATCAAAAACATTGAGTCAATCTTGGTTATTGAAATTCGCTGGAAAAAATCTTGTCTACAAAAATATTAATGAGATTTTTATATGTATTCAGTATATTTATTGTTTTTTTAATAATGATTAAAAACTCCATATTAAATATTCGATATGAACGAAAACAGCTGTTTTCTAGATGTTTCAGTAAATTTTATAAGAATGATGCCCCATTATTCTTGGATATAAACAACTACGCATTTATTTTTAGCTACATTTTTAATAAGCGTAGCAAGGCGAAATATGCCATTACCATAAAAAAATAATGAACGTATAGAAAAAGACATTTTTATTCATATTAAATTATTTATTTTAGTTATGCTAAGTCAATATGTATAATAAAATACAATGAAAAAAATGTTGCTTCTAAATTCGCCTTCACTTTGGGTTATGGATTCACATTTGAAAAAAAAAATTCTTAACATTTCTTTTTTCATATTCATGTGCTGAAGCACTCTCTTTGTGGTTGGAAATTTAAACTAACTAGCTAACAAACCATCACGCCGTCTCTCCGAAGGGGTAAGCAGAAAGAATGGACTGCCGCACTTTTCTTTCCTGACATATTTCACTCGCTTCCTCAACATTCATACATCGTGTCATGCTAGAGAGTCGATTTCTCTGACTCCTCACGTGGCCAACATTCAATATTTGATTTATTTGATCATGCGGGATATTTGATCTCGTTTTCCTCGATCTTCCTCTATTTCTAGTTCCATTCACAATCGTTAACATATAATTTTTTTACCATTCTACTTTCATTAATTCTTTCCATATTATCCATCTTAATGATCCTTTCATTATTTTGTTCATAACACCATCATTCACACCGCATTCACTTCTTATATTTTCATTCGACACTCTATTATAATTGATGCCAACTAGTTACGTTTGGACCCAAGCTTCGTCAGGGTAATATTACAACTAAACAAAAACTGAAAATTATATAATATGTACATATAATAATAAACTGGATAAGCGAAAAAAAGTTTACCTCTGAAATAGGAAATGGAAAATAATGTAATTAGGCGTGTAAGCTACAAATAAATACTAATACGAAGTCAAAGGGGGGAGAAGTTAGAAAAGGAAAGATATGAGCGAAAAAAAATTCACCTTTGAAATATCAAATTTCTAGGAAATGCAAATTAATGTAAATCTCGTAGGTGTGTTGGGTCCTTGTTGGATTATTTTTCAAAACATGTCTGTGAATAGTGTAATAAAATGTAAAAAAAAACTTATTTATAAAAGTATTCTTGTTTTTACATTAAATAAATTAAATTGTTATTAATTGTCTGAATGCGGTCTGATATGACCAAACTTATAAGAAATTTTAAACTAGCTCCGGGTCTGCATGTTACTGTGTCTATTCTGCAATTTGCAGTCAACACCAGACTGGAATGTCCGACACATTTCACGTTCTTGGAATAATCGCCGACAACTCAAAATGAGCGAATTATTCCTGTTCTAGAATTCTAACATTGTTGGTTGCCTTCGCGCGAACGTGGCTGTGGCACGGCAATGCATACTTATCTAAAATCATCAGGTAGTCGTTAATCACCAACAAAATAAAAGCAAAACAAATATACAAACTAATAATTTTGGTCAAGTGAACTTTGCGGGCGACGGAAGCTGCGAAAACTACCGCTTCCTTTTACCACATTGTACATTTAACGAAAACTCTGTATGATTTTATGATACTTTCAGAGTAAGTCGTTTCGTGAATTTTAAACTAAAATAATTTTAGACAAGCTAACTATTTTACGGAACTAACCAAAAACGTGTGTGAAATACAACATTAATAACCAATAGACGAGTGATAAATTTCATCATAAATAAATTACAATTCAATAGCTAAAATGGTTTATTGTTAATATTGTTTTATTTTTTTAAACCAGTGTATAATATATTTTTAAGGTAGCATTGAATTAATTCAAATATCTCTTATTGACACTGCCAGCAGCATTACCGACATTTCACAGTTCGGGCGTCAACTCTTAAAAAAATCGTAATCGTATTAAAGTGTTAGGTATAAAGAATACACAATTGTCTCACGTATAGCCTTTGCGTCTCATATTTGTCTCTTTTTATATTCGAGTGTACGAGAGAAACAAGTAAGTAGTCGAGCATCCTGAATCAAATCGGCCCATTTACATAAATGGTCGTCTCGTTCGGTGTTTTTTAAACGTTGTGAACGTTTGTCAATATTCTCACACCTTTTTAACAATTATAATATATATAAAGTATTATGATGGAAGACTTTATCTGTTGTTGATTGCGGTATCCTTTAAATACTCATTTTTTAATGTTGAACTTTCAACAAAACTGATCACGGCAATGTCAAGGCAATCGGTATACATGGAAATCACTGCTTGTGACAGATTAAAAGTGAAACTTACAGCCTGGTTTGATATTAATAAAGGAGTCAAATAGGATTGCGTAGTGTCTCTTGTAGTTATTTAATCTATATGGACAAGTGTATGGTATAAAAGAGCTGAAAAGGTTGGATGCAGGTGCCAAAATGAGCGTTGTGTCAATAAACTGTATATTATATGTAAATGACGCTGCCCTACTTACAGACAACGGGCGTGAACTAAAAGTCTTGTTGTCTAGTATGTATGTGGTATGCACGCAAAATTATCTAATGATGAATGTAAATATCGATTTGTCGAAAAAGAAGAAATCGTGACAGCCATGAATGGTGAAAATCTAGAACGAAAAGATGATTTTGTATTTTTAGATAGTATGTTTATAAAGGATGGCCGAGTGGAGTAGGATATTGAAAGAAGGGTGAACAAGAAGCAACAAAATGAATAGTGCACATGAATTGTGCACATCCAAAAATGATAAAATGGCAGTGAACAACGGTGTTCTTGTACTGACCCTTATATATGGAAGTGAGGCATAAAACTGGAAAATCAAGGATGAAAGTTGAATAAATACAGTAGAAATGAGATCTTTTAGATGAATGGTTAGAAAATCTGTGTATGGTGGAGTTTCGAATGAAAATAAAATAAGTGAATGCAGTGCGAATGAAAGTGATATGAAAAAAATAATAAATAGTTCATTAAGGTGTTTTCGTCACATAGAAAGAATGGTAAAAAAAGTATGAATTAACAATATAAATGGGACTAGAAATATAGGAAAAACGAGAAAAATATGGAAAGTGAGGAGTCGGAGAAATCGACGTGCATGCATGACATAATGCATGAATGTTGAGGAATCGAGATAAGTATGTCAGGAAAGAACAGTGTGGTGATCTATTCTTTGTGCCTACTCCTTCGGGAAGACGGCGTGATAGTTAGTACGTTTTTGAACATTCATTTTGAAATCTGTAGTGAATACACAGCACAGTTGCATCTGGATTTTTTTTCAACAAAGTTATAATCAATGATTTATGTTCGTGTATGTCGCGTTATTTCGCCTCGCCAAAAACGGAGAGGAAAATGATTATCTGGCAGACAAATTGATTTCCCGCGCCCGGCGAGTAATGGCCGCCGCGCGCCTAGCGGGGGAGTGTAACATAATGAGAATACACGCGAATCGGTCTTATTTTTACGTCTGCGCTACTCTCTTATTAGAAACAGGAGACCAATCACTACGTCTCAACTATTTCCAGCTTTGTGTGAGAAATCGACATGGCAAATACGAAGAATTACGTAGGGAAGTACGATATATAAAGTGTAACTCGAATACCTCTCGAGAGTCTGTTGTTTGTTTACAAGTATACTTAACGTCTCCGTTGGCTTTATTAAAAACAATGTATTTCGTTTGGTTTTTCCTTTGTTAACATAAATAACGTTGTATGATAGAATACCGAACGATGAAATAAGAAAGAAATGTAAGGCAGATGACTGCATCATGGATAAAATTAAAAAAGGATCCTTGAGATGGTTTGGACATACGGAACGAATGGATGAGAGTAGAATTGTTAAAAACTTGTACACAAGCAGCATGAGTGGATAAAGAAGCCGAGTACGACCGAGGAAAACATGGAATGACCAAATTAATCAATTACTAAAAGGCGGCCACATTCGAAGTTGGAATAATCAACGTGCGTGCATGGTACGATGTATGAATGTAGTGGAAGCCCGAGAGGTATGCCAGGACAGAGCATTGTGGCGATCCATCCTCTCTGCCTACCCCTCCGGGGAAATGGCGTGATGGTTAGCTAGTTAACATAAATAAAATATGTCTTTAATCATTATTAATTAATACGAATGAATATGTCTTTTTTCTAGATGTTGTATTATATTTTATGGGAATAACATATTTGGTCTTTCTAAGGCATTAGGTTCATATGTAGATATTTGATAATGCCATTAAAAGCTGAAACATTTCTTTCCCATAAAAAATAATAAAATTTCCAAAATATGGTCTCATTCACTTCTTCTTCTTCTAATTCTAGATCTTGCGATTTATTAATGCAGGATATCATCTTTCTTCCTGTGATGAAGACGACCTTCTCTCCATCTCTTTGGTGGTCGTCCTGGTGGTCGACGGCCCTCTGGAGTTTCGTGCATCACGATCTTAGATATTCTTGCTGGATCCGTGTGGTCCTTCCAGAATTGTCTTCTCTGTCTACTCCATCTCACTATGTCTTCAATTTTGCAGTATTTGTAAATTTCTTCATTGGGTATCCTATCTTTAAGGGTTCTCCCCACAATAGGTCGCAATGTTTTTCTGCTACTCTTAAGAGATGTTTGGTTTTGACAGAGTCTGCTCGTTTTCATTCGTATTGATAATTTATTATGAATTTTTACGATGTTGTTTAAGAAACAATAAATTAATAAATATTCATCGAGTGTTGTGAGGATATTATTATAATTACAAAAGCTTTTCTTTTACTTTTTATTTTAATAGATCTAATGGCATGTAAAACAGAAATCATTTCTCATGAGATGATGAGGTTCAATTGTCCCTCCATCTCTAAGGTGGTCTTCAAGATGGACGATATCTGGAGCGGATCTCGTAAGCGGTTGTATATGCGCGTCTTATTCTGGCTACATGGTACCTCCAGTACTTCTTTTGGATCTACTCTACCGAACGATGTTCTCTATTTCCCTAGTTTTTCTGATTTCTGATCTTTGGATCTTCATACACTTTATGATTAGTACTATGTAATATTTCATTTTAATTGTTCTAGAGTGTGACCTATTCAAAATGTGGCCATTAACCTTTAAACGCCCGTGCGTCGCGTCCAATAGAGGTAGCCCACTGCCCAAGCAAATATTTGCGCGACTTGCGACCTATGCGTAGCTATTATAAAAATAATTATATCTCTAAAATTAGTCACAATATTTAAGTAAAATAAATGGCATTATCTAAATAAAATATTATTTACAATTATGAAAGCTTTATTTGTATTTTTTACACTTTATATAACTACACATTAAAGTTAAAGAATAAACACATAAACAATTATTACGTTAAATGATTTAATCAATATATGATTATCTACACGTATATTCATAATAAAACTGTCAGAAAAGTTCCTAATATTATACAGCTGTTTTAACTTCACGTGCATTCAGAAAAGTGAAATAAAAGTTCTAATTTTAAATTTATTATGAAAGTGATACCTGTATTAATTAATACGAATGAAAACGTCAGTTTTCTAGGTGTTTTATTATATTTTATGGGAATGACATGTATAGCCCTTCTAAGGCATTATCAAATGTTTCATCAAAAGTATCATAATCAAAAGGTTTTTTATAATGCCTTAGAGGGGCAAAACATGCCATTTCCATTAAATATACTAAAACTTCTAGAAAACTGACGTTTTCATTTGTATTAATTATTTAATGTGGAGTTTTACAACATTGTTCAAGAAACAATAAATACCTGTATTACATTTCGTTAACAAATATTCTTGTATCGTCAATAATATTTTGATGGATTTAGATACATTGGAATAAAATTCTGCTCACGGGCTTATTATTAATAATAATTCATTATCGTGTTTGAAAGCGTTGTCTCGAATTATAAGCAGAGCCTACTTACGGGGTATTATGGCGTGTCACTCTTAAGCCAAAATCTGACTTAATTGCTAATTAACCGCGAATGTTCCCACAAAGCCAGTCAATTGTTCAGCAATACTTAAGTCATTCATCGCGCATTAAAAGATGAATGGGTACACATTACACGATCCTCCTTACCAAAGCTGGTGGGGGGATATCCCTTCAAGTCCTGTGATCAAAGAGCCCTTGCTTCCTAGGCCAGCGGCTCTCAAACTGAGTACTGTCTTTGAAATTTCCTATAAACCACGTAGAGATTTTCTACAGAAGAATGAAAGATTTAAGGGAGAATGCAGATAAATGAATATTTGAAGTAGTATATTTTTTCCATACGGAAGATAAAATATGAAGATGCTGAGAGATTATAACATATTTTTTCATGAATTAAATCACGGATTTTTCCACTTTTGAGTTTATTTTTATTCATCAACGGGGGAATGATATCGTTCTCCCGATGATGAAGGTGTAAAGACTTCGAAACTTGTCGGAAAAAAAATAAACTCATAAGTGGAAAAAATTGTGTTTTAATTCATGAAAAATCCTAATTATGGTTTTTTACAGCATTAACGCATCAAGTTTATCAAAATTAAAAAAATTATTACATCTGTTTGTGACACAGCTGTTTAGAAAGTATTTTACTTGAATAAGTGTATTATCTTTTTTATAACAAAATATCAAATTTCGATACAAGAAATAATGTAAAAACTAAAGAAAACTGTTTTAAACAATCTTATAAAAAATCTTTAGATGATTGGACACGTGGATATAACTGAAGAAGAAAAACTGTGGAAAATACGATTAATTAAGCTCATATTATTAATCACTTATCACGAAAAAATCATTACATTAAAGTATTAATTACCGTATGGAAAAAAATTCGGGCGTCCTTGATACGCTGTATGAATGTTGGAGAAATCGTATTATATAAATACGTCAGAATGAAGTATTGCGGCGGTCCATCATCCTCTCTGCCTATCCTAACGCGAAAACAGCGTGCTAGTTGATCTTGTAGTTTTATTTATAAAAAACCGAGTTATATGCTTATCTAACAAGTAACATAAATTAATCTTCTTCTTCTTCCTTGTTGTAGACCTATGTGGTCTGTTCTTCAGAGTGCTACTCCTCCTGTGAGGTAGATTCCCAGCTGTCCTTCCATCTTTTAGGAGGTCTTCCACGAGGACGAGTCCCATGAGGCTGATTATGTAATGCAATATAGGGGAGTCTGGTGATTGAACCATTCTTTGAACGTGACCGTACCAGTCCTTTTTCGGTGTGCTCCATCTTATAATATCCTCATCTTCACATATCTCTCTTATTCTGTTGTTCCTCACGCGATCTCTCAGTGTCTTACCTGCCATCGTACTCGTTGTCTTAGTATTAATAAAAATAAAAAATAAATTAAACATTTTGTATATGAAAAATTTTGATACGAAGCCATTATTTGGTAGTTTAGCATAGATAAAAATTATTAAGACCTTTTCATTTAGTATAAACCACTTTATTTAGTAAGTAGCGCCAAGCGGTTTCACTCTGTAGCGATCTTCAACAAGACTTTACACAAACTGCATCTGTAACAGAAAACATAAATTAATTAATATGTAATATAAATTAAACACTTTCTATGTTAAAAACTTTGATATGGAGCCATTACTTGGTGGTTTGCCATTGTTAAAAATAAAATTAAGCGCTATTCACTTAGTATAAACCACTTTATTGAGTTAGTACCGCCAACCGGTTTCACTTTATAGCGAGCTTCAACAGAACTATACATAGCCCTGAGGAAGGTCGCCACAGAGTGAAACCGGTTGGCGCTATGAACTCAATAAAGTGGTTTATACATATTGTACTAAGTGAAAAGTGTTTTTTTTTTATATATTCACTACGGAATTTGCAAAAATGTGATGCACTAAGTTAATTCTTCATATGAAAATTTTTAAATCAATATACTATATTTTATAAAAATGTTGCTAAAAATTATCCTTGTAAATGTTCTTTGAGAATCGCTGTTCACTGAATTCGAATTGTATTAATATTTAAACCTCCACATCAAATAATAATAATAATGTTAGCATAATTCCAGTTATTCTGACTACTTGCTGCCATCGATCCAAAATAAATTCAGAAATTTAAAATAGCTTTGATAATTTTCTTCTGTTTCTTTATCAAACTGACTAGACTCACTACTCTTTGTAGTTAAAACTAGTTTCTCTTTCACTACACATTTGAATTCATTTTAATAAGGTGGTTTTAAAATTTGCAAATAAATTATTCGTTTTAATTAAAATTATTACTGTGGCATTTTCTCCGTATAATCCCTTCATATTTTCCGATAAACTTCCTGTTATTAATACACGTCATCCGGTCCAATAGCCCACTCGGGCGGATGACTCGGCCATGTTTTGACACTATCTCAAGTCTCCAGACTTAAACAAGTCTGTCTTAAGCCCTCTGCGAGTCCAGCGAGGGATGGCCCTGCCGCTTCACGTGTCCAGGTATCGGAAAAGTTTTAACGGCGTGTAGGGGCTTATTTTTTTTCATCTTAGAAGCATCACGACGTCTCTGGTTCATTTAGTGGATTATAAATATGAAAACTTACAACATTCATAGCGTCCATTCGTACTCGGAGCTTAAAAATTCTTTAATGGTTAATGATATTGTGGGCAGTGACTATAACAAAATTAAAATGTTTTTCTTCTAAAAATTGTACCAACCATGGTATTAAATTAAATATAAAGCAATACTCAACTGATCAATGAATGAAAATCATCGATTGTTTATGTTCTTATGTGGAATTTTACTTGAATTTCGAGTAATAAGATTTTTTCTGATTAAGAAAGTCTCCATCGTTTCATCTTGACATTGTGTGAAATGAAACTCTTATCAATCTCATCCATTGTTTTAACCGAAACACTATGATACTTCAACATTATTACCCGTAAATTTTCAACAATGTTATAATATTCCAAATTTTTATTATATCTGTTTTAAGAATGTCGCAAGAACTGTTTCACCAACCGATTTTGGCAACATCAGTTGTTACAAACAACTTCACTCATTCTTAAAAAGTGTATAATAAACAAAGTGTATAGTGATATTAAAACAGTGTTTTAACATCACAACATTTTAATAAATCTGTTTTTTAGATACAAGATACTTAATATATAACATGCACAATTAAAAATAGAAATAGTACCAGGAACATAACATCAAGAAGAGCTTATTCGATTAATATGTTATGTTTTGAAAATGATTTTATTATGGGAGTCTTTGGGATGATACATTTAACAAAGGAACTTTTAGTATTATATAAAGACTTGAAGCCATTGGTCGTTAACCGGCAAATAAAGCCAACTAATCTTCTTGGGCATCATCGTATCAGACTAAGAAGACCCTACCAGGACCCGAGTTACCATGGAAAAACTGGAGGACCCTCAACCGACTGCGCACACGCGTCAGTAGATCCAGGCACAACTTGGCGAGATGGCTTATCCTTTTGGGAGGTACAACGCTCTGCAACTGTGGCATGGAGCAATCCATGCTACACATAACGGAGTGCCCCTGCAGCCCTGTGATATGCACGGAGGAGCATCTTGTTCAGGCGGCCGGCAATGCGGTCTAGCTGGCGGATTTCTGGACCGACGCTATCTGTGGAGTTGCCATTGACACGATGAAGAAGAAGAAGAAGAAGATCACAACTAATGAACATAATAATAATTAAAATAAAAACAATCTAAATTTTTGTTAAAATCTCATAATGGACGTACATATAAAAAATAGTAATTAAATAAAACAATTTATTCTACGTTTGCCATTACTTTGTGTTGTACATGTTTAATGTTTCTTTTTTTTTTTTTTGTATACAACACTCACATTTTCAGATTCTTGCCCGCTACCATCCCCCCAGAAGACCGGAATTTTTTCTATGTTCGCCATAACTTTGTGTTGTAGATGTTTAATGTTTCTTTTTTTTAAATACTTTGTATACGACACTCACATTACAGACTGCCGGCTGCCGTCCCCCCGGAAGACCGCCGAAGAGATGGAGAGATAGTTGGGAGTCAACCACCCAAGAGAGGCCAGCCTGATTTCAGGAACAGACCAAAGGTCTATACGGAGAGGAAGAAGAAGAAGAAGACTCACATTTTTTATGTGAGTGTTGAATACAAAGTTTATTAAAAAAATAAACATTAAATAAAACAATGTTTTAAAATAACTACTTACACTTTTGTATTTATTTCGAAAGCGACTTGTTTCGTCAGGCTCGTCTGAAGTCACCTGGAAAAATTGGTCGCTATCAAAATCAATAGGAATATACTCGTAGAAACAGTTATTAAAAAAATATCGTTTTATTTAATTATTACTTAAAAGAAAATAGTAAACAGTAAAATCATTAGATTATCTTAAAAAAAACTTCTGAACAATGTAAAGGGTTTCTAAATGTTTTTATATCATTTATAAACTAAAATACTTTGTTATGGATATCAAAAATAAACATCTCAACATAGTGACACAAAAAATAGATCGTAAAAACGTGTAATACTCTAATAGAAATGGTACGCTTCTCACACAATGTTTTCTGTGGTATTCGTTCGTGTATTTCTTTAAAGACCCTTAATCCGCGCAGCAATTTTCTCGGCTTACATACGTAATATTTAATTCGTTATTATAATGAACCTCCGTCCCGACATGAAGCGTGATTCAATAAGGTTTATTACACATTAGTTGAATGTTTCGGTAAACGATAGCGCCTCATAAACAAGAGGCATGTCTCCATTAAACCCCACAGCAGTTTCATTATAAACTGTCTCACAGCGTTACTTCACTTCAACGATTATTATGCGGCTCCGTAATGGGACATAAAACCGTAATATAATGAATACATTTTAGTTGAGCAAACTGATTTAGATTCACTTCCTTACTAGCGATTTTGCTCAACGTCTAAAGAATACTTCAGTAGACTTAGATTTTGAAGATATTAAAAATTCTCTACCTATTTTTTTGTACACAAAGAACGCATCTTATTACAAAAGTAACAATTAAAACATATACAATATATTATATAGGATTCATCTTCTTGTTTTTCCTCTTCTATCAGAGGTTGGAAAACCTCATGGCTATTTTTACTCTTGATACAGCAGTTCTAAACAGGGATGTTGTGCTGCAACTGAACCATTCTCGAAGGTTTTCTACTCAGGATTTTATTCTTTCTCTCCCGACACATTGTTTTTTGTTCATTTACATTGGATAATCAAATAAAACACTTCAATTAGATGTGTACACCAAGTTCGTAATACTGGCAGTGCAATTGTTATGCATCACCTTTCGGTGTAAGCAACCGTCAGGTTAAATAAAATAAAGGCACATACACAAATCAATTAAAATAGGGCCATAGCAGAAGATAAGGAAAAATACACAAAATCAAGTAAAATAAGATAATGGCATATGATAAGGAAGTGATACATAAATCATGTAAAATAAGATAATATTATATTTGAATAAAACAATTTACAAATCAGGGAGATTAAGACAATATCCCAAACGATGTAAAAATAAACAAATCAGGTAAAATAAGACAATATCCCAAAATAGAGAAAATGAAACAAATCTAGTAAATTAAGACAAGCGAAAAAACACACAAATTCAAATCAAAGCTCTAACCAAGCCGTTTAAAAAAGTCATATTTAATTGTTTACTAGTATTATTGTGAAATTTATAAATTATCAATTGTATTTTTATCTAGTTACTATAATTGTAAGATGAAATCTTCACATCTCTCTTATATTTTATAAATTTAAATCAAATTTATTTTATAACAAGTAAATATTCTCCTCTCCCATGACAATTGCAACTCCATCATACGGTATTGACTCACAAGTCAATCGGCGAAACTTATCCTCCACCTAGCATATCACAGCATAGCAATTTAACTGTGCTACGTGCAGCATGAATTCATCTATGCCATCTAGGCCAATCGAAGAGACATGTGTGTTGTTGCCTTGAAGGATCTACCAACTCCCCATATCGTCCAACGATCTCCCAAAACGTATGCACAATCAATTAAGTGTCCTCCACATTTTGCATGGTAAATCGTGGTCTGACGGCAACATTTCTTTAAATAATATTTTACAAATAAAGACATCCACAGCGTTTTCCCCATTCGTTCAAAATCTCAATTTCAGAGAATCGTTTACAATACAGTTGAGTTTGATAAACTATCTTAAACTGGATAGTTACTTCAACTAAATCTGGATAGTTTATTAAACTATCCCTAGTCCTAAGGTTAGACACTATCATGAAAACTTAATAAAAACAGTTTTCTTGTAACACCATCAAAGGCTTATCAAATTATTTTAGATTTTTAATTAAAATTTAATCTCTCTCCCAATTTTAAGATGAAATTTAGATTATGTAAGGCTTATAAATTACAAACTTATGTAAATATTATTTCTTGATTTTCTTTGGCATTTATTATAATAGGAAAAATTACAGATTGTTTATTTTTCAATTTGTTAAATCTGTATGTACATTATTTTAAGCGAAATTAAATAAGCTTGAATACACCATACAAATTAAACAAAAATGAACGTAGATATTTAAAAAATATAAAACAATTTTTTTTTTCAAAAATTTAAGTGTGGAATCCCATTACGTTTTTTCTACTTTTAGTTTAATATTCCGAATATTTGAAGATAGTTAAATATCTTTATGTATGAAATAACCATATAAACGTTTATAGTCTGTAACATGCCTTAAAAAATAAACTGAAAAGAGACGAAAAATACATTTAAAACATTTTATTTATTTAAAAATGCATATTGCGTGAAACGATTGTCAATAAAACGATGATATAATATATAATGTTTCTTTTTTTATACTTTGTATACAACACACATGTTTCGGACATGTCGGAAACGTTACGAAATAAATCATTTGAATATCTGTCAAAACTGACCACATTCATGAAAAAAAAAATTATAATATTTGTAATATTTATCAAATATCACTGGCTTCTGTGTCCGAAACAAGTTTGTATTTTAATTGTTATTTTTGTAATAATTTGTGCGTTGTGTACAAAGTATAAAAAAGAAACTTTAATGATTCCCCAATACAAAGTTATGGTGAATATAGAATATAGAATATAACATGTAGTTTAAATTATTCATAATTACAATAATTAAGTCAATGAATTTTTGTTGTTTAAATAAGAACTTTATATAATATTTTCACATTAAAATATGTCACAATTCAGATGGATGTTTAATTCTCGTCTTTCTTCGGTGTAATTTTTAGAATATTTTGAAATAAACTTTATTCACTAGCAGCTGACGTATTCATTCA
The DNA here is from genome assembly GCA_022606425.2 of Lepidostoma basale. Classification (NCBI taxonomy): domain Eukaryota; kingdom Metazoa; phylum Arthropoda; class Insecta; order Trichoptera; family Lepidostomatidae; genus Lepidostoma; species Lepidostoma basale. Next base: position 2,704,717 of record JAHDVF020001001.1, on the reverse strand, counting down.
AAATATATTTGTAAAATAAGTTTTTGTTACAATACTTTTTTTATATTGTATCGTTTGCTCAATACTATAACAAAGTAACTTGGACTTGGACTTGGATCTTCTGGCTTACAGAGGTTCAGCTCATGTGGCTATTTCTCTTACGTCTGATGGGAACATTGTTGGAAGGTGATTTGGTGGGTTATTAGTTTATTCGGGGGCATGATTTGTGTGGCCCGGAGATTTTCTTTTATAAGAAAATTGTATTTTCGTTTCTACGTCAGGGCATTACCAGTACTCGAACGAAAGAAGTTAGTTGTTTATTGTTGTATAAGTACTCTTTTGTTTCCGCTTTATGACGTATTTTAATACGAAATTGCTTAATAACTAACCGACAAACCATCACGCCATCTTCCTAAAGAGGTAGGCAAAAAATGCACCGACACACTGTTCTTTCCCTACATACTTTTTCTCGCTTCCTGAATATTCATATCGTAATACGCACGCACGGTGATTTCTACGACTCTTCACGTGGTCGATTTATAATATTTGTAGTTCTGATCATGCCACGTTTTATAACTAAATTTAGTAAATATTTTTCAAAGATACTGTAGCATTAGAAAGCCCATATGACGTGTAATGCATTGATTTTCAATTAACTAGTTTAAGAATGTGTGGAAAATCTGTGTTTGATAGAGTGTCGAATGAAAATATAAGGAGTGAATGTAGTGTGAATGAAAGTGTTGTAAAAAAAAATAATGAAGGGAACATTAAGAAAGTTTGGACACATGGAAAGAATGAATGAGGAAATAATGGTCAAAAAAGTATATGTTATTTATGTTAATTAAACAAGAAAGAGCGAAGACCAAGAAAAAAACATGGCACGATCAAATAATAATAAATCAAATACAAAATTTATTTATTTTTTCTTGAACAATGATGTAAAACTCCATATTAAATTATTAATATGTATGAAAAACGTTAGTATTCAAGAAGATTTATTATAACATTTATGCTTGACATGTTTCGCGCTTCTAAGGCATTTTCAAAATGTCTAAAATGTCAAATTTTGAAAGTGCCTTAGTAGGTCGAAACATGTCATACATAAATATTATAATAAAACTCCTTGAAAACTATCGTTTTCCATACATTTTAATAATCAAATATTAAATGTTAACCACATGAGGAGCCATGTGAATCGACGTGGATCAGAAAAGAAAAGTGTGGCAGTCCATTCTTTCTGCCTACCCCTGCAGGGAGACGGCGTGATGGTTAGATTGTTATAATTATTTACCAAGTATTGATCAAACTTGTTTCAATGTGAATAACATCACAAAGTGAAAAAAATACTGCTGTAGCGTTTATTATGTGAGTTCTAAATGTAGGTATAACAGAAATGTTCTAAACCTAAATTAACATATTTTGAACACCGATATATAATATTAGAGTATAAATTACCCCTCGTGATAGATGATTGAGCAAATTTTCTATGATGTATACACACTTGAGATGAACTATGAACTTCCTTTGAGCTAAGACTGTTCTGAACACGTCGGCAAAGGTTAGGTTACGTTCAGTACCTATTCAATATCATCTCACAACTTTACATTATGTATTCGAATTAATAAAAGTAACATACGCTAAGTATATTCCCAACTAAACAAAAGGTCGAGTACATTCCGCCTCTGAATTTATATTCATTGTCCTCAAATAAACCCTTTCTATTTTTTTTTCTTTTACTTTCGCCAAAATATTCGGCCGTGTTAACGCTGGCGAAAATGTCTGTCTCAACTTTTATATCCCATAAAGTTCTGAATAATTCATGTTAGATAAAAAATAAGGGTAGTAAAAGTTATACGATTATAGTATAAACACACACATACATTGTTTTAAATATTAAAACAAAATGTTTTATTTATGTTTAGATAAAAGTTTTTTACGTAGTTTTCATTTGTTATTAATGCGAATTCGGGAAGGCATAAAATAATAAAACTGTTCTCAGTAATCAGTAAATTTATAATGTTCATAAAACAAAAGAGATATACAATACAACACAGTTTTTATCGGTGACTACTTTTAGTACAATACAAGTCCTTTCAAACTGACGTTTTCGACAAAATAAAATTCCTAGTATCGAGTTTTACATTATGGTTCAAAAATCAATTAATGAAATTATCAATCGATTATATCATATTATCACATCAGCTTTTGACTACTACTAGTACAATACAAGTCCAATCAAACTGACGTTTTTATTAAAAAATATTCTTAATATCGAGTTTTACACCACGATTCAAAAATCAATTGATAAAAATATCCATCGATGTATCATATTATCACTTTTGATTTTGACTACTTTAAGTTCATTATAAGTTCTATCAAACAGACGTTTTCATCATAATTAAATTATGAATATCGAGTTTTACATCATGGTTCAATAATTAATACATAATATGTCAATTGATTTGGTATCATATTTTCATTTTAACTTTTGATTACTTTTAATGTTTTCATCAAAATTAAATTCTTAATATCGAGTTTTACATCTTGGTGTAATTGGTAAAAATATCAATCGATTTCATATCATATTATCATTTTAGCTTTTGACTACTTTAAGTACATTAAACGTCCTATAAAACTGACGTTTTTATCGAAATTAAATGTTTAATATTGAGCTTTACACCATGGTTCAATTGGAATAAATCAATCGAATTCATATAATATGTATTATCATTTTAGCTTTTGACTACTTTTAGCACATTATACGTCCTATAAAACTGATGTTTCATCAAAATTTAATTCTTAATATCGAGTTGTACATCATGGATCAATTTGTAGAAAAATCAATCGATTTGGTATCATATTATCACTTTTGATTTATTTACGTACCATACAAATATTGTTCAATAAAACTGACGTTTTCATCAAAATAAATTTCTTCATTTTGAGTTTTACATCAATTGATTTGGAAACATATTATTACTTTAGCTTTTGACTGCTTTGGTACAATACAAGTTCAATAAAACTGACGATTTCATCAAAATTAAATTCTTATTTTCGAGTTTTACATTATGGTTCAAAAATCAATTAATGAAAATATCAATCGATTGTATTATTTTATCGCTTTAGCTTTTGACTACTTTTAGGACAATACAAGTTCTATAAAACGTTTTCATCAAAATCAATTTCTTAATCTTCAGTTTAACATCATGGTTCAAGAATCAATTAAAATTAATATCTTACGATTTGTAATGTATTATATCTTTAAATATACATACTTATGTCGTTTTCTGTGTATGTGTGTATACCACCCTTTGTCACCTACTTCAATATTTCTCATCGAGTATAGTATCGGACACCCTGTCATGGCGGATAGTTGTGTAGTGCCACCCTAAACCCAAAGGTACCTTTTAATAATAATTTGATGAAGGTAGTTCGGCCACACAGCACCGGACATATACCCGGAGTAATAAATACAATAAGTATTTCATGAAGGCTCCTAAATACGGGAATTTGTTGACATCTGTTTGTATTATTCCCTCTTAGGGGCTAAACCAATTTTTCCAGAGATTTTCGCTTATACAAGTATTATGTCCAGAACACAAAGGGAAAACTTTCTTATGTAATTCAATACGGAGACTCGATATTGGCAACGCATTTTTGTGCCAACATTATTGGAGATAGTCCCTTTATCTGAAAATAAGCTTTTGAATTGGAAGAAAGTCTTTATTTTGGCCGGTTTTCAAATGGGTTATTATGTCATAAGTTATTAAAAACTAGAAATAAGCGGTAGAACGAATCTGTGAGTAGGTAACAGCTTGTAATAACATAATATTATGTTACTACATATTTATACCGTTTGATTTAAGCGGTTTGCAAATAATATAATAATAATGAAAAAATATGTTTTCTATAATATAAGTTTTTTATATTATATGTAAATTACATGTTTTTTCCTTGCTAAGCTCTTTCACCTTGAATGATATGTTCCGTCATTCTAAGATAATGCCTTGGCAAGACGAAACATGTCATTCCCATAAAATATAATAAAACTTCTATGTTATTGACTTTTACATCCGTATCAATTATTTCATATGCCTACATAACGGAGGGACACAAAAATCTAATTTCTTCTATTGTGGATTCACATTTTAACTTTTTGGAAACATTATATTATCACAACACTTTTTTGCACTTTTCATAAACATGTTTCGGGACCTAACTTCCCTTCTTCAGTGTATGAATTTTAACAGTTAAATGATATTGAGTTATGAATGATGAGTGAATAAACTTTTTGACTCTTTCACTCGTCTCTTAGTATATATGCGTAAGTAATAACTCAATATCATTTAACTGATAAAATTCATATACTGAAGAATGGAAGTTTGGGTCCCGAAACATGTTTGTGAAAAGTGCAAACAGTTTTGTGATAATACAATGTTTCAAAAAAGTTATTTTAAAATCTAAGTCCACAATTGATTATGTACTAGTTACAACCCGTGAAATATTCACGGAAGTAAAGATTTTGGTAATTGTTCTCCTTTTATTTTCTACACTACTGCCATAGGACAATCTTATTCTTCTTCAAGTGCCCTGTCGGGTCCCCCCAACGTTGGCGTACACCTCGGCGAACCTGTCCCTGTCCTGCGCCGCTTGGAATAGCTTCTCCACACTACGGATGCCGCTCCACTCCCTCACGTTTCGCAGCTAGGACATACTCGTATGTCTCCTACCGGACCTTCGGCGTACCCTAATTTACCGCTCCAATATTAGTTGGAGAAAGTGGTACATTTCCCCACGCACTACATACAACAATAATCGGAACAAAATTCAAAATAATCCAGAAACGTTCTCGGGCATGCGCATCATGTGCATATCGAATTCGGGGAGAATGAAAGTATTGCTCTCTGTTTACTCGATAAAGGAAATTTGCAAAAAGGAACCATTTATTTATTGTTTCTAAGCACGACGAAATATTTCTCTCCCAAAAAAAAACTAATTGAAAACAAATGGTGTCTTAAGTGTTTTTTTATAAAATTAAGGGTTAAAAATCATGTTCGTGATTTTCTTTTTTATAAACTTTTAATATGATCATAATTGTAAACAATTTTACAATATTTTAAGTATATTTATAATATCACTAAGGAAGGACCGGGTTGTCCGAAACATGTTTGATATATATATATTTTTTTAAGTGTTGTGTATACCAAGTATATAAAAAAGAAAAAGACAAATAAAATATCTACAGCACAAAGTATGGCGAACATAGAAGAAATTAAAAATCATAACTTATCAGACGTGTACTTCATCCTATTCTAAACAATTTTCCGAGCCAAACCTTCTCTGTAAGAATCAACACGACTCAAATTCTGAAATAAATATAAACAATCTACAGTAGCTAATAGTGTAGTTTGTAAAGTTGGGAGAAGATCGAGGCGAGATTGCCTCCTTACGGAATGTTTTATTTTGTGTAACGAAGAGAAATATAAGAGTTTGTAAATCTTGTTTGTTTGCTTAAGAGAAAAACGTTAAGAATTATCTCCGAGTAACAATGGCTCGCACTTTCCCATGCGTCTTCCTTAGTGCTTGCTATCACTCTTATCGGCTAGCTGATACTTAATGCGTTACCTGAAACTATTTATTGCCTATCAGATATCATATACAAGAATAAAGGCACGCTTTATGTAGCCCTTACAGTACTTTGGGCTTAGTATGATCAGATGGAAGCAAGGACCCGAGAGTGAGAAAGGTTTTATTTATAGCGAACGTTAATTTTAAGGGCAATTTCATTTTAAAAACAGGGGAACAATAGCTTCTTTGCGTATTCTTTTTAATACGATATATTATGAACGTATACGCTATGCAAAGATTAAAATGTGAAGTATGCAATTCATGTATGTCATTTTCTTCTTCTTCTTGTTGCTTCTCTCCTTTTGGAGGTTGGACATTTATATTTAATGTAGGATAACATACAGTGATTGTCAATACACATACAAATGAACAAACATACAGTTAAATAAAGACAAAGAAGGTTACCCACCGCTTACTTGAAGCTGTTGTAGGACGCAGCGGCGCCCTTTTGTCAGCTTAACTCATACAATCCCTAGGCCCGCCCCTCGTCCACGCGAGACAGCGATCGCCTAAAATACGAGTATTATGTTAAAAAGGCACAACGGAAATTTCATTTACCCTGATAATTTATGAATATACCTTTTTTTTAAATATTCATGTCAATATCAATCAATAAATGATATATTATAGAACAATGAATGTTGTGTATATTGAAATCTGGTTTTTGCAATGTTAACCCACATTACCCAGCTGACTATATCTGCAGTTCAAAAAAATTATCTCAAACTGGGGCCCACCACAATTGCAGCTAATATATATATATATATATGTATTTAATAAACATTTTCACAGGAGTTCATTAATACTTCTTCTTCTTAAAGTGCCCTGTCAGGTCCCCCCGACGTTCGCGATCACTCTGGTAAACTCTTCCCTATCCTGCGCTGTCCGGAATAGCTCCTCCACAGTTCCGATTCCCGTGCATTCCCTCACACTGCGCAGCCATTAATACTGATAAATACCAAATATTATGTTGAACTGAAACAATCTGAATGAGCAGCAAATGTAGCTAGCCTACGTTCATAACCATTTCTTTTGAACTTCAAATGTAGTCAGTGGCACAATGGCGGTTAATTTAACATCAATTTCTTTTTATATAATTAAAATATTTACGTATTAACATGACTAAGATTATTAGATCCAATATTAGTTCGATAACCTCACTTATTTACTATCAAACAAAGCATCGATCGCTTGTGAAATCTCAATTAATTTCTTATTAAAATTGTATCAAATTCTTTCAGAGACATTTCTTTTAAATTAAAAATCTCGTATAATATCCAAGGCACATTCCTTTTTATCAAATTTTATATCTTTGTCAGTAAAGTGTGTTCTGCCATGAAAAATCCTTGGACATAATTGAATAGATAAAGCTCGATCAAACGTAACAAGGACTTCTTTACAAAAAAATGTTTCGCAATTCAAGCATTCTTTATTACAAGCCCACTTCTTCCCTTTCTACGTTTAATCCTCAGGGATATTTTCAAAGGAAAAAATGTACGGCAAAATATTTCATGTCTGATTTTCTCGTTTTGTGATAACCCAATGAACTATCATTTAACATAAAATTATTTAAAATATACGTATTATCGAAAATGGTTTCAATTGATTTTCTTTTTCTAAAATATATTTTATACACTAATTATTTTACTAGTTTCACCGGTTTCAGCAACTCACATCTATTGTCTAGTGATGATAATGTTTTTTTTTTTTACAAATATCAAATATAAAAATGGTAATAATTATATACCTATTATATTTTGTGAAATTTTTGAAATTTTTGAATTTCTGAACACTATTTTTTCCGCTTGTTGTTTTAGTCGTCATGTTTCGAAGGCTCACACCTTCATCATCGGGAGAACGATAAAAACGATATATGTTTTTATCGTTCGAAGAAGGTATTATGAACAAAATTATGAAAGGATCGCTGCTTTGGTTCGGACATATGGAGCGCATGGATGGAGAAAGAATGGTTAAGAAAGTATACGTGTATGATGTAAATGGAGTACGGAGTCGAGGCAGACCGATGAAAACATGGCATGACAAATTAATCAAATTTAAAAGGTTGGTCATGTTAGAAGTCAGAAGAATCGACGTGCGTGTATTGCTCGTTGTATGAATGTGGAGGAATCTAGAAAGATGTGTCAGGATAGAGTAGTGTGGCGGTCGGTAATCGGCGGCGATGGAATAATACAAACAGATAACAACAAATTCCCGTATTCAGGAGCCTTCATGAAATACTTATTGTATTTATTACTCCAGGTATATGTCCGGTGCTGTGTGGCCGAACTGCCTTCATCAAATTATTATTAAAAGGTACCTTTGGGTTTAGGGTGGCACTACACAACTATCCGCCATGACAGGGTGTCCGATACTATACTCAATGAGAAATATTGAAGTAGGTGACAAAGGGTCAGGATAGAGTAGGTTGGGTTAGGTTAGGTTAGGTTAGGTTAGTTTATGTTAGAAGTCGGAAGAATCAACGTGCGTGTATGACTCGCTGTATGAATGTGGAGGAATCTAGAAAGGTGTGCCAGAATAAAGTAGTGTGGTGGTCCATTCTCTCTGCCAACCCCTACTGGGAAACGGCATGATGGTTTGTTGTTGTTGTTGTTCTTTCTCCCGATGATGAAGGTGTAAGCCTTTGAAACACGTTTAACACAAAATACACAAAAAGTGGAAAAAAACAGTGTTTTAATTCATAAAAAATCGACACTCACCTATTCTTAAATTTAGGTAGCAAATTAAATAGCATTAGCTAAGTCGTCATTATGGAATTCCACAGTGTTAATGCCTCTATCTATAATTATATAATACTGTTTAAATTACCACTCTGACGTAATTTTTTTATATGAAATATCACAAAGATAAAAGAAAACTAATTGTTGGTATTTTATTCTCTTATTTCTTTGAATGGAGTATAATCATAAAACGAGTTGAATACGAAACAAAAGTGGAAGTAGTTATTAAAAAACATCGTTTGATTTCATTTATAATTAAAAAGAACTTTTATCAAAAGATTTCATGAAAATCATTTAATAATCATATAACAAGTTATTATAAAATTCTATTGTATGGGAATTTAGATATTTCGCCTTGCTAGGGCAATTTTATATGTTCACTTCTAGAAAACAGACATTTTCATTCGTATTTATTAATTTGATCCAGTTTATACTTTTCTTCCGGTTCAGAATGTATTTTCCCATACTTTGTATTTTAACTAACTAACTAATTAACCATCACGCCGTCTCCCCGAAGAGGTAGGCAGATTGAATGGACTGCCACACCTTTCTTTCCTGATACATTTCTCTCGCTTCCTCAACATTCATACATCGTGTCATGTACGCGCGTCGATTTCTCTGACTCCTCACATGGCCGACATTCAATATTTGATTTATTTGAGCGTGCCACGTATACTTTGTATTTTTATTAATTAATTATTTTTATTAATAGTTAAAAAAACATCGTTTTATTTAATTATTATTAATTAATTCTTTAGTTTAAAGAAATAAATTTTATCTATAATTAATAGAATGCATTTTCAATTTCCACGTGAAAACTTATTCGAACCCACAATTTCATTTTCAGCGTTCAAAGAAGAATGTAATCTTATTTGACTGATTTCATTTTCGTGTTACGTGAACTGAAATTTAAAACAATTCCATTACTTTTCTATTATGCTCCTATGAAACATGGCCCATAAATAGCAGTGCTATACCTAAGTCGAGTGCACCGCGTGTGTATAGAATGGTCGGCCAATTCCGTGCAGTCCCCGCCAGGAAGCGGGCGGGTCTTGGGCTAAAGAGCGTTGGAAGTAGTCATGCAAGTCCTGTCATATAAATATCAAGATACTGGGTGGGCGGAGGCGTCCGGGGCGGGAGCGAAGGCGGGCGCACTACAGCGAACCTACCGACCCACGGGGGTTATACCGGTGAAAAGCGAAAACCAGATTTTTCACAAAACAGTTTATTAAAAGATAGAATAGTTTAAAATATAATCAAACGTTTTTTTACACACAAGGGTGCACGACATAGGGAATTAATTTTGGATTGGATTTTGCAGGCTTGTATTATTCTTCTACTTCTTCTTCGTCAGCCTTCATCGATCCACTGCTGGACATAGGCCTCTTCCCTTCCTTCCACTCGTCTCTTTTTTTGCCAGCTGCAGCCACATTTTCCCCCCCACGGCAGCAATGTCGTCGGCCCACCTTTTTTGCAGCCTGCCGACGCTTCTCCTATTTTCCCGTGGTCTCCACCTTATTATTTTCTGGGTCCCCTCACTTTGTCTCGCCACATGACCCGCCCATTGCCACTTCAGTCTCGCTAGTCGTTTCATGATGACCGTTATTTTTGTTCGGCGTCTAATCTCCTCATTTCTGATTTTATTTCGGAGACTGACGCCGAGCATATATCTTTCCATGGAACGTTGCGTGACTCATAATCTCTCTACATTTCTCTTGGTGAGGGTCACAGTCTCCGTCCCATAAGTCAACACCGGCAGTATGTATGAATCATAGACTTTATTATTATTATTTTGTTGAATCGCTCTTTACATCATGACAGCATGAATCAAATCGATGTAAAGGGTATTACAGCTTTCATAATGACTCTCGTAACATGTGGTAGGTAACCAATCTATCGCCACTTTATTGTCACGTGAATTCTTCACCAGACCAAACCAAAAATCAAATTCTCTTTAGACATATTGGAGTTTCTTTGTTTTCAAAGACATGTTTTAGTTTATGGGTTTGTATTACCTCCAAGAATCACCCATTCTCAAAGTAAGAAAGCGCAATAGCTAACCAATTTCTAGAAAAAGGGTATAAACTTTTCATCGTTTGCTAAAAAACGTATAACGCGGGATTTGAACCAGCCGGCCAGCGAAATAAAAAAGGCTTCATATCTTCTCAGCCACCTAGCTATTATTACTATGGGCAAAATTCCTTATATATAAGCAACGCTGAAAAGTTAAAAGGTTTTTTTCGAATAGGAATATTAAGATGAATATTGCGCTTTTTTACTTTAACTATGGAAAACTCTTTTGTGCTCCTACGATCCTATAAAATCCCATCCCTAAGTCAATTTCTTTTGTCATGCCCTCTTTTTGTTAGTATCTTCTTCTTTTAATGCCATGTTAGGTCCCTCGGACGTCAGCTATCACCCTGGGCTCTAGGTCTCTCTGTCCTGTGCCAGACGGAACAACTACCCCACCCCCCGAACTCCGGTTCATTCTTTGATATTCTTGAGCCAGGACATCTGGGGTCTTCCCACACCGCGCCTACCCTCGATCTTCCCTTTTTGATGAGGTGCAGCAGATCATATAAACCGCTTTATTAGATAGAGTAGCACCAACTTGTTTCACTATATAGCGAGCTTCAGGACTATACACAAACTGTGTATAGCCCTGAGGAAGCTCTCTGTAGAGTGAAACCGGTTGGTGCTACTCACTCGAATTAAATGATTTATACTGATTGAAAACATGTTAAATTTTATTTTTAAATACGAGTATGTCAAACCACCAAGTAATGAAAGAAAGATTATTTAATGCATATTATCTTTCGTATAACGGAAAAGTAAATTTCCGGCCATTTTTTTTTTTTTTTTTAAATAAATTTCTAACCAATCATCACGCGTCTCACCAAATGAGTACGCAGAAATAATGGATCGCCACATTACTCTTTTCTGACATACTTCTCTTGCTCCCTCAATATTCAAACGTCTATTCATGCACGCACGTTCAAATCAAATCAAATCAGTTTATTTCATCAACAGACATTACAAAATTTATTTTTAAGGCATCTATTGAGAACAGGTAAAATAATATATTATATATAGTATACTACCAGAAACGCATAAGAGATGGTTCAACATTAGGAAGACAGGATACTCTCCAGAATTAAGAGTATTTGCCTTCTGAACGTACTTTCACAAACATGAAAGACGTCGATCTCCGAGGAGACCGCGTTCAGCAGACTAATTGCTCTTCCCACCGGTGTCACCAGAGGCAGATTGGTTCTGGCAGCCGGTAGGTAAAACAATCTGTGCTGTCGCTGTCGGAGATATCTATCGGGGACAAAAAGCCGAACACCCTCCAGTACGGCCGAGTTCTCGAAGTATCCCCTAATTAATCTAAAGAAATGGGTAATTAGATGTCCATCTCTTCGAAGCTGTAGAGAATTGGTTCCGAGCATTCCCAGAAGAAACGCCGTGGGATAGAGCCATGGATAGCTACCATACTCCTTCATGTAGAGATACCTCAGAATTTTTTTCTGAACCCTCTCCAGCATAATGAAATATCTCGCCTCGTGAGGACTCCATATCACAGAACCACTTTCGAGTCTGCTCCGAACCAATGCGTTGTATAGGACTCTGAGCACATTGGGATCCCTGAAAACTCTGCCGGTCCGGACGATGAAGCCCAACATCTTCAGTGCAGTGTCACAAATCCTCTCAACATGTGCACGAAAAGTCAGCCTACTCTCATAGATGATCCCGAGATCTCTCATCGTAGATACATGTGCTAGTTGCTGGTTGTTCATTGTGTATCTATAATACACAATGAACAACCAGCAACTAGCACATGTATGTAATCAGTGTGATCCAAGTCCTATACAACTCATTGGTTCGGAGCAGCGTCAAAAGTGGTTCTGTTCTGTGTAAGAAGGTTAAGAAAAAAAAGTCTTAGGTACCTTTAAATGAGGAATTATGGTAGCTATCTGCGGTTCAGTTCCACAGCATTTCTTTTGGAAATGTTGGAGACCAGCTCTCTGCAACTTATTATTTCACATTTGCTTATTTTTATTACAATATTTATTTGTATTACATATAATTATTGAACGGGAAATATATGTACAAAGGTGAGGGCTTTTTAATATCAATCTTGTCGCAATGAACTAGAATGGATCAAATAATGCAATTTTTGAAAGAATCGAGTCAGGATATTTGCGAATAAACTTTACTATATTAGATGAAAAAAGTTTGTGTCCATCGCTGACAGAATTTTAATTAAACTGAGAAGATTCATCGGCATCGATGCGCTCACACAATATCACATTCCATAAAGTTTGCGGACTTTTGTGTTTTAATTTGTGTAACTATTCTGAAGTGGCCCCCTTCCCTTGAAGCACTAAGGCTACGGCCACACCGAAGTGTTTCGGTTAGTGACTCGCTTACTGTCCGTCCGAAAATGACAGATACTAATTTAATAGCGTTGTCAAATGGTTATATTTTAAAATGTCACGCTATTGATTTAACTCACATTCTTCTTCTTCTTTCGGTACCATGTCAGGTCCCCCCAACGTTGGCAATCACTGCGGCAAAGGCATCTCTATCCTGCGCCACTTGTAACAGGTTCTGAACTCTTGTTATTCCTCTCCATTATTTGATGTTCCGCAGCCAGGACCGCTGCCTTCTACCAACTCCCCGACGTCCCTCCACTTTACCCACTTATATCAGTCGAAAGAGGTGGCATTTTTCTCCCCTTAGCACACGACCCAAAAATGAGACTTTTCTAATTTTCACACTCGACAACAGCTCTCTATTGGCTCTGGCTCTCTGAAGTACGTCTGCATTCCTGACCCTATCGGTCCACGGTATACGAAGCATTTTGCGGTATATCCACATCTCGAACGCTTCCGACCGGTTCAGTACATTCGCTTTTAGAGTCCAGGTTTCGCAGCCATATAGTAGAACAGACCATATATAACATTATATATGTATGATGTGTTATACTCACATACTTATTTTAATTTATAAATTTATCAATTAAAGTAAAGGACTCTAATTATTTGTGGTTACAAAGTGAATGGTTAAAAAAAATTATTAATTAAAACACTGTTTTTTCCACTTTTGAATTCATTTTTCTCGACATGTTTCGAAAGCTTACACCTTCATCATCGGGATCAGTTTCTATCGTTCTCCCGAAGATGAAGGTGTAAGCCTTCTAAACATGTCGAGAAAAATAAACTCGAAAGTGGAAAAAACAGTGTTTTAATTGATAAAAAATCGTCATTACGGAATTCCACAGTGTTAACGCCTTAAGTTTATCTAAAAACAGATAAAAATTGTATAAACTCACAGAGTATATTTTTCTTTTTCACATTGAGTAGAATTTGCGTTTTGCTTGAGCAGAATCAAATAAATAATTAAAAATTCAAACGTTCGCATATTTTACACAATGTAAAATAAATATATATTCGATTTGAAAAAACTTGTGACTTTATCTATTTTTGAACAATTACTTTGCGATATAAGACTATGTGACATGGATACATCCAGACTTCCTCTCAGTGTATTGAACGGCCAACTGACGACCCCCAGGCATACCACTAAAGAGATGGATCGACAGCTGGAAGTTTACCTCGCAGGAGGCTAATTCCTCTTAAGGAACAGGCTACAAAGCCTACACTAACAAGAAGAAGAAAAAAAGAAACACTTTGTGATCACAAATCATAAGTGTCCTTTACTAAAATTGATTAACATTTCTTTTTTATATACTTTGTATACCACACACTTAAAAAAAAAAATTAAATTCGCAAACCATCTCATTGAAAAAGATCTTTTATTTAGTAAAGAAAATGGCGTTGAAAATTTATATGTTAATAATAAAAATATAATTGTTAGCAATTCAGAAACTTTTGAAATTAAAAAATAAATTAAGAAAACATAAAAAATAATCTAAAATATTTAACGTCAAGTTCCAATATTTGATTTATTTCCTTTGTTGTAAGATAATACCTGGACCCCAATAAGAACTTAAAATTATTATTTTACATTTATTCACAATATTTGTTATAACAAAAGCATAACCGTAAAGAAATAAATCATTTTAATATCTGTCAAAACTAACCACATTGGATGATGGAGGGCATGTGTATCCGAAACATGTTTGGTTTTTAATTTATATTTTTTAACAAAATGTGTGTTGTACATATAGTGTATAAAAAAATTATTGATTAATTCATAATTTAAAGCAAATATTATACCTAAATAGCGTGATATTTTCAATTAAAATAATTTGACGACGCTGTCAAATAAGTCTGTGTCAATTTCGGACAGACAGCAAAGCGAGTCACCAATCGAAACACTTCGGTGTGGCCGTAGCCTAAGAATTCGTTGGAAATTGTGTTTTGCGCCAAAAGCCTGAGGAAGGAGGAAAGTTTATTCACGGGCTCTGGTACATATTTACCGCAAGCCGGTCATTATTTCGGTTTTAAACAGTGGACACATACTTCGCTGAATGCTTTTAAAATAATGTGTAAAATTTCCCATTTTCCTTCCTAATGGCTCATACGTAAGTTGAAAATACGAGTGCTTATAGAAACTTTAAGGGTTTAGATAGGCTCTGCTTGCGGAGTTTCAAAGAAATGCTGTAATGTTTTAGCATTAAGAAGCGAAGATTCCTGCCAGAAATTCTAATTTCCAAAATTCTCTAAATATATATTTTTTTCAAAGAAATATTAATTTATGAATGATTATTATTATTATTATTATTTTGTTGAATCGCTCTTTACATCATGACACCAAGAGCCAAATCGATGTAAAGGGTATAGTATAGCTATCATAGTGATTCTCGTGACATGTGATAGTTAGCTAATCTATCGCCATTTTAATGTCACGTGAATTCTACACCAGACCAAAGACAGTGTGACAATCACACTGCCTTCGCCGGGATTCGAACCCGGAACCTTCGGGGTGGCATTCAATGCACTTAACACTCGGCCACGAAGATCCTCATGATGTGCATTTATCATAGACATATATTAAATTGTGCTTGCTGTCGGTTAAAAAGCCTAACTTAATTATTTATAATGGGCACAAAATACGATAACTTAACTGATGACATTTTAAAAAGGATACATTTTAGTATATTTGTGTTGTTTATTGAATCTTGGTAAAAGTTTAGTTTAAATGAAATTAAAAATTAACAAAAAAAATGTTTAGTTTTTATATTATCTTGATTTTTATTTATTTAATTTAAAAATATAAATATTTGTTATTAATAATGTTATTCCTTAATTCATTCGTATTTTTATTGTATTATTACAGAATAAACAACATCCATATTCACTACACTAGTAATGTAAATCATTAATTTGAGTTCCGTTTGAGTCATAAAAAGAGATGCAATCTACATATTAAATACCGTATTATTATTCGTTTTGTACACATAAAAGGCGTATTTAACTAATTCAGCAAAGTGCCCACCTTACTTGTGTAAACTTTAAAATGAAATGTACAATTTGTTAAAGTAAACAAAAAACATGGCGAAGCGATCTTTACGCAACAAAAATCAGCATGTCCCTTGTATCATAGAAATTTCCACTTTAATTTTTGAATTAAATTCAAATCAAACATTAAGGTTTAGTAAATAACACGATTTATTTTTACTAAGAAATTACGAAACACAACATTTAAATGTTTAATGCTATCGGCTTTCTCGATAATTTATTACTTCAACAATAACTCAATGAAATGTATCAAGGCACTTTAATTAATAATTAAGATCTTTAAATGGTGGTTAGAGAAATGCGTACACTTTAATTGCTTATAGTACTTTTATATTATATTTTTTTAATGATGTATTTTGTATATAATGTTATATGTACAAAAATAAGAAAAAACAAACAACCGAAAACATATTATTATTTAGACCATTTTTTTTAAACTCCTGTATGAGCTTATAATCATTTGACAATACCTTACCAAGACGACACATGTCATTCCCATGAAATGTAATAAAACTAAAAAAAATAAGACGTTTTCATTCTTATTCATTAATAAATATGGACTTTTACATAACTGAAACAATTAATATGCCCACATTATACTTAACATAGACATAAATTTTTGATAAAATGTATAATGCTTTGCAGTCAAACAATATGTATTTATTTATGTAAATATCGAAATAAACAAACATATTTAAAATTAATCGATCTCTTCTATATTTTAACATAAGAAAATAGTAATGTTTTCACAAGATATTAATCCGTCAATTTTGAGTATGTTTTATGATCAAATTCGTTAATGTCTTATGGAACTAACGAACTAACTGAACATCATGCCGTCTCCTCGAAGGGGTAGATTTTATCCACACTAACCGATACGGCACTCCATCCTCCTCCTTTCGCCCCCGCGGGAGACGAGGTGTGATGGTTTGCCTATGTAAAAATTTTAAAACTTGTACCTGCCACGAAGGCAGAATCCTCAGACTCCTGGGATGACAGTGATGAGGACGAACCCCCTAAGAAGATTCATATTTAAAATTAAAAAACGACTAGGCGAATATACACCAATGAAACAACATAAAATGAACTTGTTCTATGTGTATTTAAGTTGGTTATCGAAATTCCTACTCGAATTTATTTACTTTGCTCATTCATTATCTTTCGTATATTAAACGCAACACGCAGCTCTGTACAAACATAACATGTGTATGTATTATATATTATTGATAACAAATAGTAAATGGAATTCTATTCTCAGTTCAAACATTAAAATCCCCTGTGATCACACGACGATTTTCCAAAGAACAAAGTCCTTTGTATTATAGGGAAAGCACAAAGCTAATTTCCTCTGTCTGAAACAAAATTTCTATATAAGGAATTACTTATGTTTGTTGAGTCATAGTGATGTCCTAGATAAGTAAATATGTCCATTTATTGTTTCTTGAATATTTAAATAAATTCTCAAATTGTGTATATACTCGTAGACTTATAATGTTAATGAAAATTGTCTTGAATTATGTGATTTATAGTTTCGGCATTCACTTTGTGGCAGGACATGATTAAACTATAAATTTTAAATCAAATAATATAATACTTAAAAAATATAATACTCAAGTGGTAAAATACAAGTGTTTTATTTATAATTTCTATAAAGCACTCACTTTGTAGTTAGACATTTTAAATAATTATATAAATAAAACAACTTTGTATTTAACCACGGTAGGGTTATTATATTGATGCCAACTAGTTTCGCTTGGACCCAAGCTTCATCAGGGCAGTATAATAACATAACATAATAAGTTATTATACTGCCCTGATGAAGCTTCAGTCCAAGTGA
Organism: Lepidostoma basale; assembly: GCA_022606425.2. Lineage (NCBI taxonomy): Eukaryota > Metazoa > Arthropoda > Insecta > Trichoptera > Lepidostomatidae > Lepidostoma > Lepidostoma basale. The sequence goes on along the minus strand of JAHDVF020001001.1, from coordinate 2,687,048 downwards.
AACAAGTTGGCGTCAATATAATAACCCTACCGTGGTTAAATGCAAAGTTGTTTTATTTATATATTAATTTTTTTTATAATTTAGTCTTGAATTATTGTTATATTCTATGAAAGTGACATGTTTCGCCTTGTTGCGGTATTATTAAATGTCACAGGTTGTTCTTTTTACCAACCATCAGAAGCAATATGTCTCTGATGATGGCGTTGGCAAGATCGATCAGTCTGGTGACGAGGTTGACGTCTTTTATACTAGTGAAAGTTCCAGATGATAAAACTTTTGACTTCAGATATTATCTGATTTTTTTTTAAAGTCGGACCATCTCCTATGCGTTCCTGGTATTATATATCTATTCTCAAGATATATAATTAACTTTAATTGTGTTAGTCATGAAGAGAAGTTAGATCTTTGATATAATTTAATCATTTGGTTCTTCTTCTTCGATGGCGCTATAGCCCGAAACCTTGGCCTCCTTCAGCATCCAACCCCTCTTGTCTTTAGCCACCATTTTCCAATTAGTAACTTGTAGAAGCCGCGTCGCTTCTTTCTTAATGTGGTCGTCCCATCTTAGTCTGGGTCTTTTGATTCTTCTTTAACCCCTGCATGTCCAATTATAATTCTCCTAGTTACCCGAGCATTTGGCATTTTGTTTATTTGTCCACCCCATATTTATCTAAGAAGTCTTACGTATGTTGAATATTTTAATGTTTTTTTAATAAGTTTAACAAAAACAATATTTTTAGGGGTATTTTACAAAATGGAACACGAGAAGAAATAATAAATAAAAAAAAACGTTTTAATTATTTATATACCTATATCGTAAAAAAATATTTGTAGCATATTTACTACATAGTAAAATTTTACAATATTTATTAATGTATTTTATTATTATAGTTCACAAAATAAATAATTGATCATGATAATAAATGGCAATGTTTTACCTGGCAATGTTTCAATTTTTTTATTTGTTGAAAACATTTGTTTTAAAACTAAAAATGTGATTAATAACTGACAGTAATCGTAGTAGGTCAACCTTCAACCGTCAAATTTAATTTTTTTATTAAACCAGCGCCACTAGCGATGGCTTGTGTAACTGATGATAGGAATGCAGATTGTAACGTACAACAATAATATGTATGAATTTTCAATATTCTATACAAATATTAGTAGATTTTTTGGTTTGTAGAAAACTTCCTTCTTCATAAAATTAAGAGTTTAGAAATTACAATAGTGAAAATAAGAAAAATTGGGAAAAATCTTTTTAAAATATACGTTTAGTTACAATCCACTAATGTTGGTATCTTCAACCGGTTTCGGGGAAGAAGATGATAAGAAGATAAATCCAGAAGATGGCAGCGAGCTGCGAAACCGGTGGATGACACAAACATTAGTGGATTTTAAATAAATATGTTTTTATAATATACATATTTTTTCTTTATTTACAATGAACTTCCACCATGAAATTTCAAAGAACTTCTTTTATTTTTAAGAAATCAAATTCTGTAATGATTATATTTTTAAATAGTCCATTGTTTTGGCCGAAACACTATGATACTTTTACATAATAATAAACTGTTAAATTAAAAAAAATTATTTTTCGTACCACAATTGTAATTTTATTTTATGCGACAGCTGTTCCGACAACCTATGTTGACATCATCAGGTGTTACAATAATATTATTGAAACACCTGATGATGTCAACATAGGTTGACGAAACAGCTGTCGTCTAAAATAAAAATACAATTGTGATACATAATACAAAGTTTTATTAATTGAACAGTTTTTTTAATGATCATATTTTTATTTTTACCGTGAGCTGGAACATCACTAGTGTATTTTGCCTATGTGCTCCGCGTACTCATTCGTAATAAATATGTGCAACATACTTTCATAGTTAACCACGGAAGCGTGTTTTGTTCTTGCAAAAATATACTAGCACGACAAAACATGTGTACAATATCGTGCACAACAATAAACAGGGCAACTTGTTTTTATTATGTTCAAAGTAATATAATATTTTAGAGGTTAATTTATAAGATAAATAAACGGATCTAAAGATAAAGTTTTTTTTTAGAAAATCTATTGTTTTGACTTTTGACAATTTTTTCTCCTTCTTTTTTTTCATTATATACAACAGGTCGTTTGAACCCCATTACTGTATACAATTTATTTTTAGCTATTATATTGATTCTTATGACATGTGATAGGTAGCCAATCGCCATTTTATTGTCACGCGAATTCCACACCAGACCAAAGACAGTGTGACAATCACACTGCCATCGCCGGGAATCGAACCCGGGACCTTCGGTATGGAAATCAGAGCTCTTACCACTTTGCCACAAAGGTCGACTTCTTAGCGTTGCATCCCAGTATAGGACTTAGCCTCCTCCACGAACCACTGGCTCCTGTCCCTGGCCATCTCTCTCCATTCTCCAGATCTTTTTAATTTTGACATACTGTTTTAATATTTTTATTGGGTTAATTAAATATTCTTTGATAGATTGCGTACTACAAACCACTTGTTAATAAGACCTGACGATGCCGATATAGGTTATCAGCTATCAGCTATCAGCTATCCCGGATATCTCATTAAACAAATTGAAAATTGTGATGGGCATAGTAACACTGTTTCAAAATAAAAATATATGTTAATTAAAAATAAAAAAACATTTTTAATATAACATTTTTAATGGATTCAAACTTCATGATGTCAATGAATTTTCTGGTATTATAAATTGAATTTTCCCTCTTATTTTGTATTATAACATATGTATATGTTGACAGGAGGCGAATATCCTAGCTGCACAACATAAGGGACTGGAATGGCTTAAAAAGCGTTGAGATGCTGCTTCGAGCTGGCGTACCCTCAAATGATAGTCAAGTGATAGTCAACGTCGGGGGACCTGACATGACACCGGAAGAAGAAGAAGATTGCATATTATGGTATGTGAAAAGTACGCATGGAAGTAACTCATGTTGATTGAAATTCGTTTTTAGAAAATCTTCAATCCGTATTAAAAAATTACGAGTACTTAATTATTTTATAGTTAATTTTTTTTTTAGAATAAGTTTATTTTGATTTATTATAAATTATTTCTTTTTTATTCGGTAATATTTATATTCTTTACATATAATTGTTCTTACTTGAACAATATGCAAAAACTTTATATTAAATCAATAATATAAATGAAAGCGTACCTTACCTTACCGAGTAGAAAAGATTCTTGAAAAATATATTTTACTTTAAATAAAACTAAAAAATATTTTAAATATATATTTTTAACTTCTTATAAAATACAACCATTTTTAAATGCGAATGAAAACATCCGTTTTCTTGAAGTTTTATTATGTTTTATGGATATGACTTGCTTCGCCCTGCTAACGTATGATTAAATTTCCTTAACAATTTATAAAAGCGAAACATGTCATTCTCATAAACTATAATAAAACTTCTAGAAAAAATACGTTTTAATTCGAATTAATTATTTAGCATGGAGTTTAACTTCATTGTTCAAGAAACAATTAATAATTTGGGGTTTATTCGTAATTCTGTATATGATATGGAATAATTTTATTTATTTATTAAGGGTAACAATCCGCGATATCAACATCATATATAAGAAAGAAAACATTTAGAAAAATAAAGTAGTTAATAGTTAACAGATAGCAGACGACCGCGTGAAACGAGATTGAAGTTAAACAAAATATTTAAAAGTTAAAAATAATAATATTATAGTAGTGAAAATAAAAATCTAAATAAAAAAGTTATATATTATAATATTATGTAACATTATGGTCTCATTCACGCCGAATAATATTTAAAATAAAAAATAATGTTGATAATACCTGGTTGATGTAATATCGCAAGCCTAGTACGGCACGGCCCATACTCATAAAGAGCACCTGGCCAGTTGGAGGCGTTTTATGAGCAAAATGCGAGCTGTGTCCACAATACACCAAGCGACCCACCCTCAAGCTGCGTTTCTCACTCAATATTAAACCTTTTTATAGAGATCTAAATATGCAATAGACCATTTTATTCTGATTTACTGACATGTTTTGTACAATGTACTGGCAACGTTGCGGGTCCGTTGACATTGAATCATCTCCATGTTAGCGTGTAGTATATCACTAAGAATGGGATATTTTTTTTCAAAAATATGCTTTTAATAAATTATTAAAAAATAATTTCAAAAATATAATATCATATTTTTTTTTAAATGGTGGCATCATCGGGTGTTACAAACAATACGATTGGCGAAACAGCTATCGCGAGAAACTCATTTAAATATATCACAAAGGGTGTTTAGCAGGGCTGCCTGATGTCTCCATGGTTGTTCAATCTGTATATGGACAAGTGTATGAAATAACTTAAAGGTATAAATGCTGGTGCTAAGATGAGTGATTTGTCTGTAAATTGTCTGCTTTATGCGGACGATGCCGTTCTCGTTGCGGATAGTGCGGACGAATTAAAAGTCTCGGTGTCGAGAATGTATGACGTATGTAAGTCAAATGATTTAATGATGAATGTCGGAAAGTCAAAGGTGTTAGTTTTTGAAAGGGAAGAGCAAATGACAGTTTGTAATATAAGTGTAAATGAAGAGAACTTGGAACAGGTGAGGGAATTTGTGTATTTAGATAGCATGTTCACAGCGGATGGCCAAACGGACAGTGATGTTGAAAGAAGGGTTGGGGCAGGTAACAAAGTGAATGGAGCTTTAAAAATAGTTTTTGGAAACAAGAATTTATCAATGAAAGCGAAAATGGCCGTTCACAGTGGAGTTCTGGTGCTAACCCTTATGTATGGAAGCGAACCATGGAACTGGCAGAAGAAAGATAGAGAAGTGTGGCGGTCCATTCTCTCTGCCTACCCCTGCGGCGAAACGGCGTGATAGTTTTTTGTTTTTCTTGTACATAGGTTGCCTTTTATGTTTTTACAATCGAACAATAGATGGCGTTAGTGAGTTATGGCATCACTGTATTTGTGAACATTGACGTTTGTTATTGCGAAGCCAGTGGCAACATAATAATTGACCGATTAGGTTGTTGATAGTGAACGTTTAAAAGAAGCAAGTTTGTGCAAAAATGGAGATCACTCGTGAAGGTTTTAGTGGGATGATTTTTTATGATTTTAAAAAAGGCCTTACTCGACAACAATGCATAGAATCGCTTCGTGCAACTTTTGGTAATGAAGCACCATCAGAGAAGACTGTTTGCAATTGGTTTGCAGAATTTTGTCGTGGTCGTGCATCCGTCAGTGATGAATGACGAGAAGGTCGGCCAAAATCGGTTGTCATTCAGAGAAACATCGATGCTATCTGTCTGTAAGTCACAGGCATGTGACTTACAGACAGATAGCCACTCTTGGCATATTGCAGACTGCTATACAATCGATTTTGCATGAGCATTTAGATGTGAGAAAGATTTGTTCCAGATGGATTCCGCATAATTTGACCGAAACGAAAAAAAGGCTCCTGTTGATTGCTGTCACGAAATGTTGATAAAATTCGACCAAGGAAAGTTCAAAATCGGTGTACAACATTGTTACAGGACACGAAACTTGGATATATTTTAATGAACCTGAAAACAAACAACAGTATACTGTTAGGGTGTTTGACGATCAACCCAATCCCACTAAAGTTGTTCGTTCACGGAGCACCTCCAAAAATATGATCGCTTGTTTCTTCGGTTGTACAGGACACTTTGCAACCCTTCCTTAAGAGGATCGAAGAACGGTTAATGCCGAATGGTATACAACAATTTATTTGCCAACAATTTATTTGCCAACAGTATTCGATGAACTAAGGAAAAACAATAACAAAAACGTCGCATCATTCTTCATCACGACAATGCCAGCTCCCATAAAGCACGTCAAACAATTGAATATTTGAAGGAGAAAAACATCGAATTTATGTCTCATTTCCCGTATTCACCTGATTTATCGCCTAATGACTTTTTCTTGTTCCCTACTGTCAAACAAGACAGCGATTTTCATCACCTCAAGAAGCTGTTGAAGACTTTCAAAACCATGTTTCTACAATATCAGCTTCGGAGTGGAGAAAATGTTTCCAGAATTGATTTGAACGTATGCAAAAATGTATAGACCTAAAAAGCAAATATTTCAAAAAGCAATAAAACACTTTGTTTCAAATTTATTTGTTTCTGTTTCACTTTTTGTAAAAACTTAAAAGGCAACCCTCGTATAATGTTGAAGTATCATTGTGTTTTGGTCAAAACAATCGATTATCTAATCGAAAAGTTTTAACGTTTTCATTTATTGATATTAAAAGAGAGGTAAATTACCTTATTAGGGAACATCCTATAGAGAGTCCTTCAAATATGTAAACATAATGCAAACTTGTGTTATGAAAAAACACGTATTTAATCTAAGACCGTATTATCAAATTTTCCAAGAATATCTTTGCTTTCACGTACAATATGTACGAGTATAACGAATTTCTAAGAAGCACTTCATTTAATGCTACGTGTACGATGTTTAAAATATGTATAATAATTTAAACATTTCAATTAACTATATTACCATATTCTGCTCCATTAAATCTTATATAATATGGATACGCATTTGATTAATTAAATAATGTGTATTTTCATCAAGATCAAATACTTTATACGAAGCTTTACATCGTTTTTAACCTTTCCCTTACGGTTCTAAAATAAAAACGTGCGTTCCAGTGTAGGGTAGTCAGTACGCGTTAAAAAATTAGCGATTTTAAATCGGAAAAATAGGAAGATTCATAGCTTAAAAATTATAATAATTGAGATTTAATTGCTAAAAACATTAAAAAACCATCTGGCAACGCTCACGGAACAGGCATAGACCCGCTCTAGTTGCAAGCCCGAAAACGACTGCCGCCACTACCGGCGCGGCGGGACGGCGAGAGTGAGAACATTGAGCTAGAACATATGGAAGAGTGAGATACGAATATAGTGTGGCGCACTGAAAGCGCTGTTTATACGCTATTTTGTTTTCGATTTTCACAAAATACCTCCGATGTACCCGATAAATTCTGATTATTATTAATATTATTTTTTAAATCAATGCGTAAATATATTATGGAGGAATACCTAAAATCCTAACCTTGTATTTATTATATTTATAGAGATATTTATGGTTTTTAGAAGCAAAGGGTAGAAGATACCCATCATAGGGAAGGGAGGGTTAAAAAATAATTCACAATATAATAGGAAATAGGAAATTTTATCATTAATAATAAGATGTTCGTAATATTTTTATAAAAGTTAAAAACGATGATTAAAACTTGTAACTAGGATTAACTATCTTACTTACTAACCATCACGCTGTTTCTCCGAAGTGGAAGGCAAAAAAATGGACCATTCTGTTCTTTTCTGACACACTTCTCTCTAATAATCGAGCTCTGAGTCTAATTTTTAGAGTTCATATTCGCTTGGCATAGCCAGGAAAGGATTTAGCCGTTTAATTTTGTCAATTGGCAGCAATGTGTTTTTCTTTCTGACAGTCCAATATAGGGATGGGCAAAACGACTCATCTCAGGGATCTGATTTGAACGAATCACTCAGCAAAGTGAGTCGACTCTTTTTTATCTCTTATGACTCACTAAAATCAAATTAGTAACTCCAAACTCCAATGCCGCCTCGAAAATGAAGTAATAACAAGACAACGTATGTAATTCAATATTTACTTAGTCGTATTTTCCACACAGATTTGTGACGAATCGATGTTTTTTTTTTCAATTTAACTAGACTGAGCCATAGCAACGCGTGGTCGGGTACAGCTAGTTTATTTTAAACGGTGATGGAAGAATCCTCACCCATTCTAACTAACTAACCATCACGCCGTCTCCCGGAGAGGTAGGCAGAAAGAATGGAACGCCAGACTCTTCTGTCCTGATATACTTCTCTCGTTTCCTCTACATTCATACATCTTGTCATGCACGCACGTCGATTTCTCCGACTACTCACGTGACCGACATTCAATATTTTATTGATTAGATCGTGCCACGTTTTCCTCGGCCTTCCTAAAGCTTCTAGCTCCGTTCACGCCGTTTACAAATACCTTCTTTACCATTCTGTCTTCACTCATTCTTTCCATGTGTCCAAACCATCTTAATGACCCTTTCCTTATTTTGTTCATAACACTTTCATTCGCACTACATTCACTTCTTATACTTGCATTTTTCACTCTATCATATACAGGTTTGCCATACATTCGTCTTAGAGATCTCATTTCTACTGCCCATTCGTTTTACCCACTTCACTTCATTTCACCCATTCGTTTACATTAAATATCTAAACCATCATTGTGACCCTTTATTAATGTTATTTAGGACGCATTGTTCTTATTCTATACCAGACTAAAGACAGTTTGACAATCACACTGCCATCGCCGGGAATCCTGTCAATCTTAGCATTTGCCGCTCGATCACGAATATCGTCTGTATGTAACATTAATCACTAATTTGAATCCATGTTTTACAGCATAACATATATACCGTGATGTTTTAAGCTAAGGACAACTCGCATACCGCACATTTTTAATTATTTTTTAAAAATAGGACTAATGGATTTTATGCATTATGTTTAAAGTTTACCTATAAAATGATATATCAAGTTTAAAAAATTTTAAGTTGCATTATCGAAATTTTGTATCTTTGATTTTTCTTTCAGAAGCATAAATAAATATAATTTTAAAAAAAAATTATAAAAAAATATATTTATTGAGAGCAAACGTTAAAAAATCAAAGTATCAGTTCTTGCCTATTATCATTTGAAATTTAATTCTTAAGAGTTCACAATTTAAGTACAAATAAAAATTCCGGCCTATCACAAAATTATAATATTTAAATTTTGTAAAAACTGGCAAATTTGAAATTGTGTTCTGAAATATGGTAAAGGCAAGGTTAAAAGGTCAAAACACTTGAAATTCAGGTATAAATTTAAAACAAAAAAATGGATCCTTTATATCGATCTCATCATAAATGGTAACCCTAGTGCTCGACTTTCACAAAAATCCCTTTTTCAATAAGATCCACTAACGTCAGAACGTTCATTATTCTAACAAAGATAGTGTTTAGGTGTCGCTAGCCACACATAAAAAAATTGTTTAAATTTTTAATGGAATAATTTATAAATAGTCCATTGTTTTGGCCGAAACACTATGATATTTAAACATTTTATAACTGTTAATGCAAAAACTTTGTTTTATATCACAAATGTATTTATTTTACAATAGCTGTTTCATCAACCAAGGTGATGTCAACATTGGTGATGTCAACATTCGTGATTTCAACATTGGTTATGTCAACATTCAAGTTGATGATGTCAACATTGGTTGATGAAACAGCTGTCGTAAAATAAATACAATTGTGATACAATATAAAACAAAGTTTTTGCATTAACAGTTATGGAATCATTTTTAATACAAAGTGGCCTTACGGTGTTGGTGGTGCGCCTACGTAGTGGCCACTAGTGGCCTTACGGTATTGAAGTGGTTAAATGCAATTTCGGGTTTTCCGGGAATTTCCAGAAAGGTGCACACATTTTTCCATTTAAATATTATGAATCCAGCCGTCACGTGAAATTAAACACAGAGCCGTGCAGACAAACACAATCAGGCGGGAAACCTGAAAACATTGTGTTCTGTGCATATCTATGTTCATCCGTGTAATTCTGGCGTATCGCGATATAAACACGCGGTACAATATAACCCGGCTTTGGGGCCCAGCTGTCGGCTGCTGTACACAACCTGCGGTGTGGCCGATGCGTTGCGGTGGATATACATTAATTATTTCATATAATCCGACTAGGTAAAAATGTTTACAATGTATCAAGCATGCTCAGGTGTACCGCAGAGTAAAAGCGGCCATCAAATCCGGTGATCCATTTCAATATTTAAAAGCTTTTTGATAGATAAAACTAGCTTTACAGACAATGAATATTTTTTATTCAGATTTATCCATTTTCTCTACATGCATGATATATATCAGTACTCTTACTACATAAAATTATTCACTTTAAAATTGATAACTCTGAAATTCTTTGCAAACTGACACTCAATTCCCCTACTCGCACAAGACACACCGTGAGCTAAGTTTCCCATCGTCCTGTTTATCGCACTAACTACGCTCAGAGCACGGTAATGAATCGGATTTGTGACAACTACAAAAAGCATTCTGGAGACATTGATGTATTCCATTTGAACGAGCAAAATTTTAAAAAAATTTCAGCGTGAATGAGACCATAATGTTACATGATATTCTAATATACTCCTTTTTATTTATTTTTCGTATTTTTATTTTCACTACTATAACTATTTTTAACTCTTAATTATTTTGAAAGCCTCATTTTGTCTTAGCTTAACTACAATCTTATGTCATACTGTTGTCTGTTAACTGTTAACTATTGTTTTATATTTGTGGTAGCATGTAATGGCCTTACTTTATTTTATGTTAAGTGTTAAGCGTTTTTTTTTTATAATATATGTTATTGATATCGCTGAATGTCGCCCTAAATAAATAAATAAATAAATATCCAGACCAAAGTTTTATATGAAGCACTCAATTTGTAGTTAGACATTTCAAACGTATAGATAGATAGATATAAAATAATGTAACACTTTGAATTTAACCACGGTATAAGTATGTAAGACAAAAAGACAAGGACATGAAGACTGCTGACTGGGAAACCGTGGACGGCAAAGAGAAGTGCAGGGCGACCGCAACTACGGTGGAAGGATGATCTGAACAGACATGTTGGAATAACCTGGATGCAATCTGCATAAGACAGAGTGACATGGAAGCAAATGGAGGAGGCATTTATCCAGGATTGGCTATAATAGGCTGAGGAAGAAGAAAAAGAAGAAAAAGGCGCTAGTGTAGATTGAACAAAAATATGTGAAGTGTTTCTCTACATAGTAGCATATATACATCTTTCAAAAATTTGTCAGACGTGGTGGTCGTAAGAAGGTCGGGATGACAAATCATAAATCCTATAAACGCCTCGACCACCATATTCTGTTTCCAAAAAGAAAACAGTTTACATCTTCGTCTCTATTGAGATACAATCAATCCTTAGAGAAAGAAGAAGATGACTATGTGAAGAAATTTTTTTTAAATAAACACTTTATTTATTTTATTGTTAATATATGAGCAGCGATTTGAATCATTTTAGTCTTAACATTTTTACACTGAGGAAGGACGTGTGTATTCCGAAACATGTTTTATCAAAAGTGCAAAAAAGTAATATTAAAATTATCAAAAGTTTTTTTAAAGAAATATTTGCATTGTGTCATAGAATATTGTTACTGTATTTAAATTTGAATTTATAGATAGTTAATTACCATGGCCTACTCGTCTATAATTATTATACATAATTGAATCGTGTATCTAATTAAATAAACTTGAGTACGTATACACCTTCCTACTTAAGTGTGTATGTTTGTTATATGCTTTAAATCTTGTTAGATCCTATGTAATAATGTTTGGCTCGTACAAGCTATTACGATAACAAGCTTAACGCTTAAACAGGTAGACCGCGGGGGTACCTGCGTCTATTCTATTTCATTATTATTTCCTTACATTTCACTTCCACTAAAATAATTACCTTCACACAGGGTAGATCGGGTAAATAACCAAATCTTGTAAACCACTCGCAAATTAACCGGTGTAAAGTTTTATTGTATATATTATTTATCACAGCCTTTCCTAGACAAAACCACACAAAACCTAATTATAATATTATTGTACCTGAGAGCAAGAATATCTTAGGCGCCATTTTACCCAAAATTACTTTTATATTCGTATGTTAAACAACAGTTTGTAACATCTGATGGTGTCAACATCGGCTGACGAAACAGCTGTTGCGACGCTCAAAAAGTGATAAATAAAAATTGTGATATAATAGTGTTATAAACTTCAACAGTTAATAATGTCGAAGCATCATAGTGTTTCGGCCAAAACAATGGACTATAATATAGGTTTGTCATCAATAGTGCATTGATGCCACAAAATCACAAACTCAAATCTACTGTTCCATGAAAAATGGTGTAAAACTCAATATTAAATGATTAATACGAATGAAAACGTCAGTTTTCTAGAAGTTTTATTATATTTTATGTGAATGACATGTTTCGCCCTTCTTAGGCAAATCAAATGATTGATGATGCCTTAGAAGGGCGAAACATGTCATTCCTATAAAATGTAATTAAACTTCTGGAAAACTGACGTTTTCATTTTAATTAAATAGCAAATCTATTGTGTTACGACTTTTTTTTTTCCTACCAAATACAAACACTCTTCCCGATGAATTTTATCACCACCACAATCAAAGATTTGCGGATTTGCTCCCAGTAAGCGGCCAATGACTTATCAATTGTAGTTACGGAAATCTCTTCTCCGGTCTCAATCTAATGATTGGTCTGCAGCAAGGCGACGCATTTCCTCTTCCACTCCGCTCGGTCCTCAGCAACTCTCTTCAACTCCGAATAAGAGGTGCAGCCCATATCTCGGCAAAATACGGAAATAAGTGGTCTTATAATGTCTTGGTGTCTTATAACGTCTCATGGTGCAGATCTAGCTGAGGGCTAAAACGTCTTAAATTCACTTAAGGCGGTACAGCTCTCAATTTGTTTTCTTTGTCGTGACAGCTGTTTCGATGATCACAACATGTATGTGCGTGTGTTTGTGTGCGTGTGTGTGTGTGTGTGTGTGTGTGTGTGTGGTTGTGTGTGTTTTTATATTTATAACACCTGATTACGCCAACATAGGTTGACGACGCAGCTGTAACGACAAACTTAATAAAAGTGTTTTAATACAACATATTGTTTTTTGAATGTATACAAATACTGGATATTACCCATAGTTTCAATAGATGGCACAAGTGTAGATTGAACTAAAATATGTTAAATGTTTCTCAATATGGTAGCATATATACAACTTTTAAATAATTGTCAGACGTGGTGTTCGTAGAAGGGCGGAATGAGGAATGTTGTATTACATAAAGCGATCGCTTAACCCAATCAATGACAGGTCGTAAGTCCTGTAAACGCCTCAACCACCATATTTTGTTTCCAAATAATTTACATCTTCGTCTCTATTGAGATACAATTAATTCTTAAAGTGTTTTAAATTTAAACATTTACGTGATACGTAATAACAGTGTTTTAAAATTGAAACAATGACATATTCGTACATACTTGTTTTATAACTGTCCAAGATTGAAATATTCTTGAATTGTTGGCTTATTTTCACGAATAAATTCATAAACATGCAAAGAAATACGGGGCTAATTGGGGAATAAAATTGAATTGAGAGATGTTCTGGGTAGCGATGAATACAAATATGTTTCTTGTATTGATTTGAATGTTTGACTAAAATTACCATCCTGGATCGCTCGCAACGGCGTGAACAAGTACAGGTGAGGTATTACGCCTGTTAAGCCGGCCGTCCATTAATCACTGCTGGAGGTGAGAGCAATATTGCCGGCATAATTGGCTGTTGTGTAATTGGGCCGAGCCGAGGGAGGGCGGGCCGCGGAGCTGAGCACCGAACTTATTGTGTAATTACGGCCGCTAAGTAAACCGTTTATATTAAATTTGTTACGCCGCGTTACATTTCAATTACAATTCGTGTTTTTATACTATTTTAATTATATTGAAAGTTAATTAAAATCGTATTCGAGAAAACAGATTCAACTCGAAAAATCATATATATTTCTTAATTAAATGATAATATTTGTTATTATTTGTGCGTTAAAATATATATATATATGATTAATTAACATTTTCTGACTTTTTGTATATTACTATTCTTCTTCTTTCTATGTCTTGTCAGGTCTCCCTAACGTTGACTATCACCCTTCATAGTGATGACCTGGGGAAAAATATCCAGAGTGGTATCCCTTTGCCTTCTCTGGATGATTTTCTGTCGGGGTTACCTTCCCTTAGCTGGGTGTATCCAGTTTTATGGCGCTAGATGCTCGCCATTCGTCCTCTCTCTATCTGCTATGGCACTAAGTTATATGTGCCACGTTGCCCGGGGTTCGCGGGGTCTTTAAAAAGACCTCTCATGGACGCTAGAGAGTTGGACTTGCAGTTGTAAATGCAACATGGCGCCTTACAACATTTTGTAGAGGCATATTTTCCAGCAAAACATACTCCCTCGTAGCCCTACTACCCTTTTGAACTCCCCTTGAATATTACTATTGATTATCTTAATAAGAATATAGTCAGAACCAAACAAGTTTTGAGGAGTTCCGAGATAAAGACAGTGAGGATGATAGGAGACAAGACACTAAGCATAACTCCAGCATAAGAGAGAAATGTGAGTCTGAGGATATTATAAGATGAAGCAGTCAGGGACGGAGTGACTGGTACGGTCATGTACAAAGAATGGACACCAGCAGGCTCCGATATATTGCACTACATAATCAGCCTCACGGGACTCGTCCTCGTGGAAGACCTCCTAAAAGATGGAAGGATAGATGGAAATCCACCTCACAGGAAGTACAACCGACTGGAGAACAGACCACATAGGTCTGCAGCAAGGAAGAAGAAGAAGAAGAAGAAGAAGATTAGAATTTAATATTTCTTGAAAAAACTTTGGAATTGAAAATCAACGATGTTTTTGTTCCACTTTTTATTTTATTAAGTATCTTTATACCCCGGCATATATACATATTTTTAATGGAATTCCATAGTGTTAAAGCCTTAACATTCAATATATAAATATTTTTTGATTCAAACATTACATTGCTACTGCAAGATATGATGTCTAAATAAATGTTTTATTATTTTGTAAGCTATTAATTCAGATAAAAAAAAATACTTCGAATTTTACATGTTACAATAGTATTGTGAATTTCACAAACTGCACTAGTATTGTGAATTTCACATGTAGCACTAGTATTGTGAATATCACATGTTGCACTTGTATTGTGAATTTCATATGTAGCACTAGTATTATGAATTTCACAAGTTGCACTAGTATTGTGAATTTCACATATGGCAATAGTAACGCATGTTGCACTTGTATTGTGAATTTCACTTGTTGAAATAGTATTGTGAAATTCACAAGTTGCACTTATATTGTAAATTTCACATATTACACTAATATTTTGAATTTTATACATCACACTTGTATTTTCAAAAATATCATCATATCATGTTTTTGACACGTAATCAAAAGTATTGTTTTCAAGTGAGTATTTTTGTATATATTTTTTATACTACCTAATACAATTGAAAACAATCGAGTGACATCTTCAGGCGGCTTCTAACAATGCGCTAATGGCGGGGTAGCCTTTCACATTGCGTTAAAAAGATATTCTGCTTAATGCTTAATAAACATAAATCTCCATAGATGGCGTTAGTATGTAGATTATATATAGATTAATCTTAGAGATTAACATATATAATCAAAATCTTCATAGATGGCGCATTGAAACTGACATGTGAAATCTGGTGTAGGACTTTAACCTATATACAACTTCCAAAAATTTGTCAGACATGGTCATAAGAAAGGTGGAATGGGGAATGTTGGAATGGGGAATGTTCCAATTTGCATCTTCGTCTCTATTGAGATACAATTAAATCATGAATTGATAACCCGCAGTGGGTGAAATCCAGTATTCGTATACAAGTATATGTATACATTAAAAAAAAATTGAAAACAATTACATTAATATTCAAATATCAAATTAGCAACAATTAAATACGGTTATTAAAGTATATTCGGATACGTATTATATAATATAGAATTGTACTTGAACTGAGTGAATTATTTATTATGATGGACATGCTAAATTTCGTAAATGAAGTGTAAATTCACGCCATGAGTATTAAATAATTCAATACTGATTAATAATTGATGCTTTGCTGTGGTTAATTTGTGATGCATTCAGTAATATAATAATCAGTTATTCAATCTGAAAAGGTAATATTCCATTTGTAGAATTCCGTTCAAATGGCAAATGGTCTCGATATTGAATGTACTATTGTATTCTGTTAGCATATTGTTCTTGTTACGTGATTCGACCACTAAAGAAAAAATCAACCTCAAACACAACGAACCCAACAATTTAAACATAATTTTAATAAACATTATCGAATTTTCTTTGATCTATTTATGCACATCTTTAATGAACACCCTCATTTTAAAATCTCAAATGTGTGTATTATTTTTGCTTGCCTTCTAGTTTTTCTTTTGTTTCTCGTTTGCGATCACTTTTTTCATTATATTATACTTCTGTCCCTCGAATTTTCTCCCACATTCAGCAATCCACTGCACTCTCTGATGATCTCACTGCACTGTCTGATGATCAGCCATGACATTCATCTGCGTTGACGCCTCTTCTTCCCTTGATCTTACCTTTTATCTATTCTCATATATCTATTCCTTACCCTAATTACATCAATAATTTGATTGTTCTGTACAATATCATTAACAAATAAATGATCCCCAAAAAATCACAATTGACGATTCAAAAAAACAAATAACTTCCGAGATAATAATTTTTAATATATTATAAATATAAATTTTACGAGAAAGTTATTGTAAAAGTTATATATGTTGAGTTATTGTATACGTTATGCCTCCTTGAAAGCTACCATAGATGTTTAAAAAATTCTTCACTTTATATTATTATTCATTTCTTCGTGTGTTCAATTAAGGGTTGATCGTAACACCTGATAATCAGATTGATTAACGAACAGCTGTCACAATTTTTTATAATATAATAAAAAAATAAGTGCTTTAAAAACACTGTTTTATAACAGTTAATAATATTTATGTTCCCGCTGAAACAATTCGGATATAAGAAAGGAATGTAGAGCGGAAGAATGTATTATGAACAAAATTATGAAAAGATCGCATGAATGGAGACAGAATAGTTAAGAAAGTAAACGTTAATGATATGAATGGAGTACGGAGTCGAGGCAGACTGAGGAAAATATGGCATGACCAAATTAATCAAATTGTACATTTTATTCATGTTAGAAGTCGGAAGAATCGACGTGCGTGTATGACTCGCTGTATGAATGTGGAGGAATCTAGAGAAGTGTGCCAGGATAGAGTAGTGTGGTGGTCCATTATCTCTGCCTACCCCTGCGGAGAAACGACGTGATGGTTTGTTGCTATAGTTGTTTGCTAAAACTATTAATCATCTAAAAAACATTAATTGTTCATTTTCTATTTAACTAACTAACTAACTTACCATCACGCCGTCTCCCCGGAGGGGTAGGCAGAAAGAATGGAACGCCACACTGTTCTGTCCTGACATACGCCTCTCGCTTCCTCTACATTCATACATCTTGTCATGCACGCACGTCGATTTTTCCGACTCCTCACGTGACCGACATTCAATATTTGATTGATTTGATCGTGCCACGTTTTCCTCGGCCTTCCTCTATTTCTAGCTCCGTTCACGCCGTTTACATATACCTTCTTTACCATTCTGTCTTCACTCATTCTTTCCATGTGTCCAAACCATCTTAATGACCCTTTCCTTATTTTGTTCATAACACTTTCATTCGCACCACATTCACTTCTTATACTTGCATTTGTCACTCTATCATATACAGATTTGCCACACATTCGTCTTAGAGATCTCATTTCTACTGCATTTATTCTACTTTCATCCTTCTTTTGCCAGTTCCATGCTTCACTTCCATACATAAGGGTCGGCACAAGAACACCATTGTGCACTGCCATCTTAGCTTTTTTGGATAGGCTTTTGTTTGCGATGACAACTTTAAGTGCACCATTTATTCTGTTGCCTGCCCCAACCCTTCTTTCAATATCCTTCTCCACCCTCCCATCCTTTGTAAACATACTTCCTAAATAAACAAATTCATCCACTTGTTCCAGATTTTCACCGTTTACACTAATGTTGCACACTGTCATGCTTCCTTCTTTTTCGAAAATCATTACCTTAGACTTATTCACATTCATCATCAAATCGTATCGCTTGCATACCTCATACATCCTAGACACCAGGGCTTGCAGTTCGTGCTCGTTGTCTGCAAGTAGCACAGCGTCGTCCGCATACAACAAACAGCTTACTGAAACATCTTCCATTTTTGCACCTGCTTCCAACCCTTTCAGCTCTTTCATACACTTGTCCATATATAGATTAAACAACCATGGAGACATTACACACCCCTGTTTGACACCTTTATTGATATCAAACCAGGCTGTAAGATCCCCATTTACTCTGACACTAGCAGTGCTTTCTGTGTACAGCGATGAAATTGCCGTGATCAGTTTTGTGTTTATTCCATATTCCGACAATATTTCCCACAGTTTACCTCTATCTACGCGATCATATGCTTTTTGCAAATCGACAAACGCACAGAAGAGTTTACGGTTTTTGGCCATAAACTTCTCTGTCACTGTACGAAGTGCAAAAATTTGATCCATGCATCCTCTGCCATTCATAAAAGCGCCTTGCACATCCCAAACTCTATCACTCGTCGTCTTTCTTACTCTTTCTATTAAAATTCTGCCATAGATTTTACCAACAACACTCAAAATACTAATAGCTCTGTAGTTTCCACATTCCATATGGGATCCTTTTCCTTTGTACAGAGGCAAAATAACTGCTCTCCTCCAGTCGAGTGGGGTATATCCCTCCTCCAAGCATTGGTTGAACAGTTTACATATCCATGCGGAAACTACTTCGCCACCGTTTTCTATTTTATTATTAATTTTACCCTGCATTAATTCGGATTAGTTAATTTGTGTATTAGTTTTAATATTTATGGTATTCAGTCAAACTTTTTTCTTTTAACAATACATTTCTTCCTAATCGCATTGTCAAAATTCTTTCGTTTGATACAACTTCATAATTGAATGAAAAAACCTTTCGTGACGTCATGCAATATCCCTAAATCTAAATTGGCAACCCTCATGTCGGAACGACAATTCTTGAATATCGATATCAATAACGAAACATCAAAATTGATATGTTTTACACATAAAATATTTATCATATTTCCAGCAATTCGTATGGATGAACATTATTCCCACCTGTAGATATTCGAGAATCGCTACTCAAATTGGCGGTGATATCTCTATCCTTGTCGCTCTCATCCAGTGACGGTCAAATCCAATAAAGCGTTATCCTAAAATAGATTTAACGAAAACTCATATCGACTATATATGAATAAAATCAAATGGTTACTGTTGAAAGTGTATAACTGGTGTATTAATGCAAAGTCTGCATTGCCGCTCTATGATTCCGTTAGTATTGGGAATCAGGTCGAGTGGGACAGCAAATTATTATGAAATTGTCCACCTCCTCACTAAATCCTAAATACGACGTGTGAAATTAGCACGAGTGGAAACGATAAGATTGTGAATTTATGGAGCGGAATTCACTAAATTAACTTAAATGTACCTACTTGGGGAATTAAAATTAACTTACTAACCATCCCTCGTCTCGACGTCTCCTCGAAGGGGTAGGCAGAAAAAATGGACTGCCACATTGTTCTCTCCTAACATGCTTCTCTCGATTCCTTAACATTGATACATCGTGTCATGCACTCGCCGATTTCTTTGATTCCTCGTGTGGTCAACATTATATATTTGATTAATTTGATCGTACCATGTGTTCAAATCAAATCAGTTTATTTCATCTAATTGTCACATGTAAATACAACAAATGAAAAAATCTGATGAAAAAATCTCAAGAAATAATTATCATTCTTCTTCTTTTGGTGCCGTGTCAGGTCCCCCTGACGTTGGCGATCACTGCAGCAAAGGCATCTCTGTCCTGCTCCACTTGCAACAAGTTCTGAACTCCTGTAAATCCTGTCCACTCTTTAATATTCTGCAGCCAGGACAGCTGCCTTCTACCAACTCCCCGACGTCCCTCCACTTTACTTATTAATATCAATCGAAGGAGGTGGTATTTTTCTCCCCTTAGCACAAGACCCAAATATGAGACCTTTATAATTTTCACACTCGACAACAGCTCTCTATTGGCTCTGACTGTCTGCAGTACGTCTGCATTACTGACCCTATCGGTCCACGATATACTGAGCATTCTGCGGTATATCCACATCTCGAACGCTTCCAACCGGTTCATTACATTCACTTTCAGAGTCCAGGTTTCGCAGCCATGTAATAGAACAGACCGTATATAACATAGAATCATTATTTGGAGAGTCTTAAAACTAATTATTTGTAGCTGGTAACAAGTTATTTTAGTCGTTGGTGCACAAATTATGGTTATTATAAACAAATATATTACCATAGACAAAAGTACCCAGATAGAAATTAGAGATATAAAAGATACTCAGATAAAAATTTCACAAGTAATAATGGAGAGGTTTAAGAAAAAGAATTTGTAGCATGTAAGTTATTTTAGTTGTTGATCAATTGTCATGCACAAATTATGGTTTATGTGATATTCACGTTGCAGATGAAAGTAGTACGTCGCTCAGTACGAATACAAATAGCATATTTTTCTTACTGTAATTGATCACTTTGTTACAATAACAACGATGAAATCTCTATGCAGTTTGCTCGAAGCGCTGATGGTAATGCGCTTCTGTCAGAATAATACCCTCCCATTTGTTCTGGCGGAGTTCCGCTTGTTCAATTCGCATTAATCTCTTAGAATTATTATTGCTTACACTCTAAAGCTGGTGCCACACCAAATTCAGTAAATGGTTTTCACATTTTTTTTTTGATAATGTATTTTTTATGTTTCAATTCTCGGGATTGGTTGGCTTTAAGTCTTACATATTAGTTGGTTCTTGGGATGTCACTAGGGCCTTTAACGTTGTAGTCTCATGTTACTTTCTTTAATTTTTTATGCAACAGGTTATTTTACAACAATAACTGTACACAACTTTTTAGCTATTGATTCTCAAGACATGTGATAGGTAGCTAGTCTATCGCCATTTTAATTGTCACGTATTCTATCAGACCAAAGACTACGTAAGATTTTTTCGCGCTGTCATCAACGGGAAATAAACCCGGGACGGAGTGGCAGTCGTAACTGTTGCCATTCTGCCACGAAGGGTAAGAATATAGTTATAAATACAATACTAACAATACTTTTCTTTTTAATTTCTTGAAAAACGTTTAATAAACTAACAATCCAATTGAATTATATAAATCAAAGAGTAACCATTATTATTACTGATAATTCTCTAGTCTTATTATTATTCTTCTTCTCTTCTTCTTCCTCGGCCTATTCCCGTCCACTCGTGGACAAAGGCCTCCTCCATTCGCTTCCATGTCACTCTGTCCTGTGCAGACTGCATCCAGGTTATTCCGACGTGTCTGTTCAGATCATCCTTCCACCGTAGGTGCGGTCGCCCTGCACTTCTCTTTGCCATCCACGGTCTCCAAGTCAGCAGTAATCTTGTCCACTTTTCGTCTGAGCTTCTGGCTACGTGACCAGCCCATTGCCATTTTAAGGTCACCATCCGGTGGATGATGTCAGTGACTTTTGTTTTTTCTCTCACCGTATTGTTTCTGGCCTGTCTCTTAGGCTTTTTCCTAACATAGTCTTATTCATATCTACTCAAATCGTAATTGTCGTTTTTTTTTATTTGACGTCAATTGGTTTGATCATGTCGTATTTTTCTGGGTCTTCTACAATTTCTAATTCATTATGCCTGATTTTTTATTTATTATTATTTTTAGGTATACAAATCATCTTTATCGTCTACTTCAGCGTTACAGTCGTTAGTGGATCTAAGCTTGCTCCAAGAAACTTCTTCATCCTATCCTGTCTCTGACTACCACCTATCAGTTTTGCTGCTACGGGGCTCGAGAGTCTGCCACAACACCAACCAACCATGCACTCTCGGCCTGGCATCGCTTTTTCGCTTTACTGGTTCGTTAACAATAAAATTTTCTCTATGGGCTTCAGATCCCCTGTGCGATACAAATACCCTAGCTAACGCAATCTATTATTTTTATTAAACTTAACTAAGCTGACATATTATAATTCATTAAAAATTCGTCATTACATAATACAAAAACGTCTTAATTTTATAAATAAATAAATGACAGTTATTCTGGTTTATCATTATTCAAAATATAACTTTCATTTATTGTTTTGTAAACAACTCTTTTTAAAACATTGATTATTGATGACAACTTCCGTTTTCTAGAAGTTTTATTGTATTGTACCTATAGCGATATGTTTTGCCTTGTGTATTGTTAATTGTTCGAATCAGTCGCATTACCAAATATTTTTAAAAAAAAACATATTACATTGCCCTATTTAAGCGCAATATGTCATTTAAATTAAATAATGTTGAAATTTTAATAAAAAAAAATGATTTCATCGATTTCATTATATACAAATTTACCATTTTAAAAATGAAAATTATTGAAAACGTAAAGATATAAGATAATAAAACACTTTGATTTAACTAAGGTATGATTATTATAATTGATGCCAACTAGTTTTGCTTGGAGATTTATTATAATTGATGCCAACTAGTTTCGCTTGCTATGTAGCTACATCAGGGCAGTATAATAACTGTTATTATACTTCCCTGGTTGAACTTAATCTAAAACTAGTTGGCATCAATTATAATAACCATACCGTGATTACATTAAATATTTAAGTTTTAAGGGACTCTGCACCACGAAGTGGGTGTTTTATATATAAATTTGAAAATAATAGATTATAAGTATCCCATGTCTGGAAATTCGTTTTATTTTACTCCTATAGTTGACATATTCATAAATATTATTAAATAGCAAAATAATACTGATTAATATTTACGTAAAAAATTGCAACACAATGCTGCAACGTGTTGCAGTAATATATTTTACAGTCCAATCAAAACAATTTACTCGGTGTGCGACCGGCCTAATACCGAGAATATTAACGCTTTTAGCGACGAGTTCCAAGTGCCCTCCAAAGCCCATAGATAGCGGTTGATAAATGCCCCTTTACTGGATTCGGTATCTCGGTTGATGAATACATATGCACAATTCATGATGTCTGACGATGGCCGATAAACCAGATGACACGAAATGATATATTTCAAATTGATAGCTTTCCGCATTTGAGAAGTATGATGAAATAAATTCAAGGAAATCATAACTAATAATTTTAAACACTTTTATTTTGTTTTGACGCCACTTCATTTTGTTTTAACATCACTGTATTTTGTTTTAACATCACTTGATTTTGTTTTAACACCACTGTATTTTGTATTTTCGCCCCCTGGAGCTTCTTGGCTACAAAAAAAATTAAGGGATAAAAAAAATACAGTTTATTTTTATAACCCTGGAAAATAAAGCGAACCCGGTTGGTTCGATAAATATGTAGAAAGTGGTGTAAAAACTAAATAAAAGTGTTTTAAATTATCTTTAATAATACCACACCAAAATTAAGACCTTTGTACTAAAGGATTTTTTACTTCTTCTTTTTCAAATGCCCTGTCGGGTCCCACCAACGCTGGCCATCACTTCGGCGAACCTGTCCCTGTCCTGCGCCGCTCGGAACAGCTCCTCCACACTTCGGATGCCGATCCACTCCCTCACGTTTCGCAGCCAGGACATTTGTCTCCTTCCGGGCTCTCGACGTCCCTCAATTTTCCCCTCCAATATCAGTTGGAGAAGGTACTTTTCTCCACGCAGTATATGACCCAGATGTAAGATCTTTCGAACCTTGATAGTTGATAACAATTCCTTGTCAACTCTAGCTCGCCTCAGGACTTCGGTATTGGTATCCATGTCGGTCCAGGGAACTCTTGAGTATTCGGCGATGGAGCCACATTTCAAATGCTTCCAGTCTGTTCATTGAGTTAACTTTCAGGGTCCAAGTTTCACACCCGTACAATAAAACAGACCACACATAGCGTTTGATCATTCTCTAGCGGAGTTTCAAGTTTACGTTATCGATTTCATTTTATTAAACGAAGCTCTTGCTGCCTCAATTCAGCATTTTATCTCTACATCTGGGTCAAGAGATTGCGTTAGTATGCTGCCGAGGTATTTAATTTTTTCCACCCTTTCAACATCACGGCCGCTCAAATGCAATACTGACCCACTGTAATCAAGCCGTCCGAATCTTTCACCGGACTCGTCAACAAGATTAAGGAGGTCCTGAAGATCGCTGACACTTTCAGGTAATAAAACAGTGTCATCGGCATATCTTATATTGTTTATCACAACGCCATTAATTTTTTACTAGTGATTTTTAAATTAATATTCTATATTTTCTAAATGGACGTCAAAAACATGTGGAGAGAAAAATCTTCTTCTTCTTCTTCTTTTAGTAGATCTGACGATCTGTGGCACAGAAATCATGTCTCCCGGGGTGATGAGAACCAGCTGTCCCTTCATCTCTTCGGCGGTCTTTCAGGTGGGCGACGGCGTTTGGAGAGAATTTCGTAATCGGTGGTAGCATATATGCGAGTCCCGTCGCGTCGAGTCTATCGTCAATTTGGAATATCAAATATCAACCCAGGAACCTAAAAATTAGTACATCGCCAATTAGGTTGAATATATTTTATTGTAGTTTAAGTATTGTCCTCTTGAACATCATGAAATCGTGTTCAATTTAATTGCTCTTCCTACAGGCATTACCAGAAGCACGTTGGCTTTGCATGTTGGAAAGTACAATAATATAAATTTTAATTGTATCTCAATAGAGACGAAGACGTAAACTGGAAACTGAACATGGATGATCAAGGTGTTTACAGGACTTATGACCTGTCATTGGTTGGGTTAAGCGCACGCTTTATGTAATTACAACATGTCCAAGATCTATACACCAATTGCAAAACGAAAATTAAGGTTGACAATGAACTGTCTAGGGAAATTCCTACAAGCAATGGTATAAGACAGGGAGATAGTTTGAGCCCCTTTCTGTTTAATCTTATTATGGACGAAATTATAGAAGAGGTAGCTGGCCTGGGACTAGGTTATAAAATGGGCAGTAAAACTGTGAATGTCATTTGCTATGCGGACGATGCCGCATTAATAGCAGAGTCTGAAGATGACCTGCAAAGAATGCTGTTCAAATTCCACACAGTATCCCAAAGGCTAAATATGGCTATATCAGTCAACAAAACAAAAAGTCTCACTATATCTAGGCAACCTGCAAGATGTAAACTGACTGTTGATGATATACCTGTGGAGCAGGTGATGAGTTTCAGGTATTTGGGGGTGGAGATCTGCAGCCAAAGTGACCTTTATACCGAAGTACGTGAACAAGTCAGTAAAGCCTCTGCCGTGTCAGGATGCCTGAAGAATCTGGTCTGGAAAAACAAGCACATGCGTATCGACAGCAAGATCAGAATCTACAAAACATGCGTGCGACCCATCATGACGTACGCTGTAGAGACGCGGGCTGACACTGTGCGAACCAAGGGACTACTTAGAACATCGGAGATGAAGGTCCTAAGATCAATTACTGGAAAAACCCTCCGAGATCGTGTCCGCAACGCAGACATAAGGAAAACCTGCGAAATAGAGGATATCGTTCAGTGGAGTAGATCCAGAAGAAGATACTGGAGGGACCATGTAGCCCGAATGGATGGTGACAGACTCGCATATACAGCCGCCTATGAAATCCCTTCCGGACACCGCCCACCTGGCAGACCGCCTAAGAGATGGAGGGACAGCTGGATCTCATCATCCAACGAGATATGATTTCTGTGTCACAGATCGTCAGATCTATCAAAAGAAGAAGAAGAAGAAGAACATTCCCCATTCCACCTTTGTTATTTGTGATCATGCATGATAAATTTTTGGAAGATGTATATATACTTCAAAATCCATATTTATCTTCACGTGGCAGTTTCAGTCAGCCATCTATGTAGATTTGGTTGCACTAGTGAATTTTTTCAAGAATTAACCTATACAACCGACCCACTAACGCCATCTATGGAGAATGATTTTCGGCATTTAGCAAACTACCTTATTAACACAATGTGAAGGCTGTTGACCAACATATTGTTAGAAGCCGCTAGGAGTATTATTCCATTCTATATGCCAAAGAATTTTGACCAGAATATTTGAAGACCAAATATTTGTGAATGTATACTTATACCTGTATACAAATCCTGGATTTACACCAAAGGGTGGTTAATTCAAATTTTAATTTACAATAATATAAACTGAATTGATGATACGCATCCAAAACATAAAGATGGATACTCACTAAGATGGCGAAAGGACCTCCTGATACGTCCAAAGATAGGGGTAAGTGTGAACCCATTTCTTCTTATCTGAGAACTATTTTCTCCAACATGGCTTGTAGCATAGTTTCCAAGGGAGCAGTACCGCCCCCCAGTGCGTACTGGAGCCTTCCAAGAGGATCGTAAAAGAGCCAGAGGTAAACGGGGGACGTTTGAGCTATCAAAGGGGTGGCGTATCTATTTAAAAAATTATAATAATATACTTTAAAAATACTGTATTTGTCAACACGTAATCTACATATCTTTTCTAAAAAAAAATGTTATTGCGTGAATAAGATTTTTGTAATGTTTGCATTAGGTATTCTTATAACTTATTTTATTTAGTATTGTCAGTGACAAGTCTTTGCAAGTTATTCATTGACGTTACTCGTGCAATCAATCATGATTCGATAGACAAATACTATATAGTGTATCTCTCATTGTTCAAGAAACAATTAATTAATTTTTTTAATGTATAAAAATACTTGTAGAAAAATACTGGATTTTACCCATTGCGGGTAAATTCTTTTTTTTATAAGAATTAATTATATCACAATAGAGACGAAGATGTAAATTTTTTTCTGGGAACAGAATATGGTGGTCGAGGCGCTTACAGGACTTATGACCTGTCATTGGTTGGGTTCAGCGATCGCTTTATGTTAACAACATTCCCCATTTTAACATTCCAACATTCCCAAGAAAACAATTTACATCTTCGTCTCTATTGAGATACAATTAATCCTTATAAAAAAATATATTAATTTATTAATACGAATGAAAACGTCTGTTTCCTAGAATTTTTTTTATATTTTATGGAAATGTGATCGCATTTGATAGTGCCTTAGTCAGGTAAAACGTGTTATTCACAAAAAATATTATAAAACTTATAGAAAACAGATGTATTAATTCGTTAACGTAGAGTTTTACGAGTGCATCATTATTCAAGAAACATTAAATTCATTGATTATTATTATTTATTCTCTTTTTCTTTTTTATAGAATTTGTATATACAACACTTCTATTTTTTTTAAATAACATAATCATGTTTCGGACAAACAGTCCTTCTTCAGTGATACATCACTGAAGAAGGACTGTTTGTCCGAAACATGTCTATGTAATTCATTTTTTTTTAATATAAGTGTTGTATATACAAAGTATATAAAAAAGAAAAATAAAAATAAACCATCAAAACAACACAAAGTATGGGCGTATATAGAATAGATTATTATTATTAATTATGGAGATTTATAGGCGTTTTTCATTTTGCATTATGAAATATGAAAAGCATGACTTGAAATTAACGTAATGTTAAAACATCTGGAAAATAGTTTACACTTTTTACTTTTTAAGCGTATCTTTCGTTATCCTCTGGAATAAATTTTCCTTATTCCACCCGACTATTTTAATATATTAAGCATTTCCATAGGAGCTAAACCCCATTCCCCTTCGCAATAACGTTATCCTTCCCCCATATAAATGACTGCATAGCGCTGGAATCGCCCATAGCATAACTTTTCATACACTTTTAGCTTGTCCGCGCCGGTACCTTGGCATAAGCTTTTTAAAACTTGTCTCTCGTAAGTTTTTCTTGCTTTCAGCAAATTTCATGATATAGAAAAATATTTTACAAGAAAATACAAATTTTATTTGTATTTAAATTAAAAACGACATTTTGTACATTTTTTAACCTTAAAAAAAACTAACTTAGTATCGGGCCGTCTCCCTGAAAGGGCAAGTAAAAAGAATAGAAAGGAACAATGTTATATCCTGACATACATCTCTCGCTTGCTCAACATTCATACACCGTATTATGCACGTACGTCGATTTCTCCGACTCATGTGTCCAACATATAATATTTGATCATGCACCATTTTCCTCGGTCTTTCTCTATTTCTTTTTTATTTTATATACAACAGGTTCGTGACACGATGTATGAAAGTTGAGGAAGCTAGATAAATGTCAGGAAAGAAGAGTGTGGCAGTCCATTCTTTCTGATACCCCTTCGGGGAGGCGACGTGATAGTTAGTTAGTTAGTTTTTACAACAGGACATTTTAACCCAATTAATATACTATAATATATACAATTTGTTTTTATAGCTATTATATTGATTCTCATGACATTTATTATAAAATAATTATTTTGTTGCCACGTGAATTTTACACCAGACCAAAGACAGTGTCATAATCACACTGCCGTTGCCGGTAATCGAACCCGGGACCTTCTCTCCCACGGAGGTCTTCTTGTTTCGTTAACTTCGTATACATATAATTTATTTTCAATCTTCTATATAATTTCTTCACAATAAACCTTTAAAAATAAACTGATAATCTTGTGACATCCAGAATCCAAACAATTCTAATGAAGTACATAATTCAGGATCTCGAAAAAATAGTGGTTAATACTTCCACAAAACTTTTGTGACTGCACTTAGAGTGCTTTCGAAGAGTACTTTTTCAAGCTCTTTATTTTAATTCCTTCTATATTCCTATTTTTATTCTAGATAAGTACTGACTAGAGTTCTTTTTTAGAAATGCTCATCGGTGTAACTGTAAGTGTAATATTCAGATTAAGAAAACTTTTAATTCGTTGAATTTTTCACCAACGCCGCCCTCTTTCATCTCGTGCCGGTGTAAAACTGCAACCGCTAACTTCTTAATTTAGTTACAATTTTCCACGAAACTTCCCTGCTCCTAGGAATCAACGGGAATTATGGAGACTGGTAGTTCGGAAAAAGGTGAGAAAGGAAAAATGCATTTTTATTTTCATTGAATGTAAGTTTATTTTCTTTCTGGAAACTTTCGGAACGCTTTTCGAATCATGGAACAACTTGTTTCCTTTACTGTAATATTGATTATTTACCTATATAATAAATATGGTTAATAATCAATATGGTATGAATAAGTAAATGAAGAAAATATCCAAAGATAAACCATTCTCCAAAATAAAGCAATGGGAATAATTTCAAGGAGAAGAAGATATGCAGAATAAAAGACTAAGGAAAGTAAAATATAATAAAATACTGTCAATATTAAATGAAACACGGTAATTGACAATATTATCGGTTTTGTAAATATATTTATTAAATATAAATGGTTAAAAGATTACGTATACACGTGAATATTTTTAATTTACGTTATTTAACAAGTAACCTAATTAAACTATTTAATTTATTGTATCGTAAACAATTTTTAAACTCCATATAAAATCTTCTTCTTCTTTCGTTTCTTTTTTACAAAAACGCCAAACTTTTCTATTTTGACTCATCTCCACTGTCAGGTTTTC
This sequence comes from Lepidostoma basale, assembly GCA_022606425.2. NCBI lineage: Eukaryota > Metazoa > Arthropoda > Insecta > Trichoptera > Lepidostomatidae > Lepidostoma > Lepidostoma basale. The sequence goes on along the minus strand of JAHDVF020001001.1, from coordinate 2,657,608 downwards.
GCGTTGGAGCTCTTTTTCCATGTTGGCCCACCATGTTGCCATTGGGCGACCTCTTCTTCATGGTTTTGTGGGAATGCTGAGGGCTTTTTGAACAATGTGTTCACTGTCTCTTCGCATCACATGACCACCGGAGTCGAGATTCTCTTAATTTTTCCGTTATTGGGGCAACCTTAAAGCTACCCCTCACGTATTCGTTCCTTACGTGGTCCAGCCTTGTGACGTCTCCGGCCCACCTCAGCATTTTCATCTCGGCAGCGTGAACTCGATGTTCGTGGACTTATTTGTTGGTCCAGCACTCTGTTCCATATAGCAAGGCGGGCCTCACTGCAGTCTTGTAGACTCTGCCCTTGGTCCTGATTGGAATTTTTTGATCACATAAGACCCATAAAATAATAAATACAAATGAAAAAGTCTATTCTCTGGAAGATTTATTATATTTTATGGGAATGACATGTTTCGCCTTGCTAATGCATTATCAAACTAAGGCGTTATAAGGCGAAGCAAATTATACCCATGGAATATAATTAAACTTCTAAAAACATACGTTTTTACTCGTATAAAAACTTTTGAACATTTCATTTAGTGACAAAATTAATTCCATAAAATTAAAATGATATTTTTTAAAAGTTAATAATTTTATTTTTTAACTTTATAAAGATGGTTGATTATAATTCTTAAAATGCGTTTAATTTAAAAGTTTTTTTTTTTTAAATGGCACCTAAACGTCTTTTTTCTATATTAGTTTTTTTTTAAATCAAAATAATATTTTAAGTAACTACACTTTTACTAAGTGCAAGATGCTCATCTTGTGATTTGCATCAACCGACCCCTGGCGTCCTAGTGACTAACGTTTCTATTATCAGAATATATTTTATTACGGCCAACTTTTGTTCCAGAGAGTTCTAACACGAAACAATTAGGAAGTCTTGTAACGGATATTAATTTTGGTACAATTTTCATCGGAGATTTTTTTCAATTCATTTTCTGTTGCAACTTTTCCGCAGTCGGGGAGGCGCTAAACTTCCCGCTGCGTTTTTCTTTGAGTTTCGGAGGGGAAATTTAGCTCACCTTACGTTCTATTGCCTTGAAAAATATTTTCGTTTCAAAGTCCTTAAACGAAAATAATTTTCTACGTATTTTGATATTCTGATTTCCGCTTACTTTTTTACAGATAATAAATACTTTTATACTTTTGACTTTGAAGAACATCATCATCATTTTTTTGTATCGTAAGAAAATCCGTGTAACATGCCTTTCTCGGCCGGCGTTTCAAATATTGTTTCAGTCTCAATCATTAAAATAGTTTTGAACTAATTAGTTATGTAGTTACAACTAAAAACCTTCATTCAAATAAAAAAAAATTATAATGAATACCAATGAAAACATATGTTTTCTAGCAAAACATGGCATTTGCATAAAATTTAATAAAACTTTTTCGCATTTATATATTTAATATTGAGTTTTACACCTTTGTTCGAAATTTATTCGAAATGCACTCAATGCGCATGCCCGTGAACGTTTCTGGATTATTTAAAATTTGTTTCTGATTATTGCCTGTACAGTAGAGCAGAAAACAAAAAAGACAAATTTGATGCCGTTAATTATAAAACTATTAACACGTGTGAAAAAATAAATCCTTAAAAGTCAAAACTTTTTACAGAATACAATTGTTCATTGAACGAAATTTTTAAGTCAATAATCTGGAACAAGTTTTCAAGGAAAACTTTATCAACGATTTAAATTTCACAACATTAATGTTTATACACAAAGCATCGTGTATAAAGATATTTTTGAGAATTAAATAATTCATCAATTAACGGATTGCTTTTTTATTTTACTTTAAACATTATTCTTCTTCTTCAAGTACCCTTTAGGGTCCTCCCAGCGTTGGCGATCACCTCGATGAATCTGTCTCTGTCCTGCAGCGCTCGGAACATTCCTCCACACTTCAGGTGCCGGTCCACTCCCTCGCGTTTCGCAGCCAGGACATTTGTCTCCTACCTGACCTTCGGCGTCCCTCAAATATTAGTTGCAGAAGGTGGTACTTTTCCCCCAAGCAGTACATGAACACCAGTCTGTCGATGCCAGCGAGCCTGGCAAAACCGGTCGCTGTCTTAATAAAGACAAAAGTGGAAGTAGTTAACAAAACATCGTTTTATTTAATTATCATTTAAAATGAACTTCCATCAAGAGATTTCAGTAAAATCATTTGATTGGCATAAACATCCAGATGTGAAATCTTTCGAACCTTGATAGTTGACAACATCTCCCTTTAAACATTAATGATCCCAAAAAACTTTAAGTTGATCTCCATTCGGTATTTCAAAAATGTATAATTTGGTTCACTTCCGTGAATATTTGACACATACTAAATATCTGTCACATTTGTAATGCACATAATGATTTTATCACCAAAATAACAAACTTCAGTCTGAAATGTAGTGGCCCAGACGGGTACCGGGCAGCGGCCGGGAATAAAAGAACAACAACAACTGTCCACTTAGTTATAGTTTTATGTCGATTGTTTCTAAACTACCCCCGCGGGACACCTTCCGAGTTGCTAACACAGCTTTTCTCCCTTACGATACTTTATTCTGCTCTACGTAAATTTCAAGCTAGCTAAGGTAACACGAAACAAAGGCACTTTGTTATATTGACTCTTATTCTTCATCATTGAAAAATTACTAACTGACTTACAATCAGCTATTAGCTAGGGTACACAAAAAAAACACACTAATCTATCTCGCAAACTTCCTCTTAACTCATACATGGCGCCAGCATAACTTTATATTCTTCTTATTATTCGTGTTATCCTGTCACACCCCTGTGATGCATAGGGCTTCAAGGAATCTTCTTCACCCGACTCAATCGCATGCCTGATGCCTAACATCATCCCAAGTGAGGCCTGCTGATTTGACCTAGTTCTATAGGACAAGATCTTCTCCAGGTGGCTCTACGTCTGCTCTCTGTCAGGCTGGGTTCCGTCTCAGAGTGTGACCGATACACAAAAATTTTTGTCTAACGACTTGTTCTCTAATTGGCTGTTTGCCTGCCATGGTCCATAAAACGGCATTTGACACTGTTTGGGCCTATAGATATTGAATATTGAGCGAAGGCACCTATTAATAAACACCTGGAGTATTTCAATGATGTCTGTGGTAGAAGTCTTGCATCCGTACAGCAGTACGCTTTTAACCCTACTGTTGAATATTTGGAGCTTAATCTTTCTTGAAATCTTTATATTAATTTGAATGAAAACGTATGTCTTCTAGGATTTTTATTGTATAAGAGTTTTATTGTATAATAAAACTCCCAGAACACAGACGTTTTCATTCATATCAATTATTTTATATGGAATTATAAGAAAAAATAAAAAATTAATATATCTTCAAGAAACAATAAATACGTCTTCATTTTTTTTAAAATCGCATTAAGAAATGACGCAATCATCTTCATTTACTGACTCAATATTTTTACATCGATAAACACACTTGTCGATTTTTACGATTTCGATAAATACCGCTTTTCTGTAATTAAATAATTTTGTCATGCCATGTTTTTTTCTTGGAAATCCTAGATTTTTAATGCGTTCACACTTCGTTTTTGCACTTTTTACCTATCCATTTGCAACATATATAACCATCTTGGTGACCCTAACTTAATGTGAATGAGGACACCATCATCTCCCTTACATTATTTTGTTTTCTATCAGATATTATTGTCAATGTATTATCTTTAATTGAAAAAATACACAAAAATATTAAGAAAATAATATGTAAATTAATTTTGAAAAAAAACCATACCGCTTTGATTTCTGATTTTAAAAAATCATGTTGAAGAAAGATGATGAAAGATTTTCTCTATTCAATTGTTTTTTTTTCTCCCTAATATACAGCATGGTGAGATTTGTCATCAACAATAAAATGAACCACTTATAAATAAATAACGTACCTGGAATAAGTACACGAAGATTTCAAATTCAGTAAGTAAGTTTAAGAAATAGTTGTATTAAAGTAGATAGATTACCTCTAAGTAACAAATCTTAACAATGATAATTTTATTATTAAGTATTTTTTTCTTCTTCCCCTTTATGTAGATCTTATGATCTGTATATAGGATATCTCGGATGGTAATCAGAGTCAGGGAGACCTGACATAACACCGGAAGAAGAAGAAGATATATATTTGAATAATGATTATAAGGAAACTATTGTGTATAGTAAACTTGTGTTCTGCACACTATATAAGTATAAGAGTAAAGAATCCCAGTATAGAGCGCTACACTTCAGTTTGCTATTCAGCTAAGTGCACTTTGAGCTCCTGTGTGCAGATTTGTTAATTCCAGTTCCATCTCTATTCTCTACCCGGCGCAGGTACCGATATTACATGCTAATCTGATTTGAATGCATTGTCCGTCTAATTATACAGGAGTGCTGCTAGTCGCCGCTACTGAACTCTGACGCAAAAACACTACAACTCCCATCATGACTTAATTATTCAAAATGTACCACAATGAATGAATGAAATGAATGATTTTATTGTTTATACAAAAAACAAATAAATTAAGCATCGTTTACTCTATATACCTACTCCAAATATATAGAGTAAACGATGCTATATTTATGTGTTTTTTGTATGAACTGCGGAAATGTTCTTTTAATACTAAGAAACACCGCCGAACATCTTTTTTTATTTAACTTTGTTATTACTTATAAACCCTCTTACTTTTTAAGAGTCTTATTTTTAATAAGCATATTTGTGCTTCTCTCACTTTAATGTAAGCACTTTAATTTTACAAATATTGCAAAATATTAGTTGTCATCGTATTTACTTATATGGTTTTATTGAAGGATAGTGAATTTGTAACACTGATAACGTCCACTTTATTAATTAAATATTATTATAAACAAATTATCTTACAATATAGTGACCACCATTCTCCATATTTACACCTAAAGATCACTTCAGCAACAAGTTGTAAAAAAAATGTTATGTGTTAAAGTTGTCATCGCAAACAAAAACCTATCCAAAAAAGCTAAAATGGCAGTGCACAATAGTGTTCTTCTACCGAACCTTATGTATGGAAGTGAAGCGTAGAACTGGCAAAAGAAGTATGAAAGTAGAATAAATGCAGTAGAAATGAGATCTCTGAGACGAATGTGTGCATACTCTGTGTATGATAGTGTCGAATGAAAATATAAGAAGTGAATTCGGTGCGAATGATGTTGTTATGAACAAAATAATGAAAGGATAATTAAGGTGGTTTGGACACATGGAAAGAATGAATTAAGAATGAATGGTAAAAAAGTATAAATAAATAAATAAAATAAATATAAATAAAACTAGAAATAGAGGAAGATCGAGGAAAACGTGACACAATCAAATAAATCAAATATTGAATGTCGGCTACGTGAGGAGTCAGAGAAATCGACGCTCTACACAATGTATGAATGTTAAGGAATCGATAGAAATTTGTCAGGAAAGAAAAATGTGGCAGTAAATTCTTTCTGCCTACCCCTTCGGAGAGACGGCGTGATGGTATGTTTGTTTTTTTTATTTATCAAATAAAGAAGTTAACAACGGTGTTACAAGTTCTCCTTCCAAATTCAATATGTTTATTGTACCTATAAAAAAAACTGTTTAAAAAATCGAATTCTGTTTTTTTAGATTCAAAAAACAAAAAAACATATTTTTGAAGTTAGAACGTTTTATCGTCCGGGTGCATAAATCGCCACCCAACGGCCTAGCAGCCAGTGAGCGGCGGGCAGCCAGGCCAGGAGAAGTGCGACACAATGGACAAATGCATTTCCAACGGGAAACTATAGCAGCTGATTGAGTTAAGACATATCCAGTCATCATGAAATCACACCCAATCACCAAAATTAAGTAATTACAACGCGATATAACTAGAAACGGTCTACTTGTTTTACGGCAAATAATTCCTTGAACGCGTGGCCCGCAAATGTTGCCCGCCAAGATGAAATATTATATACTTGGATTAGTATATACATATATAATACTTAACTATAGATATGATTGCGTTCTCATCATTATTAAAGTACTGAAGGATGTTGGTCTTTTTGTCCCCGATAGATATCTCCGACAGCGACAGCACAAATTGTTTTACCTACCGGCCGCCAGAACCAATATGCCTCTAGTGACACCGGTGGGAAGAGTAATTAGTCTGCTGAACGCGGTCTCTTCGGAGATCGACGTCTTTCATATTAGTGAAAGTACGTTCAGAAGACAAATACTCTTGACTTTAGAAAGTATCTTGTCTTCCTAATGTCGAACCATCACTAATGCGTTCCTGTTATTGTGTTGTATGTATATAATATTTGACCTGTTCTCAATAGATGCATTAAACATTTTGCGGTTTGTAGTGTCTTTTGAGTTAATAAACTGATTTGATTTGATTTGATAAAATAATTTAAACGAATGAAAACGTCTGTTTTCTAGAATTTTTACTATTTTGATTTTATTTTAATTTTTACCTGTAATTCTTGTTTATTGTTTCTTGAACAATTATGTAAAACTCTATTGTAAATATTTAATATAAATAATTTCATCATCATCGGCGGTTCCTCGTGTCCAAGGAAGACTTGTCTTTCACGGTTGTGGGTCCGCATGTGACTGAAGAGCTCAATCTTGGACCCACACATTCCGGTGCATCTGGGGCAGGGGAAGACGCTGGTATTGGAGCCGCCACCCTCTCCCGATAATCTTTTCTTTCTCCTCTTCCTCCTCAAAGCATCGTCGTCTTTGCGCAATGCATCAAAGTCTTGCGTGCCTTTATGAGCTGTTATTCTCCACCTAGGTCTGTCTTCTGTAGCTTTTGCCAGCAATCACAATCTATGTTAGTCTTTTAAATGTTAGGGAGTCCTTGAAACGTTTCCTCTGACCATCGTATAAACGTTTCCCTTGGGTCAGTTGAGGTTACAAAATTTTCCTTGGAGGTCTTGTCTCAAGCATTCTGATGGCGTGACTAATTTATTTGTGAATGTGTTTTAACACAAACAATTCATTGACTTAGCAAAGCAAAACATGTTATTCGCATAAAATATGATAAAACTTCTATGCAACTAACGTTCTCTTTAATATTTATTACGTTATAATATAACTTATTCCGATCCAATTGTAAACTTACCAACTAACTATCACCCTGTTCCTACGAATATTCTGAAAGTTATATTCTGAAACATATCTTTCGCCTCTTCAAAATGCAAATCATCTGGTATTTGATAATGCCTTAGCAAAGTGAAACAGGTCAATACCATCAAATAAAAACTTCATGAAAATAGACGTTTTCATTATTAATAATATCTCTTTACCTTAAATATATCACTAAAATCTCTTGAATCAAAACTTGTTTAGTTTTAATTATATCAGTTTAACATATTTACTTTCTATGGAATGTAGATACCTTTTCGACGATACGTGACGTGACGTAATAAATAAACTATATGAAAATTCAGAACATATATCCAAAAACATTCAAAATTATATCTTCTTCTTCTTTTAATAGATCTGACAATCTGTGACACAGAAATCATGTCTCGTGGGATGATGAAGACCAGCTGTCCCTTCATCACTTATGGCGGTCTTCCAGGTGGGCGGTGTCCGGAGGGGATTTCATAAGCAGCTGTATATGCGAGTCTGTCACCATCCGGGTTACATGGTCCCTTCAGTATCTTCTTCTGGATCTATTCCACTGAACGATTTTCTCTATTTCGCAAATTTTTCTTATGACTGCGTTGCGGACACGATCTCGGAGAGTATTTTCAGTTTTTTTTTCCAAAATTATGAAATTTCAAAAACATTCAGAATTCAAGTATTAAAATTATTTAATTAAAAAGATAAAGTTACCCAACAATATAAGTAGCTAAAATGCCATATTTCAATGCGAACTGTTTCAGGACAGATAATACTTCCATTTTTATTAGTAAGAGAAAACATAAAGGCGGTTTTGCTAAAACCAGAATCTAACAGGGACTGTCGGTGAAAATACAGAATTTTATCCATATCTGGAATTAAAAATTAATAATTACCAAACATTTAAATTTTCAAAGGTTCTTCGAACATCAGGTATAAATAGCATTTTTCCTTAAGATTTAGTTATATGTAAATCTTTTTCGGGATCAAGTTTCAATGATAAAACAAATAACCCTCACGTTAATTCCCGCAGGAGTAGGCAGAAAGAATGAACCGCCACGCTACTTTATCTGACACACCTCTCTAGCTTCCTCCGAATTCATACAACGAATTACACTCGCACGTCGACTCTTCCGACTTCTAACCTAACCAACCTTTAAAATTTGATTCATTTGGTTATGCCATGTTTTCCTCGGTCTCCCTCGACTCCGTACTCCATTAATCAATAATTAATATAAATAAAAATGTCTACACACATTTGATAATGCCTTAGAAAGACGAAACATGTCATTCCATCTAAAATATAATAAAACCCCTAGAAGACAGATGTTGTCTTTCATATTAATTATTTGATATATAGTTTTATGGGGTTATAATTAGGAATACAAGTTAAAGTGTAGTAGATTAAAGACGACATTCATTTTAAACTTAAATATTTTTAGGAGTTAATTGAACACTTTGTATAAGAACCACTTTATTTAGAGTACGGAGCGCCAACCGGTTTCACATTTTTTATCGAGCTTCCTCTGAGCTGTACGCAAACTGTTTGTAGTGGCTATACACAAACAGTTTTAGCATAGTCCTGAGGAAGCTCGTAATAGAGTGAAACCGGTTGTCGCTCCTTACTCAAAATAAAGTGGTTTTTAAAAAAAGTGTTCAATTAAATTTTTCAATATGTCAAACCACCAAGTATTAGCTTCTTACCAAAGTTTAAATATTTCAACCAAAAACTCACTTAAATTTCCGGGATACATTTTATAATTTTCCTTCCGTGAAAATATTCACGTGCCGCCCACGCGGATCCCTCTCGGATTACTCACTCGGCTAAAGCAACCGTGTACTAAAATTTATTATTCAAATGAGAGTAAGTGATTTGCTTTTGATGATTGCTAAAATGGTGCAGAAAAGGGGCGAGAGCAAATTTGCAAATACATCACAGAAATTAGCCGAAAGAGTAATTACACTACGGGCCTAATTAGATTATTCCGGAGCTATTTTGAGATCATAATATTTCATTCGGGCGAAATATCTCGTGTTTAAGACGAACTTATATCACTTATGCCATGTGCACGAATTTGATATACACACTAACCTATTCTTAAATTTAGGTAGCATATTCACAACGGATGGCCGAACACAAAGTGACGTCAAAAGATTGATTGATGCGGGTAACAAATTGAATGGAACTTTAAATGTACTATTGGATTTTTTTTAAATACGAGAGTGTATACCAGAAAAACTTCGGGCACATTATGAGAAATGATAAACACAAAGTGCTTCAACGGATTGTCCGATGTAAAATTAACGGAAATTGTCGGGAAAAGAAGAAAATCCTGGCTACAAAACCTTCGAGAATGGTTCAGTTGCAGCACAACTTCCTTATTCAGAGCTGTTTCAAAGGTAGAAATTGATGCTGCCCAACCTTCGATCGGAAAGGAACGACTTGAAAAAGAAAAGTTATACCTTCCGATATCTAGGACCTGGTAAGAGGAGCTGATTAGAGGAGCAGAAGAAATACAAGCCCATGTCAACAAGACAGCTGCAATATCTGGTGCTTTAAAATATACAATATGGAAAAATAACGACATGGCCATTAAGAGTAAGACAAAAAATTATAAAGCATGCGTATAGCCGATAACAACATAATGTGACGTTGAAACAAGGGCAGACACAGTCAATACCAAACAAGGTTTAAAGACTTCTGAGATGAATATACTGAGGATGATAGCAGGAAAGACACTAAGAGATCACGTGAGGATTACCAGAATAAGAGAGATATATGAGACAAATAATATTATAAGATGGATTGGACAGCGAACAAGGGAATAGTACGGTTACATTTAAAAAAAAACACCACCAGATCCCCCAATATGGCACAACATAATCAGCCTGGCGGAACTGGTTCTCGTGGAAGACCTCCTAAATGATGGAAGGACAGCAGAGAATCCAGCTCACAGGAGGTGCAACCTTCTGGAGAACAGACCATATATTGACGATTTTTTTTTAACTCAAATTGTGTTTTTTACATTTCTTAAAAGTAGAATTGATATTTTAAATAATAATTTATTAACAGCCAATCTAGCCCACTGCTGGACTTCTCCACACACTCGTATCTTGCATCCTCTGCATCCAGTCACCAGGCTTTTTTTTAATTATCAGACCATCGTGAACGGGGCCTCCCTATGCTTCTTCTATTTTCACTATCTTTCTTTGGTCTCCCAATCTGGCAACATTTTCTGCAAGTGACTATTTAAGCTTATCCACCCTTTCGACGACATGCATTACTCCCGACCTTCGAGATATCTTAGTGTTTCATATTCGACCTGACAGCTTTATATGTACGAGTAGCATGGCTACTCGTATACATAGAACTCTCATCTTTCGTGTTTCCTTTATACTTACTACACGCAGTCTCTTAATAGTCGATTTGAAAAGTGTAAGCGTTTTGAATCTACATGTCAGTACGCATTTGTTTCTTATAATAATTAATTTAGAAATCTTTCATTCATTCATTCATTTCTCAGCGCTACATCCCGGTGTGCGACTTGACCTCCTCCACAATGGTCCTCCACTGAGTTCTGTCTCTGGCCATCTCTCTCCATTCCCCAGCTTCTTTCATTTTCTCCCAATCTTGTTCCACGCAATCCGCCCATATTTTCCTCGGTCTGCCTCTTGGTTTTTTTTCCGTGAGACATCCATCTGGATATAATTTATAATGTTCTACCCTCTGGCATTCTTTCCACATGGCCTACCCACCGTAGGCGTTGAGACTTACAGAATCTCACTACTGTTTCCTGGTTAATAAGTTCTTCAAGTTCAATATAGAATTAAAAAATGTCATTTTTTTATAGCCTCAATGTTCTCAAATATGTGTTTTCTGTTTATATTTCTAATTTTAATCTCTTATTTGATTTGAATAATAACTAAATTCTTAATGAAAACCTCCACATTTTCCTTCGTATTCTGGCGACATCCGGCCGCCTTCCTTAAAGTGTCAAGCAACACAGGAAATTAAGTTTCCTTCTTATTAACTACGGCTTATTATAAGAAATATAAATAAAGGGAACCGTTTTGAATACGGCGAGAACCATACAAACATGCACAGGTATTGTAGCGTTTTATCGCCCATTAAGGTTAATTAAAATGCCCCTGAAAAAATATTTATTTTCGCGTAAAGCTAAAAAAACACTTAGGATAATGAATTTATTTCCGTGAATGGCCGAACGGCCGACCAATTTTCTGGCAGAGCGTACGGACCTTTATTTTCTAAATTAACATTCAAAACTGAGGTACCACTCGCATTTTTGGCAAGGACCTTTAATTTATCCAGTGGAAGGGGGCGTTAAATTATACGGAGTGCAGCCGTTGTACGTGCTTCTTATAATAATTTAGTACTTATCCGCTAGCTAAGTGTGTGTTTCTTTAATTTCCTTTATACATTAATGGCAAAGAAGCATTATTTTACCGCATACCCTATAACGGAGATTATACAAAGTCACTCCAGCATCCCTGAATACCTTATCAATGTTTTTATTTCTTGAACAATTATGTAAAACTCCACATATAATATCATAGTGAACTTGAACAAAAACATCATTTTACAAATATTTGTGAAATGTATACTTATATCTGTATACGAATCTTGGATTTTCACCTGTGGGTGGTTAATTTAAATTTTTAATTGTATCTCAATAGAGACGAAGAAACAAACTGGAAACTGAATATGGATGATCAAGGTGTTTACAGGACTTATGACCTGTCATTGGTTGGGTTAAGCGCACGCTTTATGTAATTACAACATTCCCCATTCCACCATTGTTATTATGATCATGCATGATACATTTTTGGAAGTTGTATATATACTCCAAATCCATACCTATCTTCACGTGTCAGTTCCAGTTAGCCATCTATGTAGATTTGATTGTATCTTGATCATCCATATTCAGTTTCCAGTTTGTTTCTTCGTCTCTATTGAGATACAATTAAAAATTTACATCATTTTACATTTCAAATACTTTTACTACACCGCAAGTATTTTCATTAAACAATCAGTAAACACTTTTTTTTTTCTATAATCGTCTTCACTTTGTGTTGTGGATTCATATTAGAATAAATATAACTGCACTTAGTACTTTTACAACATTTTATTACACCTTTCACAGACATGTTTCGATTATGACACAACTTTTTTCAATTTACATTTTTTTACTATTTGGAAAAGTGCAATTAAGTGTTGTGAAAATACTGTTAATAATTTAAAGTGCAAATATATTATAATAATTAAAAAAAAAAATCAGATTACTTTTTATGTTTCTTACTACGTTACGTTAGTCTACGTTAGTTTAAATTGTTAATGTTAAGGGCATGACAAAACCCTACAAATATTTTTTTCAATGTTTTTTTTTGTTATAAAATACACTGTGACTAAATAGATATAAAATAACATTATATAATGTTTACATATTTTTAAAAAATATGAAAATATTCTATTATTTTACATTAAAGTTATTATTTTTTAACTTAATATGGGAATGGTATTGTTTTTATTAAAAACATATCACTTCTTTAAAATATAATAAAACTTTCAGAAAATAATATTTAATATTTAACAAAGCATGTTCCCTATTGTTCAAGAAACAATAAATACTTCTAAAATACTAATAAATTAGTTCAATTATTGTTTCGTGTTCTTACGTATAAAATAATCAAAAAAATAATTGTTCAGTTATATTCATTAAAAACAAATATTCAAAAAAAATCTATGCTTTTAAATTTAACAATCATATTTTGTACCATTTGATTGTTAAATTTAACATTCAGAAAGCTCAACCACCTGCTCTAATAGGATGTGCCTAATTAGCATTGCAGTCAACATCGGGCAACTTGCGTCATTGAATTTCGACTTTGAACGTGTTAATTTTCAGACAGCGATGGCGAGTTGGCGAACTAATAATAAATTGATAACTCCGCTAGACTCTGCCCAAAGCGGATTTCAAACAACAAAGCTACTGCCGATGAGAGGATTTTGCGATTATGAAGAAAGCAATCGTGACGTCACTGCAGAGATAAATCAAATGGTCAATTTGTATTATACAACATTTTGAATGTATACAAATACTTGTAGACGAATACTGGATTTTATTTACCCATTGCGGGTTATTAATTCAAGGATTAATTTTTATTTCAATAGAGACGAAGATGCAAACTAGAAACTGAATATGGTGATCGAGGTGTTTACAGGACTTATGACCTGTCTGTATGACTTACGAATTGTGGTGTTGGATATTAAAATATATACAACTTCCAAAATTTGTCAGACATGGTGGTCATAAGAAAGGTGGAATGGGGAATGTTGAAATTACATAAAGCTTGCGCTTAACCCAACCAATGACAGGTCATAACACCTCGATCACCATATTCAGTTTCCAGTTTGCATCTTCGTCTCTATTGAGATAAAAATTAATCCTTGGGTCAATTTGTAACTGAAATATTATATTAATTATATTTAAATGTTAATACTCATAATTTAATATTTAAAAATTATTCAAAAACGCCAAAAAACAAAATATAACATAATAAACCAGGTGCATATTAATATTATTGAGATAATAATATTAAATTTACTCAAACGATTTTATAGAAACCTCTTGATGGAAGTTCATTTTACAGGTAGGTATATAGTATTACAGGTAAATCCATTGTATTGATATATGAATCTTCTTAAATATTTTTAATATCAATATTTAAATTCAGTAAATTTTACATAAATATTTGAATTGTAAATAAAACACCTATTTTTAAACCTGTAGTGTATTTAAACCTGTAGATGGAAGCGTCTGTAGCTTCCGAAACTAGTCGTGTAAAATATAATACTTAAGTGGTGAAAAACTAGTGTTTTATTTACAATTGAATCATTTCCTACCACAAAGTGAATGCCGAAACAATAAATAAATATTTGAAGATTATTTTTGTACAGAATCATGTATACCACCCCTGATCTGTATATATTTATATAAAGGACTCGGTTTGCAACAGTGTCACCAGTCTGTAGAAGCCAGCGAGCCTGGCGAAACCGGTCGCTGTCAAAATAAACCAATATTGTGGCAATCATGCTCTTGGCACTCTGCCACGAAGGTCGTCGAATATTATTATTATTATTATGTTAAATCACTCTTTACATCATTACAGCCCGAGTAAAATCGATGTAAAGGGTAAAACTATCATTTTGATTTTCGTAACATATTATAGGTAGCTACTAGTAAATCTATCGCCATTTTATAATCACGTGAATTTTAAACCAGACCAAAGACAGTGTGACACTCATACTGACATCGCCGGGAATCGAACATGGGACCGAAACTGGAGTTTGGCAGTTATAGCTCTTGCCACACTGCCACAAAGGTCGTTGAATATATACCCAAGATACAAAAAAATATATTGCTACGAACTGTGAAAATCTACGCACTTATCCACCATTAGGGAAAAGTTAAACACAATGGTTATGTAATAGTATTTTTAATGGATTTAACCGAGGCACACCCTCTAAAAAACGTATCAACTGTAAAATTCTGTTTCTTTAGTATTGAAATATAGATGTAAACTGATCATTGATAACACACCTATTGAGTTATTCATGCGATTCACTTACCTAGGCATAGAGATCGGTAGCTACAGTGACCTATATGACGAGGTGCGAGCACAAACTAACAAAGCGACATCCGTGGCTGGCTGCTTGAGAGACCCTATATGGAGAAACAAACACATGCTAACCGAAAGCAAAGTTAAGATATACAAGACATGTATTCGCCCCATCATGACGTATGGAATAGAGGTCAGAGCCGATACCCATAGAACTAAGAACCTTCTTAGAGTAGCAAAAATGCGAACTCTACGCTCCATCGCAGGCAAAACCCTCAGAGATCGGATCAGATATGAAACGATAAGGTCTGTCTGTGGTGTTGAAGACATAGTGAGATGGGGAAGAAGCAGAAGGCGCTTTTGGAGAGATCACGTGGACCGCATGGAGAATATAATAATTGCCGAAATTGTTAAAGATGAGAACCCAAGCAGCAAGAGATTACCAGGAAGGCCGCCGAAGTGATGAAGAGATGGTTGGACATCATCATCCCAGGACAGCCCACCGTCACAAACAGGTCATACGACCTAAACTAAGAGGAAGAAGAAGAAGAGAAGAAATATATTCTAATTTTATTAAATAACACATAATTGTTAACTGTCTAAAGAGGTTACGGCGGCTTATAATGTAGCGATGAAAATAACAAAGTACTGAAGAAAGCATCGTACTACAGTTTATTATTCACCAAAAATCTTTTTGCTGGGGACGATGTAAGGAGGTGTAAATAATTGTTGGCGTTAATGAACAGCCAAGTGCAGCTTCCAACGTGTACGAAATGCACGTCGCTGGAAAATTACATGCGAGATACGAGGAAAAATTAAGGAAAATTTGTGATATTCAACCTCTGTATGACAACGAAAACTAAAAATAGAACAAAACAAAATTCATAAATAATCTTACAGAATATAATACTTCATCTTCTTCTTCTTTTTTAAATAGATCTGACAATCTGTGGCAAAGAAATCATGTCTCCTGGGATTTAAAGGTCCAGCTGTCCTTCCATCTCTTAAGTGGTTCTTCATGTGGACGGTATCAGGAGGGGATTTCGTAAGCGGCTGTATATGCGAGTCTGTCACTATCCATTCTGGCTACATGGTGCCTCCAGTATCTTCTTCTGGATCTACTCCATCGAACAATATCCTCTATTTGCAAGTTTTTCTTATGTCTGCGATAAGGACACGAACCTAAAGAGTTTTTCTATAATAATAATGGATCTTAGATGTTCTTAGCAGACCTTGGTTCATACAGTGTCGGCCCGCGTCTCTACAGCATACGTCATGATAGGTCGCATGTATGTTATGCCTTATTTGTGGAAAATCTCCAAGATCAGTCCCATCTTCAAGAGCGGCCCGAGAGAATCAGTTGAAAACTACAGACCTGTAGCAATACTGTCTGCTCCGGCCAAACTCTTCGAATCTATTATTTATAAAATGATTCTCCCTAGAGTTGAACCCTTCATAATTTCAGAACAACACGGATTCAGGAAGGGGCGCTCTACTGAAACCAATCTTATGATTTTCACAGAATATGTGACAAGGGCTTTGGACAATGGTCACCAGGTTGACTGCTCTTATAATGACTTTTCTAAAGCCTTTGATACCGTCAACCATGATGTACTTCTGCGAAAGCTGTCGGAGATTGGTTTCTCTTCAAAGTCGGTTTTATTTTTTATTAGCTACCTGAGGGAGAGGAAACAGTTTGCCTCATACGGTATATTTCAATCTGCACTTTTTCCCGTATATTCCGGAGTGCCACAGGGCTCAAACCTTGGTCCACTCCTCTTCACCATCTTCATTAATGATGTCGCGAGGGTTATACAATTTTCGCGATTTCTTTTATTTGCAGATGATCTTAAATTATTCCTTGAGATAAAAAGCCCCGAAGATTGCCTCCATCTCCAGTCAGATATAAATAATATCGTCCGCTGGAGTAAAACCAATCAAATTTATTTCAATATCTCTAAATGCGTAATTTTATCTTTTACGAGAGCATTGCGTACTGTTTATTACAGATACACAATGGATAACCAGCAACTTAAGCGTGTTTCAACGATAAAGGATCTTGGTATCGTTTATGAAAGTAGGCTGACTTTCCATGCTCACATCGAGAGAATATGTGGAGTTGCACTGAAAATGTTGGGATTTATTCTCCGAACTGGTAGAGTTTTCAAGAATCCCTATGTTTTGCGAATTTTGTACAACTCATTGGTCCGGAGCCGGCTCGAGTGTGGCTCGGTGATATGGAGTCCCCACGAGGCGAGATACTCGCTCATGTTAGAGAGGGTTCAGAAAAGATTTCTGAGATATCTCTACATGAGGGAGTTTGGTAGCTATCCGTGGCTTTATCCCACTGCATTCCTCTTGGGCATGCTGGGGACCAATAGTTTACAGATAAGAAGGGATGGGTGCACACTTACCCATTTCTTCAGACTTATCAGGGGATTCTTTGAGAACTCCGTCATCTTGGAGGCTATCCATCTTTATGTTCCGGATGGCTATCTTCGACAGCGTCAGCACAGACTGTTTTATCTCCCAGCATGCAGAACCAACCTGCCTCTGGTGATGCCGGTGGGGAGAGCAATCAAACTGCTGAACATGATCGCTTCGGAGATCGATGTCTTTCATATTCGTGAAAGTACATTCAGAAGACAAATACTCTTGACTTTGGAGAGTATTTTGTATTCCTAATGTCGAACCATCTCTCATGCGTTCCTGGTATTATATATTCCTTATGTTTTACCTGTTCTCAATAGATGCCTTAAACTATAAAAAATGTTTGTAATGTCTTTTGAGAAAATAAACTGATTTGATTTGATTTGATTTGATTTATCGCATCTTGCTGTCAATACACATGTGCTTGTTCTTCCAGATGTCAACACGCATGTGCTTGTACTTCCAGAATCATTTTATATGTAAATTAATTACTGAATATCCTATTTTATTACTTATATACTGTTTTTAATTTAATTTTGGATACGATCATCTGTTTTACATTTCTTTCTTATTTCGTCGGTCAGTTTTCTATCACAAATCGTTTTCTCTCGCACATTCCTACTTTCCTTCCTACTTTCATCCTTCTTTTTCCGGCTCTAAGCTTCACTCCCATTCATTTTTATATGCCGTTAAACAAATTATTCGGTAAATTAATTGTACGACCTTCGTGCAGAGTGGCTAAAGCTAAAACTGCAACTCCGAAAATCACGGTTCGATTTCCGGCGATGACAAAGTGAAAATAAAATCTTTGGGCTGGTAGAATTCATGTGACAATAAAAATGACGATAAACAAGCCAACAATCACATGTCATGGGAATCAACAGCTTACAAGTTGTATACATTAATTGGGTTCAAATAAACTGTTTTACACAAAAATGTTGTATATAAGGCATTATCAAATGTGAACATGTAAAATGACGAAATATGTCGTTCACATAAAATATAATAAAACTATTAGAAAACAGACGTTTTCATTTATATTCATTATTTAATATGGAGTTTTACATCATCTTTCAAGAAACTATAAAGTCTTTTGAACGTGGTCACGTGGTAATTTTAAGTGAAAATGGAATACGGAATATGATACTAGCAAAAATTATTGTTTGAAATCTAAAGTTGGATATGCAGAAGCAGAAAGGGGGCGAGATAAGCTGAAAACTTGGGGGCAGGGCGGGAGCAGTCACTTTCCGGACGCGAGATTTACCCACGCGCTAAGGTCACGCCGGCTCTAGATTTATAACCCACTATTTCTTTCCGAGACTCGCCCTGCGGGGGCTTGCGTCCAACCGGCCAGAACTCGGTATTCCAAAACCGGACACTGACTTTAAACGAGTTAACGTGTAACTGTATTTTAAGTGCCTACTCTTACGACCCTTATGTATACCAGGCATGAAACTGTCAAAAGAAGGATGAAAATGGAATAAATGCAGTAGAAATGTGATCTCGAATGTGTAGTAAATCTATTTATATTTTATTTATCTTTTTTAATTTGTATATACTTTGTATATACAGCACTAACTTGAAAAAAATAAAATCATATATCAGACATATTTCGGACAACCGGTCCTTCCTCAGTGATAATATGAAGACACATATTTAAATATGAAGAAAGAATGGTAAAAAAAATTATATATAAAAATATACATATGACGAAAGAATGGTAAAAAAATTATATGTTAATGATGTAAATTAAACCAGAAAAAGAGGAAGACCGAGGAAAACGTGGCACGATCAAATAAATCAAATATTGAATGTCGGCCATGTGAGGAGCCAGAGGAGCCAGGAAGCGAGAGAAATATATCAGGAAAGAAAAGTGTGGCAGTCCATTCTTTCTGCCTACCCCTTCGGGGAGACGACGTAATGGCTAGTTAGTTAGTTAGTCATATTTAAAATACTCGTATTATACAAATATGATCAATTTTGCCAGATGTTATAAATATTTTTTTAAATATAAATATAGAGTTATAGAGTAAAAAATCTTTATAACATCTATCCAAATTGATCATATTTGTAAACAATTTTATAATATTTTAAATATGTATCTTTATAATATCACTGAGGAAGGACCGGTTGTCTGAAACATGTCTGATATATAATTTAATTTATTTTTTAAGTAAGTGTTGTATATACATTGTATATAAAAAAAGAAAAAGACAAATAAAACATCTACAACACAAAGTATGGCGAACATAGAAGAAACCATACGTATTTTTTTATTTATTCGATTTAATATGGGATTATCGTAAGAGGACTCTCATTTTTGATACCCCACTATTTATGACATAAGTGACTCTTTTGAATATTATTAGAGCCAGTAAATATACTTATTTCAGTATACATAAAACTAACATCATCAAATTTAAGTTATAACATATTAATAACATCATTAGGTGAAAGTTTCGGCATACAATTTCATTCATCTAATTTGCATAAAAAATGTATAGGAGATTCAAAATATTTTGTTCAAATAAACAAAATTTAATGATACAAAATATTTTGTTTGAATAAATAAATCTAAATGATTTTTCATTTCAAAAATACGTTACAATTTACTGTCAGCTTATGTTAAAAAATATAATTTTTTCTATATAATTTAAAAAAAATTATAAATATACAGATCCATACAAGATTACATTACAGGATATTGATATGAAAAATTTAACAGATTAGTCTTGATTTTTTTATAGTCTTAATTGGAAATATAAAAAGAAAATGTTATATTAATTAATGTTTTACGAACAATATAAAAATGATAAAAATTCTGCACGGCTTCCACCGGTTTTGGCAGCTCGCTGCCGTCTTCTGGTCACCAGAAGGTGATAGTCAAGAAAACAGCCATAAATCCAAGTGGAATTAAACTCAACAAATATAATAAAATATTATTTTTCATTTTATTTGGCATTATTTTCAACGATGAACTTAAACCAAATTCAATAAACAAAATTATTATGTTATGAATAAAATTATGAAAGGGTCGTGGAGATGGTTCGGTCACATGAAAAGAATTAATGAAAGTATATGTGAATGACGACCTTCGTGGTCGAGTGGAAAGTGCAATGACTGCCACACCAAAGGTTCCAGGCTCGATTCCCGGCAATGGCACTGTGATTGTCACACTGTATTTGGTATGTTGTAAAATTCACGTGACAATAAAATGGAGATAGATTAGCTACTTATCGCATGTCACAAGAATCAATATGATAGCTATGCCCTTTACGTCGCGCTGTAATAATGTAAAGAGCGATTCAACAAATAATAATAATAATAATGTTCACGATGTATACAGAACAAAAATTAGAAAATTTTCGAGGAATGCGTGGTACGATCAAATTAAACAAATATTCAATGTCCCCCTTGTAAGAAGTCGGAAAAATCGACGTGCGTGCATGACACATTTGGAGAAATCTCAAGAAGTATGTCTGGATAGAGCAGTATAGCGGTGCATCCTCTCAGCCTACACCCCCGGGAAAACGTTGTATCGATTAGTTAGTTTATAGGGACTTCAGACTGGACCAGTCTATCGATGCCAGGGAGCCTGGCGAAATCGTTCGTTATTGTAAATAAAGTTCTTAAAAACAATATTTTATTAATTATTTATTGAAAAATACGCTTGAATTTAAAACTAACTAACTAACTAACCATCACCCCGTTTCTCCGGAGAGGTAGGCAGAAAGGATTGACCGCCATACTGGTCTGTCCTGACGCATCTCTCTAGATTCCTTTACATTTGTTCTTGTATACATTATTATAAACTTTTTTATCTCGTCCATTCGTTCCGTATATCCAAACCATCTCAGGGATCCTTTTTTAATTTCTTCCTTATTTCGACATTCAGTATTTTATCATATTTTTTTTCCTACACATTCTTCTCAGTGATCTCATTTCTACGACATTTTTCCCGATTTCATCATTTTTTTGCCAGCTCCAAGGTTCACTTCCATACATAAAGGTTGGAACTAGACTTCATTGTGTACTGCCATCTTTGATATGAATTTAAGTTATCGCGATATGAATTATTCCGTGGTTGGTACAATATATCACGCGTTAGTTACTCTTTCTGAGATCACGCCCCTCACGCATGTGCGCAATATTTTTCCATAGAGTCAAAGTTATAACTCGCAACATTCCACATAAATTATTACAAAAGCAGAATTTACATTCTCGGGAGACTGGAGAAGCCCCAAATCCGAACAACAAAGTTCCTAAGCCAAGGGCAGAAACCATAGCCGGGGCTTGGGTAGTTCTTGCTAAGCCCCGTTCTCACGCAGCGGAGTGTTCCCATGTCCCGCTAGCTGTAAGCCCGTCTATACAGGGTTGCCGCAATACATCACTTTTACTAAGAAAAATATCACCGCAGATTTTATTTTAAGAATTAATAAATTACATTTTGAATGTATAATTAATCATTATTAAGGATTAATTGTATCTCAATAGAGACGAATATGTAAATTGTTTGAAAACAAGAGAAAACACAAATATGGTGGTCGAGGCGTTTACAGGACTTATGACCTGTCATTGGTTAGGTTAAGCGATCGCTTTATGTTAACAACATTCCCCATTCCGCCATTCTTACGACCACCACGTCTGACAATTTTTTGAAAGATGTATACAGGTATATGGTACTATGTTGAGCAACACTTCACATTTTTAGTTCAATCTACACTAGCGCCATCTATTAAGATTAGGTGTAAGCATTAAGCAGGAAATCTTTATTGATGCAATGTGAAAGGCTCATAAATTTTCCACGTTTAAGTTTATTTCTAAAAATATGCCTACATTCTTGAATTTCGTTAATTTCTGACATTTTTTGATGACTAAAAGATGGCAGCAGTGGCAGTACTCCCATAGAAGCCCGGCTTGCGTAATAAATTTTAAATCAAAACCTCTTCTGGCTTACAGAGGTTCAGCTCTTGTGGCTATTCCGCTTACGTCCGATGGGAACATTGTTGGAAGGTGATTTGGTGAGTTGATTCAATTTTTTTTATGCAAGCCGGGCATCTGGGTCTCTATGGGAGTACCGCCACTGGATGACAGTGAGCTACCAAAATCTATCGAAAATAAATCAAATTAAACTAAATATGTATTACAAAGAAATGATTTTATATATTTTTAAGAAAATATTACACAACCACAAGGAAATAAACATGTGATATGAGAGCCGTGAATTTGATAAAAGATTTACTCTAGTTGATCTGCAAGTATTTTTGTTTTGATTATTTTTTCAGGTATATATTCTCCATGTTAACTAATTAACTAACTTACCAAATTGCAGTTTTTCTGGAAGAATTTTGGGTTAGGATGGTACACCACATATTTCTATCCTGACAAAGTTTTCGATCTTCCTGTCATTACTAGCAGACCAATAGATTTTTGCAACATCGATCATGTCGGCTATTTACTGATTATATTATTTGTTATTTATTGTTTCTTGAACAATGATGTAAAACTCCATATTAAATCATTCATATGAATGAAAAGTCTGCATTCTAGGAATTTTCTTAAATTTTGTATGGAATGACATGTGGAAATTCCTAGAAGGCAGACATTTTCATTCATATTACTTAGTTACTTGTTATATTTTTCTCAGCCGTCATTGACCATTAAACTGCATTATTAGATCTTTTTAACTAATAGTATCTAATCCGTTGGCTCCTTATGTTTGAATCATCTTAATGGCATTTTCTTAATATTAACATAAACGCGTGTATTTGCCTTACATTTCTTTCTAACTTTCTCGTTAGGTATTTCGTCATACATTGTCAAGTGATGTAAATTCTAAAATGTTTTAATTTATACGGCATTATCCTACTTCTTCTTTCTGTGTCCTGTCAGGTCTCCCTTACGTTGACTATCACCCTCATAATGATGACCTGGGGAAAAATATCCAGAGTGGTATCCCCTTGCCTTCTCTGGAAGATTTTCTGTCGGGGTTACCTTCCCTTAGCTGGGTGTATCCATTTTTATGGCGCTGGAAGCTCACCATTCGTCCTCTTTCTATCTGCTATGGCACTAAGTAATATGTGCCACATTGTCCGAGGTTCGCGAGGTCTTTAAAAGACCTCTTGTGGACGCTAGAGAGTTGAACTTGATAGTAGTGTTGCCGTTGTAAATTCAACATGGCGCCTTACAACATTTTGTAGAGGCATACGTTCCAGCAAAACATACCTCATCGTAGCCCTACTACCCTTTTGAACCCTTTTTTCCTACTATCAAGCTTATATTGTCAACATCAAAATTCACTACAATACTTACTTACTTACTTTCTATGGCCATACAACTCTTCGTCCTTGATGATTTTGCTCCAAGCTCCTCGATCCTGCACCTTTCGCTCCTAACAGTTGAATTGCCCAACCAAGACAGATCAGCCGAAATTCACTACAATACACACATATAAACTTAAAGTTTATTTTCGATATTTAAAAATATGGCAACCCTATTCATAGCAGTCGACAAATATTATGGGAAAGTTATTTGTCTCGGGCGGGGCCCGCGGGAGTGATTAGCCGAACTGAGCTTCGGTTGCTGTCGGCTGAGGATTCGGCCCGAAGTTACGGCGGTATCCCGACATGTCGTGAACTATATGTCTGTACTCGGTTCGTATTGAACCCTGTAACCTTGCATCTGCGTGACATTGTTTCGATCGAGCGCCCTTCAAACTTATGTTAGGTTTGATAAGGTTATGCTGATTTCGTGTTCAATTATGATATCTCATTTTTTTAAAGTGCATATTTTGGATATTTTAAACTAACTAACTAACTAGCCATCACGCCGTCTCCAGAAAGGGTAGGCAGAAAGAATGGACTGCCACACTTTAATCAATGCGGCACTCCATCCTTCTCTTTTCGCCCTCGCGTGAGACGCGGTGTGATGGGTCGCGAACCTCATCGCCACCAATAGGCATCTCCCGCGCACACTTCGATCGTTCAACGTCTACATAATAAATCTAAAACAAATTATATAAAATACAATGATATAAAATAAAATAACAAAGAAAAATAATTTAACACAAAATGTTCTTTTATATGGTGCACTTGTCGCCAGCTGGACGATCCGGACATTTAATTTCGCTTCCACGTTATCCACTGTCTTTTTAATAAACTGTAATTAGGCACTTAAAATAATCGTACACCAGCAAAAACTTTAAAATATTATTGAAGAACTTATTCAAATTGTCAGTGGAACAAATGAAAAATTTATTTTTACACCTGTCAAAATTCTTTTTATAAACGAAAAAAAAACTGGTATAATTTTAACATCGAAACAGTGAAAACGTATTTTGTGTTACATATAACTATCATAAAGTGCGGCAACAATCAAATTGATTAAAACAATTCACTTATACACGAAATATTTTCAATTTACGGGAGCACCATATGAACCAAACCAAATTTTATGATTATGTTATTTGAAAAATATATTTTAAATCTTGTTCTGCATATAAATTGCCAGTGGTTTTTCTTTCCCTACGAAATGACTTAATAGGTAGTTACATATTTAGTGTATTTGGTACAGTGTATTTAACCACCCTAAGTATTTAAACGTACGTGATACGTTCACTGTGACTGTACCATTCTGCGCTATCCCGTATCACGTACGCGCTTGAGAAAAAGTAATGTACCTAAAATGTACAAACTCTTAGGGATACGCGCGTGTACCAACAACACTCGAGTACAAGTCTTTAGACTCTTCGTTTTTGGATCCTTTCATAATTTTATTCATAATACTTTCTTTCGCTCTACATTGATCCTTATATCCGCATTTGAAATTCTGTCGTACATAGTTTTATCACACATACGACTTAAGGTTCTCATCTCTACCACATTTATTATTCTCTCGTCCTTCTTCTGTCAGCTCCATGCTTCATTTCCATGTATCAAGGTTGGTGCTGAAACTCAATTTTTGCTTTCATGATAATAACTTGTTTCCAATAACAGCTTCATTCTCTTTGTTAACTTTATACATTACACATGAATTAAAATTTGTGAGAGTAAAAAACTTCTGTGAATGTATCTTCAAAAACATATAATAAAATTTATCATTTTCTTCATCGTCGATAACTTTATGAATGGTTCCCCTAAAGCTAAATGAAACGAACGCTATGTTCGCATACGCATTCGTAAGTCATGGACATTCACATTCAAGAAACAGTTTTAGCAATAAAAATGTAAAAACTTTTTCTGAATGTTTCCAGAAAAATCTCAGTATCGGGAAATGTTTTTCAGGGAAACCTGAAAAGTTACTTAGAGAGGGACTTTATGATGGAAAAATAAAAAAATAAGTTTTCGTGTATTTTGTTTTGGAAATTCCGGAAAATATAAAAAGCCGAACTCGCAAAGACAAATCAGGTAAACATCTTTTCCATATTATTTAAATAATATATTTATTTTAATATTCAGCGTAACACCTATGTTTTTGTAACTATAAAATAATCATAATCTTAAATTTAAGAATGCACAAAAGCAATTTTATCTTATAATGGTGGATATACATAATAATTTTGCTACCATCATCTGACGACCATACAGTTAATTATTAATAATTCAAAGAAATACACGTATTTAAACAAAACTTCACAAAAAGCAATATGTAGGTAGATTTGAAAAAAATCTTCACATAATTTTCATCATCTTAATTCTTCTTAACCTTCTTATCTAGACTGCCTCTACAATTTTTCTCCAAATTTTCCCGTTTTGTCAACATCAGTCCATCTTTTAGGGGTATCATGTCCTCCATTGGAATTCAAGGTTCAATGTTCAGGGACCAAGCTCTTATTCTAAAAAAAGCTTCCAGCATTTTAATTTTATTTTTACTTTTACGGTTTTTAATCAAATAACCCTAGTTTCAGAGTGGCAAAAGCTATGACTGCCGCACCGAAGGTCCCATGTTCGATTCCCGGCGATGACAGTGTAATTAGCACACTGTCATTGGTCTGGTGCAAAATTCACGTAACAGTAATGACGATAATAGCGATAGATTATTGTTGTCAGTTGAACCCCAATGAGAACTTAAAATTTTTTTTTAAATTGAATCATAATATTTGTTATAACAAAAGCATAAATGTTCCAAAATAAATCTTTATAACATCTGTCAAATCATGTAAACAATTTTATAATAGTTTTAAAAATGTATCATTACTGAAGGACAGTTTGTCCGAAACATGTCTATTTAATTTTATTTAATATTAGTGTTGTATTTACTAATTGTATAAAAAAAAGGGAAATAGATTTTAATTTCATTTATTTACAAAAAGATCACAAGCATAACAGATGCTTCAATCCAAGTCGTCTGCAACCTCACAATTACATAATTAGAATTATTGTTTTAGTTGGCTGCTTAAAATAGATTTGCTTTCCATATCACATGTCACGAGAATCAATATAATAGATGTACCCTTTATATCTGTGAAAGGGCTACTAAACATTAAATAAATTTCCTTATTTCCCCCATCCTGCATTTTGTCTCCTCCCTCCCTGCTGTGCCTCCTGCTGTGCTGCATTTCTTTTTTATTCTTTCTCTAACATATGTTATTTATGTATCAATTGTGTATTTTCTTTTGCTGTTGTATTGGAGGACATCGAGGAAGAGTAGCGTAGCTTAAATGTGGTCTGGGTCTCCCTTGGTTGCAAATATATTTGACGAAAGGCGCCGCTGCGCCTATAACAGCTTCGGGTAAGCGGAGGGAGCCCTCTATGGCTCGGCCATATTTAAACAAAATAAAAATAAAACATAATAACAAAAGGAATTTATTCGTATTATAAAATGTAGACATTATCTCAGCCGTGTGCTGAATTTAGGACTTCTTGATTTAGATAGAGCGCAGTGCCATTGATGGCGGCATTGCGACAATGCGTAAAAACCTGATTTAAGTATTCACGTGAATTCGCTACATTACGATTTGAATATTTTTCTTTGTTTTTGCTCCCCGGATTTTGTCACCTGGCACGAAGGCGTTGAAAATGTAAGTTATAACCCTTTGAGCGCTTCTGGGGCGCGGGCGGGGTACGCTAGTACCCCACTTCAGGCGGGTGCACCTGGGCCCCCCGCCGACATTCATCTCGCGCTGTCCCGTTTATTGCTAGAAGTCTCTGCACTCAAAAATATATTGCCGAGCATAAAGCATATTTCAAACAGGACAATGATATATCCGAAACGTTTGCTCTGTGCTGTTGAGACGAACAAACGCCTTTGTCGCGCAAAATATCTAAAATAACGTTGTTTGTATTTGAATAATAACAAATGTACCCGGGCACTTCCTGCATACTTATTTGGTTAAGTTATCAGATAGTGCATTCTTATGTACTTTCATACCTCTCTCTATACTGTATCAAAGGAATTCTTACCAGCCGGAATCTCTGCAGATTGAGATGAGATTAAATTCACAACAGACTAGTATATTTCCGTACCTGTATTTGACGCAATGTCATTTTTGAGATTTTAATGCCAATATGTCATTAAATACATACACTGCACATTATGGCAAAAGCTTGTGGCCCTAAAATTTATAGATTTGCCAAAATTCGTTTCCATTTCCATGGTATATAATATTGAACTCAAACATAGAAAAACGTGAATGATACGTCAAAAGTCTGTCAAAACCCATTACAATTTCAATAACTCAATAAATCATTTTATTATCTTTTTTTACAAAATTTATATTTAAAAGGTTTTTGTTATAAAAAAACATAACTCTTTCAGACACGGATACGTGGAATTTCTTTAAACTTTAAAGAGACTTAATTAATACGAATGTAAATGACAGTTCTCTAGAAGATAATCAAATGATTTTACCGAAATCTCTTGATTGAAGTTCATTTTATATAATAATTAAATAAAACGATGCTTTTTAACTACTTCTATTTTAGTATTTCTTTCTAGAAGCATTATTTTATTTTATGGGAATGACATGTTTCGCCCTTCTAAGGCATTATTAAATGCCTTGATAATGCCTTAGAAGGGCGAAAGATGTCATTCCCATAAAACATAATACAACTTCTAAAAAACTGTCGTGTTTGTTCGTATTAATTATTTTATATGGAGTTTTAAATAAAGAATTCAAGAAACAATAAATAATTTTAAAAGACTCTTCTGTAAAATTCAAAAAATGAATTACAGATTTTATATTCTAAAAATACATAACCAACTTCGAAAAGTAGGTATAAATGAGTGTATAGAAAATTGAATTGAATATCAACTAGATTATTAAATTTAAAAAGCCGTGCGTCAGAGAAAAAAAATTCTGACACAGAAATACTCGAGATTTACAAAAATACTATTATTCAAACAATTTTTTAATTTATTTTATTTCTTTATGAATCAAATTAATTATTGTGATTATCATTTGTTCTATATCAAATCGATTTTTAACAACTGATTCGTTATAAAAATAAGTATTTTAATATTTGTATCTGTATTTCCTGGAATTAGAGATTTTTTTAAAGTATAGATGTATAATTTTATTTTAGACTTACACTTCTTATCAATTTCGGTAGCTTTTCGTTATCAAATGGTCTAATATTTCTTATTGAAACCTCCATAGGTTACAAATAGGGTTTAATTTGTTTAATTAAATGGTCATCACTTAAAGTCCCTGTTCGATTGACTACGATTCCGCCTACCTTATTATCGCACCAACTACGCTCAAAACGCCTTAATGTACTGAATATACGACAGTTACCACAAGTGTTTTAATAAATATTTAGTTTTTATCTGAACGCAGCAAACTTTGGAGGAATAGTTGGAACACACTTAAGATGTTTTTTTTTTTAAATATAATAATATTAAACACTTTTCCACTTTATATAAGTAGAGCCAACCGGTTTCCCTCTGTAGCGAGCTTCCTTAGGTCCTTTAATCAGAAACCGGTTGGCGCTACTTACCCAAATAGTGGTTCGTACTGAGTGAAAAAGTATTTAATTTTATTTTTAAATATATCAAACCACCAAGTAATAGCTTAGTATCGATGTTTCTTTTTTTATTATATTGTACTCGTATTGCAAAGAAAACAATCTTAAATAGAGAAAAAATAAGCAAAGGACAACGCTTGAAATTGCAATTTAAATTATTTCTCACTATTTAAGTGAATTTTTTTTTCAGCTTTTATATGAAGCCATTAAAATTGTGGTGTGATATTATTAACTATTAATAATAAAATAGTAATACACTTTTGATATTGTTTACTCTCTCACCCTGACGAAGCTCTGGCGGGAGCGAAACCGTTTGGTGTTACCAAATAAAGTGATTTTAATACAAATTACTAAAAGTGTATTAATATTTTATTTGAATTTTTTATTATTATTTATTTGTAACTAACTAACTAACCATCACGCCGCCTCCCCGAAGGGGTAGGCAGAAAGAACGGACTGCCACACTTTTCTTTCCTGACATATTTCTCTCGCTTCCTCAACATTCATACATCGTGTCATGCACGCGCGTCGATTTCTCTGACTCCTCACATGGCCGACATTCAATATTTGATTTATTTGATCGTGCCACGTTTTCCTCGGTCTTCCTCTATTTTTGGTTCCATTTACATCATTAACATACAATTTTTTTAACATTCTTTCTTCATTCATTCTTTCCATATGTCCAAACCATCTTAATGATCCTTTCATTATTTTGTTCATGACACCATCATTCGCACCGCATTCACTTCTTATATTTTCATTCGACACTCTATTATACTCAGTATATCTACACATTCGTCTAAGAGATCTCATTTCTACTGCATTTATTGTTTATCTATAATTATAATAACTAAGTATTGCGAAAATATTTATTTTATTCCGCGGTTGATAGGTAAGGTGTACTGCTCGTATATAAAAAAATATAGCATTGTAATACAAACATAAAATTTGAGCTATTAAATGGTATTCTGTACGTCGCGTCGGCCCGCGGCCAACCACCCGAAATTATCGGCCGTCATCGACTTCGCTGATGCGTGGCCGAGCCGCGATTTATTTAACCAATCGTGTGCGACTCCATTGTACGCCACTACCCTATATACAGTGAACAGTTTATACACATGTACACCCCACATACTTCGAACATTGTAATACACAGTAGGTAAAAATCGGATAGTCACCTTTTACAAGAAAATTCGAGACGTGTCTTATAGCAGTGCTCCGCAATCTTTTCTCACCTACGGCACACATAAGTTCTTCCTAGAATTCCGCGGCACACCAAAACTTAAATTTCAGTCTGGGCGTGGGGGTCAATCAGCTTTGGAGACGTTTTTTTTAGCTCATCGGCGACTTTCGGCTAGTAGAAATCAGCAGGTTTTTTTTTGCTCCTCCCGAAAGATCGAAGGACCAAATTAACGCGAATTCTACCGGCCACAAGTCGCTGTTAAGTTTAAAAATTGAGGTCGCTAGCAACTTCCAGTGATTAGAAATCAGCGGCGACCTATTTTTCACGAATTACCTAAAATAAACAACAACAAAAAGTCACCAATATCTCCTTAACTGGTTTACGAAAGAGTCGACTCACGAATTCACGAGTTCCGACTCTTACTAAATTTTTTTTTTCATTATGCATTTGGCTGCGGCACACCTGCATCCGGCTCACGACACACCAGTGTGCCGCGGCACACCGATTGCGGAGCACTGTCTTACAGCATTGAAAAATGCTTTCACTTTTATAATCTCAATCTAACTTAACCCCCATTATACGACTGACATCGTTTGCAGTGAACTAAATTGGTCTCAAATTGGGGATAACTACATTTGCAGCTCAGACAGATAGGCTCGGTTCATCATTATGTTACCTACAATATAGTACTCATGAACTTAAATAAAAAGTTTACAAGATACATTCAAATATGAGTTCAAAGCCACTGTTTTTACTGTTAATGTTGCTAGTCGCATTATACGGGATAATAATCTAAAGTCTTTTGAATCATAAAATAATCTAAAAACTTATCTTTTTGGGTTAAATCAGGTTTTCCCAACGTCGATTATGACCCTTCAATATGTTGACTGTGAGATTTTTCTTACACTTTGCCCATTAAAGTATGTGGAGGTATTAGAACAAATCCAGAAAAAATTCTGAGTTACCTCTACATGCGGATGAATGGGGTATATCCGAGGTTTATGCACCACAATGATCTATTGATTAACACAGAGTACCGCAGTCTCGAATCAAGAAGAAAGGGTACATTGATGATCTTAGGATTTAAAATACTCCGTAACCTCATTGATAGCCCATACCTATTAGAGTGTTATGGCCTCAATGCACCGGACAGGTATGCTCGGGCTAGAAGACACGATCTGTTGTGCATACCGCATAGCAGGAAAAATATCTTGGCGTAGCATACAATGACCGGGGTATGGTGCTCTTGAATGAGGTGTCAGTCGATGTGGACATTCTCCAAATGACCTATACGTCCTTTAAGGAACAAATAGGTACATACCACAATTAGTGATACAAATTGTGTAGAATTTCATTTGGATTACGTTATTGATTCAATAACGGATCAAGCTTGCTAATATAACATGTATTTTTGTATGTAAAATGTATACTGTAATAGGGTTCTAAAGACCTGTCGTACTCGTATACAAAAAAAAAGTTAACTATTAAAAAATGTGTATCCCAAAATTATATAATTAATTCATTGAGGTGAAAATTGTATTAAGAGATTATGTTTATTCGAACCATTATGTTGAATGTATGAAAATCGTTTGTTAATTTCAAATACTCGTACCTTTCTAACCGAAACCACCGGGAGCTTTTCAGTGATTAGCTAATACTCTGCTGGACTTCACGGGATAACGTAGGCTCCAGTTATTCCGTTAAATCCAGCTTCGTGGCTTAGATTTTCTCTTGACCAGCCCCGCTCACTAAATTACAAAGAAAATATCATGAAATAACAAGCTCTGATGCTGTAAAAACAAGATAGAAAGTCGGACAATGCTTATTTTCTCTAGAGCTTACAGTCACTGCTATCCGAAATCTGTTTGCTTTTTCTGCACTCGCTTCTTTTAGCTTTTGCTTTTCCGGAGAGAAGTTATTAAGTAATTATGACTTTTTGTGCCTATATTTCACGTTATTTCTATGTATTATAATATTAATGTTTCTCTCAAAAACTATAAATTTTTATGATATCAAATCATTTTTACAGCAAGAATAGTTGATACTATTTAACAGTTTTGTTTGTTTGTAAACTATATAAAATTATTTAAAATGTTTTTCAAGTTGATGATTAAAAAAACATTTGTGTTAAATTATGCCCCAATAAATAAATTTATGTCGTAATAAGAATTTTTTTTTTAACTTTTACATACTTTGTATTAACAGAGTAAAAACTCGAAAAGGCCTTAGCACGAATTACATCAAATCAATTATTTTGCCTGAATGAAATAAATGCGTTTTCTATTAGCCTTCTACTTTCTGTTCTTCCTTAGCCTAAATCTATCCACTACTGAATATATATATTCCAATCGTTTCCACTCGCTCCTATTCCTCGCCTTTCTCACCAATGTTTCACCAGCTATTGAGGTTACATCATCAGCCCATCTCTTCTGACACAGAAGAGGTGTATCGCCTGTTTGGGCATTATTAAAATAGCATCTCTGTAAAACAGGAGTTTCGATATATCTGAAACAATACATCTAATTTACAAGTAAGAAAAGATTCAAGCAATTTACAATAATAATCTCTCTTCTTTAAATTACAATCCATGGGTTTAGTTTGCAGCAAAGTGTAATATTTTTTTCTGGTTCTTGGGATGCTACTTAGATAGTTTATGTAGTAGTTTCCTATTGCTTCTTACATTTTTTTATACAAAAGATTATTTGAACCCTATTACTGCATACATTTTTTATACTATTGATTCTCATGACATAAGTAGCTAGCCTATCACCTTTTTTTGTCACGTTGTTTTGTCAATCTACAAAAAAATCTTTTTCACACAATTATAGTGTAGTCAAATCCGGGACCTTTGGTGTGGCCATAGTTGTTGCCACTCTACCACGAAGGCCTTTAAAAAATAATATTATTAAATGCAAATTTCTTACTAGAAAATAAAGTGTACAAAGTTTATTTATGCAAAATAAATTTAAACTGGACTGCTACGAAACATTTAAGTTAATTTGCAAAATTAAGCTCATGATCACAAAGAGACTTCAACTTCTTCCACGGTTAAAACAGCGCTGTTTACTCGCTTGACCCCTAGTTTAAAAATTTGCTTAATTGAAGCGTTTTTAATATTAAAGAATAGTTCCCCCTTCACCCGGGGCGGTATCCCACTTTATAATTTAATTATCTAGAAAACGTTTCACAATCCACCATTTTTTCGTTCGCCCTCAATTTATTTTCGTCCCCTCCGATGTACCTACCGACTCTTGTTTACTATTTACTTATAGCTAGGGCCACCAGGAGGTCAAAACCAACTTTTTGCTTATTATTTTATGTCAATTTTAAGCTTTGTTTTCAATAGCAAGAAAGCTTTTGAAAATGGGTTTCAATATTAAAATTCGAAAATGGGTTTCAATACTTAATTGAGGATGCGATAGAGCTATGTCAAGAAAGAACAGTTTGGCGGTCCATTCTTTCTATCTACACTTTTGGGGAGATGGCATGATGGTTAGTTACTTAGTTTCTTTTTACTATGTGATCAACTTTTTATTTTATTTTAATAACAATTCCAACCGTGTTTTAGGTATTATTTATTTTTGTTGATAAAAACGTCATTCAATTGTTTAATATCATTTTGTTTTTTGAATGTATACAAATACTTGTAGACAAATACTGGATTTGACCCATTGTGGGTTAATCATTTTTAAGGATTAATTGTATCTCAATGGAGACGAAGACGTAAATTGTTTTTGTTTTTTTGTTCCAACGCCTTGAGATTGGACCTCTAGGCGTTGTCTAGCAGTATGATAATTGCTTTCACACTGCATTAAAAAAGATTTTCTGCTTAATGCTTACATATAATCTTAATAGATGGCGCTAGTGTAGATTGACCTAAAAATGTGAAGTGTTCTTAACATAGTAGCATATATACATCTTTCAAAGTTTCAGATTTAAATTTGTTAGACGTGGTGGTCGTAAGAAGGGCGGAATGGGGAATGTTGTTAACATAAAGCGGTCGCTTAACCCAACCAATGACAGGTCATAAGTCCTGCAAACGCCTCGACTACCATATTCTGTTTCCAAAAAAAACTATTTACATATTCGTCTCTATTGAGATACAATTAATCCTTTAAAAAGTTTAATATCAATTTTAGTATGATATATCATACCCTGGTTATTAGTATTGTTGTCAAAATGAACCGCGAACTCTACTTATTATATTTTATTATATACATATTTATATAAAGTGAATTTAAAAGATGTACAAGTTTATTTGAAATTGTTAACTCTTCAAGGTTTTTTTATGTACTCAAGAACTCGAATTATTGCATAATTTTCATCAATTATACGAAAGCTATCAAACATTTAGAATCATGATCGAAATAAAATAATCAAATGATATCTAATAATTCCAAAAATTTTTCTTTTAATTTCAGCTAGTCATATTTTCCTCCATCGGAAAATCCCGCGGGAATAATCGATCAATTATGATTTGATTATGAGTCTTTAATACCCGGCGGAGCTTGCAGATTGGGGATAGCGTCGCATAAAAAGATATCTCAGAGACTTTCCTTATCTCGCGAGCGTCTCCCGCGGTACATTGCGTCCCGCGCGCCCTCAAACAATGGCCACCCTAATTCCTCCCACTGACGGCAATAGCGACTGCAAACTTCATATTACACGGTCATATTTTTATATTATTCAGAAAGATCACAAAAATCTGATTTTAAAGCATTTAATCATTACTAGCTATAAGATTCCAAATTCACGACATATTAATTAATCTAAATATCTACTAATGTTTCTTTCAGTACGGCTGACTATATATTTGCAGTCCAAAAATATGATTTAGAAATACAGAAGACTATATTTACATCTCATGTATGATGGTACCATATATTCTAAACCTTTTTACTTAATTCTATACTAACGATTTTTTTTCTGAATTAATACACTGTTTTTTTCACTTTTGAGTTTATTTTTCTTGACATGTTTCGAAGACTTTTACACCTTCATCATCGGGAGAACGATATAAACATGTCGAGAAAAATAAACTCAAAAGTGAAAAAAAACAGTGTTTAAATTCATAAAAAAAACACGTCATTATGGATTTCCACAATGTTAACGCGTTAAGTTTATCTAAATTTAATTCTATGCTATTATGCGTAGTATTATGAAGAACTGGGACTGTAAATGAAGCCACATGCGGTTTGAGACCATGTTTTTTTACTGCACAATATTGGTTAACCTCACTGTTTCTTAAGAAGATAAATTTACTAATTTTGACGGTATACAGTACTTCGATATACTGCTGTATGTAAATAATAAATTTTAAATCACAAACAAATTTTGAACTATAAATAGGTTAATTTTATTTGATTTACTTTTCTTCTTTAGCCACAACAGGCTGAAGAAGAAAAGAAAGAATTAGTATTATCAAATCGACTTAATTATTTATACGTTTAGAGAAAAATTCATAATTAGAACGCGACAACTTATAAATTTGTACAGTTTCGTTTTTTATGAATTAAACTAACCAGCTCGCCATCTCCCCGAAAACATAGGCGGAAAAAAATAACTGCCACGCCGTTCTTTCCTTATACAACATTATTTTTTCATTTCTCAACATTCATAAATCGTGTCATACACGCACGTCGATTTCTCCGACTCCTACGTGACCCATATTTTAAGAATCCCACGGCTATTTATTTGGGAATGCTTGGGACCAACTCTCTGCAGCTTCGAAGACATGGGCATCTTATAACCCATTTCTTTAGATTACCCAGGGGATATTTCGAGAACTCGGCCGTGCTGGAGGGTGTTCGGCTTTTTGTCCCTGATAGATATCTCCGACAGCGACAGCATAGATTGTTTTACCTACTGGGCTCCAGAACCAACCAGCCTCTGGTGACACCGGTGGGAAGAGAAATTAATCTGCTGCACGCGGTCTGCTCGGATATCGATGTCTTTCATATTAGTGAAAGTACGTTCAGAAAGCTAATTCTCTTAATTTTGGAGAATATCCTGTCTTCCTATTATCGAACCATGTCTCATGCGTTTCTGGTAGTATACACCATATATTATTTTACCTGTTCTCAATAGATGCCTAAAAAAATAATTTTGTAATGTCTATTGATGAAATAAACTGATTTGATTTGATTTGATGAATTAAAACAATGATTTTCACAATTATGTTTATTATTCTTGACATATTTCAAAGGTTTTATACCATCATCGAGAGAACCATATTAACTGTATGTAGAACTCCACAGTGTTAAAAGTCTATAAAATTAAACAATTTTACATTATCTTGCATATCACTTATATTTTTATTTGATTTTTATATTGCTTACATAGTGGGGGACTTACCCAGATACAGACATTTATCCTACATTCTTTTGTTATGCTAGTGGATACATTGTCAAATAAAGGTTATTGTCGCAATTTTCAGTCGTTTCTTCGTATCGTTTCATTCGTCTGGTCCCCTTCCAGACGATCGATGGACGTTTCACCGTACTAGAACGATTATTATCTTGATCTCTAATAGCCAATGTGTAGTTCTGTTAATCTAAAACACCGCTTTCCTACGGTGTAATGACCGCCTTATCAAGGCAACAGCGACAGTATAAGATCATTCTATTTCGGCGGTAAAAAAAGCAATTTGCTTCCTCGGGCCCGCGCCGGTGGGAGAAAGTGTTATTCACTAACTTTGTAATCCAGTTAAGGGATTATCCCGTTTAATTTGTCGGTGTTGCCACCCGCGGGGCGCTTGTTCCAAGCAAAAATATTAACAATATTCCGATGACAAGGCAGAAACTGATAACGCGGAGTACCTACCCAGTCCCCCGTCCGCCCAACCCTAGCCACGCTAATGGAATTCTTGATTTGAACTGTGAATTTGAACTTGATATGTCTATTAGTGAAGTTTGTGGTGGATTGCCCTAGTCTGTGAGGACCCTAAACAGAATCCCTCCTAACCTTCCTCCGCGAATGGTGGAGCTTCCTCCAGTCATTCCTTCTTCATTCACCTGTATGGAGCTTACAGGTGTTTTACCTTACGCGAGTTGGCCTTCGTGATCGTCTAGAAATAATACCGTATGACCCTTCGTTATGACCGATGTAATCCAAGCCCTTTTATTTGGCGAATACTGATAATTTCATTCTAAAGCTAATCGTTCCTAACCCCTCCGAATATTCTAAGCAATCCTGACAAACCCACGCGTAATCAAACTATATGTCATTCAATATTTCCTAGGAACATCTAAACCAAACAACCTAAAATATCTCTAAGTTTACAAAATATAAATTCAAAATATTATCTCTAGGAAATGTGGCAGCCCTGGAAGAAACATTCACAAATAATTTGGAATAAATACGATGTACAGTAATTTAAATCAGAGCGTAATGTAATAATGATGCAATAAAGGACAGTTTCCTGAAAGGTACAAATTATATAGCAATTCAATGTCAAAATATAATATATTAGGTATATAAGGATTTGTGGGAACTGGGATATGATAGTGTTAGTATCGCGGGGAACCAGTCTTTTCGTCAGACTGATGATTTTTCTCCACTGCTCCACAGCAGAATCGTCTGGGGACCAGACGATCTACCTCCCAACCCTTAATCAGTGGACCTGGGGATTCAAACCCATGAACCTGGCCATCACCCTATCGGGGGTTTTCGAAGTTAGCCCACCCACGACAGAATTCCCGCAGACGCGATAGTAGGGTCTTCCACCTACTTATCTATAGGAGTCTGTATATGGCGCGGGCTCTTGAAGTGAGCTTCCCAACTTCTCTAACTGTCTTCATTCATCAGCAGTCAACCATATTTATGTAGCATAATTTGCATGGGTCGAAGTTTATATGTTTATTTATATAGAAGATGGCAAATTTTGTTAGAACGCTACATGTCCATAACTAAGATTTCAGTATTCGATGAGTTAGTGAATACCTGTTTCGGGCGCGATGCGTTGGCCCGAGTGTTAGTGAACTATATTACGTGCAGTATAGATAAGGTATCAATATATCATATATATATATATATTTAGGTACATGTATGTAATATATTAACGTAAGCATAGTATAATCCTGGAGTAAGCCGAACGCATACGTTCCAATTTCCTGAAATATAAATTCTTAATTCTAGACTTAGCTTTCCGTCGATCAGCTCTGGACACCGATTCTAATCTAGTATTTTTAACTCTGCATATGCCGCACCCTCGTACCACTTTAATTGTATACACAAAATAAAAATGAAGTTCTTGATAATCAATACAACAAACACCCACTGAATTTAATACCAAAAGCGACCGCTTCCCGTCAGGTCAAAAGTCAACTGCCGAGCTACCTCTCTCCCTGGCCCACTACCCTTCCCCGCTCCCCGCGCCCCAAACCCATCCCCAAATCTTCCCCCTCGTCCCCCTCTGCTTCCCGCACCCCTACACCCATCCCACTTGGTTAGGTGTTACATTTTCTAGTCATTTGAATTCATTTTCGTACATCTGAATTCACGTATCTCTCTCTACGATGGTTCAATACCATCACAGTTCCCCCCTAGAGGAAACCAGGAAAACTCGGCAGAAAGTTTTCCGTTGCTTCCTCAATTCCAGGTAATTCGTTCCACCCTTGTTAATTTTCCTAGTAAGTTACCTTATTATGTTATTTAACCTATGATAATTGTCCTTTGACAGTACATTATTCTGCTGTCTTAACTACTAGCGTACCTACGCCTCGATATGCCAACACCTTCAATTCGAACTAATAATTTTGCCGCTACTTCTATTCCCTAGATTCTAGCAAGAATCTGACGAGTAAAATATTTTTCTTCGTTTCGCTCCTTTTATTATCCTAAGTCACTGCAAAATATATGAAGCGACAACGCTTTTATCAATAAACCTCCCCCCTAGAATCCGAAGACTTTATCAACCTCGTATTGGTGAAATCACAACTATTACACATTTACTTCATTTCATTTTTATTGTTTCCAATTGGAATCTAATCTGGTAAATTTTGAACACAATATTATAACTAAAATTATATCGCCATGTCCCTACAAAAGAAATTCTTCCGCTCCACAAAATCAAATCAAATACAACTTTCCTCATCTCCCCCCTAAAACTCCAGCCCCTCAAATCCAAAGCACATATTTCGTTACATATTTTTACTCTCACGTGCACATGTACTCACACACCGTTATTTATTTACTTATTTTATCTATTTATTTGTATTTCATTTTATTATCATTATGTGTACATCATTTTATTTTATTTATTTATTATTATTATTTTTTTTTATTTTTTTTTGAATACGAGAATAAATTTACTACCTAGATGAAGGTCGAATTTCAACGCAATTATTACCTATTTATAGCTACTTACGACTAAACTTATGCTATAATAACTATAATCTAAACTAATAAAGACCGCATTGACCAGTCAGCCTTCTCCTAGTGAACCCTTGTGGTAACTGATTTTACAAACGACGCACTTAAAATATAACTAATCATAAATAAAATAAATTATAATCTATTCCTTATAATAATCAGAATCACTATTGTCGTTGTACCTATCTTTATTTAGTGACCCTATTACCTAGATAGGAAAAATAATAATAATGAATGATGAATAACGCATCTGGTTACTCGGTCCTGCACGTTTTTCAAATACTTGATATTTGCTCATTAAAATAATATGTTACTCAAATATTAAAGAACCTTAATCACCAGTAAGCTAATGTTGACACATCACCTTTTCATTTCCTAATTGCGCAACGTAAATTCGCTTTATAAAATTGACAACTTAAAATAGTTCTTATTCTAATTTAAATCTACCCTTATGGTTCTAAGCGTACCCCCCTAAGAATTTTCTCCTCACCACGATTGATAATAAGTTCTGCTGCTGTAACATTTTTTTACAATTTGATAACACGTCTCGATCGATTGAACGCTCCCTAAAAGAATAACATCGAGCTCCTAAGAATAAATAAATAACGCAAATTATTTTTTTTTTGAAGATATATACACGCACAGTGTTAATTAAAGAAAGTCGATAAAGTCGGAAAAAAAGCGTGACACGATTAAATCATTGAAACTAAAAGGAGTTCCATTAGAAGTCGGAGCTATCGACGAGCGTCCGCTCCACGAAGTATGAATGTAGAAGCTCCGCAAAACATAACTGTAGAATGTTGCGACTATCTGTCGTTAAATAATCTAATAATTTACTGAATCTCAGAAGAAATCTATTACATATATCGATGATATATGGCCCTTATTTTTGATGACTGCGAAAGTATTTATTAATTTTATAAAATCAGATTTTTTTTTTTTTTATACACCTAATTACGTTTGTATATATGTAAGTGACCTATAACCGGCTGCCTCTGCGATTGAAATCCGATATACCTATACCTAACCATCATATCTTATTATCGATATTTTTATTTATATTAAACCTTATAATTATCTTACTCATATAATTTTTAATTTCCTATCGTATGTTTATATATTTTATAATACCTAATCATCCGGATTTTCACACCTAGTCTTAGACTTCTGTTAAAACTACGATTGAGGTACTTAATCGGAATATATAATTAAACACTAAATTAAAATTTAAACTAAATCATCTTTAAATGCTAACATATTATACTACTTCGGTTTATCTCCGTAATTGTTTATTCGACAATTTATATAATTATTATAATTTTATAAGCATTATCCTATATTCCTTTTGAAATAAAATGTATTTGTATTTATGCGTTCCACAATAATTGAGAATCATACTGAACTAACCTATGGGTATGCCGCTCCATTTCGTTAAATATTATTCTAAAGTATCATAAAGTATCTTAATTTTTTTTTTTGTACAATTTAAGTATCGTCCTCGAACCTGTAATAATTTCACAAATGCATGTCACATCGCCGTTCATTTCCTAGTATTTGTTATCGTGAACCCAACCCATGGCGACCTAAAACAACACCAGCTTGGCGAGATACTTGATCCATAAGGAGAATTCCATGAAATGCCAGCCTACAGAATACCAACTTGACTCTATTGAAAAATTATCACCTATTAACAAACCGTTCAGACTTTCATCATCCGCTTCATTATTTTAACAAGTCTCAGCATCCGCAATAAATAACTCTATCTCCTTAAGATTTAAGCCCGACACATCGCCTAAAACTCAAGTATCAATATTTGTATTTTTTTTTCGTTCCATCCGAAATTATTTAACGGCTAAAAATTGTCGACACTTTAAAATTCCCAAAAATTAACAGTACCTTTAAGTGGTCTCCTCGGTATCTCTAGGATATCTCAGACCGCAACGTCCTAATATCCGACTGCAATTCGATTCATTTAAAATATAATATTTTATTTTCCGCTTCGTAGATATTCACCTAAATTCCAACTTGCTGCAATTAATAATGATCAGCTAACTAACTAACCATCACGCCGTCTCCCCGAAAGGTCAGGCAGAAAGAGTGGACCGTCACACTCTAACCGATGCGGCACTCAATCCTTCTCTTTTCGCCCCGCGAGAGACGCGGAGTGATGGGTTGCGAACCTCATCGCCACCAATAGGCATCTCCCAAATCAATAATATTTATTTCGCATAATTGACACATCTGTATTTTAATTTACGATGGAAGTAACCTAAACTCTTATTATTACTGACTTAATCATTACTCGCAATTCTAATTTATATAATTAACACGTCTGTATTTTAACTTCGCAATGTACATAACTTAAAATTATTATCGATGACCTACGTAGAACATAAAGACATTAAATATAAATTTTGTAAACTAGCCATTATAAAACGTATATTTTATTCTATCTCGTATTCATACACTATTATAATTATACATATATATCTAAAATTACCCTGCTGTCCTTCTTTTACTGAGACAGTTGTACATATTATTTATACATGGCCAATAAATAATTCAATATTTTAGAAACGACCGGTTTATTTATTGCTTTCGTTATTAATAATATTATTTACATCTCCTTAGCAAGCAAAAATATTTGTATTTCTACTACGGCGACCTAACCGATCTTAGAAATATCCTAATGTAACCACTTGACTCGAACTAATTTATGGTTATTTTGGTGTGAAGAAATTAATGTGTACCTATCCAGGATTATGGAAAAATACAAACCAAGAAGAACGTTATCGACTCAAGACACATGTTTGCCATTTTAGATCTCTCGCTGCAGTTTTTAGAAGTATGAAAAAAACGTAGGTGGTAACAAACCTTTTTACAAACTACATTTACGAAATAAATATAACTCTAGATATTACTAATTCCCAATATTTTAAGCATGAATTCAATCTCGTTACGATCATACATCTAAACTATCTTAAATACTATAGTCTACTCTAAGTATAATAATAATAGCGGGGCCCTTAAAATTTATTTTACAAATATGCTAATTCGGAACATAATCACAATATTTATTTATTTATTTAGCGTACTCTCAAATGTTTGATTAGAGTATAAATGAGTCTATAACACAATGAATATTTTAATGGTGACCTTAGTCGATCTAAAATATACGATTAACCTGTCAATAATTTAATATAATTTAATGATTACTCTAATTGTTCTCAAATATAATTTCAAACTGGCAATAATTTAATAGAATAGCGTTACTTATGAATATTAATATTTACATTCAAACTTTTCTAAATTCTCAAAATATTCTTCTACAATAACTAAATTATGATAATAATATATTTATTCCTATTAAACCTACCGAAAAGTGAACTAAAGTTGTGTTTCAATACTAAACTTTCTATAATATGTTCGGAGTTCTCTTTAAATATTCAAGTCATAAACTAAATACCACGCCGATAATTATTCGAAACGATACGCGACCCCTGCATAGAGCATCCTAGAATACCTTCCTAGAAAACTCGCCTGCTGCACTTACGAATCCTAGCTAGGGTTGGCATAAATATCTAGCGATGAATAATTTTTTAAAACGATTTAAATTTTTTAATTAATTAAATAAATATGTATAATAATGAAATTATCAAGTAATGCTTTAAACCAAATCTCCTGGTCACGCGCAGCAAATGTGGTGGATTGCCCTAGTCTGTGAGGACCCTAAACAGAATCCCTCCTAACCTTCCTCCGCGAATGGTGGAGCTTCCTCCAGTCATTCCTTCTTCATTCACATGTATGGAGCTTACAGGTGTTTTACCTTACGCGAGTTGGCCTTCGTGATCGTCTAGAAATAATACCGTATGACCCTTCGTTATGACCGATGTAATCCAAGCCCTTTTATTTGGCGAATACTGATAATTTCATTCTAAAGCTAATCGTTCCTAACCCCTCCGAATATTCTAAGCAATCCTGACAAACCCACGCGTAATCAAACTATATGTCATTCAATATTTCCTAGGAACATCTAAACCAAACAACCTAAAATATCTCTAAGTTTACAAAATATAAATTCAAAATATTATCTCTAGAAAATGTGGCAGCCCTGGAAGAAACATTCACAAATAATTTGGAATAAATACGATGTACAGTAATTTAAATCAGAGCGTAATGTAATAATGATGCAATAAAGGACAGTTTCCTGAAAGGTACAAATTATATAGCAATTCAATGTCAAAATATAATATATTAGGTATATAAGGATTTGTGGGAACTGGGATATGATAGTGTTAGTATCGCGGGGAACCAGTCTTTTCGTCAGACTGATGATTTTTCTCCACTGCTCCACAGCAGAATCGTCTGGGGACCAGACGATCTACCTCCCAACCCTTAATCAGTGGACCTGGGGATTCAAACCCATGAACCTGGCCATCACCCTATCGGGGGTTTTCGAAGTTAGCCCACCCACGACAGAATTCCCGCAGACGCGATAGTAGGGTCTTCCACCTACTTATCTATAGGAGTCTGTATATGGCGCGGGCTCTTGAAGTGAGCTTCCCAACTTCTCTAACTGTCTTCATTCATCAGCAGTCAACCATATTTATGTAGCATAATTTGCATGGGTCGAAGTTTATATGTTTATTTATATAGAAGATGGCAAATTTTGTTAGAACGCTACATGTCCATCACTAAGATTTCAGTATTCGATGAGTTAGTGAATACCTGTTTCGGGCGCGATGCGTTGGCCCGAGTGTTAGTGAACTATATTACGTGCAGTATAGATAAGGTATCAATATATCATATATATATATATATATTTAGGTACATGTATGTAATATATTAACGTAAGCATAGTATAATCCTGGAGTAAGCCGAACGCATACGTTCCAATTTCCTGAAATATAAATTCTTAATTCTAGACTTAGCTTTCCGTCGATCAGCTCTGGACACCGATTCTAATCTAGTATTTTTAACTCTGCATATGCCGCACCCTCGTACCACTTTAATTGTATACACAAAATAAAAATGAAATTCTTGATAATCAATACAACAAACACCCACTGAATTTAATAC
Source organism: Lepidostoma basale (assembly GCA_022606425.2). NCBI lineage: Eukaryota > Metazoa > Arthropoda > Insecta > Trichoptera > Lepidostomatidae > Lepidostoma > Lepidostoma basale. The sequence continues at coordinate 2,612,792 of JAHDVF020001001.1, read as the reverse complement.
CAAAAGCGACCGCTTCCCGTCAGGTCAAAAGTCAACTGCCGAGCTACCTCTCTCCCTGGCCCACTACCCTTCCCCGCTCCCCGCGCCCCAAACCCATCCCCAAATCTTCCCCCTCGTCCCCCTCTGCTTCCCGCACCCCTACACCCATCCCACTTGGTTAGGTGTTACATTTTCTAGTCATTTGAATTCATTTTCGTACATCTGAATTCACGTATCTCTCTCTACGATGGTTCAATACCATCACAAGTTGAAAGAACATTTTGAATTTGGAACAAAAATGTTTTTATTTTATTTTTATCGACATTCAATACATAACTTTCTACCTTCAATTTATTTCAAATTTCAATTTAATAGTTAAATATTATATACAACTAGCTGACCCGGCAACGCTTCGCTATTGCTAGATTACACCTAAGTACACCCAATATATATTAAAGAAATACAAAAGTTCAATATCAATTATTTTATTGGATAAAATGACATGTGTATAGGTGCAAGAGTGTGTGTATCCTAATTCAGTTCATATCTTTAAAACATTTTTTTAATCCAAGCAAACTTGCTGTGAACTTGAATAATACTAATGTGAATTGAACAATTGAAGGCTGGACATTATTACCAAGGTGGCAAGTTTACAAAAAGTCTGAAATGAGTTTTTGATGCCAATTGGTCTTAAACGTAGCTGTGCAAAAGCGCGTTATGATTAAATAATATAGTGTAGTTCAAACGTTACCCTAAAGATGTCACCCAAAAAAAAGTTAATATTTATCTTTTTCAGCTTTATGTTTAAACCATTAAACGTCCAGTCTTAAATTTTTTCCTTAATATTTTAAGTGAAATTAAAAAAACAAATAAATATACTATATCACATTTGCATAAAACATTCATACATATACAATTCATATCCGTTCACTCCTGGGCGTAGGCCTCCTCCATCTGCTTCAATGTCTTCAATGTCGTCCCTCCATCGAAGTTGAGGACGTCCTGGGTTTCGGGTTGCAGTTCATCTATCATCAGGGCTGCGAGCGGCATGCCATTTTAGCGCTGCCACTCTTCCGATGATGTCCGACACTCCTGTTCTGGCTCTAATAGTGGTGTTTCTTACCCCGTCCATTATACTGATTCCCAACTTTCATAGCTCTTTGGACAATTCTTAATTTAATAGCGCTTTTCTGAGACAACGTTATGGTTTGAAACCAATAAGATAACACCGGCAGGACACAGCAATCCAACACCTTCAGTTTAAGGTTGATGGGGTTCGTGGGCTTTTCAAAATATGCTTTGTTCGATTTCTGCGATTTGATTTTCTCCACTCAGTACTATTGTGTAATCCAAATATATATATATATGAATCGACTATTTTGATTACGGTGTTGTCTATTGTGATTTGTACAGGAGTAGGTACAATGATTTTTGTTTTCCCAAAATGCACGCATAGTCCTATTTCCTTTGATTTTTTATTTAGTTTTTCCAAAATCGTGGATATTTGCTCAGGGTTACTGCTAATCACCACTGTCATCCGCAAACCGTAAATGATTGAAGTATTATTTATTTATGAGTATTCCTCTGTCCTCCCAATTAAATTATTTAAAAATGAGAGTTAATAATTTTGGAGATATGGTATCACCCTGTCGGACTCCTCTTGGTATAGGTATCTCTGCAGTTAGCCAGTAATCATTAATAGTTACTTGTAGGGTAGTCTTGTCATATATACTGCAGATTAAGTTGGAATATCTGGACACTATCTGTGCTTGGTTCATTGACCATACTTCAATTGAATCAAAAGCTTTTTGATAATCCACAAAGGCTAGTACAGAGGCATGTTATACTCGTTGTACTGTAGCTACTCCTGAATAGAAGTCGAATTTTAGTGAGTTTTTTTGTTAGAATTTTCTTGTATTCTTGTTAGAACTTTTTGTGTAAAGATTTATATTCAATGTCAATTGAAGTGCTGGATGCGCTGTTGAAGTCACAGCAATTCCAGATGAAGCGATTGCCAATGTATTTTTTTTCTGAATATATGGTTGGCAATACCAATAAGATGAAATGTTGTCCCTGTGCCACCAGGTGAATCTAAGAAATGCAATCCACCACTTAGATTGCGTACGGCTCGCATTATGGCATCATACACTTGTTTTTGTTGTGGAAGTAATCTTTGAATGTACAAATACACTCAATTCATTGATATCAAAGCATTTTTCTCGTTTTAATCACTATCAAATATGTGATTAACCAACCGATTAGGTGATGTCATTCCCAATTGTACCAATTCATTATTCGTGATTGTCAAATATATCCTTCTATCAAAATGAATGCTTCATTATACTCATGATTAAGACAACTTATACGTAGGGGATATAAAATGTCATCAGTCATAAAATCTTTATATTTTCCCCATAAATCTGTTGGATTTGATGGTAGGCACGTAGATAATATGATTATAAATTATGTATATATTTGATTGATGGCGATATTGTCGATGTCCATCATCGCCTGTATTAGTTTCTAGAAGCAATGTTCTTGGATAACATTTCTTGTATTTTTCATTAACCATGCATGACGAATAAATTTTGTGGACCATGATTATAACCATATACACATGGACCATGAATCATATTTTTTGATACAATTTCAGCCAATTGAGGATAAACACTTGAATCAGGAATTTCAGCTGAATACATCTAACGTGTTTCCCCAAATAGGCGATGATGTTAAAATGATATCCATCTTTGCCCTGCCACCGTCATCTGCTGTAAATAAAATTTTATTTTTTAAACGTTTGTAAGACATACGTTATATTGAGTATTATAAAATAAGCTTATTATATTTTACCTCATGGCGGGTTATCGAAATATGTCCTAATTCCATAATTATAACCATATACACATGGACCATGAATCATATTTTTTGATACAATTTCAGCCAATTGAGGATAAACACTTGAATCAGGAATTTCAGCTGAATACATCTAACGTGTTTCCCCAAATAGGCGATGATGTTAAAATGATATCCATCTTTGCCCTGCCACCGTCATCTGCTGTAAATAAAATTTTATTTTTTACACGTTTGTAAGACATACGTTATATTGAGTGTTATAAAATAAGCATATTATATTTTACCTTATTGTCATTGACAGTCTCATCCCAAATAGGCGATGATGTTAAAATGATATCCATCTTTGCCCTGCCACCGTCATCTGCTGTAAATAAAATTTTATTTTTTACACGTTTGTAAGACATACGTTATATTGAGTGTTATAAAATAAGCATATTATATTTTACCTTATTGTCATTGACAGTCTCATCGACACACCAACATATGAATCAATAAAATAATTTTAATGGAGAAATGAAAGGCATATGTTGCGCCACCGGAAAAATTAAACTGCTTCAACTTGGAAAACCACCTCCATTAAAAACTTTGCTTGCCGGATAAACCGCCGAATCAAAGCACTTCCTTTAACATAGTGAAATATAAATAATGCTTTCAAATAACGTTGTTTGGTGCAGAAATTGAAACAACTCGATTCATGCCAACTTTCAAAGTAAAAGGGCAAATGTATCGTACAGTTGGCTCCCTGCTTCCGTTCCTAGATGTTTAACAAAAATTTCTACAAATGTATTTCATCGGTTAATGCAATGATAAATTGAATCCACGCTGCAGAATTTCTACCAGTATTAAAAGGTCCTTAACAAAATAATAACAAAAAAACAATTTAATGTGTTTGTTCAAAACAGCAATTGACATGAGGGCATCTGATACACACAGGACTGTTAATCATCAGACAAAACACCTGCTAGGCAATATGTTTCGACGTTAAAACAATAAATCCAATCAGTGGCGAAGAACCAAAAAAAATAATACAGCGCAAGTAACTATTATTCGTACCGATAAATGATTTGAGATTATGAAGACCATCACATTTTGAAATTTTAAAATAGAAACAGAAATTCGATATTAATCTGTTTTAATCAGACTAAGCTTCGCTCTGAAGAATACATTCTTTGCGAGATGAAGTTGTAAATGATGGTAATATGACTAACAATTTTGGCATCATCTTATAAAAGGTAGTCCACGTCATATGCCCGAGTACGCTTAAGATGAAATTGCATATGTTCGTCCCTACTTGGGACGGTATACAACAGCTCTTACTTCCTGGAAAATCGCCGGTGGATAGGCATGATATCACAGCACGTGTTTTCAGACAAAAGCTAAAATAGCTGTACGTTTTCATGGTAAAAGTTAATGTTTGGGTCTGTGCGCTGCTGGATGTATCACTATAACAAAATTACTTCAAACCCAATTGATGATGTAGAATGTGTCCATAAGGATCTGCATGAAGTTGATGAAAAATATGATTCATGGACCTTGTGGTACACTGATTCCAAATTCAATATGCATGATAGACGGAAAATGCTCTAAGCGGTTCCTCGAGTATTAGTATCCAACACAATTACAGGATACGATGGATATCCTTTATATAGAAGATCAGCAGAAAATGGTGGTAAATTAGCAACTAAACAAAAGAGAAACGGTGACATCGAAGTAGACAATCGGTGGGTTGTTCCATATTCGCCATTGCTATCAAAAACATATAAAGCGCACATTAATGTAGAAAACTGTAATTCCTTTAAATGTATCAAAAAAAATTGTAAGTACGTTAAAAAATGCAATTTTTGTTGTGCATCCAGAAAGAAGTGAAAATGAGTGAGGAAATCACACAGCATCAGGTTGGAAGATAACTAAGCAGCAATGAAGCTGTATGGCAAGCTTTCATTTCCCATTCATTAACGATTTCTGGTTGTTGTTCACTTAGCGGTACATCTAGAAAGCGAATGCGTTTATTTCACAGCTGCAAATGTACCTGAATCCAATGGCTACACAACTGCTTTCTTCCTGTTATGTCAAAATGACGCGTTTGCAAAAATATTGCTGTATTGGAAGTGTCTACGTATTATACATTAAATGCGAACAGAAAATCATTTGAACAATGCAAGCGCGGAGGGCGATTCGACCTGGCATTTTCAAAGAAACTATGATAAGCGGACCACACCGTGCATCCCAATCAAGATGAATATTCTTTTTTACGCATGTTGTTGGTAAATGTATCCGGTCCGACGCCTTTCCAACAATTGAGAATTGTCAATGGTGTTTCACATGCCACCCACGGTGCATGTAAAGCTCTAAAGTTATTGGAGAATGACTGACACTGCGATGTATGCATTGATGACGCATGCTACACGTCACACCCAAATCAAATTAACCTATAGTTTGCAATAATACTGACCGCCTGCTTTCCTTCATCTCGATCAGAGTTATGGGAGAAATATAAATTGCACATGGCCGAAGATATTCTTGGTCGAATATGTATGGAAAATTCAAATATGAACATGGATTTCACAGCAGAAATCTAAAACGAAGCATTTATAATGATTGAAGATTTGTGCTTGGGAATCACTCACAAATCTCTCGATAAATTGGGAATGCCATCACCGAACTGATCTGGTGGTATTTCATGATAGATAAGCCAAGAGGAACAGATAAAACGTTCCTAATTTGATTGATTCTGAGAGCAATTAGATCCTAAAATCATATAGCCTTAGCCCTTGCGTTATCCGGAATAGACGCGACATTGTTACCAAGTGGAAGAACTGTTCATTTCGCTTTGAAATTGCCATTGAAAACGCAATTGATTGAAACTCCTGCATGCAACATTTTAAAAGCATCTGGAATTGGGAAAGTATTGCAGAAATCCAAACATATTTTTAAGAATCAATGCACAATTGCACACATAAAAAACACTCGAGGCTCTTAATCAATCATTGTAAGATTTGCGTGGAAACATTAGACCATTTGGAAACGCATTAATATTACTTGCAGGAGATTTTAAGGAAACATTACCTGTAAATCCTTAATCGACGGCAGAGAATGAAATAATGCTTGCCTGAAATAGCCTTATTTGTGAAGACACGTAAAAACATTGAAAATAACTACAAATATGCGTGTTCAGCTGCCAAATAATCAATCAGTTGAAATTTTCTTACATCAATTACCGGAAATTGGAAACCGAAAGGTGCCAGTTGATCTAACTTCAGGACAAATTTCATTGCCTCGTAACATCTGCAATTTAGCGACATCAAACGAAGAATTGTTTGAAAAAGCATTTCCCAATATTCAAACCAATCATAAAAATCACGATTGGCTGAGTGAACAGGTTATCCTTGCCCCCAAAAACAAAGATATCTACGAACTTAACAATATCATTCAGTATCCAAAGCGAGGCATTTACATAGAAGTCCGTAGACACTGTTGTGGAAACAGACGGTTAAATATCCAAAACAAAATTTTAATTCACTCTATCTGTCAGCAGCTCTATTGCAATGCTCTTGAGTACACTATGTTTTTTGTGATTCCGTTTGGAGCATATACAAACAAATCACTTGGTTTTCCTACACGCGAGCATGCAACGTATAATTGTCCATGTGAGAAGCATGGACTCTCCAAATTTATTCCGCATACTTGTAATGATTGTCCTTGGGATTTGTTTATTGTTATTGCAAAAGCCGGTTTAATGGGAAATTGTAATCTTTTGAATTGAAATGGCATATCTGTAGGAATCATTGGTATGCGCGGTAACAGTACACTCTCTCCTTTGAATTTGCCAATTAAAATTGTTGCTTCGATGACATTCTTTAATAATTTTTTGACTGCCAGTCTGGTACCGTTGCAGAGACGGGGTGGATCAATGTTTCGAAGAAGAATTATTGGAACACCAATCTTTAAATTTATAATGTGTGATGGTAATCCTGATAAATCAAGTGAATTTAAAAATTCAGTCGGATAATTTACTGCTTCGTCTTGATTCGTTACAGTGTCCACTGATTTATATGTAGTTATTTCACCTGGTAATACACGCTGAATGCTGATGTTAATGACATTTACGTCCACATTTTTTGCAGCTAGTATTGCACGTTCACTCAACCATTGATGATTTTTATAATTTTGTGTTATATCAGGAAATACACATTGAATCAATTCTTCTTTGGAGTGTGCGATTCTACAGAAATCAGTCGATAATTTAATGCAGCCTGTTGATTCATCAATTGGCATTTTACCATTTCCAATATCCAATAGTTGTTTTGTAAAATGTTCTGCAGAAGCATCGTTTTGCAATTGAACACGCATGTTCGTCGTCAATGTACATTTTTTAACGTGTCTCCACAAAATTGATGATTTAAAGCAGGCATTCAGTTCATCTGCTGGTGTTGAACGTGGTATAACAGGTAATGTTTGACGAAAATCACCCGCTAATAATATTAGCGCCCCACCAAATGGCTGTTCGCTTCCACGTAAATCTTGTAATGTTCGATCCAATGCTTCCAATGATTTTTTATGTGCCATTGTGCATTCATCCCATACAATTAACTTGCATTGTTGGAGTACTTTACCCATTCCGGAACTTTTTGAAATATTACATGTAGGTGTTTCAATGCTTTGTATATTTAATGGCAATTTAAGTGCTGAATGCGCTGTTCGACCACCATCCAATAAAGTCGCAGCAATTCCAGATGATGCGATCGCCAATGCAATATTATTTTCTGAGCGTATGGTTGCCAGCACCAATGAGATAAGAAATGTTTTCCCTGTGCCTCCAGGTGCATCTAAGAAATACAACCCACCACTTTGATTGTGTATTGCTCGCATTAAGGTATCGTAAACGTGTTTTTGTTGAGTAATTAGTTTTGGAACATTTGATCGTACAAATATACTCAACTCGTTGATATCGAAGCCTTCTTCGCGTTGCAATTCACTATCAAATATGAGATTAACCAACCGATTAGGTGATGTCATTCCCAATTGTGCCAATCCTTTATTCGTGATTGTCAAACATCTGTCTTCAATCAAAATCAATGCTTCATTATACATTTCCGGTGTGAATTGCAAGTCATGATCAAGACAACTTATACGTAGTCGATGTAAAATGTCATCAGTCATAAAATCCTTATATTTTTCCCATAATTCCGTTGGATTTGATGGTAGGCACGTAGATAATATGATTGCAAATAATGTACGTATTTGATTTGGATGAGCAGAAATTGACGCGTCAGCAAGTGAATTATCCCAATGTGCATCATTTTCAAGTAAATTTAAATTTTGACATGCTTCACGATATGTTGCACACAAACGACCATTGACTGTTCTTAAACTTTGGAATGACGTTGGTCCGCAAACGTTAATCAATAACAAACGCAAATAGTAACATTCTGCATGATTAGGATGAACAGTATATAATCTGCCCAGAGCATCCGTTGAAAATAAGTTTTGGTGACCTTCAACCGGTTTGCCTTGTTTGCGTCGCTGGAATTCTTTTTTGGATGCATTCCAAGTATAATAAGTCGGTACTTCCGAATATAATAATGTTTTGGCAAATGTATCAGTTTGGCGTAAAGAAAAATAAGATGTTAATGTGGTCGATGGTGGGGTAGCAATTCTTTCTTGTACATTTTCTGTTGTAAAATAAACACGTTGTCCATTTTCTAGATGAACTGATAAATGAACAACCGTCGGGTATCGTTCATGTATTGGAAATGACAGAATGCGCCATACTGCTTCATTGCTACTAATATACCGTCCCATTTGATACTGATCGATTTCATCAACAGATCCATTCTCACTTGATACTCCAAAAACAGCCATATCACTTCCTTTGTTGACATATTTGCAAATATATTTGATTGATTTTACTGAATTACAATATTCAACATTGATGTGTGCTTTGAAAGTTTTTGATAATAACGGTGAATATGGTACAACCCAACGATTGTCAGCTTCAACGTATTGATTTCGTACTTTTAAAATTACCGATTTACCATTGTGATCAGTTGATCGACGGCGATATTGTGGATATCCATCATTACCGGTTATAGTTTCTAGAAGCAATGCTCTTGGATAACGTTTTGTGCATTTTCCATTAACCATGCATGGAGAATTAATGTTGTGAACACCACATGGACCATGAATCATATTTTTTGTAACAATTTCAGCCAATTCAGGATCGGTAGTTGCATCTGGAATTTCAGCTGAAATTACATTATCAATTTCATCAGGTCTTATTTTATTGATCAACCAAATCAAAATGTGGGCATGCGGTAATCCTCGTTTTTGCCATTCAACGGAATACATCCAACAACGTGTTTCTCCAAATACGTGATGTTTGACAATGAAATCCATTAATGATTTTAATTTTTGCTTAAAAACACGTGCGGTAATGTCATGACGATCTACTGACGATTGACCGGGCAATAGATATTGTTTTATCTCGGTCCATGTCGGATTGCACGTGAATGTAATGAACAAATCTGGACGGCCGTATTGACGAACGTATGACATAGCATCTTGTGCATACTGATGCATGTGTCGTGGACTGCCTGTATGTGTGGCAGGTAATATTGTCATTCTCCCAATATTGTTTACATTGCCATCGATATTTATCGCATCGCACAAATTTATGTATTGTTCAGAACGCAGTTTTTTTTGATTCATGCGAATAAATAACAAACGTTCCGTTTCAATCTTTGCATACATGTCAACAACATATTGATGAAACAATTGACGACATTTTAAAATGTGATTTTCCTCACCTTCACGAATCATCAACCTGTATGAATAGTAATTCATAGCACTGACTTTTTTGTTTGTTTCTTCACCTAGAATTAAATAAATAAGTAACTATTAGAATTCAAAAAGGTTCAAACATGTTCATTAAAGAATTAATATAATTTTCATTAAAACAATACAATTAATATTTACCGTTTGCTGGATTTATCAATTTGATGTTAAAATGATATCCATCTTCGCCCTGCCAGAACAATATTGGATATTGCAATGCATCATATGAACGGTGAGTTTCTGCAACACGTTGTAGGTTGTTGTTTCGAAGATGGAGTACAATGTCGCGTGATTCAAACTCATTTCCAACCATAACGATTGCGACCTCATCAATGGTTGGAGAATTAAATCTTCCCGCATGTTGTCCAACAGGTGTTTTGTCAGCTCGAATCACAATTTTATGGTTATCAGTTGGCATTTGTTCAATAGCTGTTTTGAACAATTTAATTAATTCGTTGTGTTCATGGAATAAATTTTGTAAGGAATCAATTATTTCTCTTTTTGTAGTATTATTAATCTCACAACGTTGATTAACTTGATCACGTGAATCTCCAATAAAATAAATTTGCAAAAACTTGTATTCAGCATCCGGAACGGGCAGAAGAGAACCTGCTTTATGATAGATTTGACCTTGAATTTTGAATGTTGGCATAAAATTGCTAGTCATTATATTTGTTGCACCAAACGAAGTCATTTGAAAGCATGTATTATAATTTCGTATGTTCTTCAAGAAATGCTTCGAATGTGTTGTAGTACCAGCAACCAATGAAATCAATGGTTCGGGGGGCACATTCAATATTGGCAATTTAACCTTACCATTCAAACAACATATTCCAGGTGGTTCATTTTTGAATTTCAATGCATTGCAATTTGTACACAGTTTATTCATCATTCCGATATCAACAGCTGGATGCGAGCTAAATCCAAATTCAGGAATATATTGAAAAGCAATACGATTGAACATAGTCAGTTGATTCAATCGATTCGTTGGCATACGTAATCGATTATTGGAACGGTGTACATTTTGCTCCGCATGTGTTTCTCTCATACCTACTCCTATTGATTCATGTTGTGTGGATCTATCAGCACGTGACTGGGACATATGTGTTCGATTTTGTAAATTCCGTCGAGCCGATTGTTGTTCATTTTCATTTCTCCTATTTTCTCTTTTTTTCTTAGCAGCTACGGTGCGACTTCCGATGAGTTTTCGTTTGTATGGCATTTTGTCAACCTAAAACCAAAATTTAACAAATTTATGTAATATTATTTTAACATAATTCAGTGATATAAATTTAGAAATAAAATTTGATTTTTAATTTTATTGGCTAAATGGTATAATACAACTTGTATTTTAACCCTCCAGTATAATACAACTTGTATTTTAAAAACTAATTAAAATCATGACGCAACAATGGCCGGGTCGTTTTTTCATGTAGTCAAACATAACCTAAAATAATACGTAAGTAAAACGATATTTTATTTCTTCTCTATTCGATATAATTTATAACTACAGCTTTGAAATATGTAATGCGGAAATATAATCTGCATTCATTTCAACGGCAAAATAGAATAACCTGAAGATATATATATGAATTAGAAATATAAATATTAACTTACAAAATATTGCAACGCAATCGAAAGTTTCGATTCGAAACATATCAGATGACAGCTCAGAGACCACGTGATCAATCGAACGGCTAGAAGTAATTAATAACGAAAACAAAGTTTCGTTTATAATTTGAACTGCGATCAATTTGAACGATGCCGTAAATACACCCAATGTATATTAAAGAAATCCAATTAAAGTCGTTCATAACCTCAAAATGACACTCACGTAAAAATTAACAAATAATTTGAACTGCGATCAATTTGAACGATGGCGTAAATACACCCAATATATATTAAAGAAATATAATTAAAGTCGTTCATAACCTCAAAATGACACTCACGTAAAAATTATACTCGCTATAATTTAGAAGCACCTGTCTGCATTAATGTACATTAAAATAATGCCAATAAAATAGACTGTAACAATTAAACAACCAATTATTTTAGTACGTAATAAGTAAAACGTATTAAGTATTATACATCCCAAAGTAAAACGCAATATATTGGACTGTCAGAAAGAAAAACACATTGTTGCCACTACACAAAATTACATGGAGACTGAATTCTCTCCAGACCATGTCAAACGAATATAGACTCAAAAGATTGATACTCAGGTGATACGAACATTAAGGTCTATATTCGTTTGCACTACGAAAATTTTCAATTAATTGATTAATTTATAAAGTTAATTAGAGCTCGATTAATAACAAAAATATGCCTATGACGACCGCTGAATTCCACTTAGCCCATTCTCCAAATTTCAAAAGGATCAGCTCAGGAATCACCGAGAAAGAAGGAGACACACAGATGGGACATTGAGTTTTATTTATATGTAGATGTAGATATTTGAATCAAAAAACGGGAATGAACACCCTTTTTATTTTTTCTATTTAATGAGTTTTACTAAGTTAAGACTTACATTCTTATATATTCTTCCCATGTCTTATCCTTCTGATATTGACTATCACAATAAAAACTTCTAAAATCTCAGCCCCAGAATATGTATTTATATTTTTTAAGTTTAATAATTATTTTTATCAAAAAGCATTCTTACCATTTTATAATTTACATAAGTAAGCCATTTAGAACTTAAATACTCTAAGTAGATTTGAAATTTCTTCTTTAGTTATATTCCTCATGAATGGGGATACCGTCCATCTAGTAAACCATCAACCATGGCTCGCCATGCGCTCCTGTAACCAGCTATTAAAAGTCCAGTCGGTGCACTAATTTGATTGAACCAGCACCTCGGTTTCCATCCTTGGGGTCACTTCCTCTTTTCTTTGCCCTCTCTAACTTCCCAACAGTTCTTTCAGATTCGTTTATCTTCTACACGGGTATTTATTATTACTTGAACAGAGATGTAAAACACCATATTGAATCAATTATGCGAATGAAAACGCCTGTTTTCTAGAATTGGTAGTATAATAATTTATTATGGGAATGACATGGTTCGCTTGTCTAATGCATTATCAAATGTCCATTACACACTGTAATTTGACAATACTGTAGACATGCGAAACATGTCATTCCTATAAATTATAATTAAACTTCAAGATAACAGACGTTTTTTTTTTTTTTTATGTACACAACAGGTCGTTTGGACCCAATTACTGTGTACAATTTTTATTTTTTAGCTATTATATTGATTCTCGTGACATGTGATAGGTAGCCAATCTATCGCCATTTTATTGTCACGTGAATTCTACACTAGACCAAAGACAGTGTAACAATCACACTGCCATCGCCGGGAATCGAACCCAGGACCTTCAACATGGAAGTCAGAGCTCGTAACCACTCTGCCACGAAGGTCGTCTTTTTATTCGTATGAATTGAATTCTACCAGTATATTTGAAAAATTCGATATATTCACGTCACTATATACTCGTATAAATCGAAACCTTTATTATTAATATTATTATTTTGTTGAATCGCTCTTTACATCTTACAGCATGAGCCAAATCGATGTAAAGGGTAATATCTATTATAGCTATTATAGGTAGCTAATCTATGACCATTTTATTGTCACATGAATTCTACACCAGACCAATGATAGTGTGACAATCACACTGCCCTCGCCGGGAATCGAACCCGGAACATTCAATGCACTTACCACTTACCACTCGGCCACGAAGGTCGTAGTTTTAAGTTTGGACAATTCATAAAAATATAATATTTATAAGCATATTTATGTTATCTTAGCAGATGACTTACAAGTGTTCATCAATAAAATCAATGACGCAGGTGTAAGGCTGGGACTCAACATGAACATAAGTAAAACAAGCTTCATGGTATTTAGCCGACCGAACTACGCAGAATCAAGCCTAACTCTAAATGGGGCCAGAAAGAGTACACATATTTAAATATCTTGGCAGAGTTATAACAGAAAATATTGATCTCGAAAAAGGAGTGAGGTGCAGAATAGAAATTGCGAGGGCCGCATTAAATAATATGAGATCATGATTCTGCAATGATAACTTCAAATAAAAATTGAGACAGAGGATGGTGAAGTGCTATCTTTGGTCCATATTTCTGTACGTAGTGGAGACCTGGACCCTTAAAGTGAACACAATAAACCTTTACGTCATTGGTTGGGTTAAGCGCACGCTTGATGTAATACAACATTCTCCATTCCACCTTTCTTACGACCACCATGTCTGACAAATTTTTGGAAGTTGTATATTAAAATATTAATTTAATTTATTGGTTTAAATTTCATACATCAATAAAAAAATTTATAAACTGATGTAGATTGTTAGTGGGGTGGGGGTTTAAAATATTTACATTTGAAAATTTTGACCAATCGTCGCATTAAACCATAATCTGTTCCGCTTGATTAGGTACTTATGTCAAATTTATCGCATCAGCATAAAACGGTTTCAGCATTATATATATTTTATAATATAAAACATGTGATTTATTAATTAACTGATTCATACATTCACTATGACCTAATTTTATATTATAAATATTTGTACAGACCATTTTATGTTAAGTATCAGTATACGTTTAAAATATTGATCATCAGAATTATAATAAACTAAATAACTAACTAACCATCACACTGTCTCCCCGAAGGGGTAGAATGGAATGTTACAATTTTCTTTCCTGACATATTTCTCTCGCTTCTCCGCATTCATACGTCGTGTCATCCAGGCGCATCGATTTCTCTGACTCCTCATGCGGCCGACATTCAATATCTGATTTATTTGATCGTGTCACGTTTTCCTCGGTCTTCCTCGATTTCTATTTTCATTTAAATCGTTAAAATATATTTTTATCCATTGTTTCTTCATTCATTCTTTCGATGTGTCCAAACCAACTTAATGATCCTTTCATTATTTTGCTCATAACACCATCATTCGCACCGCATTCACTTCTTATATTTTCATTCGACACTAGAGTGATGGATTATACACAGAGGATTCACACATTCGAGATATTTCTACTGCATTTGTTATATTTTATCCTTCTTTTGCCAGTTCCATGCTTTGCTTCCATACATTCGGGTCGGTATACGAGCACCTTTGTGCACTGCCATTTTAGCTTTATTGGATAGCGTTTTGTTTGCGATGACAACTTTAATCACAGCAAAAACAGTGTAATAATTACCCTGTATAACATATATGATCTATAAAACGCATTGTAATAAAATGCTCATAAGTAAATGGTTCTGAATGGAAAATAAGACAGGAATGCAGAACATGCTAAAAAGAAAAAGGTTTCGACACAACATCATAAATATTACTAAAATATATTGTGGTAAAATTTTAGATAAAACACGATTTTTCTGTTTTTTTTTAGAAAATTATATGATTCGACATACTCATGCATTATTAAATGTCATTTGATGATGCCATATGATAATAAATTGGTAAATGTCATTTGTAAGGCCATAAAATAATGTCCGAGTATAGATATAATAGAATTATTTAAAAAAAACTTCTAGCAAACTAACTTTTTTTATCAATGTTTTAAATTTAATATTATAATATAATTAATTTTATTATCATTATTATAATCACTGTTCGAAAAACAATGGATAAGGAAATGATATAGAGGTATTATCTATGGATAATAATTAAATAAAACAGTGTTTTAATAACTACTTGGATTTCTGTCTTTATTTCGTCTGTTCAATCTGACCCGGTCTTTAGATGCCAAGTAGCCTGGCGAACATCGTTTTATTTCATTATTGTTTTAAATTAACATTCATCGAAGAATTTTTTTTTTAGATAATATAGAATCTAAAAATAAGTCGGGAGTAACAGATATCGTCGAAAGGGTAGCTAAGCTTAAATGTTCATTTGCGAGACATGTCGCCAGATTGGTAGACGATAGATGGATCAGAAGGGTGGTGGAGTGGAGACTCCGCGGAGATAAAGAAACAGAGGGAGACTCCCCACACGTTGGTCAGATGACATTCGAAGAATTGCTGGCGATTGGATGCGAAAGGCACAAGACAGGAATACGTGGAGAAGTATGGGGAAGGCCTATGTCCAGCAGTGGATGACAACGGCTGTTAGGGTAAGAACGTTAAAATAAGAAATATTTTGCCAATAATGGAACTCGTTGTGTTAATTGTTTTATTATCAGACTTATTTTTTTTTGATATCAAGGATCGAATAAACACATTTATTATTACTGTCACTTGATTATAAAAGCACTTTTCTCCCTAAATTGATATAAACGTAATTAATCCTGGCCTCTCTGGCCCCCAATACATTTTGAGCTTACTATTTAAGACTTGGTGATAGCCACGAAAAAGACCTTTGATGATATTTAATTCATTCATAAAATCAAAAAAGTTAAATAGGAATCCCGAAACTTCGCTACCGCCGGGTAGATTATTTTAAACCTTAAATTTTCTTCTTTCTTGTTTCATTTGAGTTCAGTTATTAATTGTGTGTTAAAAAAATATATAAAAATTAATTGGAAACCCAAAAGTTGGCGTAAAATTTAAATAGAATTTTCTTCGTTACTCTATTTTTTTCAATAATTATTTTTAAAACATTGTGAATGTATACAAATACTTGCAGACGAATACTGGATTAAAGTTGGACGTCCCTCTGCCCGCTGGACCGACGATCTGAAGAGGATTGCTGGACATGGATGGATAGGAGCGGCAATGGATAAGGGGCGGTGGCGTGCTTTGGGTGAGGCCTACATTCAGCAGTGGATGACAGACGGCTGATGATGAATACTGGATTTTATCCATTGCGGGTTATAATTTTAAGGATTAATTGTATCTCTATAGAGACGAAGATGCAAATTGCAAACAGAATATGGTGGTCGAGGCGTTTACAGGACTTATGATCATTGGTTGGGTTAAGCGCACGCTTTATGTAATACAACATTCCCCATTCCTCCCTTCTTACGACCACCACGTCTGACAATATTTTGGAAGATGTATATACAAATGGTGGACTACACTACAATGGTGGACTACACTTCACATTTTTAGTTCAAGCTATACTAGCGCCATCTATTGAGATTGGATTAAGCATTAAGCAGAAGATCTTTATTAACGCAATGTGAAAGGCTACCGCCATTAACATACATTGCTAGATAACGCCTGAAGATGTCTCTCTAATTTTTATGCTATTTTTAGACGAATACTGGATTTTACCCATTTCGGGATATCATTTTAAGGATTAATTGTATCTCAATAGAGACGAAGATGCTTAAGATTATTTTTTATGAAGTTTTTAATACTATTGCAAGTATTATTAATTTAGGTCGGCTTGATGTAGAATTATTTTTAAAAATAAGTAAATGGTATTCAATGAGTGTAAGTATATCAGATAAAAATCTTCACGTGTACACGCATCCGTAACCTACAAGCAGGTTACGAGTGTATACAAAAGTAGGTAATCCTAGTTGCGTGTAGGTACCCCAGATACAGCCGTAGACATTCCGAACTTTGCTGGAATCCGCGGTGAAATCCTAAATGGAATTACGCGCGAAAAGCAGAAAATTATGAAAATGTCTGTTTGAGTTTGACCCATTACACCTCCTAAAAGCGTGAATCTTCATAAATGAGCTCGAAAATATTTGAATTTTAATTACAAAAGTAGGCACTGAGGGGGTGGGAATTTTTTTTATTCGCTATGTTTTATCAATTACTTTAATTACGGCTCTCGTCCTTTCCCAAGGATTATTCCGCTGTCGGGAAATAATTAACTTTGAGAGAAAATTTTCCATTATTTTTTTTGCTGTGGCCCTCGTGAACTAGATAGAACTCAAATACGTCTCATTTCGTGAGTAGGTAATTCTATCGTATTTGGAGCCACGTTGTTCCAACATCCTTAATGTATAACGAAAGTGCGCTGTGATAATTAACGAGTTTATGTGTAGACTTTTTTACTTTTTTGTCTTGTTTCAACAAGACAAATAAGCATGTCCTCGTATTTTGTATTTCATTGACTAACGAAGTATCACACCACTTGCTTGAAGGGGTACGTAGAAAATAGTGACACCACACTGTTCTATCCTGACATACGTCTCGAATATCCATCATATTCGAAATATCTTATTTACCGAAAATATTAGGTGAACCAGGAATTGAACCATTATTTTGCAGTGTCGAGTTAAAATTTATTAAATAATTTTTTTTTTTGCTAAAATCTCAAAATATTATTTCCATCATTATTGATAATCTCTTCCCAATTATTTAGTGAATTTTCAAAAATTCTTTAATATAAATCTAGTTCTTTCGACTTATATCGGATGAGGTAATTTTTATTATCGAACACATTTTAAATTTTTTATCTTTCAAGGAGTGCTCCATAGAATGAAATAGATGATAGTCAGATGGAACAAGGTTATGGGAGGTGAGGTATAACCTCCCACTTTAGGTCTTGGATTTTTTCACGGGTCATTTTTGTTGATTGCATTGTCTTGATGCAGTAATACTCCACTTCGGTCAAATAAATTCAGGTGTTTTTCTTTCAGCTTCAGGTCGAGTCTCTCCAATTGCTTACAATAAACGTCTGAGGTTATTGTTTCACCCGATTTTAATAACTCCAAGTGAATGATACCTTGAATATCCACCATTCCCCCAAAAAAACCTTTCTTAGTGTTAATTTTGACTTTGCTGTCGGAATAGGTGCTTGATTTTGTGAAAGTAATTGTTTCTTTACGTTACGTTATCATAAAGTATCATTTTTATGACATTTGTCACAAGTTATGCCAAAAAACGATGGGTTTTTTGTCGTGATAATAAAGAACCGCTTGTGTTCACACGCGGTTCTATGTTAGCGGCGAATAGCTTCCAAATACCCATCTTATGCACTTTCCGAATCCGGTTTAAATAAAAATGCACTATAAACCATAAAGATCCGAGTTTCTGGCTCAATTCCTCAATGGTTTGAAGTAGATCGGATCCAAACTGGTTCAAACCTGACCGTTTCAACATAGTGGCTTAATTCCTGGTCCACCTAATATAACGCACCGTTTTTATTCCATTAGAAGTTATCAGCTATTATTAGCTTGTAATTGTCTTCGAGAATTCGGCCATAGATTATTTTATCTCCCACGATGCAGAAAAAACTTACTAATGGTTGTGCCAGTCGGTAGAGCAATATCTTTGCTATCACCTCGGAATTTGACATATTTTGTGATAGTTTGGCTTACCTGAGAGAAGTACTATCTTTATTATAATTGTATATCCATTTTATTAATTTGTAATGCATCTTATGTTTCTCGCTCTTTTTATTGTGCATTACATATTATTGCGTATCTCCAATTATAATAAATAAATGAAAATGAAAAATTATACGTTTTTAAATAAATAATAATATTGATAATATCATATAATTTAAATGTGCGATGTATGAATGTTGTGGAAACGAAACTAATGTATATCAGGAAATAACAGTGTGGCGGTCCATTTTTTCTGCCTACCCTTTCGGGAAATGACGTGATGGTTAGTTAGTAAGTTTTTTTTCTAATTTAAATAATGAAAAACATAATATAAATTAATAAAAAAAAACTTTCTATTGTTTCTTGAACAATGGTGTAATACTCCATATTAAAAAATAATCAATATGAATAAAAACGTTGGGCTTCTAGGAGTTTTATTATATTTTAGATAGAATGACACGTTTTGCCCTTTATTATATTTAGATCGAATGACATGTTTCGCCCTTCTTAGGCATTATCAAATTAAAAGGGCGAAACATGTCATTCCTGCTAAAATATAATAAAACTCGAATATTAACCATATTAACCTTTCTAATGTACTAAGTTTAATTCCACTTGATTTTAGTAGATTTTAACTTGGTGTAGTAGATTTTAACTACATATACATTTTTTAAATGTATCTTCTCTTCTTCCCGTGCCGTGTCAGGTCCCCCCGACGTTGGCGATCACTCCGGCGAAAACCTCCCTGTCCTGCGCTGCCCGAAACAGGTCATCCACCGTCCTCACTCCGGTCCACTCTCTAACGTTGCGCAGCCAGGACATCTGTTTTCTGCCAACTCCCCGTCTTCCCTCTATCTTGCCCTCCAATATAAGTCGGAGGAGGCGGTACTTTTCTCCACGCAGCACGTGACCCAAATATGAGACCTTTTTCACTTTGACATTCGACAACAGCTCTCTCTTGGCTCCGGCTCTCCTAAGTACTTCGACGTTACTGACCTTTTCGGTCCAAGGTATACGAAGCATTCTTCTGTGTATCCACATTTCGAATGCTTCTAACCGATTCATTACGTTCACTTTTAGAGTCCATGTTTCACTTCCGTATAATAGAGCTGACCATATGTAAGCTTTTATCATTCTTTGTCGAAGTTTAAGATTTAAATTATCGTCACAGAAGAAGGGTCTCATCTTATTAAATGCAGCACGTGCAACTTCTATTCTACATTTCACTTCTGTATCTGGGTCGAGTGTTTTAGTAATGATACTGCCGAGGTATTTAAACTGGTCAACCATTTCGATATTTACTCCTTTTAGTCGCAAAGATGATCCAGAATAATCAAGTCTTCCAAACGACATCCACTTGGTCTTAGCGACATTTATTGTCAGACCCAATTCTTCTCCAGCCGTGTCAATCTTATTTAGGAGCTCTTGGAGATCAGGTATACTTTCAGCCAATATGACTGTATCGTCAGCATATCTGATATTATTTATAACGACTCCATTGATCTTCACTCCAAGGCTAGAGTTTTCTAGAGTTCTTTGGAAAACTTTATTGGAGTACAGATTAAACAATAGAGGTGACAGAATACAACCTTGTCGAACTCCTCTTTGTATAGCTATAGCCTCTGTATTTCCACTTCCATATCTGATCTTTGCCGTTTGACACCAGTAGAGGTTTCTTATGAAATTCAGGTCTTTGGAGTCAATGTTACAGTCTTTGAGCATCTCCATGAGTGTCGTGTGCCTTACCCTGTCAAACGCTTTTTCATAATCGATGAAGCATGCAAACACCTCTTTGCGTTGATCTCGACACTTCTGTAGCAGGACATTGACTGCCAGTAGCGCTTCTCTGGTTCCGAATGCATATTAAATGTATATTAAGTTAAAATCCACTAATATTAGACCAGACCAACGACAGTGTGACAATCACCCTGCCATCGCCGGGAATCGAACCCGGAACCTTCGGTATGGAAGTTAGAGCTCTAACCATTGTGCCACGAAGGTCGACAAGGTTTTATTCGGCCTTCCTCTATTTCTAGCTCCGTTCACGTCGTTAACATTTACTTTCTCCACCATTCTGTCTTTATCCATTCTTTCCATGTGTCCAAACCATTGGAACAAGATGTCTAATAATATTTCAATATTTTGATATGGTATTTTCTTTTTACATTACATTATCACGACGTAAAAGCACATGCGAGATTCTTATTGGGCATCCATTCGAGGGGTGTGGGGCTGGGTATTATTACTGTGTATACAATGCAGTCTGGTAAAAGCGTTATTATTATCAGTTAACAAAACCGGTCTTCAACCGGTTTCGGCAGCTCGCTGCCATCTTCTGGAGATGGCTGCGAGCTGCCGAAACTGGTCGAAGACAAAAACATCAGTGTATTTTAACTAAATATACATTTTAAAAAGATATTTCACCAAAAAAAATATTGAATTTTCAAATAACAACATTAAGTATTTTTGGATATTTTACGTTCGGCCTTCTGGCTACGTGACAAACCTATTGCTTTTCTAGATTTGCAACCTGATTGTGATGTATGTCTTCTTTTTATTGTAGATCTTGCGATCTAGTTATGCAGGATATCAACTTTCTTCCTGTAATGAAGACGACTAGCCTTCTCTCCATTTCTTTGGTGGTCGTCCTGGTGGTCGACGCACGGCCCTCTGGTGTCTCGTGCATCACGATCTTAGGAATCCTCGCTGGATCCATCCTCTCGATGTGATCCTTCCAGAATCTTCTCTGCCTACTTCATCTCACGTACGTACGTATGTACTATAATTTATACACTCATAAAAATCAAATGTATATAAATAGATGGGCACCCAGGATACTCAGTTGGAGACCATGGGAAAATAGACGAAGTGTCGGAAGACCACCGATGAGATGGACCGATGATATTATCAAAAGGGTTGGAAAATTTTGGATACAAAAGGGACAGGACAGAGACGAGTGGAAGAAATTGGAAGAGGCCTATATCCAGCAGTGGAGGGAAGAAGGCTAGCAAAGGAGAAGAAGAAGATATAAATACTATTTATAATATTCTTCTCATTATTGTATTTCCGAGTTAACATAACTAAGTAATTACTTAAGCATGTAAAAGTTTAAATTACCAGCCACGAAGCTTATTCCTGACATTAGATACCCGGGCATCTGTGTTCTGTATGCACCCGAGAGTAAGTACCGAGCGGTGTTAAGTATTTATTGCGAACATTACTTAAGCGAAATGTTATCCCCTTAATACAAATAATACTATCCTTCTTACGACGAACTTTGTTCAAATTTATTGTGGGAACATATATAAAGTAGATTTCGGTTCGGCTACATAAATATTGCTCCTGGAGTGTGTTCTGGAACTAGGCACCGCACATCAATCGACTCAGCTCCACGAGAAGCTTTATTAAAAGAACGAATTTCGTCTCAATTCGTACGGTTCTCAATAGAAAAACATACTGAAATTGACTTAAATTCACTCGTATGGTATCAAAAACATGCTCTCGTATTTTATCGTTAACTGTGTGTGATATTTGATAATTCTCGAAGATTTCGTATTAAGAAAATTACGTTCAGAAGACAAATACTCTGGACTTTAGAAAGAATCTTGCCTTCCTAATGCCGAACCACATCTCATGCGTTCCTAGTATTATATATTATATTTAACCTGTTCTTAATGGATGCCTAAAATATTTATTGTTTCTTGAATAATGTTTGCAAAACTCCATTATTAATCATTTATAACTATGAAAACGTCTGTTTTCTAGATTTTGCGAATGCCTTAGACAGGCGAAACATGTCATTAATATAAAAAATAATAAAACTCCCATAAAACAGACGTTTTCATTATGTCATTCATTTCATTCAATGTTAATTAAATCGAATGAAAACGTCAGTTTTCTAGAAGTTTTATTATATTTTATGGGAATGACATGTTTCGCCATTCTAAGTCATTATCAAATGTCACATTTGATAATGCCTTAGAATAATAATGCCTCAGAATGGCATTATCAAATAACCTTTGAAGAGCGAAACATGTCATTCCCATAAAATATAATAAAACTTCTAGAAAACTTAAGTTTTCATTCGTATTAATTATTTAATACTAGCTGACCCGGCAACGCTTCGCTATTGCTATATTAGAGTATATAAATACTCGTACACCCAATATATATTAAAGAAATACAATGAAAGTTCAATATCAATTATTTTATTAGATAAAATGACATGTGTATAGGTGCAAGAATGTGTGTATCCTAATTCAGTTCATATCTTTAAAACATTTGTTTAATCCAAGCAAACTTGCTGTGAACTTGAATAATACTAATGTGAATTGAACAATTGAAGGCTGGGCAATTGGTCTTAAACATAGCTGTGCAAAAGCGCGTTATGATTTAATAATATAGTGTAGTTCAAACGTTACCCTAAAGATGCCACCCAAAAAAAAGTTTATATATATCTTTTTCAGCTTTATGTTTAAACCATTAAACGTCCAGTCTTAATTTTTTTCCTCAATATTTTAAGTGAAATTAAAAAAACAAATAAATATACTATATCACATTTGCATAAAACATTCATACATATACAATTCATATCCGTTCACTCCTGGGCGTAGGCCTCCTCCATCTGCTTCAATGTCTGTCGATCCTGGGCAATCGAGGTGTGGGATCCATCCTCTGCACACGCGCATTCCATTATCTTCTGGGTTGTCTGCCTCATCTCATGACATCTTTCAGCTTGCAGATTTCACCGTTTCATGTTACCTAGAAATAAAAGGAAAAATATTAAATTAATATAGTGTAGTTCAAATGTTACCCTAAAGATGCCACCCAAAAAAAAGTTAATATATATCTTTTTCAGCTTAATGTTTAAACCATTAAACGTCCAGTCTTAATTTTTTTCCTTAATATTTTAAGTGAAATTAAAAAAACAAATAAATATACTATATCACATTTGCATGAAACATTCATACATATACCATTCAAGGTCATAATAATGCTCTTAGAAATACAATGAAACAAAACTCTTGATTTTGATGTCCATTAGATGAAGCTAATAATGCACATTCACTTAACCAATGACGAAATTTGTAAATTTGTGTGATGTCTGGAAATATACATTGAATCAATTCTCCTTTGGAGTGTGATTCTACAGAAATCAGTTGATAATTTAAAGCATTCATTCCATACAATGAACTTTCATTGTTGCAGAATTTTACCCATTCCAGAAATATTTAAAA
Organism: Lepidostoma basale; assembly: GCA_022606425.2. Classification (NCBI taxonomy): domain Eukaryota; kingdom Metazoa; phylum Arthropoda; class Insecta; order Trichoptera; family Lepidostomatidae; genus Lepidostoma; species Lepidostoma basale. The sequence continues at coordinate 2,588,637 of JAHDVF020001001.1, read as the reverse complement.
TGTTGCATGTAGGTGTTTCAATGTTTTGTATCATCATCATCATGAGCCTATATCCGTTCACTCCTGGGCGTAGGCCTCCTCCATCTGATTCAATGTCTGTCGATCCTGGGCAAAACGCATCCAATGTCGTCCCTCCATCGAAGTTGAGGACGTCCTGGGTTTCGGGTTGCAGTTCATCTATCATCAGGGCTGCGAGCGGCATGCCATTTTAGCGCTGCCACTCTTCCGATGATGTCCGACACTCCTGTTCTGCCTCTAATAGTGGAATTAAACCAATTAATCCAACCTGTACATACCATTTCAAAATTAGTTCATAAATATAACAATCGGGTGTGGGATCCATACATGCCAGTATCTTGCGTTGCGTGCCCCATCTCACGACATCTTCCACCTTGGAGATATCGTGGATAGCCGTGTTCCTCACCCTATCTCAAAGAGTCTTTCCTGGTATCATCCTTAGCGTCGGCATCTCTGCAAAAATCAAATAATTATATTAAAATGAGCAGTATATTAAAAAAAAAAGCACTCGATCATTGTAAGATTGGCGTGGGAACATCAGACCATTTGGAAATGTTATATTACTGGATTTTTCCAACTGAGGCAGCTAATGCTGTATGTAAGGATATGTTTACCTATCACAGCATAACAGAGAAAAACTAAAACAGCTGAAGTAAATCGTCTAATTCAAAAGATATAGGTTATCGCCCTGCCAGAACAATTTTACATTACATTATTAAAATAGATTATACCAATTCATAGAATTGTTACTTAGAATTTAACGTTTTTCCATGTAGATTCATAACATAACCTAAAATAATACGTAAGGAAAACGATAAGTAATATCATTTCTATTCGATATAATTTAGAACTAAAACTTTGAAATATGTAATGCGGAAATATAATCTGTATTCATTTCAACGGCAAAATAGAATAAACTGAAGATATATATGAATTAGAAATATAAATATTTTACTTACGAAACTGTAACACGCAATTCAAATTTGACATTTCAGAGATAGGGATGGGCAATCCGCTCACGAGTCGACTCAAAGATTCGAATCTTTTTGGTAGGCGGGTGAGCGATGATCCATAAAAAAAAGAGCGGCAGCTCAATGATCCGCTAGGTCAGGGGGGTCGGCAAAATTATTAGCCAAAGAGCCAAATGCGTACTTTACAACGATTTAAAAAAAAAATTGAGAGCCAAATATGTTTATTGATTTAGATAACCTTTATCATAATTTTTGCACTTCATTCAATTACGGGTACACTGAATAAAACATTATTTCATACTTCTTCCTGTGATGAAGGCGACCAGCCTTCTCTCCATCTCTTTGGTGGTCATCCTGGTGGTCGACGGCCCTCTGGAGTCTCTTGTATCACGATATTAGAAATTCTTGCTGGATCCATTCTCTCGATGTCTCTGCCTACTCCATCTCACTATGTCTTCAATGTTGCAGGATTTGCGAATTTATTCGTTGGGTATCCTATCTCTAACGGTTCTCCTAATCAGCAAGAGTCAGTAATACTATTTCAGGCGTTGAAGATTATGACTAAAAATCTTTGAATTGGCGATGATGATTAAGAGTTTTAGCTAAACCGGAATTGATAATCGTAATCACCAATTCCATAACTTTACAAATTTCTTCTGGAAATGTCTGCGGACAGAGCGTTCTTGATGAATGATGCGATGGTAAGCAAGTATCTCGCGATTATTTTTTCTTTCAATAAACCCCTTCGGCTCCGGAGCCGCATTTTGCCGACCTCTGCGCTAGGTGAATCATATATTATTGCAAAAGAGTCGACGAACGGTTCCGCTCAGTAAAGTGAGCCGATTCTTCTTGATAATTATCGAGCGGCTCCGGAGCCGCATTTTGCCGACCTCTGCGCTCGGTGAATCGTATATTATTGCAAAAGAGTCGTTTTTTTTTTTTTAGCTCATCGACAAAAAATTTATCTTGGTGAATTTTTTTTTTAGCTCTTCGACAAAAAATTTATCCTGGTGAATTTTTGTTTTTTTTACCGGAATCAAGTTTTTTGGTCGAGGAGCAACAAAAAAAAGGTCACTAAAATAATTTCAAACTTTGAACGACTCAAAATGGTGAACCGTGGATCGTTAAAAAGAGTCGGCTCACTTTGCTGAGCGGAACCGTTCAGATCAGATCCCTGAGATGAGTCGTTTTGCCCATCCCTATACGTGCGTATATTTTTCAGTTCAAAAGAGCGACTAATTTCATATCTGACCACGCAAAGAGTCAAAAAAGCCACTAATTTGCATCTTATCACGCCATGCGAATATAGACTCTAAAGATCGATACTCAGGTGATACGAACATGAAGGTCTATACTCGCTCGCACTACGAAAATTTATAAATTTACAAAGTTAATTAGAGCTCGATTAATAACAAAAATATGCCTATGCCCACCTATGTCTATCTTTTAAGGAAATGTATCAATATGAAAACGATCTGCCCAGGAATAACCCCGGAATCAGTCCACACACACCCGGAAGATTGCCTTTTATTTATATAGATAGATGGAGTTTTACATCATTGTTCGAGAAACAATAAATATCATTCAATTTTGTTTGTAATGTCTTTTGAGAAAATAAACTGATTTAATTTGACCTTAGTAAGGCGAAACAAATGATTCTCACAATATATAAAAAAAAACTTCTTGAAAACAGACTTTTTCATTCGAATTAAGTATTTAATATGGAGTAATACATCATTGCACAAGAGACAATAAATAAGTTAACTGGGTAATCAAAAAACGTTGTTTGTGTGACAATCACATTGTCATTGCCGGGAATTGAATCTAGGACCATTGCTTTTGCCACTTACATGAAAGTCGTCTTTGTACCCCTTCTGATATGCCATATTTAAATTCATTACCTACATTCGGGTGAGTCGTAGATGAAAAAGAGATTTTATCGCCGAAACGATTGTGCCAATGAAACAATACTTAAATTTCTAATACTGAAAATAGATAGGCAAAGGCGGTTCTAAATAAAATGTAAATAAAATATTATCATATTTGTAAATTTTTATAAATTTTGATTAATTATTTAATATGTATTGCGTATGAGTAAAAACTAATATGTACTCGTTTCTTTCGTCTTTTTTTAATTGAAGATCTAGCCTAGTGAAGCTAAAAATTCGGAAATATGAAAGTTATTTATTGTTTCGTGAACAATGATTTATTTATAGTTTTCAACAATATATTGTTGAAAACTTTATATTACAATAATTACCGTATTTTGCTGATGTTTGATAATGCCATAGACATGTGAAATTTGTCATCCACATAAAATATGTAATAAATGAAAAAACAAGATTTTAATTTACTACACATTTTATGTTTTTCTTCTATATTCGCCTTCACTTTGTATTAAGGATTCATATTTGAATAAACATAACTGCATTTAGTATGTTTACAACACTTTTCACACACATGTTTTGGTTATGATACAACCCTTTTTAACGTACAAAATTTTAACCTTTATTGATAAAATTTAATTTAATTTTCGATGTTAAAATTTTGTACAATGAAAGAGGTTGTGTCATAACCGAAACATGTCTGTGAAGAGTATATCAAAGTGTTATAAAAATATGGAGGTTCAAATTTTATGTTTTGAATATATTTTTACTAAATAAATGTAATAGTAAAATAACATTTAGAAAGACATATTTTCACAACACTGAAATGCACTTTTTACAAACATATTTCAGTCTGTTCCCGTCATTTTTCATTGTAAAATTTTAACCAAAATTGCATTTCGTTTATGATATGTTTTCCCAGATACTTCTCTCAAATCTTGTACGAGAACTGTAGATTCATTGTTTTCAGGGGCTGCAAACAGCCTGCACCGCTAACTTCATCAAAACATAATTATTCTAAGCGCCTTAGCTCCAAGCAGAAGAAACTTCTTCACCTCTCGAACTAATTCTAACTGTGTAATTATCCCCACAGAGACCTGCGGAGGTAAACCATATATGGAAGTATTCAAGGGGAGTTATTGCAATATGTTATTAGTTTCTCGTTGGGTAAGGCACGCATTCACGTGATAACCGCTAACAATATTCCAGTTAGTTGGTATAAATAGCCATATTTCATTTCGTACACATCTAATATCGTGCATCGTTGATCACGAGTAATTGAAACTAAATTAAATCTGTTTAAACTTTGTAAGGGTTTTAAAAACATGTTTATTTTGTAATAAAAGAGCATATTTTTTCTTCACTCATATGTCAGAATTTTTCCACTTTCTACAAATTTTGATATCTGGATGTGGACTTGTGCGGGCAAACGGATCTATCACGTGAGCTGATGGCTCAAGTAAATAAGACTGCGATCATCTCAGAATGTTTAAAAATATCTGTCATGAAGATCAGCAGCAGAATTTATAAGGCTTGTGTTGGACCTCGTAGTTACGAGTGGCTATGAGTGACACAAAGAGCCATGGAAAGAGCTATTTTAGGAATAAGCCTAAGAGACAGAGTCAGAAACGATACGGTGAGAGAAAAAACAAAGGTCACTGACATCATCCACCGGGTGGCGACTCTAAAATGGCAGTGGGCAGGTCACGTAGCCAGAAGCAAATGGACAAGAAGACTGCTGACTTGGAGACCGTGGACGACAAAGAGAAGTGCAGGGCGACCGCAACCACAGTGGAAGGATAATCTGAACAGACATGTCGGAATAACTTGGAAGCAGTCTGCACAAGACAGAGTGAAATGGAAACGAATGGAGGAGGTCTTTGTCCAGGAGTGGACGGAAATAAGCTCAGGAAGAAGAAAAAGGAAGAAGTGTTGAACCACAATTACAAAAAATGAACTTAGAGTATCAGAAATGAAGACGTTCAGAAACATATCTGCCAAGAGACTACGCGATAGAATGAGGAACTCAAGGATAATTGAAATATGCGAGGTCGAGGATGACGTTAGGTAGGGAGGCAAATGAGAAGATGCTGTTATATACACGTGAGAAGAATGGATACATTCAGACTCCCTCGCATTGTGTTGCACGGTCAACCCCAAAGTAAACGACCCCCGAGCAGAACACCAAAGAGATGGATCGACAGCTGGGAGTCGATCTCGTAGGAGGCCAACTACTCATAATAAAACAGGCCCCTAGGCCTATACTAAGAATAAGATATCTCTTCTTATTCTGATGCCGTATCAAGTTTCTCCGATGTTGGCCATCACTTGTGCAAAATCCTCTGTGTCTTGCGTCTCCCGGTAAAACTTCTCTACACTACTTATTCCAGTCCAATATGTGTTGCTGGGCATCCAAGACGTTTCCCTTTGCCTGGGACTATATCTTCTTCAATTTCGCTTATTTTTTATGTTGAAGGATCTGATACCTATCTCCACGCAAGTCTTTCTACAAAAAAATACATAACAAGTATTTTTAATTTTTTCTTCAATAAAACATTAAATCTAACGAACTAACCATCACGCGGTCTCCCCGAAGGGGTAGGCGTAAAGAACGGACTGCCACACTTTTCTTTCCTGACATATTTCTCTCGATCTTCAACATTCATACATCGTATCATGCAGGCGCGTCGATTTCTCTAACTCCTCACATGGTACCGACATTAAATATTCGATTTATTTGATTGTGCCACGTTTTCCTCGGTCTTCCTCTATTTCTGGTTCCATTTACATCGTTAACATATATTTTTTTACCATTGTTTCTTCATTCATTCTTTCCATATGTCCAAACCATCTTAATGATCTTCATTATTTTGTTCATAACACCATCATTCGGACCGCATTCACTTCTTATATTTTCATTCCGCACTCTATCATACACAAGGTATTTACACATTCGTCTAAGAGATCTCATTTATACTGCATTTATTCTACTTTCATACTTCTTTTGCCAGTTCCATGCTTCATCACTAAAACATCAATAAACAAAATTAGTTTTACGATTATAAATTAATATTTCAAAATTAAATGTCATATAGAGAAAATACAATCAGTATCTCTATCTATTAAATAGGTAACAACCTTATATACGAGTACATGTATAATGGAGTATCCACCTATATAGGAATAGAATCTCATAGAAAACGAATTCAAAATAAGGGAGAGACGTATCATTCAAGGACGTATCATTATTAAAGAGTTAATTATGCGTGCTACATGGGAATTTATGTTATTAGAATCCTGCCTTCGTCCTCGGAACGAGGGAGGAAAAACGCATTTCCTTAGATGTGTAAAGCAACTCGCGACATACCGGCCGGGAGGGGGTAACAAATCTACCCCCGGCGCTGCCGCCCCCTGACGTTAATTTCCATAACTAACGAGTCCTTCTTTCGCATTACAGCACAGCCGCGAAGGAAGGCGCTCCAAACGATTGCGAAATTTAAATATAATACATTTGATTTGATGATCGATCGCCGAGAAATCCCTTAATGCTTGAGTGCTCCATGTTCGAATTGTATTCAAAATTTGAGAGCATTCTTTCCATAATATCTAATATTCAAACAGCTTCCCAGCGAGAAGAATAATATTAAAGATCGTCGAGTTTTATCCGGATAATGACTTGTTTTGAAGAAATGCAATTATTTTAAAACAATTACTTAGAAAGATTTTGAAGAGAGATATACTCGGATTAAATATTGTTATTTATTATGTTTGACGACCTTCGTGCCAGAGTGGCAAGACCTATGACTACCACACCAAAGGTCCCGGGTTTGATTCTAGAAAATGACAATGTGATTCTCACTCTATCTTTGGTATGGTGTAGAATTCACTTCTTCTTCTTCCTTATTGTAGACCTATGTGATTTGTTCTCCAGAGTGTTGCTCCTCCTATGAGGTAGACTTCCAGCTGTCCTTCTATCTTTTCGGAGGTCTCCCACGAGGTCGAGTCCCATGAGGTTGATTATGCAATAAAATAAAGGGGAGTCTCGTGGTGTCCATTCTTTGAACATGACCGTACCAGTCCCTTTTTCGCTGTCTGCTCCATCTTATAATATCATCAACCTCGCATATCTCTCTTATTCTGGTGTTCCTCACGCGATCTCTCAGTGTCTTGCCTGCGATCGTCCTCAGTGTCTTCATTTCAAGAGCAATTAGTCTGCTGAACGCGGTCTCCTCGGAGATTGACGTCTTTTATATTAGTGAAGGTACGTTCAGGGGACAAATACTCTTGACTTTAGAAAGTATCTTGTCTTCCTAATGTCGAATCATCTCTAATGCGCTCCTGGTACTTTGTTGTATTTTTATAATATTTTACCTGTACTTAATAGATGCCTTAAACATTTTCCTGTTTGTAATGTCTTTTGAGTTAATGAATTGAGTTAATTAATTAAATTTCGGAAGTCCTCAAAACTTGTTTGGTCCTTACATTGTCTGCCCTTGCTTCGACGCCATATGTTATTATTGGTCTTACGCATGCTTTATAGATTCTCATCTTACTCTTAATGGCTTTTTTCCATAGAATTCACGTGACAAAAAATTGGCGGTAGATTGTAGTACCTATCACATGTCATAAGTATCAACATGATAGCTACATACCCTTTATATCGATTTGAGTGGCGCTGTAATGATGTAAAGAGCAATATAAAATATATATACGAGTATGCATATACAGAATCGAATAAATGTAAAAATATATTATTGTTTCATTACAACAACATCAAACCATCACGTTATTTGCCCACGAGAGAATGGACCGCGAAACGACTCTATCAAGACACACCTCTCTTGATTCTTCCGCATTCATACAGCGAGTCATACACGCACGTCGAGACTTCCGACTTCTTACATGACCAACTTTTAAAATTTGATTAATTTGATCATGCGAAGTTTTTCTTAGTCTCCCATGACTCCGTATTCCATTTTCATCGTTAACGTGACGTCAATTCTTATTTTAAATTCAGGAACAATGTCTTTTTTTTAAACCCCTACCTGATCTTTGAAATTTCGGATTCGAATTCTGAATGCGACATACAGCAGAATAATCGTAATATAAATAAACAAAAACCCGAATGTCGTCAAGATAGAGTACAAGAATATTTTGAATACAAGAGAGCGAGAGAGAAATACTTTGATTTTCTCCGAAAGTAATTCGAAATGCACAAGATGCGCGTGCCCGAGAATGCTTTTGGATTATTTTAAATTTTGTCCTGATTACTATTATATGACAGCTGTGTAGAAAACAAAAGGATTACAATTTAAATTTTTAATTGTATCTCAATAGAGACGAAGAAACAAACTGGAAACTGAATATGGATGATCAAGGTGTTTACAGGACTTATGACCTGTCATTGGTTGGGTTAAGCGCACGCTTTATGTAATTACAACATTCCCCATTCCACCATTGTTATTATGATCATGCATGATATATTTTTGGAAGTTGTATATATACTCCAAATTCATACCTATCTTCACGTGTCAGTTCCAGTTAGCCATCTATGTAGATTTGATTGTACTAATTAATTTTTTAAGATTAATCTATACAATCCACCCACTATACAGAGATAAGTATACATTTCACAAATATTTGGATTACAATTTGTTGTTGTTAAAAATTGTGAAATTTTTAACATAATATGTGAAAGAGAATAATGGTAATATAAATATTCAAAAACCCGAATGTCGTCAAGAGAGGGTACGAGAATATTACAAATGCATGACTTCGTACTTTGAATCGTGAAGAGCGAGAGGGGAATACTTTGATTCTCTTCAAAAGTATTTCGAAATGCACATTATGCGCGTGCCCGAGAACGCCTTTTAAAAATTTTGGTGATGTTAATAAATGATTTACATTAAAATTAAACAGTTATTACTGATTACGATTAAGAGTGATTTAAGTTTTTAAAGGGTAGAAAATGTTAACTTCTGTGAATATTTCACGGGTTGCAGCTAGTTCATGATATTGAGAAACTCCCCGCATATTTCGATTATTCCCAAACATAGGAACGCACAAAGTTAGATAGTAATTTGCAGCTTTAATTACATTCACCTCCTAATGTTCTTTCATACATTAGTTCTCGGGCCGGGTAACCCATTTCCTCGCGAGCGTCAACGGCCGCGATTTAGGACTTGGAGGAAGTCAATTACTGAGAGAGGTCTTCCGTACACATCTGGGGGCGCCCCCGCCCCTGCCCTCCATCCCTGACATAGCTTTACGAATACATTAGTTATTCCTATATGACATAGAAATCATACACACATAAATTGAAAAAATATTAAACACAATTTTCATTTTCAAAAAATATGAATTAAAACACTATTTTTTTCCACTTTTGAGGTTATTTTTCTCCTTCATAATCAGTTTATATCGTTCTACCGAAAAAACAGTTATTAAATTCATAAAAAATACTTCATTATGGAATTCCACAGTGTTGACGCCTTAAGTTTATCTTAAATTTAAAAAAAACGGATTAATGTTATTGAGTGAAATTTCTTGGTAAAAGTTCATTTGAAATTTTTTTTAAAAAAATAGGAAATTGCTTTCAGCAGCGAGTTGCTGAAACCGGTGGAAGCCACAAATATTTGTGGATTTTAACTAAATATAATTTTTAAAGGTATTTACATTTTTTTCCATTATTTACAATTAACGTCTTCCATAAAGTTACAAATTATAATACATTTTTTATTTTTCTTTTTTATATACTTTGTATACAACACTCTTTGTAAACAAATTAAAATTAAATATCACACATATTTCGGACTACCCGGTCCTTCCTCAGTGATGTTAATAAGATATTTCAAATATTATAAAAAAATTACAAATATGGTCATTTTGGACAGATTTTAGAACATAGAAGAAATTATAAATTAGTTAATTAAACTGATTTCATACGTTATTCAAATGTTGGTGTTTGAAAATGGTAATAGTTTTATTATTGTCGATAAATTGATAAAAAATTATACCATACCATCAACATTAACGAAGATGATGCATAAAATTTGTAACATATATGTTTAAATTTTGGGTTTCAGTCATTCTGGCGCTAAGTCAAGGGAGTGTATACAATGTGAAGTCTCTGCTACCTCCTGAAGTCGGCTTAATCAGGTTATATTAACATAATGATAAGAAGACTTAGACTTATTCTTGGTCCTAGAAATTCGTAAGTCAGGACGGCTTCTGCAATGGCGGTCGGTGAAGTTTTGTGTAAACTTGCAAACTATTATAAACTGATTAACTCTATTACTGTAATATAATTACATCATAATTTGCAGAGAAGATGGTTTCTTGTGTATGCACAACTTGATTCAGGTAAGACTATTTATATACTTAAATCTGATGTTTAAACTAACTAACTTACAAACTATCACACTGTCTCCCCGAATGTGCATGCAGAATGAAACCCCTACAATGTTTAATCCTGTTATGCTTCTCTCGCTTTCTCAACATGTCGATTTTTCCGACTCTTCACGCGATAAGACATTAAATCTTCTTTCATTCTTCTAGCCATTCCCAGAAATCCGATCTCTAATATGGCACCTCCAAGATTCGCGGACCTGGGTCATCAACGGTCAAGTAGAAATTTACTATATATAAGATTTGATCGTGCAACTTTTTCTTCGGTCTTACTCTATTTCGTTATTCGATCACATCGTTAACGTATACTTTTTTTACCATTTTTTCCACATATCGAAACCAACTTCATTCGATGAATTTTTCGTTGTGCTGTTTATAACGTTTTTATTCACACTGAATTAATTTCTTGGATCTCTACATTTGACACTCAAACACAGATTTTCCACGTATTCGTCGAGATCTCATTTCTACTACAGTTATTCTACTTTCATTCTTTTGTTGCCTTGACAACCTAACAAACAAGTTAGCATCACTATACTCCGTATGCTACAAAATACAAAATTACATACCAAGAAAAGAGAAAGTTATGATGTACAAAGCGCATGTTAAAAGCCGACTGACATACTCGTATATGATTCCCTTCTGGAGGACAGGAAACCAAAAGGACATCTCCAGACTCCAAAGACAACAAAATAAAATAATTAAATTAGCTTATTACATTAACTATCTTACCCCAACCATACAAGTATACAGAAAAACAAAACAAATGGACATATCAGACCTGACCAAATTCGAGACCTTGAAAATTGTACACAGAGTGACCATGGAAGAGACAACAGACAGCAGCTACAAATTAACCAAATATTCCGACGTACACAGACACTGGACTAGGAACTGTGACAGATATCACTTACCGAATGCACGAACTAAGACAGGACAATCAAGGATATTGAACAATGGACTGAAACTTTACAATTAAGTACCAAAAGACACAAGGAGTCTCACTACAAATCAATTTAAAATATACCTGAACAATTGTTTTTTTTTTTAATAAATTAAACAAAATAAAATAAAATTATTATACGTATTGAAATATTTATCAATTATGATATTCTGCGATTGTTTTCATAAGTTCACGTGCCGTTCCTGTGCAGCTGTCCTTCTTCTGCCAGATGTGTCACATTCATCCACCGAAATAAAGAACATTTGAAGCTATGGCGCGAACTTTGGAAGTAATTTTCGTTTTGTAATTATGCCTGCTTCGCGATATTTTGTTAAATGGTAATGTATAAATTACGTTGCCAGGCAAACAGGATAAGTGCTTGTATGGAGATGGGCGTCTTTGCGGTACAGGGCTTTTATTAAATAATCATTTGGGCTCCTAAGTATCTACTTAATACTGCTTTAGAGTAATCAATATATGGAAGCGAGTGCTTCATGAATCGAAAACGTTATCTTGAGTTTAGGTAATTTAACCCCTAAGTTCAAATTTATTTATTTTCACTACATTTGCAGTTTTTTTTTTCACTGCGGCAGACTACTTTTGCAGTTCAAAAATTTGTTTTTTTACTGCGGCATGCTACATTTGCAGATCAAAAAATGTTTTTTTCGCTGCGGCAGACTATATTTACAGCTCATATTTGAAATTCATCGCACGACATCTTCTACATTGCAGATCTTTCTTATTTCAGAATTTCTTATTCTGTCTCGGAGTGTCGTTCCCGCAACGAATCGGAGAGTCTTCATTTCTGTGGTTCTTATGAGACTTTTTGTTCTGATGGTGTCAGCTTTCATTTCTATTCCATATGTCATTTTAGGACGTACGCATGTCTTGTAGATTCGAATTTTGCTCTCCTTTAGCATATTTTATTTTTTCCAAACAGCATTCGTCAATCAGCCAGCCACAACGGCGGCCCTGGTTTTTAGTTCACTTACTTCTCCGTAGAGGTCACTGCTGCTTGATACATCAACACCTAAGTACTTGAAGTGCATCACTTGTTCTATTATTCTATTATTTAATGCAAGCTTGCATTGTACTGGACGTCTTGATGAGCGATCCACATCAAGACACTTCCCGCACTCTTCCGGATATCGTCACGTCAACTCAACTCTGGGTGCCAACTCCACGCTTCGCCGTTCTCGGGGCACTCGAGAACGCACAGCAGTCGCCTTGTTTCGGGTACTAGCACAGCAGTTGACATAAAGGTAGTTTGACTGCGAAACTCGCCAACCCGGGCGTTCATTGCCAACCCCCCTTTATATTTACCAAGTGCATTTATACCTTACCCAAAATATTCCCGACATATTGAAACGAGATAGCTAATTTATCATTTGCTAGCGCATTCATTAGTGGTGAAAATAAAACAAAATTTGTAATTAATAACCATGAATAATCGTCCGAGAGTACATTAACGCTGCATGCACGCTGCATGGGATATATTTTTACTAATTACGTTGGCCCATTTTGTTTTGCGACTATCCGATCCGTCATTGGCTAATGCACGCTTTATAACGAAAATGACAAAAGCGAATATTCGCCAGACTCAATCATTTATCATTAATCCGGTTACACGTTCATACAATAAAACATATTGTATATTGATTTAATTCACAAAAATATTTACAAATTTTACCGGACTGACAAAAGAAGACATCAAACCCAAACACATTGACGAATATGTCATTACAATATTATTATGATGATTGTTATTTTGTTGAATGTTACACTTTTGATAATGCCTTAGAAAGGCGAAAGATGTAATTACATAAAATATAATAAACATCTACGAAAAACAGACGTTTTCATTCGCATTAATTAATAAAAAAAGACAGAACTAAACTAGCAAAAGAAGGATGATAGTAGAATAAATACAGTTGAATTGAAATCTCTTAGACGAATGTGTAGAAAATCTGTGTATGATAGTGTCAAGTGAAAATATAAAAAGTGAATTGGGTGGGAATGAAAGTGTTATGAACAAAATAATGAAAGGTGAAATGAACGAAGAAAAATTGGTAAAAAGAGTACATGTTTACGATGTAAATGGAACTTGAAATAGCGGAAGACCGAGGAATACGTGACACGATCAAATTAATCAAATTTTGAATTTCGGTCACGTGAGGAGTCGGATAAATGGACGTGCGTGCATGACACAATGTTTAAATGTGGAAGAAACGAGAAAAGTATGTTAGGAAATAAAAGTGTGGCAGTCCATTATTTTTGCCTACCTCTACATGAGACGGCGTGATAGTTAGTTAGTTAGTTTTTAATTTATGAAATATTTCTTCAATGGTTTGGATTATCAAAATAATTTATTTTCTACGTCCCGTGAAAGCAATTTCGTAAATCCATTAGCTTTTTTACAATCGAAATTGAATTATTCAGTTTTGCTTTTTATAAAAACATAACAATATCATGGGAACAACCATATGCAATCCGATTCCATATGAGTAATTATAAATAGACAAAATGTAGAGGATAAATGGATCAATGGATTCAAATTAATGATGTCCGTGGGCTGGCGCGTAGGTACCACACTGTTAGGGGTAGAATAATCAAAACTCAAAGGGTTGCGCTATGCTAATTCTCGTCTAATGGATTAAAGGAATGCACAGAATCTTGAGCATTGTATTCAAGAAATAACTTAGCTAATAAAATTATTTTATGCGACAGCTGAATGCGAAATTGAATATGCCTCACAATTGAAAACGCATTTAATTTATGAATATCTTACATAGATTCGTGAACAGAATAGAAAATTTAAATTTGAATTTAGAAAAACATTGCTGCGAATTTACAATTAAATAACTATTGAAGAACATAATGTAATTTCAATTTTAGATACACTTAAGGCGTTAACACTGTGAAATTCCGTAATGATATTTTTTTATAAATTAAAACACTGTTTTTCCACTTTTGAGTTTATTTTTCTCGACATGTTTCGAAGGCTTACACCTTCATCATCGGGAGAATGATATAAACTCTGTTATGCTTTCGAAAAATGTCGAGAAAAATTAACTCAAAAGTTGAGAAAACAGTATGTTAAAATTTTAATGTAATTTCAAATAACTTTTTTGCCCTTTTCTCTAACACGTTTTGGTAAGCAGACGTCCTTCCTCAGTGTTAACTTTTTAATCTAAAAATAAGTATATTATTATTAATGAAGTATATTTTCTTTAGTTTTCAGTTGAGGTAAAACGTCTGCAGTTGTTTATCTGTAAATCTTACAAAATTAACTTATTTGACAGTTTTATATTTACATCCACATAAGAATGATTACCCAGAAGGACGTAAATATTTTAGATATAATAAAAATAGTAATGGACATAGTGAAACAATTAAAAATTGATAATAAATGTTTTAAACTATTACACATTATTTTTAATAGTATATCTTAAGCAATGTTGTAAAACTTTCATTATATGTTTCATTTTAATCGAAACGCCTGTTTTCTACAATTTTTTTTATATTTAACCCTTAACGGACGTATACGTGACAAAAGAACATTGTCCCTGCGGTCGTATGGCACATGTGAGATGACATGATGAATCATGTTGAATCTTGGTGTCTGTGGAATCTGCACTGTATTTGTTAATCGCTCCATTGATAATATTCATGCACAGTGTTAATAATTAACATACACAGTGCCTTTTTATTTATTTTTTCACTATTACTGTATACAATTTATTTTTTAGCTATTATATTGATTCTCGTGACATTTGATAGGTAGCCAATCCATTGCCATTTTATTGTCACGTGAATTCTACACTAGACCGACAGTGTGACAATCACCCTGCCAGGAATCGAACCCGAGACCTTCCGTATGGAAGTCAGAGTTTTTACCCCTCTGCCACGAAGGTCGTCAATATTTCTAGAATAACATATACAAAAGATACAAAAGCTAGCGTAGCGTTACAAAAAATACTCGTTTTGACTTGCTTAAGCATTATCAAATGATTCCCATAAAATATGATTAAACTTCTAAAAAAGATATTTTCGTAAATATTAATTATTAATTACTAGTCATATTAAAAAGAGTGTATGAGAAATGCAAGGCTATCAATGATTTTCTCGTGTTTATGGAAATGAAATAATAATCCCACTGAGCAGCGATTCATGTTACTGCCCTTCTTCCGGCTGAGGGAGCAAAGGCGGCCCTGCGTAGACGGGGGTGGCGGGCAATTAATCACCAGGCCGGCCCTGCGCGGGAGCAGTCTGCTGATATTTGCGGTCGGCGCGATTGTTTTAGGACAGGATTTTCCATTGTTTATTAAATATAATATCGCAGATTCGAATTAAAGCCCGGAGAGGCCCTCGGAGGAGACTAACCCTTGACAAATTGATTAAAGTTGCTGGAATCAAATGACAATTTAAGCCGCAATTCGACGGAAATACAACTTTGTTGTAATCGGTTTGAAGTTTTCATTTCTTCCCATTAAATTCTACTTCAGATTTTAGTGGTTTTTGCAATTTCAAAACGAAAATAATGCTTTTAGCTTTTATTTGTAGACGAAACATAATATTTTTCTACAATATATTATTTCGAAAAAATCTTTAATTACATTATAATGTAATTAAAGATTTTTTCGAAATAATTTATTATGTTTCTTTTTTATGTTCTTTGTGTATAACACTTAAATTTATTTAAAAAAAAAAAAAAAAAACCAAACATGTTTTAAACCAACAAGCCCTTCATCAGTGATATAATATAAATATTAATATTCTAAATATTAAATATGTGCACCATCTAAAAATAACATTTTGTGTTAATAGCCATATTTATTTTGTTATTTTATTTTATATCATTGTAATTTATATTATTTATTATAGATTTTTGTGGATGTTGGACGATCGACGTGTGCGCGGGAGATGCCTATTGTTGGCGATGAGGTTCGGAACCCATCACATCGCGTCTCCCGCGGGGCGAAAAGAGAAGGATGGAGTGCCGCATCGGTTAAAGTGTGACAGTCCATTCTTTCTGCCTACCCTTTCAGGGAGACGGCGTGATGATTAGTTAGATAGTTAGTTTTTTCTAAATATTATAAAATTGTTTACAAATATGGTCACTCTTGTCAGATGTTATAATGATTTATTTGGGAACGTTAATGCTTTTGTTATAACAAATATAATGATTAAATTTAAATTTAAAAATAATAATTTAAAGTTCCTATTAGGGTTCAGGTATCAACTACCAACAAAGGAAATAAATCAAAGATTGGACTTGACGTTAAATTTATTTGAATATTTATAATATTTTTTAATTGCTTTTTCAATTTCTAAAATTTCGAGATGGTTCAAATTGTTTTATTTATTAGATTTTAAACAATAATCAAAGAGGAAGTTAGAAAGGAATGGAAGCCGGATTTTAAATAATATTAACCTTGAAATTGACCTAAAATTAACCCTAAAATTGACCTCCTAAATAAAATTAAAAAAGAATCACTTAGGTGGTTTGGACATATGTTACGAATGGATGAGGGAAGAATGGTTAAAAAGGAGGAAGGCCAATGAAGACATGTTGGAACAATCGACGAGTATGCGTGACACGATGTATGAATATAGTAAAGACGCGAGAGTTATGTCAGGATAGGACAGTGTGTCGATCCATCTAACCCTAAAGCGAATGAAGCGAAAGCGAAGCCTATGAAAACGACGTGATGATTAGTTAATTGGAAATTTATAAATATGTAAAATTAAAGAAGCACTTTGAATTTTAAGCTCGGAATGCTAATAATATTTGAAGCCAACTAGTTTCGCTTGTACCCAAGTTTCATCAGAGCTATGTACAAACTGTTCGGTTCTTTTATTGTTTCTCAATTATTGTCCAGATTTACTCGTAATACATTAAAAGGCGTCTGTTTTCTTAAAGTTTCATTTTAAGTTCCCGCCTATCTAAGGGTTGATAGATTAAATTAAACATTTGACAATGCCTTAGAAAGGCAAAACTTTTCATTCCCATAAATAACAATAAAACTTCCAGAAACCAAACGTTTTCATTCGTATTAAACATTTAATATGGAGTTTTACATCATTGTTCAAGAAACATTCAACTACTTGCTACTTCCACATTTAGTTTTAATTATGACAACGACTACTTTCGCCTGGCTAGCTGTCATCGACAGACTGGTGGTCTGTACTAGTCTGGATCAGTGTGTCAATACCCGCTAGTCTAACTAGCGAAACCCATCACTATCAAAATAAAGACAAAAATGGGATTTATTGTTTCTTGAACAATAATGTAAAGCTTTATATTAAATAATTATTTTGAATGAAAACGTTCATGTTCTAGAAGTTTCGATGACATTACATGATATCTTAGACAGGCGAAATATGTCATTTACTTAAAATACAATAAAACTTCTAGAAAACAGACGTTTTCATTCGTATAAATAACGAAAAATTGAAGCAATTACTAAAAATAATATCGTTTCATTGAATTATTGTTTAAAATGAACTTGCATTAAGGGTTATCAGTAAAATCATTAGTTCATATTTAATTTTTAATATTGAACTGAAGCGTTGTTTACAGAGTAAAATAAAGTGAATCGTGACGACATAATACCCAGCTAACACCAGCATCCAGTCGCTCTAACAATGGCGGCGAATGCTCCCATTGTGTGAACCATCCCTCAACAGTATCGCGCGGTGCACGCCGCTTCTCCCGCGCTACAAACGTCAGTCGACAGGTGGTCTTTCCTTAATTAATGGGATCCTTACCGAGTGTTCCATCTTCCTTTCTCGGAGCTGTGACAATCCGTACATCGCTCATTGTGCACACAACCGTTTCGCATCTCGTGTACGTACGCCGGGCAGATAAACAAGATTTCAAACGTTCTTTCCTTTAACCCCTGTTGTGCGACTGACTACATTTGCAGACTAAAAAATTTGTTACAATCTATGGCAGACTACATTTGCAGCTCATATGTGAATTTATATTATAACTACTAAATTATACCTACGTAATAATATTATGAACTTGGGAAATTTGCAATTTGAGACATGTATTTTTTTGCTGCAAATGAAGCCAGTCGCGGGAGAGTTATTCTTTATATCGGTGGGGAGACACACCTCTTTAGCTTCCTCTACAGTCATTCAGCGTGTCATACACGCACGTCGATGACGAACATGGCCGACTTTTAAAATTTAATTATTTAGGTCATGTCATGTTTTCCTCGGTCTTTCTCGACTCTGTAATCCATTCACACCGTTATTGTATACTTTCTTAACCATTCGCATCGCGGAACTTTATCAGGGTAACAAAATCAACTGAACCGGTCGGTAAATTAATAATTAAAAAATAATGTGGTAACTAAATATTTAAGTTTTTAATTTGTTTCATGTATTTAGGATTATAATGAAGACATAAATTAATATCATAATTTTAACTATTGTTAACAATCATTTCAATAATTTGCATATTTTTGATTTTTAAATTTGTAAGTATTAAGGAAACAAACGAACAATAAGTTTAAAAAGATTTTTTAATAAATAAAAAATGTACACGACCAAATTTGAAATGTCTGTTATATAATATAATGTAAAAATCATTGTGCATGCCCGACTCGCTAGAATTATTCGGAGATAGAATTGTGTGGAAATTCATATTATTTGCTAAAATATTCGGAGAAACGTCATTATAGAAAGAATGTTCAATTTTGAGTGGAAGAAGAAGGGTTGATGCCGGTAATAAAGTAAATGGCGCACTCAAAGTCATTACTGCAAATATAAATATATCCACAGAAGCAAAGATGGCAGTACACAAAGGAGTTCTAGTTCCAACCCTCATGTATAGAAGTGAAGCTTGGAGCTGGCAAAAGAAGGATGAAAGCAGGATAAATGCCGTAGAAATGAGATCACTAAGAAGAATGTGCGAGAAAACGTTGTATGATAGAATACCGAACGATGAAATATGAAAGAAATGTAACGCAGATGACTGCATTATGGAAAAAATTAAAGATGGATCCCTGAGATGGTTTGGACATATGGAACGAATGGATGATAGTAGACCGGTTGAAAAGTTATACACAAGCAGCGTGAGTGGAAAAAGAAGCCGAGGACGATCAAAGAAAACATGGCATGGCCAAATTTATCAATTACTAAAAAACGGTCACATTCGAAGTCGGAATAACCGACGTGCGTGCATGGTACGATGTATAGATGTAGAGGAATCCCAAGAGGTATGCCAGGACAGAGCATTGTGGCGATCCATTCTCTTTGCCTACCCCTCTCGGGAAATGGCGTGATGGTTAGTTAGTTATGTCCAATTTTATACACATTTTGGATTCTCTTAATCTTTGTGCAAGTACATTTACCGAAGTTTTTTTATTCTAAATTTAAATTCATATTATGTTTTGAAAACTAGAGAGAAATGGAGAATGGAAAGGGATGGCTATGGACAGAAGCCAGTGGAAGAGGTCAAATCTTATTCCGAGATAAAGCTCTGAAAATATTTTTTTTTATTAGTAGTCCCTTTTTGTGGCGCATTCGTGTTATTTTTTCATTTCGTCACTTTCCTGTTGGCTCTCCGATGTGTATAGCCTGCTAATGACGTTTATTAAAATATGGATGATTTATGGAACTCTGCGGCCTTCTGTGTAAATTAAGGCGCAGATTCACGCAATTCTATTTCTACCTTTGAAATGGTTGACTATCGTTCCGAAGCTAACCGCAGTGCTACGCTGTAGTACCTACTAACAAGGGTAATTATATTCAAGGATATTACGTTACCTCTCGCTTGTACAATCACGCCTTAATCCTATTACGGAAGATAGCAGATATGAAGAGACATCCATCATCTCAATTACATATTGAAGACAACAACGTTTTTAATAAACTAAAAACATTACCACTCTTGGATCCTCACAATTTCATTGGTATTCTAACAATGTTACTTTCCGCTTTTTTATTTCGACACGTTTGTTTTTACTGACTTCTATGGCACATTTGCAAAAAATATTAGTCACATAATGACAGCCATCACGGAGTCTACCTGCCGAGCCGTCATACGAAATTTTACTGTTCGACTAAATGAGTGTCACGAACGCGAGAGTTTACATTTTTTAATCGATCCACTAAATATAAACTCTCTTTTGAGACATTTTATACAGAACCGGTTTTCCGTTAACACAAAAAAAGGATTAAATAAAAAATGTCAGATTCATTTAAGCAATTAATTTTTATTGTTTATTCGCATTGCGGAGTTTCAGTCAAGTCTTCAATTCAAAATCTTTAATATATTCCTATAAAATTGTTGTGAGAACTGTTTAAAATAACTTTCACTTTTACTTGTGCTTAAATTAATCATTATTATATTTCGAGTTCAAGTAGTGCTTGCGAGAAACTCAAACTCCGCCAGGGCGGAAGCACAGCGAAGTAAGTCAAACGAAGTCTAATACAATTGTCGCAGTTGATAAATATTTACTGTACAAGGGTTGCAATTAAGTCCGCCCTGGGGGTGTTTTCCCTGCCAATTATTCACGGCAGGAGCAGCACTAACACTTACCCGTCTTCAGATGCAGCGAGGAATGCGCCACTTTTCTTCTCAATTCTCTCTGATTACTCAAGGTTCGCCTCTCTCGGCGAGAGGCACTCGGGAGAAACTATAATACTTCTAAGTATTTGCGTATCGGTGTATCTCTAGTATGAAAGGAGACTGTATTTAGACTACATTTTTATTAAATATTAAGTTGAACATTTTAAAAACACTTTCTAAACGATTAAAATGAGAGTAAAAGAATATATTTGAAGTTTTTAATAACACGATATTACACGTTGTGTTTGCACGTTTTTATATAATTTTCAATGTTTCGACGAGTTATAAAAAAACGTTATTAATATTTTAAAGATGATTTGACTTGATCCGTTTTCTAGAAATTTTAATATACGAGTATTTTGTTGAGAGTGATTAATGTAATGTTCTTTCTCCTAGCAACACGTAACATGTCACTCTTAGAAATGGAGTTTTCATGAATATTAAATCATATAACACACTAGGTTCATCCTTCTTATTAGGATTTATTAATAAATTATCTTATCTATAACACAATAAATTTAATGCATACATAAAATATGTTGATTTTAAAGGAAAATTTGTCTTCTTCTTCCTTGTTTTAGACCAATGTGGTCTGTTCTCCAGAGTGTTGCTCCTACTGTGAGGTAGACTCCCAGCTATCCTTCCATCTTTTAGGAGATCTTCCACAAGGACGAGTCCCATGAGGCTGATTATGCAATGCAATATAGGGGAGTCTGGTGGTGTCCATTCTTTGAACATGTCCGTACCAGTCCCTTTTTCGCTGTCTGTTCCATCTTATAATATCCTCAACCTCACATGTCTCTCTTATTCTGGTGTTCCTCACGCGATCTCTCAGTGTCTTGCCTACTATTGCCCTCAGTGTTTTCATCTCGGAAGTCCTCAAAACTTGTTTGGTCCTTGCTGTGTCTGCCCTTGCTTCGACGCCATATGTTATTAGGAAAATTGGTTACACTGTCAATATTTATTTTAGTGGATAAATGGTTTTTAGTATTGTAATTTTTATTTTTATTATTATTAGTATTTTTAGTATTAGTATTATTATTACTGTTAAAATTTAAAACACAGTTATAATATCACAATTTCTTTTTATTCACTGAGAGTGATGACCAACCGATGTTGGCATCATCAGGTGTTACAATAAACTGCAACATCGGTTGGCGAAACAGATGTCGCGACACTCTCAGTGAATAAAAATAAATTGTGATATATAACTGTGTTTTAAATTTTAACAGTAATAATGTTGAAGTATCATAGTGTTTCGGCCAAACAATGGATTAGTATTATTATTATTATTATTTTTATTATTGTTATTATTATTATTATTGTTATTATTATTATTATCATTATTATTATTATTTTTATTATTATTGTTATTATTATTATTATTATTATTATTATTGTTATTATTGTTATTGTTATTGTTATTATTATTTTTATTTTTATTATTATTATTATTATTATTGTTATTATTATTATAATTATTATTATTATTGTTATTATTTTCATTATTATTCTTAATACTCGTATAATTAATATAATGGAAATAAATAATACTATCATGGCAATTAATAATAATAGATAATAATTATTTCTTCTATATTCTCCTTCACTTTATGTTGTGGATTCATATTTAAATAAATATAACTGCACGTATTATTCGGTTATGACATAACCCCGCCTGGGGTTTTGTGCATTTTTTTTTCTGAATGGGAGCATTGAGTCTAACGAGTTTAAGAATCTGTGATCTTGGAGAAAAAAGGATCTCGCGAATCGGGCTCGCTCTCTGATGGCCTCACAACAAGAGTCATCCTCGCTTGAAATGCAGATGCCGTTTTATTTTTTTAGTCCGCCCGCCGTAATCTCGGTAGGGCGCCGTTCCTCCGGATTGTATGCATAATGAATAAAATGCTTTTACCTCGCCCCGCGTCTCGCCGGCTCAGCACAGGTTTTCATATCATCGCGTCTTAAATTGCATCGCAAATGTCCCCATTGTGCGCCGGCGAGCTGTGCTGGGATATCCGCCAACATTCTAGAACATTCAGGGACGATGATCCACGTGCTTTAGGAATATACACAAAATATTGCTTTATATTGCTTTAGAATCAGTACAGGGACACAGAAGGAAATACAAAGTAGAGTAAATGTGGCCTGGCATCCCATTGTGTTTGAGTAAATTAAATGTATGTCCCGAATGGACGGGGACAGGCCTAGAAAGTGTACGAGCGAGGCTGACGAAAGGGTGCCGCTGCGCCCTATAACAGCCTCGGGTATGTGGTGGGAACCCTTCTGTGTTCCTCTTTTTAGAATCAGTATTCATATTATAATACCGTAAGGTTCACAATCTCACAAGGACAACCAGTACGATGAAAGCTTGCATGAGATAATAAAATAATAGAACAAGTGATGCATTTCAAGACTTAGGTCTTAAGTAAGTGAACTAACAAACAGGGCCGCCGTTGTGGCTGGCTGCTTGACGAATACTGTTTGGAAAAATTAAATATTATAAAGGAGAGCAAAATTCGAATCTGCAAGACTTGCGTACGTCCTATAATGACATATGGAATAGAAACGAGAGCTGACACCGTCAGAACAAAAAGTTTTCTAAGTACCACAGAAATGAAGACTCTCCGAGACAGAATAAGAAATTCTGAAAAGAGAAAGATATGCAATGTAGAAGATGTCGTGCGATGGGGAAGACTGAGAAGACGCTACTAGAGAGATCAGGTGGAAAGAGCATGTTTTGAAAGATTGATAAATATAGCCGCAAATAAAGTACCAACAGAAAATCGACCTGCAGGAAGAGCACCTAAAAGATGGCGAGACCGTTGGAAGAAATTCACAGTATTTAAGCTGAACCGCGTTATGGATTAAATCAGATACAATTCCAACTCATTACTAGAAACACGTCTAGATACAATTGCAACTCCTTATTTGTAACACGTATTGATACAATTGTAATTTCTTACTTGTAACATCGTCTTGAATAAAGTTCTCTTCTTAAACATGTAATCGTGTTGGAAGTTATTGCATCCGAAAAATCCTCGCCCGAAAGATAAAACATAAAATTGGTGGAAAAGTGGCGAAATCTATTTAAAAACATAAAATTGGTGATTATTATCAGATAGTTAATTTCACGTAAAAAAAATGGGTGCAAAAAGATGGTGCCAGATATTATATACTTATGTATGTAGGTATAACACATGTTATTATTAGATACGTAACCTTATACTCGTACGTGTTTGCGTGCGACGTATTGATGAGTTTGTATACCTTCAATTTGTGTCTCAAAGCTAAATCAAATATGACGGCGTAACACACGTGTCGTTGTTTATCTTCTATTGACATTCCAAACGAGCGTATCACGCCATATTATGATAATAACGTTGTATTATAGATTCACGGACGGGCACGATACATAATACGTTACGCGCTATGCGGCGTCTGAGATGAAACAACAACAGCCTCCGCGGTACATGAATACTGTCTACATCCTACACCTTGGCGATCAATGAGATTTATGTGAGTGAAACCCTAATGTATTGATCTTCTTCATCTTGGCACTTTGACTGTTGGGGTCGCGATCTCAGGCTGTACCTCGCACCATTTCTCCTCAAGACGCTATTGCACTGAATCATCCACGTGTTCCTAGGTCTTCCTCTGGATGGTTGACGAGGGAGATTCACAGACAAAGTTTTATTTACTGTGTGGTCTGGTGGTCTCCGTTTTATATGCCCGTACCATCTCATCTGCCTTTCTGATGATATTCTCAAAAAAATCGTAAAATATAACAACGCTTAAATTACGTCAATTTTTTCTTCTTTCTTCTCTTTTTGTATCGTGTCAGGTTATCATAAGAATAAGAATTGACTGCCACACTTTCTTTCCTGACATACTATACTTCTCTTGATTCCTCAACATTTATACATCGTTTCATGCAAGCACGTCGGTTTCTCTGACTCCTCGCGTGGCCGACATTAAATATTTGATTTATTTGATCATGACGCATTTTCCTCGGTCTTCCGCTTTTTCTAGTTTCTTTAACATCATTTACATATACTTTTTTTACCATTCTTTCTTCATTCATTCTTTCCATGTGTCCAAACCATCTTAATTATCCTTTCATCATTTTGTTCATAACACCATCATTCGCACCGCATTCACTTCTTATATTTTCATTCGACACTATCATACACAGAGTATCCACACATTTGTCTAAGAGATCTCATTACTACTGATTTATCCTTCTTTTGCCAGTTCCGGATAAGGATCGGGGTAAAAGAATATCATTGTGCACTGCCATTTTAGATTTTGGATAGGTTTTTGTTTGCGATGACAACTTTAAGTGCACCATTCACTTTTTTGCCTACCCCAACCCTTCTTTCAATATCCCTCTCCACTCGCCCATCTTTTGTTAACATACTACCTAAATACACGAATTCATCTACTTGCTCCAAATGTTCACCATTCACGCTAATGTTGCAGACTGTCATGATTTCTTCTTTTTCAAAAATCATTGCCTTGGACTTATTAACATTCATCATCAAATCATTTCGCATGCATACCTCATACATACTATTCACCAGGACTTATGCCATGCTCATTGTCTGTAAATAGGAAAGCGTCATCCGCATACAAGAGACAGCTTACTGACACTCCGCTCATTTTGGCACCTACATCCAACCCTTTCAGCTCTTTCATACCTTAATCTTTCAAAAAGTATGTATCTTTATTTATTATTATTATTACTTACTACTTCTACTTCTTATGGCCATACAACTCTTGAAGATTTTTAGCCTCCTTGATGATTTTTCGCCAAGCTCCTCGATCCTGCGCCTTTTGCTCCCAGCTGTCCAATTCGCCCAACCTAGCCAGGTCAGCTAGAACATTGTCCATTAGGTGCTGTCTAGGCCTTCCTAGAAATCTTACTCTAGTCGATCTAGACGCGTACAGGGTCTTGATTGCTCTGGTCTTTTCGGCTCGGCATACGTGCCCAATCCATGCTAGGCGACCGGCTCTCACAGTACTCGTTATAAGGGGTGCTGGGTCATCGTGTGGATCTCTTGGTTGGTCCTATGCCTCCAAGTTCCCGCTGCATCACCGGGTCTAGGTCCTTGGATCATTCGAAGTATCCTTTTCTCAAACCAGTAGATTATTTGTTGTTCTTTTAGAGTCATTGTCCATGACTCAGAACCATTTGTCACCACTGACCAGTGGTGGTCTCTCCAGGAAATTACTAATAGTTAGTCCTAATTCAATAAAGTACAGCGGAGCATAGAAGTAAGATGGGGTAGATTAAATGTGGTCTGGCACCCCCTTATTGTTGCTGTATTTTAATGTAAGTCCCGGATGGACCGGGGACAGGCCCAGGGAGTTTACGAGTGAGGCTGACAAAAGGGCGCCGCTACGCCCTATAACAGCCTCGGGTATGTGGCGGGAACTTCTATGTTCCTTAAAAAAAAATGGTATGTTATTTTGTTGAGATAATTAGTTCAGAGAGCGAAGATTTGTCTGAGAAGAATCCTCCGGATTTACATTTTTCCATCACCATTCGTTACCGGATAATATCACAGCATCTCGCTCATCCCTCGCGAGGGGCGCACTTCAAACGACATAATCAGCATTTCAGTTAAACAAATCTCGGTATTATCACCGGAGCTCATGCTCGGTGCAGTAATGCAGTTGCAAGATGCAATTCTATTACGGAAGGTTTGCATTTCGCAGGAGATTGTTTCATTCTACGTGCTATAATGTATCTGCATGGAACGTGCATCAAAAATTTTGAAGCTGTACGAAATGAAGAAAAAAATCGTTTTAGATTTAAATATTAATTAAATAAAACGATGTTTTTAACTACTTCCACTTTTGTCTTTATTTAGACAGCGACCGGTTTCGCCAGGCTCGCTGGCATCGACAAACTGGTCTGTCGAAGCCGGTCGCTGTCTAAATAAAGACAAAAGTGGAAGTAGTTAAAAAACATCGTTTTATTTAATTATTATTTAAAATGAACTTCCATTAAGAGATTTCAGTAAAATCATTTGATTGTTTTAGATTTAGTTTAAAAAACAAATTGATGATAGAGGTATTAATTTTCTCATCGTCGGCCTTCCGACACTTCGCCTATTTTCCCAAATAGGGCCACCGATGAGATGGACCGATGATATTATCAAAAGGGTTGGAAAATCTTGGATACAAAGGGGGCAGGATAGAGACGAGTGGAAGAAATTGGAAGAGGCCTATATCCAACAGTGGAAGGAAGAAGGCTAGCAAAGAAGAAGAAGAAGAAGTATTAATTTTGGTAAACTTCATTTTTAATTTATAATAGTAAACACGATTGTCTAGTGGTTTTACTTGGATTTAATATAAATTGTGACAAATTTGTTTCGCCTTGCGAGGGCATTCTCAAACACTAGCTAACCATACACCGTTTCAGTAGGAGGAGTAGGTAGAGAGGATGCACCGCCACATTGTTCTATCCTGACGTACCTCTAACGCATAGTACCTCTACCTTTCCAAACTTTTCTGGCCCGCCGCCACCTTTACACGAAGAAATATTTAGCGATCGCTTTATGTTTAACAACATTCCCCATTCCGCCCTTCTTATGACCACCACATCTGACAAATTTTTGGAACTTGTATATATGCTAGCATCCTCCGCTTATCTTTACATATTTTAGTTCACTCTACACTAGCGTCATCTATATTGTTTTTACCTGCCCACGCCCTCACTGTGCCATCTCAACGCCCCCTAATTTTCTCTGGGTCTTCTGCTGCCCCCCTGAAAGTCTCAAACGCCCACTAGGGGACGTTATCGCCCACTTTGAGAACCTTGGCTCTAGCGCATCTTCTACATTCATGCTTGGGGCATTCTTTGACCGAAAATAGCTTCAAAAGAAATTAAGCAAAAGCTTTTAAATGCTCCCTTCAACAATTCTCTTCTTCCATAGCTGCCAGAGTTTGAGATGTGTCAGAATGTTCTGAAAGAAAATTGCATTCCATATTTATAACAATTTAACACATATAGCACCGTTGCTGTTTTATTTTTCGTATCCTTAGCATACGGAGAACATGAGTTGACATTTTATGTTTGTGTATCCATTTTCTTTCTTGAATTTCATCATATCACCTACCTCTCTGGATTCCTCTTCATTCATACATCGTAACATGCACGTTCATCGATTTTTCCGACATCGAATGTGGCCGACTTTTAGTATTTGATTAATTTTGTCATGCCAACATCGTTAGTAGAAAGATACGCCGTGGAATACCAAGATAAGTATGGACTTATCTTGGTATTCCACGGCGTATCTTTCTACTAACACTGCTTATATGTAACATTAAAACCATTATTCTCTCATCCATTCGTTCTAAATTTCCGTACCATCTCAGGGATCTTTTTTTAATTTTACTTATCATCCACCTTATTTCATCGTACACTATTCTTTCATTTATCGTTTTGCACCACATTCTTCTCGGTGATCTCATTACTACGGCATTTATTCTACTTTCATCATTTTTTGTCCAGCTCAAAGCTTCACTTCCATATATAAGAGTTGGCACTAGAACTCCAAGAAGTTTTTTTATAGTTTATTTATATTACACACAAAACATTTCCTCGGTCTGTCTATATTTCTAGTTCCATTTACATCATTAACATATTTTTTTTACAATTTTTTCTGCATTCATTATTTCCATGTGTGTAAACCATCTTAATGTTAAATAGTCCATTGTTTTGGCCGAAATACTATGATACTTCAACATTATTACTGTAAAAATTTAAAACACTGTTATAATATCACAATTTATTTTAATTCACTGAGAGTGTCGCGACAGCTGTTTCGCCAACCAATGTTGGCATCATCAGGTGTTACAATAAACTGATTACTAAATTTATTGTAACACCTGGTGATGCCAACATCGGTTGGCGAAACAGCTGTCGCGACACTCCCAGTGAATTAAAATAAATTGTGGTATTATAACAGTGTTTTAATTTAATTGTATCTCAATAGAGACGAAGACGCAAACTGGAAACTGAATATGGATGATCAAGGTGTTTACAAGACTTATGACCTGTCATTGGTTGGGTTAAGCGCACGCTTTATGTAATTACAACATTCCCCATTCCACCTTTGTTTTTATGATCATACATGATAAATTTTTGGAAGTTGTATATATAGGTACTTCAAATCCAAACTTATCTTCACGTGTCAGTTTTAATTGGCTATCTATGTAGATTTGATTGCACATGTCAATCTTTTTAAGATTAACCTATATAATCCACCCACTAACGCCATCTATGGAGAATGATTTTTAGCATTTTTAGCAAACTACTTTATTAACACAATGCGAAGGCTATCGCCCATTAGCGTATTGTTTTAGAAGTTGCCTGGAGTATTATTCCAATCTATGTGCCAAAGAATTGACCAGAATGATTACAAATATTTTTGTGAATAAGTATACATTCACAAAAATACAGTGTTTTAAATTTTAACAGTAACATCTTAATGTTCCTTTCATTATAACGATAAAATCCGAAATCCATTTGACAACTTCTATCAATGTTAACCTTTCCCTTGCGGTGCTAAAATAAAAACGTGCGTTCCTGTATTGGGTTGTCAGTACCCAATCAAAAATAAGCGATTTTAAATCGGAAAAATAAGAACATTCATAGCTAATCCCCTTAATTATTTATAATTGAAGTCAAAAATTATAATAATTGAGATTTATTTGCTAAAAACCTTTTAAAAAAACATCTGGCAACGTCTCACGGAACGGGCATAGGTCCACTCTGGTTGCAAGCCCGAGAGCTACTGCCGGGCAGTGAGAACATTGAGTTCCTCGCGCTTCTACAGTGAAGTATGCAAGAATGAGATGCGTATATAGTGTCGTGCACTCAGAGCTACGAATTTTGTTTTCGATGTTCACAAAATACCTCCGATGTACCCGATAAATTCTGATTATTAATAACATTATTTTTTAATCAATGCGTAAATATGTTATGGAGGAATACCTAAAATCTTAACCTTGTATTTATTATATTTATAGAGATTTGATGGTTATTAGAAGCAACGTGTAGAAGATACACATCACAGGGAAGGGAGGGTTAAAACACTCTTCGTTTAAAAATTTAGCGTCATTGTTTCTTGTTGATTGATTCCTGGAATTTCAAATAACGATCGACCGGTTAAGTTCAAGATTTAGTTCGTGGGTTCTATTATTAAAAACATATTTATAGAATTCCATTTCATGTAGTGTTCAGTATCTGATTTTCTGGGTAAATACAGGTGGTACACCCTCGCAGAGAGCCATTGAGAGGACGGTCACGTCCTTCCGAGAACTGTGGCCAGTAATCCAATACTACGGAAGATCACGTGCTGCTAAATTAAAAGAAAATCTTATAGAAATTCCAGTTTCAGTAAAAGATACAAAAAACCTAATGCAATAATGTGTTTAAGGTCGAAAAGTTAGCGACTGCTCAAAATAAAGAATTTTATATTGTAAAAAACTAACTAACTAACCATCACGCGGTCTCTCCGAAGGGGTAGGCAGAAATAAAAGACTGCCCCATTTTTCTTTCCTGACATATTTCTTTCGCTTCCTAAACATTCATACATCGTGTCATCACGTGGCCGACATTCAATATTTGATTTATTTGATCGTGCCGCGATTTCCTCGGTCTTCCTCTATTACTAGTTCCATTTACATCGTTAACATATAATTTTTTTACCATTCTTTCTCCATTCATTCTTTCCATATGTCCAAATCATCTTAATGATCCTTTCATTATTTTGTTCATAACGCCATCATTCGCACCATATTCACTTCTTATATAATATTTTCATTCGACACTCTATCATACACAGAATATCCACACATCCGTCTAAGAGATCTCATTTCTACTGCATTTATTCTACTTTCATCCTGCCAGTTCCATGCTTCGCTTCCATACATAATGGTCGGTAGAAGAACACCATTGTGCACTACTATTTTAGCTTTTTTGGATAGATTTTTGTTTGCGATGACAACTTTAGGTGCACCATTCACTTTATTGCCTGCCCCAACCCTTCTTTCAATATCGTAAGTTTCGAGTATTACTATACTTAGAAGAAGAAGATTTTCATACTAATATATTTGTATACTATGTATTTTAAAAATATATACTACATAGTATTTCAACATATTAGTATAGTAATATATGAATATTATATTATATTTAAAATAATTAGCAACAAAGATTTTACACCTCTTTATTTTGTTTTGTAGTATCCAATTAATCGGTTTCGCTCCCATCGGAGCATCGTCAGGGTTACAAAAACAAACAAAAAAAATGTGTGTGAGTGTCGGGAACGAAACTGGTTGGTTTTATAAAACAAATTAAAATGATGTTTTAAATATATATAATATATAGAATTGTTTTAAATTATTTAAAATAATGCTACACTACAAATTGAGTACTCATATGAAATTATATTACATAAGTTTGCTGATTTCATATCTAATATTACTACTTTGAAATCAATTGTCTTTTTATTTAGATCTTGCATTTGATCATATATATGTCAGTAGCCTGCACCTTTTTGAATATTTAGGACCACTTATTTCTAAATTTAAGTCGCGATATTTATTCAAATGTATTATATTTATTTTGATATATAATATTATAACATACAATTGTATTTAATTTTTATACTCTCTCTTCTTAAACATCTCTCTGTCCCCCTCCCCCCGACGTTGACAGTAAACTGGAAAAAAAGAAAACTAATATCTTCTTCTTCTTCTCCTGATTGTAGATCTTGCGATCTGTTTATGCAATATATCAACTTTCTTCCTGTGATGAAGACGACCAGTCTTCTCTCCATCTCTGTGGTGGTCGTCCTGGTGGTCGGCGGTTCTTGGAGTCTCGTGCATCATGATCTTAGGAATTATTGCTGGATCCGTTCTCTCGATGTGGTCCCTCCAGAGTCGTCTTCTCTGTCTACTCCATATCATTGTGTCTTCAATCTTGCAGGATTTGCGAATTTATTCATTGGGTATCTCTAAGAGTTCTTCCCACAACAGGTTGCAATGTTCTTATTTCTGCTACTCTTAAGAGATGTGTCACTGGTTCTGCCGGTGTCTGCTCTTGCTTCGATTCCGTAAGTCATTATGGGCCAGGTGCATGTATTATAAATTCTTACTTTGCTTTCCACTAATATGTGCTTATTGACCTAGACAGTGTCCCTCAGGCATCCGGAGATAATAACTGCTTTATCAGTCTGTTTTTTAACTTCATTATTCAAATCGCTGCAACTAGATATCTCCACACCCAGATATCTGAACTTCTTGAACTGTTCTATGGGATTATCGTCTACAACCAGTTTGCATCTGAGAGGCTATCTGGATATTGTTAGATACGAGTATATAAAACTAATATAATTTTTATTAAAGATACGAATTATTTATAAGTGTTTCTTATGATATTTGCGTTTATTGGACGCAATTATTTGAATTTATTTGGGGGTAACGAAAACAATAGAAAATAATAGAATCAAATAAAATTAACCTAAAACTGAGGATACTCCTCATCAAGACCTATGTATGGAGTATCTTGATGTACGGCTGTGAGACATGGTGCTTATCTGAAAGAGATAAACGGAGACTAGAGGCTTTTGAGGTGCGATTAGAAGACTATTAGGAATTTCCTAGAGAGACCACATCATGAATGAGGAGGTTCTTCAAAGAATCGAAGGAGGAAGGCACCTGCTCAGGACCTTGTCTGAAAGACGTGCAAGATGGATCGGCCATGTAATACGTCAAGAAGGTCTCTTGCATGCCATAATGGAGGGTATGACCGAGGGGACAAACTCTAGGGGACACCCACGCCGAGAAAACCTGGAGGACCTGTTGGTGGAGGTGCGGTGTTCATCATATGCAGATTTCAAAAGAGCCGCACAAGACAGGGAAGAATGGAAAAGAAGAATAGAAGAAATTGCTGCAAACCAATTCCAGGATTGAAACTTTCTAACCAACTAACGAAAACTTTGTAATTCTGAAACAGGGATTTTCGTTTCCGAATCAAGTTCACGAAGTCCCTTAATGGTAGATTGGTGAATAAAATTTACGTCTTATTCACACGAAAGTCTTATAAAAATAAGGGTGTGACATCATAGTCGCAATAACACATCATGATCACGTAATAAAAATCAGTCAAAACATTGAATGCCGAAACCATTACTTATTCAGCTACCAACAGTTAGATGTTAATAGCAGTAACATACAGGTGACTAGTACTTGGCTGAAAAATTACAAAACTAACCAGTCAAGTAAAATATTCCACCACATGCGCTCCAGGAATTGGTATTGGAAGATTACTTCAATATCCGAGATTCATTATACTGATTTTTCTTTTATTTACGAGTATATACATTATAACAATGTTAATGGGTTTTTTTAAGTATGATTATAATTAATATAAGTAATATTTAAACTTTTCCTTTTTTTGCTACGTTTTCCATATTTTATTTAATCTAAATCATGTTCATACTTATAGATGTTGTTAAAAATGTCTATACGTTTTTAGCATATAATCAAGTTATTTGTTGTATAATTATTTTCGCAACCGGTTTTGCCAACTATTCTAACCTAAATTTGATTAATTAAGTCATGCCATGTTTTCATCGGTCTGCCTCGACTCCGTACTCCATTTACATCATTAACGTATACTTTCTTAACCATTCTTTCTCCATCCATGCGCTCCATATGTCCGAACCAAAGCAGTGATTCTTTGATAATTTTGTTCATAATACCTTCTTCCGATTTAATTAATCAAATTTTAAAAGTTTGTCATGTTAGAAGTCGGAAAAATCAACGTGCGTGTATAACTCGCTGTATGAATGTGGAGGAACCTAGAGAGGTGTGCCAGGATAGAGTAGTGTGGCGGTCCATTCTCTATGCCTACCCCTACGTGGAAACGGCTTGATGATTTGTTGTTGTTGTTGTTATTCTAACCTAAAAATTTATTCTCATAATCAAAAATGTTAATAAAATATAAATATTATTATACGAGTTTATAGAATATTACATCTAAAAATAACTTTCTTTTCATGGCTTACTTGTTTGTTTTAATTTACTCAATGAATAAAGATTCCATTAAACTTTGAATATTTTGTAGATATAATGACAGATTTGTATCTAAGCTGCTTATTATTTCATATTAGGTATAGCATCATGATTGTTTTACCTACCGGGGACCAGAACTAACTTGCCTCTGGTGACACCGGGGGGAAAAGCAATTAATCTCCTGAACGCAGTGTCCACGGAGATCGACGTCTTTCATATTAGTAAAAATACGTTCAGAAGGCAAATACTCTTGATTTTGGAGAGTATCTTGTCTTCCTAATGTCGAACCATCTCTCATGCGTTTCTAGTAATATACTACGAGTATATACAAAATATTATTTTACTTGTTCTCAATAGATGCCTTAAACCCTAATTTTATAATGTCTATTGATGAAATAAACTGATTTGATTTGATTTGATTATATTGTACAAATCTTTTGTATTCTAGTGGTTAAGGCTTGATTTTTTATCGTTGCATAAGAGTTTCATGAACCCTCACGATTGTTTTTACTTCAATTGATTATAATACAAAATAAAATGGTATTTTTCGTTAGGAATGTGAAAGTGTAAACATTTCATTTATTTTTTTTCAAGTACCGACCCTCCTGTAGCTCGGCTTGTCACCTTCCCATCATTTCCTTTTACGGTCCACAGAGGGCACCAGGATGGCACGGCTCTCGGCCCTCCATGACAGTCGTAAACGGTTAATAGCCTCCATCTTCGGCAATCACGCTTCGCCGCGTGTTGTGAGAGAACATGTGACATAATTTACGACTTTCTCAAGGAAAGAAAGGCCGCTGCTCTATTATTTTTTTGACCACGTAGAAAAAAAACGTTTTTTAAGGTGGTACCCGCACTAAATTAATAAAGGTTTTTCAAATTTAATCTTCTAATGGTAAAGTGTTTTTCTATGGATATATAACGTGATACCATTTGCCACCACGAGGCATTTTTTGGTCGTATACTGACCACGTGTATAATTAACTTAAGTATTACTATTAAAATTTAAAACACTTATAATATCACAATTTCTTTTTATTCACTGAGAGTGTCGCGACAGCCGTTTCGCCAACCGATGTTGCCTTCATCAGGTGTTACAATAAATTATATTGTATACAATTAACTACAGGCTGAAGAAGAAGAAGACATAAATTGCCTTCAGTATCGTATTCTACTCCATTAGCTCGGGTACATAAACATCAACGCGTCTATTTATTGTTTCTTGAATATTGATATAAAAATCCATATTAAATAATTAATACGAATGAAAACATCGGTTTTCTTGATGTTTAATTATAATTTATGAGAATGACATGTTTCGCCTTGTACATTTGATATTTAATAATGCCTTAGAAAGGAAAAGAAAGAATAAAAACTCTATAAAACGGATGTTTTCATTCGTATTTATTATTTAACAACGCGTCTGATTCTCGCTACATTATTTGATCATGTACTCGTATTAGCAAAGCAAAACAATACTACAAACAAGCATTTTTTTTAACAATAATGTTCTACAATTAATTAGAATGCAAACGACCTTGCTAAGGCATCATCAACATTTGCATTCCCTTAAAATATAATAAAACTTCTATAAAACAGACATTTTCATTCGTGTTAATTATTATATAATATAGAATAGAAATAAGAATAAAAATAAAAATTGACAATAATAATAATAATAATAATTAGGCTATTTTGAATGGCGCCGTTTTCTTGAATCTCACCTCAAGGATGGCAGTGCACAATGGAGTTCTAGTCCCGACCCTTATGTATGGAAGTGAAGCTTAGAGTTGGCAGAAGAAGGATGAAATTAGGATAAATGCCGTAGAAATTATGTCACTAAGAAGAATGAAGTAAGAAAGGAATGTAAAGCGGATGAATGCGTGATAAATAAAATTAAGAAAGGGTTACTAAGTTGGTTTGGACATATTGAACGAATGGATGAGGGAAGAATGGTTAAAAAGATACATACAAGTTGTGTGAATGGGAAAAGAAGTCGAGGAAGGCCAAGGAAGACATGGCATTACCAAATTAATTAATTACTGAAAGGCGGCCATGTTCGAAGTAGGAACAATTGACGAGCGTGCATGTCACGATGTGTGAATTTAGAAGAGGCGCGAGAATTATGTCAGGATAGAACAGTGTGGCGATCCATCCTCTCTGTCTACCCCTCCGACGAAACGGCGTGATGGTTAGTTATTTAGTTAGTTTTTTTGGAGTTTTACGACATCGTTCAAAAAGCAATCAATATGATGTAAATCTCCTTGTTAAATATTAAATATAAAAGGAAAACATACATTTTCTGAGAGTTATTTTGTCTTAAGGAAGTGACACAAAATAACCTTGGTAGAGTATTTCGAAATGAGTAATACTCGTATACTACACCCGTATATCATTTAAAAATACTCTTGTAATCAAAACATGGCACCTGTTTTGTTTGTATTTTCTTCAATATTAAATATCTTTTGTCGTGTTATTAAGAGTAAACCAACATCCGACACCTTTCATCTCCATAAGAATCTGTCAACGATCTTATACTTGTATATAAAGCTTTGCATTGTTATCCTAACATGAAGAGTTCCAAGAAGCCTTTTACTTTTCTTTATTTTATTTTAAGCAAATTTCCATTTTGCATTATGGAGACGAATCATTCCGGAAGATTTGTGATATAAAAGTATCATTAAAGATTAAACATATTGTTCATTTGTCAAGATCCTACTAAGCCAAAACATTTCACTGTTTTAACATATCACAAAATATTTATTTATTTAAAAAGTAATAATTTTAAAATGTACATAATTTCTACCGAATTTTTCACTATACTGAGGAAATATACTACACACATCTGCATAATCTCTTCTTCTACTTGTATTAAGCTATTTGGCCTACTACTCTCTGCGTTTAGTTCCTAGTTTTGGAGGTCTGCTTTCTTGGGTAAACTTTCCTGGCTGTTCTTACGATCCTTGATTCTGCTATTCTTATCACATTCTTCTTTGCAATCCTCATTTTATCATTTATCCGCATATCCATTAGATCTCTCTTGTTTTTAGTATCTTGTAACGAAGGTTTTGCCAGCAATGTTTTTAATCTAATTATCATATTTTCGTTGGTTCGAAGAAGACTATTGTTTCTAAAGTATCTAGAAATATAAAACTTAAAATTAAAGTTGTCAATTGCAAACAAAAACCCATTCAAAAACCATGACATTCTCAAAAGAACCTTCAGAATTCAGGTTATTCATAAATGACAGAATGTTGGAACAGGTTGCTAAGTTTAGATATCTGGGAGTGGATTTGCTCAGTCGAAATGATCTTGTCAGTGAAATAATGGGATAAGTCAACAAGACTTCTGCGGTTTCAGGTTGTCTCAAGGAGATCATATGGAAGAACAAGTATATGGAAACTGACAGTGTCAGAATATACAAAACCTGCGTAAGGCCTATACTAACATATAGCATTGAGACCAGAGCGGATACCACAAGAACCAAGGCAAAGTACGGGTGGCAGAGATACGGACGCGGAGGATAAAAGCAGGAAAGACTCTTCGAGATAGGGTGAGGAACACGGCTATCCGTGAAATCTGCAAGGTGGAAGATGGCATGAAATAGGGCAGACAACGCAAAAGATATTGGAATGCGCACGTGCAGAAGATGGATCCCTCCAGTCCCACACGCTGTTCCGCATCAGATTCCTGCCGGCTACCGTCCCCCCGGAAGACTGCCATAGAGATGAAGGGATAGCTGGGAGTCGACCTCCAAAGAGAGGCCAGTCTGATTACAGGAACAGACCAAAGGTCTAAAAGAAGAAGAGGTGTTTGCAACCTGGTTTCTTAAATTTTCATTGTCAGAAGGTCAATTATTCATGAAATTCCCAGAAGGTTTTAATAGTCACCTGTGAATCTAAACACACACAAAATTTCATCACAATCAGTCCAGCTGTTTAGGAGGTGTTCAACTACGTTCGCCCGTACAGAAGAATTATATGCATGACGATTTTACCTATTCTCAATAGATGCCTAAAACTTTAATATTTGTTGGTAATATTTTTGATTTGATTTGATTTTGCCCCATCATATTTATACAATATTTATTTCTAAGTGTGAAATTATAATGTATTTTTTGGGATCATTGATATATCTGTGTCTCTTGAAATTTTCTTCGACCAACATTACGAAGATCGTTAGAGTGTTTTGCAAGATCCGTCAGTCTCCAAAATGACACAAAATCCCTAAAAATGTAATTATTATTATCGTTTGTAATCGACGCATATATTTGACTTAATATGGAGTTAAATATTATTGCTCAAGCAACAATGAACAAGGTTTAATTGCGTACAGCGGTACAATTTAAATGGCAATTTTTATTTCAGTGGTTATTTTTTACGGACCAGCGGGACTTAATGATATAATGTCCCAAAAGGACGCGTAGTGTGGCTGAATAAATAAAACTCCAGTAAAACTAGCGCCCATAAATGCCACTGACGAGTGGAGGGTAATTTACGTGCGGTGAAAATTTGCGAAACGTGAATTGAAAATCCGGCCCTGGCGGTCTCGGATCGTGACCGCCGGAAATAAGGACAAACTGGACCGCTAACGAGAAGTGGCGCCCTGACCCCGACTTGGATGACTGCATCACACAACCGGGCGTCTCACTCTTACGCCACTACGTTTTGCTACTCCTTACATCTTACGAGTACATCATTCCCAACATTTCAATCGTTTCACCATTTTCATTATTTTATTTTTATATCTTATTTTATATAATAATATTTAAACTTAAATAGTCCATTGTTTTGATTCCTTCTGATTACTGTTTAATTATTATTATTATTATTTTATTATTATATTTTCCAACTTAAATTTTTTGTGTACACAACAGGTCGTTTGGACCCAATTACTGTATACAATTATTATGTTTTAGCTATTATATTGATTCTCGTGACATGTGATAGGTAGCCAATCTATCTCCATTTTATTGTCACGTGAATTCTACACCAGACCAAAGACAATGTAACAATCACACTGCCATCGCCGGGAATCAAACCCAGGATCTTCGGCATGGAAGTCAGAGCTCTTACAACTCTGCCACGAAGGTCTATAAATAGTAACTAACCGTTCTTTTAATTAAAATATTTAGGTATCTAACTCAATTTCGGCAAGAACTTCAAAATTATATCAAAGAAATTATTCAAATTGACATAGGAACAAATACACATAAAGATTCGAAAAATCACGAAAATTTGACATTTTATATATTATTGTAACACCTGATGATGTCAACATAGGTTGATGAAACAGCGATCGCGTAAAATAAAATACAATTGTGATACAAAAAACTAAATTATTATATAATATTTAAACTTATCACACTTTTTTTTATAATTTAAACCCAAACATGTTTCGGGACACAGAAGTCCTTTATCTGTGGAAATACTTACAGTTACATATATACTCTGATAAATAAATATTTCCAAAAGTATGGACAGATGTTTTTTGAACATCTGTCAAATCTGACCATATTCATGATTTTTTTTTTTATTTAGTGCCTATATAACTGTCAATATTTGCGCTGATTAAGGGCTTCGGTAGCCCGAAACATGATTGTGGTTAAATTATACTAGAGTGTTGTGATACAAAGTTTTAAAAAATATCCATGTAATCGATCCTTCGACCATTCCTTCCTATGCAGGAAACATTAGTGTCGCAACCCATGACCAATCCATCTCGCGCGCCTCTCCGCTTTGGTGTTCAATATGTGCCTGTTCTCTTCAACTCTGCTGAGTACCTCCTCATTTGTAACGTGGTTCCTCCGTGAAATATGGGCAATTCGTCGGTAGGTCCACATCTCTAACAACTCCAGCCTTTTGCGCTCTCTTTCGCCCAGGCACCAAGTCTCGCAGCCGTACAGTAAGACACTCCACACCAATGTTTTTATTAGTTGTTTTCGGAGGTTTAGGTCTATGTTATTGGACTCGAATACTTTAGCGAATATTTAACTCGAATTTTTTAAACTGTGTTAAACTTCAAAAAAACTTCAAAAATAAAAACAGTTATAATTTTTTTTTTTGTGATAATTTAGTTTTATTCCATTCGTTATTTAGTTTCAACCCATTTTTAACGACTCGTTTCCATCTTTAGGGTTCATTTCGTCAATATTTTTTTCATTTAATAAAATAGTATATCATCTGAAAAATGTAAATAAAAAATAAAGTTCTAGTGTCAATCATTGTGTTTTGGAGTAAATCTGGGAAAAAAAATAAAGTTATAAAGAATAATTTTGGAGTAAATCTGGGAAAAAATGTACACGATAAATACCGATGAATAAGTAGATTTCACCTAGAAGTATGTTAGTAAGGACGATTTATGATGGAATATCGAATAGATATATTTGGAAGGAATGTATGACTGTTAGAGGTCCCCTTTTTTTAAATGTTTCTTTTATGGTTTGGGTATGCGGAAGGAATGTACGAGAGAATAATTGTTAAAAATTTGTATCCAAGGAGTTTGAAATAATTAATAAGTAAACAATTTTCATTACTTTGTAAACAACACTAACTTTATTAAAAATTAAAATACAAACATGTTTCGGACACAGAAGCCCTTCATCATTGTTGTTAGTTTTTTGTATATACAAAATAAATATTTTAACAAATTGTGAAGTGTTTCTGTGTCCAAAACATGTTTGTATTTAAATTTTTAATGAAGTGTTGTTTACAAAATAATAAACATTGAGCAATGAATCCGCAATCCAAAGTTATGGCGAATATAAAGAAGAGATAAATAAGTGCTATAATTTATTTTAAAAATTCCACTTTTTTTTTTATTTGGTGTTCATCATATGTTCCAAAATAAATCGATTGTGAATGTTTATTGATTTTCATATTTGTATTTTTTTTTTTGATGCGGGGGTAGTACGAGTATTATTAGAAACCCCTTCGTCCCATTATAGAGGTCGCCCCGCTAGTGTGACCTCCGCCGCCCGAGAAGTAATAATAAGCCCCACTCTAAAGCTCCTTAGAAAGCTCTCTCCCGTGATCTAACCATAAGTAGGTACCGGCTGTAAAAAGTTTCGTTCTGTGATTTTTTATACCTCTCAGGACTTCCCATATACTTTTTATTTACATCCTTTTCGCTTGTCGAGTTTGCTTCCCCGGGACACCTCTAGGACGCGGTCGGAAAACTTCAGCGATATTTTATCCGCTTTATTTTTACGCTTTATACTAACATTTTACGCGCTGAATTATACTTTTTTCATACAAGTGGAAGCACTTAATGATTTGGCCACTCGTCGCAGTTTCGTTGTATATTTAATACGACTGAGAAGCCGCATTTCTTCTTTATAACTTTTATTAGGGCACTCTTCACGTCGGAATTAAGGGAATAGTGTTCAAGGAAGTTACATATTAATGGATCGCTCGAAAGTTTTTAAATATCTCAACCGAGAGATAAAATCATATTACATACCGACGTTTCCGAGTTATTCTGGAAACTTTGGCGTGGTTATGGCTTCCCGCCGTCTTATTAGGCCTATTCGATTTATTATTTCGAAATAATTATCCAAGGAATCGTTAAACAAAACAATTTATGTTTGAATAACTTTCGAATAACATTGTACGAGTATTTTCACAAGACTTTTTTGCACTTTTTACAAGCATGTTTCGGACCGCAGTCATTTATTCGCAGTGTAAAAAAATGTACAACAACATTTTGAATGCATACAAATTCTTGTAGATAAATAATGGATAGTGTAGAGTGATCTTAAAGGTGTAAAGATAGGCGTGGAAACCTACCATATATACAGGTTCCAAAAATTCGTCAGCAGTAGTAGTCGCAAGAAGGGCGGAATGGGGAATGTTGTTAAACATAAAGCGATCGCTCAACCCAACCAATGACAGATCGTAAGTCCTGTAAGCGCCTCGGCCACCACCTTCTGTTCAGATATACAATTAATCCTTATTAAAAAATGTATTCACAGTCTTCTATTCCCAATTAAAACGTCAGTTTTCTAGAAGTTTTTTTATATTTTATGGGAATGACATGTTTAGCCCTTCTAAAGCATTCAAATAAATACCTATATGACATTTGATAATGCCTTAGAAGGGCGAAACATGTAATTCCCATAAAATATAAAAAATACTTTCTTCTATATACGCCATACTTTGTGTTGTTATGATGGTTTATTTGTCATTTTCTTTTTTATATTATTTGTATATACAACACTTATATTTTTTTTTTAAATTACAAAGACTTGTTTCGGACAAACAGTCCTTCTTCAGTAATGTGTCTTTACTGAAGAAGGGCTGTTTGTTCGAAACGTGTCTTTGTAATTTTATTTGTTTTAGTATAAGTGTTGTATATATAAAGTATATAAAAAATAAAAAGAGAAATATTATAAAACTTCTAGAAAACGTACGTTTTCATTCGTATTAATTCATTTTTGTCACTGTTGTTCCTTCTTCTTCGCTATCTTTACTTCCATCCTCGGCATTATGTCTCAAATTCTCGTGCTAAATGTATGACGTGATAATCATGGCCGCTAAAAATTGTTTACATGCGGCGACACTTGAATTTAAGCATTTACAAGTATTGTTCGAATTAATGTGAACACAAGTGATAATTTGAAAAAAAACATCATTTATTAATTATAGAACAAGAAAACAGAGAAATTAATACAATTTAGGTTGTTTTAATAAAAAATGTGTCCTCCCTTGACTTTTATAACTTCTTCAACACGTTTTGGCATAGTATCGACAAGTTTTTTACAGTTTTCTGATATTTGCTGGCCTTGAAACCATGTATGGATTACAGCCTCAATCAGTTTTTTTTTTTTTAATATAAACAGGACGTTTTTATTTTTTTTACATTTGACCGGATTTTTGTTCGTTAAATAGAGGTCCGTTCTTTCAAGGATTTACTGTATAAGGTTTTAATATGTATATCTTCTCGCTTTTGGGTGATGACAACTTGTTTACTTGAAACGCTACGTTCCTGAGATTGTTGAGGGGATTTATTTAATTATATGGCGAGGCAGTAACGTCATCGGCGGTGATGATGTAGGTCGGAGGCGCTGACGGTTTTGGGTACAGGCGACAGCTCGGGACCAGCGGGCATTGAGGTTCGTATAGGTAATGTAATCATATTGAAAATAAGATAGATACAGCGCAATCTCGCCATCCCCGCTCACCGTACATCACCGCGGATAGCGCTGCCCACTCCCGCCTGAGAAATGGAGAACGGGTGCCTCAGGGAAATACGAAGAAGAATATTATATTTATTTGTTAGTCTACATAGAATTACAGAAACCCGGGTTTATTTTTTTCTGGCATGCGAGATTTCTCTTGCGAATGCATGTTCAGATTAAGAGTATATGTAATCCAGAAATATCTAGGAATACGTGGCATCCGCGTGAATAAGTTCGCGATCCGTACCTTCCTCAATTTGCTAAACAAAACGAATTTATCTTTTAGAGGGTTTGAACAGCAAAGATTACTTTCAGGTGAACTTCTTTGTTTGGAAAAAGAAACTCTTGTGTATATTTCGTTCTGTTAATACAATAAAAAAAATTAACTAAGTCGAAAATAGGTATTTCTTCTATGTTCGCCATACTTTGTGTTGTAGATGTTTTATTTGTCTTTTTCTATTTTAAATACTTTGTATATACAACACAAACTTTTCAAAAAATTAAAATTACATATCAGACATGTTTCGGACAACCGGTCCTTCTTCAGTGATACATATTATAAAGTTACATATTTAAAATATTATAAAATTGTTTACAAATATGATCAGTTTTGACAGATGTTAGAAAGATTTATTTTGGAACTTTTAAGCTTTTGTTATAAACAAATATTTTGAATTTAAAGTTCTTATTGGGGTTCAGGTTATAACTTATAACAAAGGAAATAAATCAAAGATTTTACTTGACATTACATTTATTTGATTATTTATAATATTATAATATATTACATTATTATTTTAAATTTTAAATATATTAATCATATTTGTTATAACAAA
This sequence comes from Lepidostoma basale, assembly GCA_022606425.2. NCBI lineage: Eukaryota > Metazoa > Arthropoda > Insecta > Trichoptera > Lepidostomatidae > Lepidostoma > Lepidostoma basale. The sequence goes on along the minus strand of JAHDVF020001001.1, from coordinate 2,544,720 downwards.
AGCATAAACGTTCCAAAATAAATCTTTATAACATATGTCAAAACAGATCATATTTGTAAACAATTTTATAATATTTTTAATATGTACTCGTATATGATATTTTCTACATTGCAGATGTTTCTTATTTCTGAATCAATCAGATAGTGCTCTACTCGTATAACAAATTTAGGAAGTGTTACTAATATTATTGCAAATCATTACCCTGAATTGAATGAACTTTAATTGAGCGTTAATACAAATAAATATTTTGTTTCTAGTAAAGTTCTTTACACGAAATCTTAACTGCGACAAAATCTGGGCGGGAGCTGTATATTTTTCTTGAACAGAGGTAGTTACTTTTAAGCCCGGGTGTTGGCCCAACGTGCCGTATCTGAGAAAATCAACTTTAATTCCCATTTAATCTGGTCCAAAAAAAACAAATCCGGCTTTGTCTATTTACAAACGCCCCCATTAAGGAAATGTCAATACAGCTGCACAATACGGTCCTTTGTTTGGTATTTTTTTGCAATGCGAAAACCGTTACACTTCATTGCTGTTCCATTAATTAAAACTTTGTGAGTTCCTCGCCATCTCGCCGGGCGACAGGAAAAAAATGCGTTTATTTGGTCCGCTGAAATATAAACCCGTTGTGCTCTGTTCTCTCTGGTTCCGGCGTAATAAAATAGACTAGAGCTCTTTCCCGATACCGGGAATCGTATTGGTGAAATATTATTTGTTTTAACGCCGCCACTGCATTCATTGCAGCGATTTCACTAGCTTTATTTCTCTCTCCTTGAATTTATTGCATATCAAAGAGATAATCATCAATCCAAAAGAGAAACAGAGAGATAATATTTTTTAATTTGTACACAAAACTTGTACACAAAGCTTCCGTTAAAAAACTTATTGAAAGTTAAGGCATTAACACTGTGGAATTCCATAGTAATCTACTTTGGGAATTAATTAAACATTGTTTAGACCTCTTTTTTAATAAAAAATATTAAAATACACGACATGTTTCAGAGGATACCTCCTTCATCTTCAGGTGTAAAAAATAAAACAAAATCAAAACAATGGAAGACTAATAAAAAACACATTTAAAATTCGATACAAAAATTCAAATTTAAAAATTAAGTTGGGCTATATAAAGTAGGTGCTAACAATTATTTTTTAACAGTAAAATAATAAATAACATTAAATAATAACAATAATATATAATGATAATATAATTTAGAGAAAAAACATACATTTGAAAAGAAATAATTTATATAAAAATTAATAAATAAATGATTAATTTAATTAATAATTTATTAATTAAATTAATTATTAATTAAATGATTAATTATTTCAAATTAATTTATTAGTCTTCCTTTGTTTTGATTTTGTTGTATTTTTTACACCTGAAGATGGAAGAGGTATCCTCTGAAACATGTCGTGTATTTTAATATTTTTTATTAAAAAGTGGTCTAAACAATGTTTAATTAATTCCCAAAGTAGAGTCCGTTAAAAAGGTTGATTCTTAAAAGAAGGAAATTAATTTCACTGATTGGTTTGCTGGGTAAGGATGCTTATATTAAGATCACGTTTTTGTATTTTCATGGAACAATGTATAAATATCAAGGAAAACATTATTTCCAATATACAATATTATTCCAATATATTAATATTTTATTCCAATAACACAATGTCACAAAAAAGTGCCAACAAGCTGAGAGTCACTCAGAGAGCAATGGAGAGAGCCATGTTGAGTATCAGTTTACGGGACAGACTCAGAAATTAGGACATAAGAGTCAGGACAAAGATTTCCGGTGTTATCAAGATGGCCGCAACCCTCAAGTGGTGATGGGCGGGACATATAGCTCGCGATGCAGATGAAAAGTGGACAAGGCGACTGCTGTGCTGGTGGCCAAGGACGGCAAAGCGTGGAGTTGGGCGCCCACAGTTGCGTTGGCGCGACGATGTCCGGAGAAGTGCGGGAAGTACCTGGATGCGGATCGCTCATGAAAGAAGAGAATGGAAAATGCGAGAGGAGGCCTACGTCCAGGAGTGGGCGGTCAATACAGGCTGAAGAAGAAGAAGAAGATATTAATATAGGAGGGTGTTCGGCTTTTTGTCTCTGATAGATATCTCCGACAGCGACAGCATAGATTATTTTACCTACCGGCCGCCAGAACCAACCTGCCTCTGGTGACACCGGTGGGAAGAGCAATTAATCTACTGAACGCGGTCTACTCGGAGATCGACGTCTTTCATATTAGTGTAAGTACGTTCAGAAGGCAAATACTCTTAATTCTGGAGAGTATCTTGTCTTCCTAATATCGCACCATCTCTCATGCGTTTCTGGTAGTATACTATACACAATACATTATTTTACCTGTTCTCAATAGATGCCTTAAAAAATAATTTTGTAATGTCTATTGATAAAATAAAATCATTTGATTTGATTTGAATATTTTGCTTTCGATTTTCCGTGCCAGTACCAGTCATTTATTCTTGGTGTAAAATGTCAAAACGGCATATACGAGTATTATATTATGTACTAGGATTCAACAAATCAATCCATTTATTGATCTGTTGAATCCTACCATATTTGGGTATTGTTTGGATTATTCGTTACCGTAGCATAAAGTATTGTACGTGTGTAGGAATCGGCCACATCGAATACCGATCCGTTATTGTACAGTTAGGCTTTATTCAAGATACTGTTTTATGGCTTGAGGAAACTCAGTGCTCTAAATTTAAGCGGGAAATTTGAACCGGAACCTAAACTTTAGCAGGAAGTATACATTAGATGTTACAACGTTTGCTTTGAAAATGTATTCTATATATACTTAGTTTTATGCCAACATGTTATACATACATCTCTCCGTGTGTACCATTTGTAAATTGAATTGAATTCATAATATACCTCATTTGATGTGTTCTCGAATATATGTTTACATTTATATTTTGTTAGTGAATGAAGCTTTAGAAATATTTTAAGGTACCAAGAAGTTATCAATGAAAGCGAAAATGGACGGAGTTCTGGTCCCAACCTTAATGTACGGAAGCGATAAATGGAACTAGCAGAAGAAGGATGAGAGCAGAATAAATGCAGTAGAGATGTGATCCCTAATGATTATTGTTTCTGGAACAATGATGTAAAACTCCATATCAAATAATTAATACGAATGAAAACGTCAGGTTTCTAAAAGTTTTTTTTATATTACATGGGAATGACCTGTTTCGCTTCGTTCACCCTTCTAAGGCATTATCAACATTTGATAATGCCTTAGAAGGGCGAAACATGTCATTCCCATAAAATATAATAAAACTTCTTGAAAAATGACGTTTTCATTCCTATTAATTAGCATTATTGTTATTATTTTGATGACTTATATTTAAGTGCGCCTTTTTGTGAAATCAATTACTCCAAGGGCGCACTAGGAAATTACTTGGCACTAGTATGTGTGGTAAAACGATGTACGACAGAATCTCAAATGCTGATATATGATAAGGATGTAGAGCGGAAGAATGTATTATGAACAAATTCTTTTTCAATTCAAATATGACACTCCAATATCTCCAAAAAGTTTTCTTCTTCTAATTCTTAGTCTAGGCCTAGTGGCCGGTTTGTTAAGAGGAATTTGCCTCCTGCGAAGTCGACTCCCAGCTGTCGATCCATCTCTTTGATGGTCTGCCCGGGGCTCGTCTACCTTGAGGCTGGCCGTGCAACACAATGAAGGGGAGTCTGGATGGATCCATTCTCCTCACGTGTGCATACCATTATCTTCTCCTTTGCCTTCCCCACCTAACGACATTCTCGACCTCGCATATCTCCCTTATCCTCTCTTGCAGTGTCTTGCCAGATATATTTCTGAGCGTCTTCATTTCTGACACTCTGAGCGCGTTTTTTTTGTGATTGTGATGTCCGCTCTGCACTCGATCCCATATGTCATGATAGGTCGCACACAAGTTTTATAGATTCTCACTTTGCTGCTGATCTTTATGTCAGGATTTTTGAAAATTGAAATCTTCAAGCATCCTGAAATGAACGCAGCCTTGTTTATTTACCACACAAGTCCACATCCAGATATCTAAAAAAGTGATTATGTTTTTTCTTTATATAAAATAATCATTTAACGCTTTTCACAGCCGAAAGGTATCATAACGTTGGGTTGGTGTATGGAACCATATAGTAGCCTCGTATAAATCTCGCTACTGGCTTTGGAGTAGCATTATTCGACTTCTCCGTTCGCTAAATGTCATTTGTCACTAGTTCCCAATGCACATAAATCACACAGAGTACCTCCGCCAGCTGGATACAGCGAATAGATGTATCATCCTCAAACACATCATCTCGACTTTTATAGCGCCGATATATTGACATTTCATGGAGACTTCGGCAATTTTATCCTTTTATGTTTATACTATTTTAAACTATTATTCTTCAAGAATCAATTGTATCTCAATAGAGACGAAGATGCAAATTGGAAACAGAATATGGTTGATCGAGGTGTTTACAGGACTTAAGACGTAAGAGGAATAGCCACATGAGCTGAACCTCTGTAAGCCAGTAGATCCAAGTCCAAGTCCAAGACCACTCTTTACATGGTAGTTTTTGCAATCTACACACTAACGCCATCTATTAAGATTGTATTTTTTTAAGCATTAAGCAGAAGATCTTTTTAACTCAATGTAAAAGGCTACCGCCATTTAGCGCATTGCTAGAAACCGCCTGGAGATGTCACTCCAATCTGTATGCTGAGGTGATCGCCAACGTTAGGGGGGCCCGACAAGGCACTTGAAGAAGGAGATTCGCTGCAGTACTTCCTCGTTTGTGACTCTCTCTGTCCATGATAACACATTTCAAATATTATTTTTTTTGCTTACAATATAGTCGTTAATTTCTCTGACTCTGACAGTTAATTTTTGATTTATTTGATACTGACAAATTTTTCTATGTTTTCCTCTATTTCTAGTTTCGTTTACGTCGTTTGCATATACTTTCTATACCAATGTTTCTTCATTAATTCTTTCCATGTGTACAAAACATCTTGATGGCCTTTTCATTATTTTGTTCATAGCACTTTCATTCGCACTACATTCACTTCTTATATAATATTTGCATTTCATACTCATTCACGTACAAATTTACCACATTCGTCTTCCTCCTTCATTTATTCTACTTTCATCTAGTTCCATGCTTCACCTCCATATATACATAGATCAGTATAAGAACACCATTGTGCAATGCCATCTTAGTTTTTTTGGATAGGCTTTTATTTGTGATGACACATTTAAGTGTACCATTTATTTGTTGATAACCTTGAGGGACAGATTTTGAAATGAATTTATTCGACAACAAACCAAGGTGACTGATGTGGCTCTGAGGATGGGCGGGCTGAAGTGGCGATGGGCTGGCCATATCTGTCGGAGAACGGGGGACCGATGGGGGAGACGGGTTCTGAAGTGGAGACCGCGTAAAGGATTCCGCAGAGTTGGACGTCCCCCTGCCCGCTGGACCGACGATCTGAAGAGGATTGCTGGTCATGGATGACGCCTACATTCAGCAGTTGATGACAGACGGCTAATGATGATGATGATTCACTTTGTTGCCTGCCCTAATCCTGCCTTCCGAAATAAATACTGCATCTAGTATTGGGTGTAAGATAATAAAACATAAAATGTATTCAATCAGTACAATCCAGTTGAATTTTGGCTTCACCATGAATGACACTCGCCAATAATCTGGGACTAAAAAAAATATGTGAAAGAGATAAAGCCTCAATTGAATATTTTACCGCCGCTCTTTTATGAGTGGACAGAACAAAAATTTACGAGCACCGGAATGAAATGAATTTTGTAACGAATTTTCAACTCCAGTCAGGTCTGTTTGCGATTGAAATATGATCCGAAAAGATATTGAATCTAGGTGACAAATAGCCCCGGGCTAACAGAGCCTGTGGAAAACCTATTAGTTAGGTCATTCATCTATCATAACACTCCCTTTAGAGGCCATAACGGCGGAGGACCGAGGCGTCAGCAGAAATCATTAGGGTATTATTCTTTGTCTACCTTTTGTCCTTTGATTTATGTCCCTCGTGTGATGGTCGTGTATATTGTTTTTTGCTTACAATACAGTCGGCGTTGGGGCGAAATAATTTGCCAATGAAATTCTTCCTCATTCAGATCACATTATTAACGTTAGCACTATTTCGTAGATGTATGAAAGTAAAATACTTTGTCGTTATCAGTATGAAACACGATAGTTAATTATGCGAAATTTGAGCTGATGAAATTATAGTTCAATTCATCGCCGTTATTAACATATACGAGTATGTTGGTATATTGTTGCGGTAACAAATAGTGTATTATTCCATTTTTCCCGAATACCGAACGATACTGGCATCTGTGAACCATTTGTCACAAATATTCGAAGCAACTATAATATCGACGGAGTTATTCACATTTTAAATATTCCGTGACGTCATCATTCTAATGTTGCTGGTCAACCTTTTAATGTCAGGTTGCGATTTATTATTGAAGATTTGGTACTTCTCATTCGTCTTGACTTAATCCCAATAGTGTAAAATAAAATAATGTTCTGCTCTGATAGACCGTTGATTGATTATTTATGAAAATTCTATTATTTGTTACTCTTAATCGCTTGATATTAATTTTTGTAGTAGTTCTTAATTTAAAATGTATCGTTATTTCATATTCCATGAGTTGGCATTGAATTCTTATTATTTTGTTTTATAAAAACACGATCGGACAGGTTAATATCGCTAATATCGTAGTGTAAGGTAGTGTAGGTAGTGTAGTGTATACTCAGTGTAGCCTGGCTATAATTCTGTATTCGGTTCGATCATCCGTTTGCAACGGGGATCGGTACTACCCCAGTATGTGCTGGAGCCTTATGGAGGGTCCAGAGGCAAATTGGGCATTATGGCAAGATGTCACTAGAGATGACCGTGGCATATTGCTTTAAGGACACTTCTATTTAAGAAATCGATAATAAAATTATTTAAAAATAATTATTTTCATGAATTAACATTTTATTCGTATGTCTTTATCTCATATTTTGATTAAAAATTAGAATTTATGAAAATTAGAAAGTTTTTTTTAATTTACAGATTTAAAAATATCACACATAAAATTATTTTAAATTAACAATTGTTGTATGTACATTTACTTTTCTGTGTCCATTTTTAACAATAAAACTACGTTCTTTTTTTAAAGTTCATAGGGACTTAGAGGAGTCCCACCGCTTTCCTGAAGCTGTTATAGGCGGACGTCGCCTTTCGTCAGCTTCGCTCTATCAATCCCTAGGCCCGTCCCTCGTCCATGTGGGACTTACGTTACTGGGGTTTTGTGATTAAAGAAAAACAAGAGGGGCCCAGGCCACATTTAATCTAACCATTTCCTCTATGTTCCACCGAAATGTAAATTCATTCAATAAACACAATACAGAAAAATAAAATTTTAAACAAAAGCTATTGGAAACTATCTCATGGGTACATAACAACGGGAGGTCCGTTGAGGATCAGAGGAGGCAAATGCGGGCAGGGAGGTTAGGAATGCAATTTTTACATTTAGAACACGGGATGGGTTTAAGGAAACAGAATTATAATAAAAGCTTATAAATAAATATAATATCGTTGTGAGGGAGAAGAACGAGACCCAGCTCAGCAGGAAACCTCCACCCCCTGCGCGACAGACAGCACCCCCTCAGAGGGGTCAACGACGGCACAACACAAAACTATGTTCTATTCGTAATTTCAAAAATATCCTCTTTCTAAAGAATATATTATATAATCTGGAAAACATACTATTTGTTTCAGAATACCATCAAGCCGTTTCACCGGAAGGATGGGGAGGAAGACTGGACCACCGCTCTAATTTATCCTGACATATCTCTCTAGCTTTATCCACATTCATAAAGCAAGTCATACACACACACGTTGATTTTTGGCTTTTAACACGGTCGATATTTAAAATCAAAAAAATCAATCAATCAATCAAATCAGTTTATTTTTGCAAAAGATAATACAAACAAAATTAATGTTTTAAGCATCTATTGAGAACAGGTAAATTATGATAATTATTAATACTATACCAGGAACGCATGAGAGATGGTTTGTCTTTAGGAAGACAAGATACTATCTAAAGTCAAGAGTATTTGTATTCTGAACGTACTTTAACTAATATAAAAGACGTCGAACACCAATGTGAATAATTTCGTCATGAAATGTTTTCCTCGATCTTCATTGACTCGATAATACATTCACATCCTTAACGTACACTATTTTAACACACCTTTGTCTTTATCCATACTTTCCATATATGTTCAAATCAATTGCAGTGATATTTTCATTATTTTGTTGATAATATTTTCATCCGCTCAATATTATATCTTTTTACGGTCATCATATCATATCAGTTCCATGCCTCGCTGTTAACATCATTACAGCACAAACCAAATCGATGTAAAGGATATAGCAATCATATTGATTTTTGTAACATGTGATAGACAGCTAATCTATCGCCATTTTATTGTCACGTTAATTCTGCACCAGAGAGTATAACAATCACACTGCCATCACTGGGAATCGAACCAGAGACCTTCGGGGTGGCAGTCAAAGCACTTACCACTCGGACACGAAGGTCTGTCATTGGGTTGGAACCAGAACTCGCTTTTTGTTGTCCATTTTCATTTTCAATCATTTCAACTGTCATAATTTTAAATATTGTTAAACGTTTCATTCTATTCTCTTTTCAAATCATGTAAATAAATTTTACAAACGTATTATAATACATATTCTGAATGGCTTAACATTTGAATATAATTGTATGTATCGAAATAATTTAAAGCCAACTGCGGGCGACGTAATTTGCAGTATTCTGTATTATCATATTCAAAGCGGACACTTGTGATAGGCACCGTGAATCGGCTGTGAGCGAATCGATATTGCAATTCTAAAGTGTCTTTGAATGTAAATGAGTTAAAATGACAATTCCGAAATGTCATTTTCGCAAAAGTGGCGATTCCAGCGGACAGTTATGCCCAATACCCCAGAGGCGGCCTGTTGAATTCCCCCTTTTCAGTTCCACTCTGGCACTGGTCTTTATATAAATTTTCTATTTGGAACTACCAAACTCAACATTGTTCTTTTTAAACAAGTGTAATTTATTAAAGATTAATTGTATCTCAATAGAGACGAAGATTTAAATTTTTTTGGAAACAGAATATGGTGGTCGAGGCGTTTACAGGACTTATAACCTGTCATTGGTTGGGTTAAGCGATCACTTTATGTTAACAACATTCCCCATTCCGCCCTTCTTACTACCACCACGTCTGACAAATTTTTGGAACTTGTATATATGCTACTATGTTTAAATAACTTCACATTTTTTAGGTCAATCTACACTAGCGCCATCTATTAAGATTATTAGATGTAATTTAAAATATATATTATATATTGTTTCAGGAAACAATTTTGAATTTACAATTTTTATTTTATTCATACATTTTATAGCAATTATTGTATTTTAACACTGATATGAAACGAACCAACTAGCCATCACTCCGTCTCCCCGAAGAGGTAGGCAGAAAGAATGGACCGCCACACTGTCTTTCTGACTTACTTTTCTCGCTTCTTCTAAATCCATTCATGGTACATGCACGCACGTTAATTTTTCCGACTCCTCACTTGGCCGACATTCATTTATTTGATCGTCCCACGTTTTCTTATGCTTACCTCTATTTCTAGTTCTGGGTTCATCGTTAACATATACTTTCTTAACCATCGGTTTTTTTTTATTCTTTCCACGTGTCCAAACCATCTTAATGAACATTCATTATTTCCATATGTCCAAGCCATCTTAATGATTCCTTCATTATTTTGTTCATGACACCATCATTCGCTCCGCATTCACTAATAATATTTTCATTCGACACTATCATACACAGAGTATCCACACATCCGTCTAAGAGATTTCATTTCTACTGCATTTATTCTACTTTCATCCATCTTTTGCCAGTTCCATGCTTCGCTTCCATACATAAGGGTCGGTAGAAGAACACCATTGTGCACTGCCATTTTAGCTTTTTGGATCTTTGGATCCTTCTTTCAATATCCCTCTCCACTCGCCCATCTCTTGTAAACATACTACCTAAATACGCGAACTCATCTACTTGCTCCAAATTTCACCATTCACGCTAATGTTGCAGACTGTAATGATTTCTTTTTTTTTTTTTAATGGACTTATTAACATTCATCATCAGATCATTTCGCATGCATACATCATGCATACTATTCACCAGGACTTGTAGTTCATGCTCGTTGTCTGCAAGTTGGACAGCGTCATCCGCATACAAGAGACAGCTTACTGACACTCCGCTCATTTTGGCACCTACATCCAACATTTCTTATATATTTTTTTGGCAAATTCACTATGCCTTAGATATTGTGAAATGAAACAAATACCATACATAGGAGAATCCAACAACTCAATCAGTATCTTATCAAAATCTAGCTATAAAACATCAAAAGGAACTTCCCGAACCAACGAGACAGCCTAAATAAACCATTACACTTTTTGGTGTACAGTTTGCAACGAGGAACAAATGGAAGTTTCTCCTGAAACTTTAAGCTCTTAAACCGTTTTTGCAAACTAAAGCTAAGCCGTGAAAAGCTCCTAACCGGTTACACTGTTACTTCTAACCTACAAATGTATGGGGACATTATATTGGCGGGAAATAGCGGCGCGGAAAATTGAATTTGGAAGCCGACTGCGCTCTGCCGCCAAAGTTAATTACCGAACTCCATTACTGCCTGCCGCCCCGCCACCTGGCGGCCAAGTCCGCACTAATATTTTGCAAAAATTTCCTAAACGAGGCGCCGGATCGCTCCCAAAACCGCGGGAAGCCATCAAAATGGGAGATTTTTTGTTTCGGAAAACAAATTGAACACTTATTCATTTTCAGCCCCGAGGTAACGTATTAGTTTATATTAGATACCTCGAGCCTTCAACGCATCTCTCTTGTTGGTACGCCAAATAGTTTTTTCTGCTTTGCTTTTTAAAACATTATAATAACATCTTAGCAAACTAACTAACTTAATGGATGGCGCTAGTGTAGATTGAACTAAAAAATGTGAAGTGTTCTGCAACATTGTAGTATATATACAACTTCCAAAAAATTGTCAGACGTGGTGGTCGTAAGAAGGCCGAAATGGGGAATGTTGTTAAACATAAAGCGATCACTTAACCCAACTAATGACAGGTCATAAGTCCTGTAAGCGCCTCGACCACCATATTCTGTTCCCAGAAAACAATTTATATCTTCGTCTCTATTGAGATACAATTAATCCTTATAAAAAAATAATTTATCAGCAATAGGTGAAATCCAGTATTTGTCTACAAGTATTTATGTAGATTCAAAAATGTTAACTAACTAGTTAGTTTGCTAAGATGACATTATAATTATGTTTTAAAAAACAAAGTAGAAGCAACAATTAGAATCTGGAACTGCTAGTGTCAAAGAAAATTGTGATTTCACAGCCTGGTTTGATACCAATAAAGGTTTCAAACAGAGATGCGTAATGTCCCCATGATTATTTAATCGATATATAGAAAAATGTATGAAATAACCTAAAGGGTTGGATGCAAGTGTCAAAATGAGTCTATTGTGTTGTCTATTGTCTATTGAGTCTAGTGTATGTCTATTGTATGCGGACGACACTGTCCTATTTACAGACAACGAGCTTGAACCACAAGTCCTGATATATATGTAGTATGCAGGCGATACAATCTGACGAAGAATGTAAATAAGTCCAAGGTTATGATTTTCGAAAAAGAAGAATGTTTCGAAAAAGAATTAAGCATTGTGCAACGTGAATGATGAAATTCTGGAACAATGATTTTGAATATTAAAGTATGTTTATACAGATTGGGCGATTGGAAAAGGATATTGAAAGAAGGGTTGGAACAGGCAACAGAGTGAATGGTGCACTTTAATCTGCCATCACATACAAAAGTCTATCCAAAAAAGAAGATAGCATCTTATATAAGAAGAACAATTTAGAATTTTTTCAAAGATACAATGTGCACAATTGAAAATTCCTTGCAATTTTCATTAGTATTTTTATCTTTAATGATTTATCATACATTGTTGAATCGTTATTGTATCGATTTATTTGAGTTATTTTATTTTATATTCAATAAACTGCTCCTGATTTAATTCTTTCGTAATTTCGGTAAAAAAAATTGTTTATAAATTAAAACATCGTTTTTATTTTCACTTTAAAGTGATAAATCAGTTTATTTATCTATACTTTTTTAAGTGAGTATAACTTTAACATCGGGAGAAACATACCTACCTATAACTTATTTAGAAATATGTCTAGACATAAAACGTAAAAAATATATTTTGATAAATCATAATTCAGATTATTCTTTATCCTAATTTCAAAAAAACCATTTGGTACTCAAAAAAACATTTTTAATACTCATTCTCGAAAATAAAAAACAATAGTTTCATTCCATTTTCAAACGTTTCACATACTCGTACGAGTATATACAAAATAATATATTTATGTATGATATATTTGCTTTATCCAGACCCAATCCGATTATTGGATATGTACTGATTTTGCATTCAGTAATTACTAAATGGCATCAAATCCAATAAAACCTTAATCATTACTTCAAAACGATAATTTAAATCATTAGTGTAATTGCGTTTGGAAAATATGATAATTCCATTTCACTATAACAAATAATTTGTGCACTTGTAAAAATATATGAGGGAAATTACGGACGTGCTCTCTGTAACTGACGTTAGAAGGGTGGATATGTATATAATTGTAATCTTCTTTTTCTGGTGCTGTCAGGTCCCACCAACGTTAGCGATCACAGCAGCGAAAACATATTTGTTCTGATTTTAATTTTATCTCAATAGAGACGAAGACGCAAACTGGAAACTGAACATGGATGATCAAGGTTGTGATGGTATTGAACCATCGTAGAGAGAGATGCGTGAATTCAGACGTAATACGAAAATAAATTCAAATGACTAGGAAATATAACACCTAACCATGTGGGGGTAGGTCTAGGCGGGGAGCAGGGGAGACGCGGGGAGGGGAGAGAGGGGAGAGAGGGGGGTTGAGCCGAGAGGGGTGTGGGCCAGGGAGAAAGATAGCTCGCGGCAGTTGACTTTTGACCTGACGGGAGGCGGTCGCTTTTGGTATTAAATTCAGTGGGTGTTTGTTGTTTTGATTACCAAGAACTTCAATTTTATTTTGTATAAGTATAGTGGTACGAGGGTGCGGCATTTGCAGATTTAAAAATACTTTAGTCAATTCGGTGTCCAGAGCTGATCGACGGAAAGCTAAGTCTAGAATTAAGAATTTATATTTCAGGAAATTGGAACGTATGCGTTCGGCTTACTCCATGATTATACTATGCTTACGTTTATATATTACATACATGTACCTAAATATATATATATATATATATATATATATATATGATATATTGATACCTTTCCTATACTGCACGTAATATAGTTCACTAACACTCGGGCCAACGCATCGCGCCCGAACAGGTATTCACTAACTCATCGAATACTGAAATCTTAGTTATGGACATGTAGCGTTCTAACAAAATTTGCCATCTTCTATATATATAAACATATAAACTTCGACCCATGCAAATTATGCTACATAAATGTGGTTGACTGCTGATGAATGAAGACAGTTAGAGAAGTTGGGAAGCTCACTTCAAGAGCCCGCGCCATATACAGACTCCTATAGATAAGTAGGTGGAAGACCCTACTATCGCGTCTGCGGGAATTCTGTCGTGGGTGGGCTAACTTCGAAAACCCCCGATAGGGTGATGGCCAGGTTCATGGGTTTGAATCCCCAGGTCCACTGGTTAAGGGTTGGGAGGTAGAACGTCTGGTCTCCAGACGATTCTGCTGTGGAGCAGTGGAGAAAAATCACCAGATTGACGAAAGATCTGGGTCAACGCGATACTAACACTATCATATCCCAGTTCCCACAAATCCTTATACTCGTATACTTAATATATTATATTTTGATACTGAATTGCTATATAATTGTACCTTTCAGAAAGCTGTTCTTTATTGCATCATTATTACATTACGCTCTGATTTAAATTACTGTACATCGTATTTGTTCCATATTGTGTGTGAATGTTTCTTCCAGGGCTGCCACATTCTCTAGAGATAATATTTTGAATTTATATTTTGTAAACTTAGAGATATTTTAGGTTGTTTGGTTTAGATGTTCCTAGGAAATATTGAGCGACATATAGTTTGATTATATGTGGTTTTGTCAGGATTGCTTAGAATATTCGGAAGGGTTAGGAACGATTAGCTTTAGAATGAAATTATCAGTATTCGCCAAATAAAAGGGCTTGGATTACATCGGTCATAACGAAGGGTCATACGGTATTATTTCTAGACGATCACGAAGGCCAACTCGCGTAAGGTAAAACACCTGTAAGCTCCGTACAAGTGGATGAAGAGGGAATGACTGGAGGAAGCTCCACCATCCGTGGAGGAAGGTTAGGAGGGATTCTGCTTAGGTTCCTCGGGGAAAGCTCAAATCCACCACATTTGCTGCGCGTGACCAGGATGGAACTACCATAGTAGTTGATGATAACTTGGAAGGGTGGGAGGCGATCCCATCACAGTTAGGTGTCCTCGTGGACAGGGCATTTCACCACATTTGGTGCCGTGACCAGGATTAATTAATTCCTCACGTGTGTAGATCGATTCCACCACAAGGTGTTTACAGGACTTATGACCTGTCATTGTTTGGGTTAAGCGCACGCTTGATGTAATTACAACATTCCCCATTGCACCTTCGTTATTGTGATCATGCATGACAAATTTTTGGAAGATATATATATACTTCAAAATCCTTTTCGAATTATAAAATATTTGTTCTGCGCTTCTTGGAATAAGTCTTCAACTCTACTCATTCCCTACCATCCCTTTTATTCCGCAGCCAGAACAACTGCCTTCTTCCAACTCCCCGCCATCCCTCTATCTTGCCCATGATTATCGGCCGAAGGAGGCGGTATTTTTCTACCCTTATCACATGACCCAAATATGAAACCTTTCTAACCTTCACACTACACACAACAGCTTTCTATCGGCTCTGGCTTTCTGATTGTTGCTCTCTGATCTGATTTGACTCTGTGATTAATTACGATACATATGAGATATTTTTTATACAATTGTATGGCTTCATATTATTTTATACCGATTTAAATCAATCGAATTGTCAATGCATCTGAAACGTGTATGGAGTATATTCCAGGCAGACGGACCTACCACCGAGAATGCTCGGTCTCTGAAATTTGTGCGAGGCTGCGCTTTGCCTCAATTAATCTGCCAATTTGTGAGGAGTTTGCTGATCGAAGCGTAGATTGCCTGGGATTATAACTAATAGTAATACAAATATCAGATATACGGATAATCAGATAAGCGGGTACCACTCCGTGAAATGTTTTGAAAACCATCCAGCATGGTTTATTTTGGATTCTTTCAGGACATAACTAATTAACTAACTAACCATCACGCCGTCTCCCCGAAGGGGTAGGTAGAAAGAATGGATTGCTACACTGTTCTGTCCTGACATACTTCTCTCGTTCCCCTACATTCATACATCTTTTATCATGCACCCACGTCGATTTCTCCGACTCCTCGCGTGACCGATATTTAATATTTGATTGATTTCATCGCGCCACGTTTTCCTCGGTCTTCCTCTATTTCTGGTTCCATTTACATCGTTAACATATTTTTTTTTCACGTCGTTTACATATTCCTTCTTCACCATTCTGTCTTCACTCATTCTTTCCATGGGTCCAAACCATCTTAACGACCCTTTCATTATTTTGTTCATAACACTTTCATTCGCACCGCATTCACTTCCTATACTTGCATTTGATATTCTATCATATACAGATTTACCACACATTCGTCTTAGAGATCTCATTTCTAGTGCATTTATTCTACTTTCATCCTTCTTTTGCCAGTACCATACTTCACTTCCATACATAAGGGTCGGCACAAGAACACCGTTATGTACTGCCATCTTAGCTTTTTTGGATTGGCTTTTGTTTGCGATGACAACTTTAAGTGCATCATATCAGTTCAGGACATGAGGGTACTATTTGCAAACCCGGCAAACTCCACCAACAATCAAAAGTGAGATATGAATTGGGTCTTATTCATAATACATTTGCACACAAATTTTATTGATTTTCAGTTTCCAATTCGGCTTCATTCTGAAGAATTTTGCTATTAAAATATAGGGTTTGTTGCAAACATGGCAACCTCCACTTGAGTGTTGCAAAGCTGGCAAGCTCCAAAAATGAAATTCATTATTTTACTTTAATTATCAACATAATGATGATTATTTCATGGCTGATGACTTTTAAAATACTAACTGGTTGAGATGAAAAAAATACATATCGTAAAAAAGCGCATTTGATTAGCGTATCAGTTTTTTGCGATTTACTTAAAACATCTAATGATGGAGTTTGCCAGGTTTGCAAATAATTCCCTCACATATGAGTCACCAAAGATCGTTTTACATATTATATTATAACTCTTGTTGGGTATTAGTTTGCGTGACAGAATCAGAAATGAGGACACACGAACCAGGACAAGAGTCTACGACGTCGTCAAGTTGGCTGCAACCCTTAAGTGGCGTTGGGCGGGACACGTCCCTCGTGGCCCAGATAAAAAGTGGCCAAGACGACTGCTGTACTGGTGCTCGAGAACGGCAATGCGTGGAGTTGGGTGCCCACAGTTGCGTTTTGAGCGAAGATATATCCGTAAGATTGTTGGAAGTGCCTGGATGCTGATCGCTCAGGATAGAAGGGAGTGGAAAATCCGAGAGGAGGCCTACGTCCAGGAGTAGACGGCCACAACAGGCTAAAAAAGAAGAAGAAGAAGAAGAACTTTTGTATAGTATAACTACACTTAATAATTGTTTGTGAATAAGATTTACAAAGATTTTATTTTATCAATACTAGACAGTAGGTCAGAATATATCAAACCTGCGTAAGGCCTATACTGACATATAGCATTGAGACCAGGGCGGATACCACAAGAACGAAGGCTAAAGTATGGATGGCAGAGATGAGGACGTTGAGGATGATAGCAGGAAGTACTATTCAAGATAGGGTGAGGAACACGACTATCCGCGAGATCTGCAAGGTGGAGGATGTCGTGAGATGGGGTAGACAACGTAGAAGATACTGGAATGCGCACGTGCAGAGAATGGATCCCACCAGAATCCCACACGCTGTGGCGCATCAGATTCCTGCCGGCTGCCGTCCCCCCAGAAGACTGCCGAAAATGGAGATAATAATAATAATAGGGAGTCAACCTCCCAAGAGAGGCCAACCTGATTTCAGGAACAGACCAAAGGTCTATAAAGAGAAGAAGAAGAAGAAGAAGAATACTAGTCGATGGTACATTGAATCTAATATTTTTTTTTCTTTAAATTGATAAAGTTTTCGTTCGTTGTTGTTTTTGTCGATGTCAAAAATGGATTCCCTAGAACGCCAATAGCGACGACAAGAACCTCCTATATCATCGGTTTCTATACCAGCATATTTCAATTAAAGACATGAAGCACTTGTATTAAAGAAAGGAAACCTTTTGAAAATAAATTGCTTTCGATGTGGATGAGTTTCGTGTGCAATATTTATCATTATTTTTTTATGAAATTGAGATAGTGATGGAGAAATATAGAACAAACCGCAAAAATCTTCACCTACTGTTCATCGATTTGGAGAAGGCCTTTGGCCGTGTCCCACGCAAGCTGGTGTGGCAGGCTGCGAGATTCCAGGGCATCCCGGAATACTACATTCAACTGCTCCAAGACATGTATTGCCAAATAACAACAAGAGTAAAAAGTCCCGCAGGCATCAGCGAACCTTTTGCGGTGGAGGTCGGAGTCCATCAGGGTTCAGCCCTGAGCCCTTTCCTTTTTAACATAGTTATGGACTACCTGACCAGGAATATACAGCAGTCTGTACCGTGGTGCATTCTCTACGCAGACGACATAGTTTTGATTGCGGACTCGGCAGAACAATTGCAAGTTACATTGAATGAGTGGGCAGATGCCTTAGAGTGTAATGGACTACGCATTAGCAGGAGTAAAACCGAATATTTAGAATGTGAATATGAGGACATCGCTACAGATTTGGCTCATGAAAACACAATTCACATTGGCAATACTCCAGTTAACAAGGTGTCCCAATTCAAGTATCTCGGGTCGGTCCTTACTGCGGATGCCAACGTAGACACTGATGTCAAACACAGGACAAATACCGCCTGGCTCAAGTGGAGGTCTCTATCAGGTGTCCTGTGTGATCCAAAAATTCCAATCAGAACTAAGGGCAGAGTCTACAAGACTGCAGTGAGGCCCGCCATGCTATATGGAGCAGAGTGCTGGACCAACAAAAAAGTCCACGAAAGTCGAGTCCACGCTGCCGAGATGAAAATGTTGAGGTGGGCTGGAGGCGTCACAAGGCTGGACCACGTTAGGAACGAATACGTGAGGGGTAGCTTTAAGGTTCCCCCAATAACGAAAAAATTAAGAGAATCTCGACTCCGGTGGTACGGTCATGTGATGCGAAGAGACAGCGAGCACATTGTCCAAAAAGCCCTCAGCATTCCCACAAAACCAAGAAGAAGAGGTCGCCCAATGGCAACATGGTGGGCCAACATGGAAAAGGAGCTCCAACGCGAGAACCTGACAGTGGAAATGAGTGAAAATAGGAAAGTTTGGCGTTTTCGTACGAGGAGGGCCGACCCCAGATGATGGGAAATGGCAAAGAGAAAGAAGAAGAAGAAGAGATTTTTTTATGAAATTCCGTGGGCGACGAAGTATTTTCGAAACTGCGTAGCACTTTGATTGGTTCTACGGACCTTTTTTTGTTATTGTCTTGAAAGTTTTGAATTTTTCTTCTATATTCGCCTTAACTTTATGTTGTGGATTAATATTTGAATAAATATAACTACACTTGATATTACAACACTTTATTTCACTTAACACAGATATGTTTCAATATAACATTACCTTTATCGATGTTTTTACAGCACTTTTTCAATTTTTACATACATGTTTCGGTTGTAACACAACCTTGTTCGATATAAATTTTATTTTAAAATTTGTCAACCGAAACATATCTGTAAAAAGTGTAATAAACTATTATAAAAATACGAAGTGCAGTTTTATTTATTCAAATTTAAAACTTTTAATTGTCTATTAAACAATGTGCATATTTTTTTCAAAAATTTAAAATGAAAAATAATATAATATTATACAATCTTATCAAAAAGAATTTTTCAACAAAAAAAATTATGAAAAAATGTGTTTTTAAGTTCATTGAAATAACACCGGTGATGACGTCACCTTTTCAGTGATTTCCACAAAGATATAGCAGTTTACAATCTTCTTTCCACGTCGTTGACTCCGCACAACAGTAAGCCATCTAGCTGACTTGTGCTATCCGTGAAATCGCCGATTTAAAATTGTCGACAGATGGTTGACATCACTGTTTCGCCAAAAGTTCCGATGTCGTCCGACTCGTCTCTCTATTCAAATTTTCCTTCCATCATTGAATTTTTCAATGTGCAAGATTCGTGATATTTATGACATTACATATCAATTTCAAATCCCAAAACTTTTCGTGCATAATCGTTACAATTTAAACAAAGGTTTGAAATGTATTTTATAAGTGCTTAAATACTAACGCCATAATTTAGCTTTTTTATAATTTTTCCATCCCTATTAAACTTTATATTTTTCAATGAAAATATACCACTATGAACTATTTTTTTTATAAACCTATTATAAAAATGGTTTTCTTTCGGTAACATTAATAATCAGACACAATTTTAGATACAACTACGGTTTTTTTTATTCAACAGGAATTAGAGAAATTTTCAAAAATTTGGGAATAAAAGATTTGATTTTTTTTTGTAAATATGGCGTTTACTTTGGCGTAATCAAATAAAGCGAAAATCAGAGAAGTATGCGATTATAAACACAATTGTTTAAAGTATTATAATATAATTCAGTTAATTAAATTATTGTATTGTTATAAATATTGCAAATTTTGATTACACTAATGTTTAAAAAAAATGTTTTTTAAAATTTCATGGTAGAAGTTCATTGTAAATAATGAAAATGAAAAAAAATTGTAAATTTTTTTTTTAAAATGAATATTTAGTTAAAACCACTTAAGTGCAAACATTAGAGGATTTTAACTAAATATACATTTTAAACGTTTTTTTTTTAATTGTTTACTTTAATTATACTAATGTTTAATAATTAATAAGAATAAAAATGTCTGTCTTCTTAAAGTTTGTCGTCGACCCAGTCTGTCATGCCTGCGAGCCTGGCGAAACCGGTCGCTATCGAAATAAAGACAAATGTGGAAGTAGTAATGAAAAATAAAAAACAAAAATAAAAAAAACATGTTATTATTTAAAATGAACTAACATCGAGCGATTTCATTTTAATTTTATTATTATAATTTATGGGAATGCCGTGTTTTGGCTTTCTAAGGCATTATCAAATGTGGTGATAAAAATGCGAAACATATCATTCCCATAAATTATCATGAAACTTCTAGAAAATAAACGTGTTCATTCGTATTATGGTATTTATTTAATATGGAATTTACATCATTGTTCAAGAAACGATTAACTTATATTCAAAGTGTTTGTGATTATAAAATGTGATAGAAAACACTTACTGCACTTACTGAATGCTTCACATATTACACTAATGAGATAATAACTAACTAACCATCACGCCGTCTCTCCGAAAGGGTAGGCAGAAAGAATGGACACTTTAATCGATGCGGCACTCCATCCTTTTCTTTTCGCCATCGCGAGAGACGCGGTGTGATGGGTTGCGAACCTCAACGCCACCAATAGGCATCTCCCGCGCACACTTCGATCGTTCAACGTCTACATAATAAATCTAAAAAAATATATATATATATATATATATATATATATATATATATATACTATATATATATTGTATATATATATATATATATATATATATATATATATATATATATATATATATATATATATATATATATACATATATATATTATATATATATATATATATATATACATATATATATATATATATATATATATATATATATATATATATATATATATATATATATATATATATATATATATATATATATACATATATATAATACAATGATATAAAATAAAATAACAAAGAAAAATAATTAATAATTTAACACATTTTCTTATAGATGGTGCACTTGTCGTCAGCTGGACGATCCAGACATTTGTGTTTATTTAATTTTTATTCCATGTTATCCACTGTTATTATTTTTTAACTATCTGTAATTAGGCACTTGAAACAATCCAACACCAGCAAAAATTTAAAAATATTATTGAAGAATTTATTCAAATTGTCATTGGAACAAATGAAAAAAATGTTTTTTCACCTGTCAAAATGTATTTTGTCTCACAAATAACTATCATAAAATGCGGCAACAATGAAATTGACCAAAACAATTCACTTACACACGAAATATCTCAAAATTTACGGGAGCACCACATGAACCAAACCAATGAGATAATATCGTCAAATTATATCAGTCCTGAAAAGGAATTAGTTTGCATTTGATTTGAGCGCGGATTTCAAGTATATTGCGGACTTTGGGGTAGATTGCGGATTCTGGTAGACAGGACCACAGCATCTCTACCGTTTAGTATTCCGGGCCTCAGTTTGACGAACCGTATCCATTTACAGGTGTAAATCACCCGTCCTTCCAGCTCGCCGTTTACGGAGTGAAATATTTCACCTTCGGAAATCAAGCTAATTTTAAAATCAAATACTCCCACTGGAATAATAATTTACTTTAATTTAGAAAAAACGTATTCCCTTACCTTTCCCACACTCTCTTTTATACAGTAATAAAATGAATTCACTGTGTAAATACTCTAATAAATTATCTAAAAAAAATTAACAAAATAATGGACCGCCACACTTTTCTTCCCTGACATACTTCTCTTACTTTCTCAACATTCATACATCGTGCAAGCACATCAATTTATCCGACTTCTCTCGTGGCTAACATTTCATATTTGATTTATTTGATCGTGCCACGTTTTTCTCGGTCTTCCTCTATTCGTAGTTCCATTTACATCGTTAACATATACTTTTTTACCATTATTTTTTTATTCATTCTTTCCATGTCTATGTCCAAATCATCTTAATGTTCCTTTCATTATTTTGTTCATAACGCAGATTTCCACACATCGTCTGAGAGATCTCATTTCTACAACATTTATTCTACTTTCGCCCTTTTGTCAGTTCCATGCTTCGCTTCCATACATAAGGGTCGGTACAAGAACACCATTGTGCACTGGCGTTTTAGCTATTTTGTATCCGTTTTTGTTTGCGATGACAACTTTAAGTACACTATTCACTTTGATGGATGCCCCAACACTTCTTTCAATATCCCTCTCCACTCGCCTATTCTTTGTAAACATACTACCTAAATATTCAAATTTATCTCCTTGTTCCAGATTTTCATAATTAACGCTAATATTGCAGACTGTCATGATTTCTGCTTTTTCGAACATCATTAATAAATTATCTGTTTTCATACAAAAAATATTAAAGTATACATAATGGTAATCTTGGGAGATGCCTATTGGTGGCAATGAGGTTCGCAACCTATCAGAAGTCATCTATTTCTTATATATTAAAATGGTGTTTGCTTTTCTTGTTTTTCTAATTGTACTACATTGTTTCTTTTTACTTATATTTTTTTAATTATTCTTAAAAATATAATTATCACGTGTATTTTCTTTGTATATTATTACTTTTTACAATTTTTTTTTTAATTGTTTTTAATTCTAATCTTAAACGCATTCGAAAATGTCTGTAATATAAATGATTTTTTTTAACTGTTAAAATTTAAAACGCTTTTATGGTATCACAATTTTTTAACAAACATAAACGAAAAACACCTGATGATGCCTACATCGGTTGGTGAAAAAGCTGTGATATACTGATATCACAGCTTTTTCACCAACATACCAACTTTCAGTCTCGCCTCGCTAAGAAAAGTAATGTCGCTCATAGTAACACTCGAATCCAGCAATTTAAATTTTACCTTAAAATGTCTCCCTCTAGAACACACGCGTTCCTCTCTCCCACACGACTCCAGCCAGTCCTAATTGCGCCTAATTGTTAGTAACACGAATATGAGTATACTCGTATACACTATACAGGCTGTAGGATCTGGCAGCTCGGCGTCTCTGGCGGAGCCCTTTGCAGTGCCCCAGGTATTGCATATTCCACGCGAGGTTTTCCCTTACGTTCGTTGCAAATATTACTTCACGTACGGAGGTGTTGTATTAATCTCGCCTAAATTAAGTTCGGAGCTTAGTTCCGGAATAACAATCAGGGAGGATTCGGCGACGGGGTTTCCGAATATCAAAAGCTCGCTAGCTTTATTTTTAAATTATCATATATGATACATTTCACTACGTCATAAAGTTTTGTTTTCTTTTTTAAATAAAAATTATAATTAATTAAGACACAATTGAGATAGTTTTCAACGCTTTCTGATATTCATATTATGTCCAAAAATTCGTTTTAATTTTTTGTTTCATAAACAGTGATATTTGATTAAAGACATGAATATATATAACTAATTAATGCGGATGAAAACGTTTGTTTTCTAAAACTTTTGATATAATTAACGAGAAAGATATGTTTCATCATTCTAAAGCATTATCAATTTTAATTAAACAGTAAGAAGTCGATAATGCCTTCCTTCCTTCCTTCCTTCCTCAGCCTATTCCCGTCCACTCCTGAACAAAGGCCTCCTCCATTTGCTTCCATGTCATTCTGTCCTGTGCGGACTGCATCCAGGTTATTTCGACGTGTCTGTTTAGATCATCCTTCCACCGTAGTTGCGGTCGCCCTGCACTTCTCTTCGCCGTCCACGGTCTCCAAGTCAGCAGTCTACTTGTCCATTTTTCATCTGGGCTTCTGGTTATGTGACCCGCCCATACCCGCTCGATAATGCCTTAGAAACGTGAAACATGTCATTCTCATAAATTATAATAACACTTCTAGAAAACAGACGTGTGCATTCATATTAATTATTAGTTTTACATCATTGATCAATAAACAATAAATGAATTATTAAGGATACGTAAGTCCAATAATAACATATAGAAGATTCTGGTGGTGTCTATTCTTTGGACATGGCCGTACCAGTCCCTCCTTCGATGTCTAACCCATCTTAAAATATCCTCAGCCTCATATTATTGTTATACACCTTATTATGGTGTTCCTCACGTGAGCTCTTAGTGTCTTGCCTGCTATCATTCTCAGTGTATACATCTTGAAGTCTTGTCTATGTCTGCCCTTGCTTTTCCTAAATAAATTAATATTAACAACAGTAATAAATTAAATTGACAGCATCATCCCTGAGATGAACATCAGCAAAAGTCAAAAAAACACAAGAGAAAATACGTGATTAATATTTTTTAAACCAAGAATAAAATACGATTAAAAATATCTCATCTCACAATTCAAAATTTGTGCGTGGTTTCGACATTCGCTTTATCTCATCATGCACGCGTACAAACACTGGAACAATACAATGGGTTTTAGTCATGCTTGTAGTATGGTGACAGATTTTTCTTGATATTAAATTTAAATCGTTTTTCCACGCGACATGCCTCGCTATTATTTTTCCAAACTTTGTGCCAATGAAATTAAAATGCTATCCAAAATCACTTCCATTGAATCTACGGGCGATTGAAGCCGCGGGAGATGAAGCTAAACGTTAATCGCCCATTACCCGTTCCACGTGCGCGAATGGCTGGCTTCCCCTACCATGGTTATACAACAATATATTGGCGTTTACTTTTAAACTTAGCATACCGACTCCACTCTCATCCCTCGAGCGCACAGATTCCCAAAATGGTCTATATTTACCCCTAGGGGTTCCTTCCGATTTGCTGGAGTTCCATGTCAGCGAGAAAAGAAAATAATTCAAAAGGAAACGGATACATTTTATTATTATTTTGTTGAATCCCTCATTACGTCATTACAGCGCGAGCCAAATCGATGTAAAGATATTTATTCTCGTGACATGTCATAGGTAGCTAAACCATCGCCATATTATTGCCTTCTTCGTCTTCTTCTTCCTTGTTGTAGACCAATGTGGCCTGTTCTCCAGAGTGTTGCTCCTTCTGTGAGGTAGATTCCCAGCTGTCCTTCCATCTTTTAGGAGGTCTTACATGAGGACGAGTCCCATGAGGCTGATTATGCAATGCAATGTACGGGAGTCTGGTGGTGTCCATTTCCATTATTTGAACATGATCGTACCAGTCACTTTTTCGCTTTTTGCTCCATCTTATAATATCCTCAACCTCACATATCTCTCTTATTCTGGGGTTCCTCACGCGATATCTCAGTGTCTTGCCTGCTATCGTCCTCAGTGTCTTCATTTCGGAAGTCCTTAAAACTTGTTTGGTCCTTACTGTGTCTGCCCTTGCTTCGACCCCATATGTCACGATGAGTATTATTATTCAAGAAACAAACTAACTAACTAACCATCACGCCGTTTCTCTGGAAGGGTAGGCAGATAGGATGGACCGCCACACAGCTCTCTCCTGACATACCTCTCCAGTTTCTTCCATATTCATACAATGTAACATGCACGCTTGTCGATTTTTCCGACTTCGTATGTGGCCGCTTTTTATTATTTGATTAATAAGGTCATGTCATGCTTTCCTTGGTCTTCCGCGGCTTCTCTTTCCACTCACACTGCATGTATACAACATTTTAACCATTGTTCTGTTGTCCATTCGTTCCGTATGCAATCATCTGCTTTACATTTCTTCCTTATTTCATCGTTCGGTATTCTTTCATACATCGTTTTCCTGCACATTCTTATTAGTGATCTCATTTCTACGACATTTACCCTACTTTCATATTTCTTTTACCAGCTCCAAGTCTCACTTCCATACATAATGGTTGACACTGACACTAGAATTCCATTATATACTGCCATTTTTGTTGCAAGAAACAATAAATGACTTAAATTATAAATAATATAGGTACTCGTATGTGTATATGCTTAAGCTCTGTATTAAATTCCTGCTTTTATTAAAATTGTCTGCCTATAAAAAGAGCATATTAAATTTAGTAAAACTGTCAGCTGTGAAAAACATATTTGACGTTAATATGTTTATGAAATTCTTATATCTGCAGGCAGGGCTGGAAAAAAAGTTGGGAACCTCTGCTCTAGGGGATCTTTTGTGTACAAATGAAAATAATTCATATGATCTGGTTCACTGATTTATCATTCCTGTTTTTCATATTTGCAATTGTTTTGTGGGTTAAAAATAATGTAAGGGTAATGTGTAACATTTTTGCTGATTCTTGGGATGCCACTTGGGTCTTTAATGTGGTACTTTTCCGTTGCTTTCACATTCGTTTACAACAGGTTATTTGAACCCAATTACTGTATACAACTTTTTAGCTATTGATTCTCGTGACATGTGGTAGGTAGCTAAGACCACGTTCGTGACAGAGTGGAAGGAGCTATGACTGTCATACTGAAGGTTCCGGTTTCGATTCCCGGCGATGGCAGTGTGATTGTCACATTGTCTTTGATCTGGTGTAGAATTCACGTGACAATAAAACGGCGATAGATAAGCTACCTATCACATGTTATGAGAATCAATATAATAGATTTATCGATTTGGCTCGCGCTGTAAAAATGTAAAGAGAGATTCTACCAAATTATAATTATTTTTATAGTCAAATGATTTTACTGAAATCTTGTGATGGAAGTTCATTTTAAATAATAATTAAATAAAACGATGTTTTTTAACTACTTCCACTTTACATATAGAATCATGTTTACCAACTACAATCTGTATGTATCTAAAGGACTCGGTTTGCAATAGTGTCACCAGTCTGTCGATGCCAGTGAGCCTGGCGAAACCGGTCGCTGTCGAAATAAATACAAAAGTGGAAGTAGGTAGTTAAAAAAAACATCGTTTTATTTAATAATTATTATTATATATAACAAACAAACAAACAAACCATCACGCCGTTTCCCCGTACGGGTAGACCCTGGCAAACCTCTCTAGTTTCCTCCACATTCATACAACGAGTCATACCTCACGTCGATTCCTCCGACTTCTAACATGACTAACCTTTAAAATTTGATTAATTTGGTTTTTGCCATGTTTTCCTCGGTCTGCCTCGACTTCGTACCCCAAAAATTATTCTTATTATATCGTGGGTATACTGGCAAAAAACGTTAAGTCTAAAATTGCTGTTTTGAGAAATCAATCATTTAAGTTTTCTTTAAATTTGAAACATATAAGTGTCGTTGTCAAAAGTCAATCGAGGGAATTTTTTTCAGCCGAAGACAATAAGTAGAGTTAACGTTTTTTTCCAGTACAAAAATGTTCAACAAGACTCTTCGAAAAATATTAAGTTTTTTGAAGCTTTTAGCCTGTATGAAATACCTTTTGTACGATTTAACGTTAAATTTATTTTTAAAACTAGAGAAAAAATCTGTTTCATTCGACTTCGTGTATTTTGCCAATTTGTAGAGCATTGTAAACTTTACAATACTGCATCACTAAGTCAAAACTGCCAATTTTCGACTTAACGTTTTTTGCCAGTATACCCACGATATATTATATGCATAAAGCTCTTTGATATTGTTATCAACTATCTACGAATATTGTGTTAAAACAAAAAAGTGGTATATATTATATACATAACAAAGATTGAAGGAAAACATTTTCGAAGGTTGGGAAATTTCAGTCCTATCCACATTGGTTCATAATAAATTGGGGAAAAAACACATTTCGCTGTTAAAGGGGGTACGGAGTTGGGGTTGCCAGTTAAATGACCCGTTGCCTAATCGCTCTGCTGCTAGCAACACTCGCTTCGTTAAAAGTTGAGACAGATAATATATGGAAGGCAGGCAGTCATTTGGGTGAAGGATAAACTAAATGTGTTCTGAAAATCACGTGATCCGTAATGCGGACCGCCGTTCCTTAGCAGATGTCTTATGTTCGCTGCTGGCTCTACCCGCAGACAAATGTGACGACGGTGCTGCCACCGACTTCTAGTGTACCCGTAAAAACAACTCACATTATTTGAAAACCGAATACTTCACTTTTTTGACACTCTTTTGTTGACTGTGCAAATAAGAATAGAATGTATTGACTTCAGGGAGATTATTTGCAATAGTGTGAGTATTCTTCTTTCAGTGCCGTGTCAGATCCCCACAACGTTGGCGATCACTGCAGCAAAGGCATCTCTATCCTGCGCCACTTGGAACAGGTTCTGAACTCTTGTTATTCCTGTCCACTCTTTGATGTTCCGCAGCCAGGACAGCTGCGTTCTACCAACTCCCCGACGTCCCTCCACTTTACCCATTATCAGTCGAAGGAGATGGTATTTTTCACCCCTTAGCACATGACCCAAAAATGAGTCCTTTCTAATTTTCACAATCGACAACAGCTCTCTATTGGCTCTGGCTCTCTGTAGTACGTCTGCATTACTGACCCTATCCTGTGTGAGTAGCACCTCCTAAATTGGTTATAGAACGCTATCATCTGTTTAGTTCCTGGGTATTAGTAGGCGGAGTGTACGGGCATTAGCATCTAAAATACTATGTGATAAGAACATTACTATGTGATAAGAAAGTTACTACCATCTCGAAATTAGGAAAATAAATTAATTTTAATTTTCATTGATAATTTCTAGTTTCCAATAACCGTTTTTAAATATCCATTCCGTTAAACATAATATAATTATAAAACACATAAACTTTATGGTGTTCTTCTACCGACCCCAATGTATGGAAGCGAAGCATGGAACTGGCAAAAGAAGGATGAAAGTAGAATAAATGCAGTAGAAATGAGATTTCTTAGACGAATGTGTGGATACTCTGTGTATGATAGAGTGTCAAATGAAAATATAAGAAGTAAATGCGATGCGAATGATGGTGTTATGAACAAAATTATGAAAGGATCATTAAGATGGTTTGAACATATGGAAGGAATGAATGAAGAAAGAATGGTAAAAAAGTAGATGTTAACGATGTAAATGGAACTAGAAATAGAGGAAGACCGAGGAAAACGTGG
Source organism: Lepidostoma basale (assembly GCA_022606425.2). Lineage (NCBI taxonomy): Eukaryota > Metazoa > Arthropoda > Insecta > Trichoptera > Lepidostomatidae > Lepidostoma > Lepidostoma basale. The sequence goes on along the minus strand of JAHDVF020001001.1, from coordinate 2,515,482 downwards.
CACGATCAAATAAATCAAATATTATATGTCGGCCATGTGAGGAGTCAGAGAAATCGACGCGCTTGCATAACAAGATGTATGAATGTTGAGGAAGCGAGAGAAATATGTCAGGAAAGAAAAGTGTGGCAGTCCATTCATTCTGCCTACCCCTTTGGTGAGACGGCGTGATGGTTAGTTAGTTAGTCAGTTTACATAAACTTTATTTATTGTCTCTTTAACAACAATGTAAAACTCCATACTAAATAATAAATACGAATGAAAACGTATATTTTTTTTATATTTAATGTGAATGACATGTTTTACTTCTCTAATGCATTATCAAATGTCATTTTTATTTGTATTAAATGTCATTTGATAATATCTTAGATAGGCGAAACATGTCATTCACATAAAATATAATAATACTTCTAGAAAACAGACGTTTTTATAAGACGTACCTACCTCAAAGTTTATCCATCATTTTTTTGAGAAAAAAAATGTTTTGGGCGATAAGTCGCATCGGACCACAAGACGCACCCCAATTTTTGGTTGAATTTTCAAAGTAAAAAGTGCGACTTATGGTCTGAAAAATAAAGTAATTACGTTAAATTTACGTAACGCGTTTTACAGTATCAACTATAAATATTTCCTTCTTCCATCTTATAAATCACCATAAATATGCACCAGTAGAAATGCTGAAAGAATTTCTTTAGTGCGGTATCGAGAAAGAGAACGGAAGCAGAACCGCTCAGAATATGATAAATAAAAATATTCTGTGAAGCAAATGCAAAAAAAACTGGTGTTCAAACGATGCAGCGGCACGCGCGAGTCCTGGGGGCTAAACTGTTGTGAAAACGTTGTTTTATTGCATTCCTTACTATACACAGGAACTATATGCGCGTGCTGTGTGCGATAAATACTCTACTCGGCAAAGGAAAACATATGTAGCTATTCGAAAAAATGTTGAGACTGTTAACCCTTCATAACATGTTTTTATTTTTTATTTTAACAAGAATGGTATTTTAAATAATCCATTGCACTTTTATGGTATTTTAAGTTATCTATTACATTTTTATGGTAATTTACGTTATCCATTGCACTTTGATATTATATCCATTGCACTTTTATGGTAAATATTGATACTGTTAACCCTTCATTTCATTATTTATTTTTTATTTAAATAAGAATGGTATTTTAAGTTATCCATTGCACTTTTATATTATATCCATTGCACTTTTATAGTAAATGTTAATAATAATAATAATAAATTGGATAATTTATAGAGATAAATGTTGAGACTATTAACCCTTCATTTCTTTTTTTTTAATTTTAAGAAGAAAGAACACACTCTTGTCGAGTGTGAAGGCTAGAAATATCTCATAATTTGTTCATGTGCTATGGGGAGAAAGATTCCACCTCATTCGGCTGATAATCGTGGGCAAAGTGGAGGTACGTCGGGGAGTTGTTAGAAGGCAGTTATCCTGGCTGTGAAATATAAGAGAATGGACAGGAATAAGCAGAGTTGAAAACCTGTTCCATATGGCGCAGGACCGAGATGTTTTCGCTACAGTGAACACCAATATTAAAGGGACCTGACACGGCGCCAGAAGAAGATTAATGGCAAAATGGAATATAGGAAAAAATATTTTTTAAAATCGATTTTAATTATTTATGTACGAGTACTTACATCGGTAAAATGTGCTAAATTTGATAATATTTCATAGCATATTAAAATGTGCTAAATTTGATAATATTTCATAGCACATTTTATTATTACACACAGTAAATATTAATTACTCACGTGATAATGCACGTTTTTATTTTATAATAATCGAAACAGGTATCAACCAAATCATCACACCAAATCAACCACATCAATCAAATATCAAAGTATTTTTTTTATATACTAGCGCCACTAACGATAAATAATACTATGTGCACTATAAGGTAGATGAGAATGTATGAAATTAAAATATACTTTACAAATATTAGTAGATTTTTCGGTTTGTTGTAAATTTGCAACACCGAGCAGTGAAGGGTTAACGTTTGAATATGACTAATGCTGATAGCGCTTCGTTTTAACAGTTTCTAATTAACAATCGCGTGTTTCCTCGAGAGGATAAGTCAGTAAGCATGGACCATAATATATAATACTTCCATTCTGACATACTTATCTAACATTTTCTACAAAGCACGTCGACGGACCCGACATTTAAAATTGAATTTATTTGGTCGTGCCATAGTTTTTTGGTCTCCTTCGAATACGTGCTCAGTCGCATTATTAACCGCTTAGTTGCGTTCAGCAAGTGTGTTCGCTCTTTGTTGCCGTGCCTGTGCGACCGGCCTTACAAAATGAGCGAGTTAACTCGCTCAAGTTTAGATATGTTTCTAAATCATTTATAGTACGAATTAGGATAATCTGAAATATGGAACATACTCGTACAAAGGCATCTATTGTACAACATTTTGAATGTTTACAAATTCTTGTAGACAAATACTGGATTTTACCCATTGCGGGTGTTTTTTTTTATTTTTTTATAAGGATTAATTCTATCTCAATAGAGACGAAGATGTAAATTGTTTTTTCTGGGAACAGAATGTGGTGGCCGAAGTGCTTACAGGACTTATGACCTGTCATTGGTTGGGTTGAGCGATCGCTTTTTGTTTAAGAACATTCCCCATTCCTCCCTTCTTATGACCACCACATCTGACAAATTTTTGAAACTTGTATACTCGTATATGCTAGAATCCCGCGTTTATCTTTACATATTTTTTTTCACTCTACACTAGCGTCATCTATTGTGATGATGAATAAATACTACGATATTATAGTTTTTTGATATTATCAATTTTACAAAGATTTACATCAAAGCTTCGCATGATAGTTGACATGTACAGGGTTGTCAGTTTTCGCAACAGCATTACATTTTCGAAATTTGAGGTAATTTTATAGAATATTAGTTAATGACATGCGTTATAAATTATTACTATGAATTATAATAAGTTATTTTTAGTTTACAAAGTGTATTTTCTGTTTGAGTTGTTTTTTTTTTCAAATATTATTATGTTTTTTTAAGAGATTTTTCATAATATCCTCTGAATACATGGTAAAAAAAATCTATTAGGTTTTATTTTCGAAAAAAAATTAACGCCTATCCGAGAAGAGCGGTACTATTATAATACCATCTGGCACTTAGAAGGTTAACGTTTTTATTCATCTTAATTTCATCTTTCACGTTTTCATGTTTCTAGAGCAAATCTTACTTTATTTCATTCATAGCGCTTTCTCGTCCGCCATGCATTCTCTTCTTATATTGGAATATGATGTTATATTATTATTTTACTTCCCATTAACAGTCTTACGTAGTTATCAAACATTATGCGTCAGCCTGCCTCCATCCATTGCTGGACCTAAAGTCTCTCCACCCTCACGCCATCCCTCTCGGTCTCCCGCCGGTGTTCTCCAAGCCTTATCATCGCTCCACCTGGCAGGGTATCTCCCGATATTTCTCCGGTCCAACGTCATTATATATATTTATTGTTTCTTAAAAAATAATGTAAAACTCCATATTAAATAATTAATATGAATGAAAACATCTGTCTTCTATGATTTTTGTTATATTTTATTATAATTATAATATAACTCCTAGAAGACAGACATTTACATTCATATTAGTAAGCATAACTTCTAATAACTTTAATATCTTTCTAAATATAATAAATAATTACTTACTAACTTAGACAGCCGTTGTCTTCCACTGCTGGACATAGGCCTCCCCCATACTTTTCCACGTATTCCTGTCTTGTGCCTTTCGCAAGCAATTCTTCTAATGTCATCGGACCATCGTGTAGGGGGTCTCCCTCTGTTTCTTTTGTCTTTGCGGGGTCTCCACCCTACCACCATTCTGGTCCATCTGTCGTCTACCAATCTGGCAACTTGAGCTTAGCTACCCTTTCGACGATATCTGTTACTCCCGACCTTCTACGTATTTCAGTATTTCTTATCCGGTCTGAGAGTTTTTGCATGTAGCCATGACTCTTTCGTGTTTCCTCTGTGCTACACTTATGATCGACTTGGTGAGGGTTAGCGTTTCTGCTCCATATGTTACTACTGGAAGTACACATTTATCATACGCTTTATTTAAATATAATTAATACCGGGTTATTATAATAGTAAAAACAGCTACTTTGCCAGGTGAGTATTTATATGATGGTCAATCATTTATTTTATATAATGATAAAATATATTTTTTAAATATTATCAAATTTAGCTTTCTATTAAATTTGCTATAAACACATTTTTTATGGATATAGGTAAATAAATATTTTTAAAAAAATGTATTTTAGATATTCCATTTTGCAATAGATTTCTTAAAAATATTCAGTGTCTTTAAATTTTAAATAATAATTAAATAAAACGATGTTTTATAACTACTTCCACTTTTGTCTTTATTTCGACAGCGAGCCTGGCGAAACCGGTCACTGTCGAAATAAAGACAAAAGTGGAAGTACTCGTAGTTAAAAAAACATCGTATTATTTCATTATTATTTAAAATGAATTTCCATCAAGAGATTTCAGTAAAATCATTTGATTATCTTTAAATTTTAAAATAATCCTGAAATGAAAGGTTAAAGAAATAAAATAATATCTCTATCACTCCAGATTTCAATTAATGCAGTATTTACTTAAAATTTAGCTAATACAAATAAATGTATTCAGTCTAAAAAAGTAAAAAGTAAATAGAAAGGCAAAAGCAATCAGCACGCCGAGTAAACACTTCCCCGAATAAACTATTCATTGCAATAATTCGATTGGGAGAGGCTGCCCAATAAATTATGTGCATTGCGCACAGCATGCAAAAAAACTAGTTCTAGAGTTGAATTGGCTTATTTATATGTAATCACACTTTTGTATTAATTTATAGTAAACTATACAAGCGTAATCTCTGATCGCTTTATTTAAATATTTTTTAAACTTTGAAACGAAGCCATTATTTGGTGACTTGACATATTTAAAAATAACACTTTTTCCTTTGTATTAACCACTTTATTTGTATTAAGTTGTGACATTCGGTTTCACTCTGCAGCGAGCTTCTTCAGGGCTATACACAAACTTATGTTTTTGTTTGTGTATAGCCCTGAAGAATCTCGCTACAGAGTGAAACCAGTTGCCCCAACTTATATGTCATATGGAGTATCTTGATGTACGGCTGCGAGACATGGTGCCTATCCGAAAGAGATAAACGGAGACAGAGGCTTTTGAGATGTGGTCCTATAGAAGACTATTAGGAATTTCCTGGAGAGACCATATCACGAATGAGGAGGTTCTTCAAAGAATCGAAGGAGGAAGGCACCTGCTTGTCCGAAAGGCGTGCAAGATGGATCGGCCAAGTAATACGTCAAGAAGGTCTCTTGCGTACCATAATGGAGGGTATGACCGAGGGGACAAATTCTAGGGGACGAGAGTATCCGGAGGACCTGTTGGTGGACGTGCGCTGCTCATCATATGCAGATTTCAAAAGAGCCGCACAAGACAGGGAAGAATGGAAGAGAAGAATAGAAGAAATTGCTGCAAACCAATCCCAGGATTGAAACTTTCTAAGTAACTAAAGAGCGAAACTACATACTTATTTTTTTACTATATGCCTGTTTTACTTCAACCATTCATTTGACACAATCATGTTTATGTAATAAATTATTATTTTTAAGGAAAAATGTTTTTATATACATTTATTTTAAAATCTCAGTGTCATTTGTCTGGTAGAATTCACGTGACAATAAAAATGGCGATAGACTAGCAACCTATTACATGTCACGAGAATCAATAGCTAAAAAATAGATGTTTACAGTAATTGGGTTCAGATAACCAGTTGTATACAAAATGTGTAACGCAGCGGGAAACTACCACTAGGATTGAAATTTAAAATAAATTAAACATTTACTGTTATGAGTAGGTGAGTTCGTGTATTTGGGTAGTATGTTTACAAAAGATGGGCGAATGGAGAGGGATATTGAAAGAAAGGTTTGGGGCAGGCAACAAAGTGAATGGTGCACTTAAAGTTGTCATCGCAAACAAAAACCTATACAAAAAAGCTAAAATGACAGTGCACAATGGTGTTCTTGTACCGATTCTTATGTATGGAGGTGAAGCATGGAACTGGCAAAAGAAGAATGGAAGTAGAATAAAACCAATATAAATGAGATCTCTAATACGAATGTATGGATACTCTGTGTATGAAAGAGTGTCGAATGATAATATAAGAAGTGAATGCGGTGCGATTGATGGTGTTATGAACAAAATAATGAAAGGATCATTAAGATGGTTTGGACACATGGAAAGAATGAATGAAGAAAGAATGGTGAAAAAAAAGTATATATAACTATGTAAATGGAACTAGAAATAGAGGAAAACGTGGCACGATCAAATAAATCAAATATTGAATGTCGGCCACGTGAGAAGTCAGAGAAATCGACGCGCGTGCATAACACGACGTATGAATGTTGATGAAGCGAAGGAAATATGTCAGGAAAAAAAAGTGTGGCAGTCCATTCTTTCTGCCTACCCCTTCGGGGAGACGGCGTGATTGTTAGTTAGTTAGTTTTATGTTTACGAAACCGGTCAATACTCAAAAATGCTTTTCTCTGCTTACAGGATGGTTCTAAATATGTAATAAATCAAATATCGATTCCTGAACCACCTTCATTCGACTTTCGCGATATTTTCGAAATATACCTGTATAATATTTTTTAATGTTTCGAAAGCTGCACTTGATTTTTTACCCCTGTGTATTACGAGAGTATTAAAATTATTTACTGATCACTGAGCTATGGCGCATGCAGACTGATAACATGATTAAATATACAACTTGCCCCGATTTTATTACACAGCTACATGCGATGTACAACTCGTACCAACCCGGCTTAATGTTTTGGTAGTTCGTAACTTTCGCGTAGCAGTCGTAGTGGTTCGTAGTTCGAAATAATGCCTCAGTTCTCTGCTTGTGTGCAATTTACTTGCAGTTTCGTATTACGGGATTAAAAAAATATTAATTTCCTCTCTGAACCAGTATATTCATGTGGTTAATTGAACTAGAAATTGCATTTATGACAATATTGTAAAATAACGCCGCGGTGTTTTGGGTTTAGACATTTGTTGTCGTCGATGGTTGCTATGGCAATTCGTTGACCATGGATAAAGACATAGATAGGTATTCTATCACGGGGCGAATTGGGGAAGGCGCCCATGGATTAGTATTGAAAGGTATTCACTTACCCACTGGGAGAAAAGTTGCTTTAAAAAAGCTATTGTTGAAGTCTCTTGACGATGGAATACCTTTGAATGTTATGCGGGAAATCAAAACCCTTCAACACATTAATTGCAAATACGTAAGTTGAAAAAAAATATTTTAAAAATAAATTATACTATAAACACTTTTTATTAATGAATTGATAATAATGTGGCATTTAAATCATAAAGGCTTCGGTTAGCTATAAAAAGCTTTTGTTAAAAATTATTTAAGTACTGTTAAACAATGAAAACAAAAAAAAAATATACAAAATTTCTTTATTATTATATATTTAGTGTGCTTCCACTTGTGTTTATCGTCGACCGGTTTCGGCAGCTTGCTGCCATCTTCTGGTACCTACATCAAAATTTATTTGGTTTATATAATAAATGATACTGGTGGATAATGATACGTTACTTTTTTTTAATATATCAGAACATATCAGCAATCTGCCAAAACCGGTCGACGATAAACACAAGTGGAAGCACACTAAATAAATAATAATAAAGAAATTTTGTGTCAACATTTTTTTGGTTTCATTATTTAAAATTAACATAAATTTCAATTAAAAATATTAATTATATAAAAGTACTATTGTCAAGTATCTTATCTTATTTTGTAAAAAATAAATCAATTTGAATTCATTTATTTATGAATGATATTTATATGAGTAGGTATATATTGTTCACTTTTTTATACTTTTTTGTTTTTACATTTATTAGTATCTCAATTATTTTTCAATTTCAAATATTGTTAATATTTACTGCTTTTTTTTAAACAAAATAATGAAAGGGTCGTTAAGATGGTTTGGACACATAGAAATAATGAATGAAGACAGAATGGTGAAGAAGGTATATGTAAACGACATGAACGGAGCTAGAAATAGAGGAAGACCGAGGAAAACGTGACACGATCAAATCAATTAAATATAAAATGTCGGTCACGTGAGGAGTCGGGGAAATCGACGTGCGTGCATGACAAGATGTATGAATGTAGAGGAATCGAGAGAACACTGTGGCGTTCCGTTTTTTTCCGGGAGACGGCGTGATGATTAGTTAGTTAGTTAATTGTTTTTTTTTTTAAACATAATAATTATTTTTTTATCTTTTATTACTCCGATGTCAATTGCCAATACTGAATATAAAATTAAGAATTAAAACATAAAAAGAAAAAAATCATGTTCCGAATATTATGATGGTTGACCTTTTCTGGCCATATTTCAAATAACACTCGACATCGATTTTTCCCGCTGGCGCTATATCGAGTGTTACTTGATATTTTATAATTCACCATTAAAATAAACAGGTTATTTTTGTAGAAAGATTTCATATGTTTAAGTTTATTCCATGTTTTCGATTAAAAATTCTGTTTTCTGGAATTATTATTATCCCTCTTATAATTAATGGCCACAAAGGGTTATTAAATTGTTATTTTATTTTAATAAAAAAAATCGATATATTCCCTCATAATAATTTTATTATATTCAGGTAGTGCAACTATTTGACGTCTTCCCCCGTGGTATGAGCTTCATCCTGGTTCTGGAGTACATGTCCTCTGGGCTGTGGGAGATGCTGCGCGACAGCAAGAACCAGCTCACCGAGCCGCAGATCAAGACCTACACACAGATGCTTCTCAAAGGAGTCGACTATCTCCACGATCACAATATAATGCACAGGGTATCTTGATATTTATTTTCAATGTGGTATTAGCACTACCTACGGTATTAGCACTAGAAGGGTAGCTACAGTGATCTATATCAGACCTCTGCAACCGGTGTGCCGTGAGCTGGTTGCAGGTGTGCCACGACCAAATGCATAATGAAAAAAATATTTAGTTATAGTCGAAACTCGTGAATTGCGAAAGAGTCGACTCTTTCGTTAACCAGTTCAGGAGATATTGTGTTTTTTTTTTGTATATATTAGGTCATTCGTGAAAAATGTGTCGCCGCTGATTTCTAATCGCTGGAAGTTGCTGGCAACCTCAATTTTTTAACTTAACAGCGACTTCCGACTAGTAGAATTCGCGAAAATTTTGTCCTTCGATCTTTCGGGAGGAGCAAAAAAACCGTCGCTGCTGATTTCTACTAGCCGGAAGTCGCCGATGAGCTAAAAAAAAACGTCTCCTGAGCTGATTGACGCCCACGTCCAGACCGAATTTTATATTTTGGTGTGCCGCGGAATTCTAGAAAGAACTTTGGTGTGCCGTAGGTGAGAAAAGATTGCGGAGCACTGACCTATATGACGAGGTGCGAGCACAAACCAACAAAGCGACAGCCGTGGCTGGAAATCGACGCGCGTGCATGACATGATGTATGAATGTTGAGAAAGCGAGAGAAATATGTCAGAAAAGAAAACTGTGGCAGTCCATTCTTTCTGCCTACCCCTTCGGGGAGACGGCGTGATGGTTAGTTAGTTTTTTTTCTCTCTTAAGTGCAATAATAATGCTTCACAAATTGATAAAAAGATAAAAACACTCGAACAAGATGTGCATGTGAATAAATTATTTTCCGACAATCAGTACACCATTATTTTACACTGATTTTTATTTTTATTATTTACAACAGGATCTTAAGCCAGCCAACCTTCTGATCAACTCCCAAGGCATCCTAAAAATAGCAGACCTCGGCTTGGCTCGCCTGTTCTGGAACGACAACAGAAGACCCTACTCACACCAGGTGGCCACCCGTTGGTACAGGGCCCCTGAACTTCTCTATGGAGCACGCTTCTACAACCAGTCAGTTGACCTCTGGGCTGTTGGATGCATTGTTGCTGAAATGATCAACCTTCAACCTTTGTTTCCAGTATGTAATATGCTAACACATTCTTAGTATTGTTGACCTAACTTGGAATTATTCAATCAAAATATATAATACCATAGCTATTTGAATCTATAATCCACTTGATCCACAAATAGTTGTATACTTAGTTCACTTTACTTACTTGTACTTCTTCTTCTTCTTAAGGCCTAGTGGCCTGTTTCTTAAGAGGAATTGGCCTCCTGCGAAGTCGACTCCCAGCTATCGATTCATCTCTTTGGTGGTCTGCCCGGGGGTCATCTACCTTGGGGCTGGCCGTGCAACACAATGAAAGGGAGTCTGGATGGATTCATTCTCCTCACGTGTGCATACCAGTATCTTTGCCTTTGGCTTCCCCACCTAACGACATCCTCGACCTCGCATATCTCCCTTATCCGTGTATTCCTTATCCTCTCTTGCAGTGTCTTGCCAGATATATATTTGAGCATCTTCATTTCTGACACTCTGAGTGCGTTTTTGGTGATTGTGGTGTCCGCCCTATCTCGATCCCATATGTCATGATAGGTCGCACACAAGTCTTATAGATTCTCACTTTGCTGCTGATCTTCGTGTCAGGGTTTTTCCAAATTGAATTCTTCTTACTTCTTTTTCTTTTTCGAATTCTTCTACTTACTTATACAAAAGTATAAATATAAACAATGGTTATAATATACCCTTTTATAAGTCTTGTTAGCATTTTCAAAGAGCAATAATGTTGTTTCTTATTAGTTGTTCAAAATGATATTTAACTAACTAACCAGTACCTAATCTCCCCAAAGGTGTAGGCAAAAAGAAAGGACTGCCACACTATTCGTTCCTGACATACTTCTCTCACTTCCTCAACATTCACACATGGCATGATGGATGCACATTGATTTTTTTATTAAATTATTGCAATTAGTTTTGTTCAAAATTAAACTTTTATGTTAAACATTAATTGTGTATGAATACAATACATGAATACAACAAAATTATAATTTAAATTTTGAAAATTCATTAAGCCTCCTACAAATATTTTTCTTCTTCTTTTGGTGCCGTGTCAGGTCCCCCCAATGTTGGCGATTCCATGCAGCAAAGGCATCTCTGTCCTGCGCCACTTGGAACAAGTCCTGAACTCTGGTCATTCCTGTCCATTCTTTTATGTTTTGCAGCCAGGATAACTGCCTTCTACCAACACCCAGGCGTCCCTTTACTTTACCCATTAATATCAGTATCAAATATTTTAACAACAAATATTTTTATCACAATCAAATTAAGCATTTATCAAAACTAAAAAAAAGTACCTACTCTGGGATATTCCCGTAATTAATTAGATTGTTTTTTTTTTTTGTTTTTTGAATTCCAATAATCACATTTGAAGACTACAGGGGAAAAACAAGGAATGTCAGTAGAAGGTTAATTTGAGTAAATTGAGAATAAAGCTAATCAAAGTCTATATATTTCTTAGCAATTAGCAATCGATTAACTGGCCATCGTCGATGACACACATGATTTTTGAATATGAAAATTTTACTGTGGATAGATACGAACAAATGCCGCTAGATGGCATTATTACATTTATTTTGAATTTTAACTGACATTCCTTGTTTTTCCCTGTAGTCTTAATTTACATAAAACAATAAAAAATGGTAAAAGTTCTCTTTTATATTCATTCAGGTTTGAGATTGCTATTGTCTATTTTAATTTTTCTGTGCAAATTTAAAGTTATAAGAATACATCTTTCCAAGCAATGTTTAAAATATATAATATAAATGTGATGTTTTTTTTTTAAATTAAAATTCATTTCTTTTCACATTTAACATTTTTTTCCGTTGGAGTATAATTTATTTTAGAAAAAAATTATATTGTTTTTAGGGTGAATCAGATATTGAACAACTGGCCATAGTTCTCCGTAACCTCGGAACTCCGACAAAAGAGACATGGCCCGACCTCACTACACTCCCGGATTACAATAAAGTCACATTTCCCGAGTCTGAGGCAACACCCTGGCCGGAGATGCTCCCAACTGCTTGTGATGAGGCTCTTGACTTTGTAAAAGGATTTCTAAAGTATGACTCAGCTAAAAGGATGACCGCTAATACGGTATGTAACCATAATTCATAATACATTGTATGTGGTTGATTATTAGCGTCTTGGCAAAAGGCTGTATTTCTCATTTGTTGCATTTCTGAAGATCATTAGACAAAGCCCTATAAATTGTGTATTTACGATTTAATATGTCAAAAAATACAATATGCCTTATATGCCAATAGACTTATTGTAATTTATATGGCAAAAGATTTCAAATGAAAATGTTAATCCCTAATTACATTGATTCTGTGTTACACAATATGGTATTTTCATTTAATTTAATATCTAATGCTCAAAACTTGTTAAAAAAACAAGATGTAATTTTAAAATCTCAGTTTTGCTCTTCCGTAAAATTATATCTATGTGAGTTAAAACTTTTTGTCATCAGACTACTGAGATATGGTTATTTGCACTACAAAAAAAATGTGTTTTATATTTTGTAAATACTATATTTTGTATTTCTTGAAGCATGAATATATCCAATTTTAAGGTTTCAAATATAACAAATAATGTTTTTTTTACAGGCATTATCCCAATCGTGGTTCACAGTGCAACCACTTCCGGCCCCTCTGAACAAAATGCCTAAACCCAATGAATCCCACCGAGTTCTCATGAGACAGCAATCCAACACCAATAAAATGTGTTAGGAACCATAATCTTTGTGCGAAAAACATAATCATAATCATAAATGTGCAAAAAACGTGTTTCAAATGAAAAAATAAAATATTTAAATTACTAAATCACTGGTTATTTCTTTCAATCACCTACAGACTTGAATACTGGCCGTATCATCATTTAAACAAACATCTTCTTACTTATAGAGTCGATGCCGTCCACTGCTGGACATAGGCCTCCCCAATACTTGGGCCCTCTGCATCCAGTCACTATCAATATTCCTCTTATCATCAGACCATCGTGTAGGGATGTCTCCGTTCTTCATTTTCACGAGGGCTCCATTCCACAACCCTTCTTCTAGTCCATCTGTTGTCTCCCAGTCCGGCAACATGTCCGCAAATGACCATTTGAGCTTAGCCATCCTTTTGATAACATCCATTACTCCTGACCTTCTACGTATCAGTGATTCTAATCCTATCTGAGAATTTTATGTTACATGGATCTTTCATGTTTTCTCTGTGCTACACGGAGTTTCCTTATAGTCGATTTGGTGAGTGTAAATGTTTCTGTTCCACATGTCGGTACTAGAAGTACGCAAACATCAAACATCTTCTACCAGGGAACAAATGCTCTCTACAAGACCACAAAGTTAACGTTAATATAAACTAAAAATTACAAAACTGTTTGGATGAAACAAGCCATTTTTACGTATTAATCATCTCAAGAGTGCTGTAGAAAATGCTCCATTATGTCAGGAGCATCCAGGGATGCTCCTGGCGCAGTCAACATTTACATGGGAATAAGTTCATTTGAAATTTCACTGTAAGCTCTGTCGGGCTTTCGATGCACGATTTCTCCATGCTGAAGGTGCTGTTACCTCGAAGGTTCCGTAGTCAAAATTGTGAGAGAAGTCTTTTGGCGCATACAATCTGCCCATTGCATATTTTATTGTAGACTTCTTTGTTGCATTCAGGTTGTTGATGAAAGTTCCAATATACAAGCTGGTGCCGTTCCATACTGACCATCATGCCGTTTCTCTGGAAAGGTAGGGGAGAAAAGATGGACTGCCAGTGTTGGACTGTCCTAAAATACCTCTTAAACTTTCTCTATATTAATCTTTCTCTTTGATGTTTATGACTTTGAATGTGGCCGTCTTTTAGTTATTGATTCATTTGGTCTAACCATGCTTAAACTAACTAACCATCACGCCGTCTCCCGGAAGGAGTAGGCTGAAAATATGGACTGCCACACTGTTCTTTCCTGACACACTTCTCTCACTCCTCAAAATTCATACATCATGTCATGGCACGCACATCGATTTCTCTGACTCCTCACGTGGCCAACAATATTTGATTTTGATCATGCTATATTTTCCTCGGTCTTCTTGTTCCCTTTACAAATACTTTCTTTATCATTCTTTCCATTTGTCCAAACCATCTTAAGGACCCTTTCAATATTTTAAATATTAATATTATCAAAAATAAATAAAAGACATATATTTATACAAATTTTATTTATTGACATAATTAAGTAGCCATGTCCTGTATCAGAATGACACATATGACGTTCATTTCAAATATATTATTATATTTTAGATCCCGACCTTTTCGTTCACGCAATTCTTTTAAGACACTTACAAAAACAACAAAATACACCTTTTTTAAAGCAAATCGTACTAAGTGGGCTTCTTAACTACAAAGTATACACGTTAAGTCCCATATTTTCATATAATATTTAATAAAAAAGAATAATTAAATTTATTAAATGGTACCTAGTTGTTTTTGCAATTGTCTCTGAATTGATGATACAGATTCATTAGATAAAGTAAATCAAATGTTCATAGGATATATATGTACAAGTACCTATCAAATAACACAAAGTGCCTAAATTAAAGGAATATTTAGAACAAACAATTATATAACACTTTATACAAATCAATGCTTCCATATAAAGATGGGAAATCTTTATTAACTTCGTTCATATTACAATTACTGTTACACTTTTTCAATGCAAAAAAACATATTTAAAAAAATGTATTTATGCATAACTGTCAGAATTTGAATAAGGTCCAACTTCCAATTTCAACCATAGCAATAAGAGATCATTTTTAATAGAAGCATCAATGTTCAGTAAATTCTTACATGTATATTTTTTTTAAGATCACAACTTAGAATATGAAAGACTATGTACAAAAAATTTATAAATAATATAGACATATTTTTGGTATGTATTGTACGCATTTAAAACTGGGTATACATATTTGGGTGCCAAGATTAACCCTTGTAATAAATGTTTACAAATTATTATGCAGAAAAAAATTATAGTTCCTGTTTAAATGTGTAAACAATTATATGGAAATAAATCTACGTAATATTTTGAATCAATTTCAAAATGAAAACAGGACCGCTCAACATAAAACTAGTGTCTTTGGATTTTGCTAAACTATAAGATACGAAAACAGAACCAACTATGAAATCATGATTACAGATTACGGAATGTCTGACGTACAGTGTTAAGAACAAACTCTTAATAATAATAAAACATCAAACCATTACAAATAATGATTATGTCTTGTGAGTGCTTTCATTAACTACATGTAATCCATCAACTGTTATCCCAAAAACACACAGCTGTGCGTATGAGTTATAGAAATCATTCCACAACCTTAATATTAAAAGTAAATGTGCTTCACTAAATATTTTAGTTTTATATAATCGTTTAAGGAAGGAAATGTTTATAATAATCAAACTTCTCTACTGGGGTCAAATTATAATAAAAACTAATGCCAAGCCCCAAACCCACCCAGCTAACGCTCACAACAACATTAACCGTTTGAGTGCCAAACCTATTTCGCCAAAATACTCTAAAATATCCAAAGAAATGTCTATTTTTATAGATAATTTATATTTACAAGAAAACAATGTACCATTTCTGTAAAAATACACCAAATTTCATATTTCTTTCAACATTCTCTTCACTAGGTTTCACACCATGATAATAAAAATACAGAAATTGAATACTATTAATCTACCTACAAGCGCGACGGCGCTCCTCGGCACTCTAACGGTTAATCTATGTATTAACATATTTGGCTAAACTTATATAAAAACATATCAAAGACTACTAAAGTTTATTATTATAAATAAATAATAATATCCATTAATGCGTATTAGATAATACCAAACTGGTAAAATATAAAGCGTATTTTTATTTTAGATTTCCAAATCTTTTCCAACATTTCTTATTTCCAAAATCTCCCCAGGAACTTAGTAAATAAATTATAAAAACAAAAAATATTCTTTCCTCAATTCAACAGTTAGGTAAGGCATTTTTTTTTAAATCATCAACAAAATTTTTGTAAGGAAATGAAATTAATTAAATTTATTCGTAGAACTATTGAGCAAACTCATTTTCATATCTATCGGAATATTCGATTCTCTATCAAATCATTTCTCACTATCCAACCAATTCACTAGAATCACAAATGCGTTTAATTCGACTAATACAAACTCCATTCAACTCCGACTACATCCAATAACTTTTTTTGAGCAACGCAAATAAAACGTAATTTAGCCCTTGCATTGGCAAGCAATCCTATATTTTACTAAGCAGTCAAACGTAGCAATTGAGAAAATATATATACTATACCAATATCTTTCGTTGCGAATAAGACTGCTAATTTCTCTATGAAAATATCATGTTTTCAACTCAAATTTCTCATTTACACCTACATTCTTTTCTAGCCCAAATTAAACCAAAGATTTATTTACATAATATAAATTATTTAATCAATGTATCTGTAATGAAATGTACTATACACTGCAGATAAATTAAAATAATTGTTAAAAATAAATAATAAATTTGTAATTATGCTACATTGTAAAATGAGGTGAATTTGGCAATTCATTATTAAAAAATCCAATATGAATGAAATCTCCAACGCTCTTTCATACCTTTTCTATACATAGAAGAAGAAACACATGAAGATAGATCATTTGAGTAAATTCAAGATTCTATTGAATTATGATAATCTTTTTTAAATTTCTGTATTGTATACAAAAACATTTTTTTTTTAACAAAATGCAACTTGATTTAACAAAAATCCTATTTTTTATTTTAAAATTTTTCAAAATGTGTACCTTAACCCTTTGGTTGCCAAAATCCGACAGATCAAATACATGATTTATAAAAGAATAATATAAATTTTAGACAGTGTATGAGGAAGTAAGTCAGTGGTACATATTATTTACGATTTGGATATATATGTAATAAAATAATCATATTTAGATTTAAAAGAGCATTTACAGGTTAAAAGTATCCCAAAAGTGCTGGCAACCAAAGGGTTAAACAAAAAATTTATTCATATATTTTGTTAGAAGAAAATAGAAAAGAGATTCATCAAAAAAATTTATAACTATTATAATACGCTAGAAAACTATGATATACTGTGTAGCCTTTTTTGTTATTAATGTAAAAGACAAATTCCCCCCATTTTACCGGTGGTAATTATTAACATAATTTTTATACAATTCCAACATTCATAGTGGAGCAAATGACTACTGCTCTACGGGGGCTAGGGGGCCCAGCCGCTGGCCCGGATAAACTGGGAGACCACGGCTTCAGCGGGTGGCGAAGGGGGCGGACCCGTTCCCCGTAGCAGCACCGTCTTCATTGTGATGTATTGGAGGGGCGGGAGATTGAGAGAAGCGCAGATCTGACACAAAAAAAACTAAAATAAATGACAAATCACAATAAATTCACTACTTTGAAATAGTTTGGAGTGAAAGAACAAGCATAATATAAAAAATAGCAAGCATATTAAAAGTAAAATAGAATTGAGAGATGTAACACATGAAACTGAACAATTCGTTATAATAATAATAAATGAGATGATTTATAAAGTGCCATTTTTATGAATTAATCAACAGGACGCTGAAATGCACCCATCTCACGGGCTCGGCCCTTTAGTAGCATTCCTCATGACCGAGGGTCGTTTCCA
Organism: Lepidostoma basale; assembly: GCA_022606425.2. Classification (NCBI taxonomy): domain Eukaryota; kingdom Metazoa; phylum Arthropoda; class Insecta; order Trichoptera; family Lepidostomatidae; genus Lepidostoma; species Lepidostoma basale. Next base: position 2,497,739 of record JAHDVF020001001.1, on the reverse strand, counting down.
ATCCGTAAACTATCCATCATGGCTCATTGAGAGGCCAGTCAGCGCCACGATTTGATAGAACCAGTGGCTTCGTGGCTGTCCTTGTGGTCACACAACAATTGATTATTTGAAGTTTTTCATTGTATATTTTACATAACAATCTCCAATGCAAAGTCCAGGAAACAATACGGCGCGCGGTGAATGAAATGAACGAAGCGCGTCTACATGCATCTACTTTTCACGGCAGCAAAATGCCACATCTAGAACTACAAAATTTGAATATTTTTCAAAGATGATTCAAGTGAGATGGTACACGTTAACTTACACTTCAATATATATATTTACGTGCAGAATCACTCTGATACTAAAAGATATATTGGATTTTAATGCATTATCACTCGTTTCTCAATCAAATTTTGTAACTTATTACTATTTTATATTACTAAAATGATTTGCTGCAGGAAAATTAGACAACACAATACAGGAGATGAATAGATTGAATGTTAATATCCTTGGAGTAAGTGAGTTGCGGTGGACTGGTTCTGGAGTTTTCCAACATGAAAAAGGAAATCTGTATTACTCTGGAAGTGATCTGCAAGATCGAAACCGCAGAAATGGAGTTGCAGTACTGGTCACCGCAGAATACATAAAATATGTCAAAAACTTTGTTCCCATCTCGGACAGGATTGTATTGTTACAACTTCATAGTCAGCCGTATGACATCAACATCATACAGGTGTATGCACCAACGGCTGAGGCGAGGTATGATGATGAGGTTGAAAAGTTTTATGAATCACTGTCCAACACGGTTAACAGTTTGAAAGGAGGTGAAATTAATATGATAATTGGTGACTTCAATGCCAAGATAGGCGAAGGACGTCGCTCAAACATTGTTGGGGAATACGGGCTGGGACAAAGTAATGAGAGGGGAGAAAGACTTTACGAATTCTGCCAAGAGAATGATATGATAATAATGAACACATGGTTTAAATTACCTAAGCGCAGACTTTACACGTGGAGGTCACCTCAAGACGGAACTGCACATAATATTGTTAGAAATCAAATTGATTACATTCTAATTAACCACAGATTTAGAAATTGTATTCAGAGAGTTACCACCTATCCGGGAGCTGATGTTGGATCCGACCACAATCCACTTGTCACGAATCTCATTCTAAAACTGAAAACGGTGCCCAAGAGAAAATTCGTTAAGAGAATAGATACAGGAAAACTGGAATCCATAACTGTGAAGGAAAGAGTATCCGGAGAACTTAATAGCAAATTACGGGAACTAGCAGTCGCAGACGAGACGGTCCATGAACATTGGGATAATTTGAAATCGGTATTTACAGATGTCTGCACTAATCATTTAAAGGCCGAGAGAACGGCTAAAAAGAAAAATTGGATGACGGATCACATTCTCTCTCTTATGGAAGAAAGAAGGAAGGCTATGAGGGATGATACACATTATAGAAACCTGCAACGTACCATAAGACGGGAAATCAAAAAGGCCAAAGAGGAATGGATGAAGCGTCAATGTGAAGAACTTGAAAGTCTCAATCATGCCCACAATGCATTCGGGCTTCACAAAAAAGTAAAGGAAATATCTGGGACAACAAGGAAGGCTACACCCACATGTCTGATGGACGATTCCAATAAATTAATATTGGATGAAAAAGAAATCCTTAAGACATGGGAAGATCACATTGAAAAGTTATTCAAAGATAATAGAACTGACTTCACAATTGACGGTGAATTAGAGGGACCCTCCATCCTCAGATCTGAAGTTATACAGGCCATCAGAACTTCTCCTAACAGAAAAGCATGTGGTCCTGACGAAATCCCTGCGGAATTATTGAAATTGATTAAGGAGGAAAATATTCACTACCTGCTGAGGCTATTTAATAAGATTTATGACACAGGGATTATCCCCCAAGAATGGCTGAAATCGATATTTGTCACCTTACCTAAGAAGCAGCACCCAAAGAATTGTAATGACTATCGCATGATTAGCCTAATGAGTCATGTACTAAAACTGTTTCTTAAAATTATACATGCCCGAATAAGAAACAAGTGCGAGCAAGATCTAGATGACACACAATTCGGATTCCGAAATGCACTCGGAACCAGAGAAGCGCTACTGGCAGTCAATGTCCTGCTACAGAAGTGTCGAGATCAACGCAAAGAGGTGTTTGCATGCTTCATCGATTATGAAAAAGCGTTTGACAGGGTAAGGCACACGACACTCATGGAGATGCTCAAAGACTGTAACATTGACTCCAAAGACCTGAATTTCATAAGAAACCTCTACTGGTGTCAAACGGCAAAGATCAGATATGGAAGTGGAAATACAGAGGCTATAGCTATACAAAGAGGAGTTCGACAAGGTTGTATTCTGTCACCTCTATTGTTTAATCTGTACTCCAATAAAGTTTTCCAAAGAACTCTAGAAAACTCTAGCCTTGGAGTGAAGATCAATGGAGTCGTTATAAATAATATCAGATATGCTGACGATACAGTCATATTGGCTGAAAGTATACCTGATCTCCAAGAGCTCCTAAATAAGATTGACACGGCTGGAGAAGAATTGGGTCTGACAATAAATGTCGCTAAGACCAAGTGGATGTCGTTTGGAAGACTTGATTATTCTGGATCATCTTTGCGACTAAAAGGAGTAAATATCGAAATGGTTGACCAGTTTAAATACCTCGGCAGTATCATTACTAAAACACTCGACCCAGATACAGAAGTAAAATGTAGAATAGAAGTTGCACGTGCTGCATTTAATAAGATGAGACCCTTCTTCTGTGACGATAATTTAAATCTTAAACTTCGACAAAGAATGATAAAAGCTTACATATGGTCAGCTCTATTATACGGAAGTGAAACATGGACTCTAAAAGTGAACGTAATGAATCGGTTAGAAGCATTCGAAATGTGGATACACAGAAGAATGCTTCGTATACCTTGGACCGAAAAGGTCAGTAACGTCGAAGTACTTAGGAGAGCCGGAGCCAAGAGAGAGCTGTTGTCGAATGTCAAAGTGAAAAAGGTCTCATATTTGGGTCACGTGCTGCGTGGAGAAAAGTACCGCCTCCTCCGACTTATATTGGAGGGCAAGATAGAGGGAAGACGGGGAGTTGGCAGAAAACAGATGTCCTGGCTGCGCAACATTAGAGAGTGGACCGGAATGAGGACGGTGGATGACCTGTTTCGGGCAGCGCAGGACAGGGAGGTTTTCGCCGGAGTGATCGCCAACGCCGGGGGGACCTGACACGGCACAAGAAGAAGAAGAAGAATATGATTTTGGTTAAATTATATTGAAAAGTAAAAAAAAACAATAACTTAAAAATATTGAAAAATAAGACTTTCTTTTCTTGCAGGCATAGCGGCGGTACTAGAGTGATACGGCAAACCACGCATGTTGCTTCTATGGCGGCACTCGAGTGCAAAGGGCTTAAGCAAATAAATGTTCTTTGAAATCAAAAAGGTGTGATTATAGTGAACACATCGCCTCTTTGCAAGAATAACGTGTTATCTCGAAATTTTTTAAAATCAAATCAAATCAGTTTATTAACTCAAAAGACATTACAAACCGCAAAATGTTTAAGGCATCTATTGAGTACAGGTAAAATATTATAAAAATACAACTTAATACCAGGAATGCATTAGAGATGGTTCGACATTAGGACAACACAATTTACAACTGTTGTGTTGTATCTTTCCCTCATAAATTCTCTGTTTTTCACTTTAAAAATACCATATTTTTGTAGAAAATAATGTTGAACATGGCAGATTTAATTTTCAAAATGTCACGTTATTCTTGCAAAGAGGCAGCATATCCATTTGTTTTTTGTGATAATATATTTTTGGTAGTTATTTAATAGAAATGAACTCAGTTTTAATTACTGAATCATTTCTTTGCCTATTTTAAAATTGTTTGAAAAAATCCTGCACAGTAATGTACCAACAAAACAACTCACAAATGAAAATTTATTGCAGCCATCACTTGAAATGCCTAAATTTAATACAAATTGGAAACATATTTATTTCCAACAGATTTTAAAATTTAAAGTCATGATACGTGAAACTAAAAAAAAATCAAATACTCCATGATTTCTATAACGTGAGTAGCATAAATGTAGTTTCATCATTGGACAAATAATCAGGTGTTACTGTTACAGGATAGACAAAATAATTTCCCACACACAAGATTCTGGCGCAGGTGAGGAGTACCTGTTGTTCGGTGCTGGAGAGGAGGTGCGAATTAGCGTTGCATAAGCTGCTGCTGACGCTGGAGCATGAGGGTCTTCTGCAACATCCACATGCGGTACTTGCGTCCCGTGTGGACCTTGGGCTGGTGGAACTTGAGGCGCTTTCTCCTTCTCTGTTACACAGTGAAAATATATTTTAAATACGCAACCACTACATCAAGCATCTAAGCAAAAAGAACTATAAAGCAAAGAAACTATAAAGCAAAGAAACTATAAAAAAAAGAACTATAAAGCATTGTATAAAATAAGGATTGTCGTCGAGTATAGCTCAATGTCGACATAATGTGATGCATTTTTAAAATTAGATCACAGAAAAACGTACATACATACAATCAATAAATATCCTTCGAGCCATTTACTGCCCTTAAATACTGGAGACATAGACAGAATAAATAACTCTCGAGCTGTTTATTCGAGAAATAGACTGTATAAATAACCCTCATAAATAAAATAAATAAAATGAAAAGAATGAATAAGGAAAGAATAGTAAAGAAAATAATCACTAATGATCCGAATGAAACCAGAAATAGGGGAAAAAGTGGCATGTTCAAATCAATCAAATAATAAATGTCTGCCACACGAGGAGTCGCAAGTGTGCAAGCATGACATGTTGTATGAAGGGAAGTATGTCAGAAAAGAAGTGTAACAGTCCATTCTTTCTGCCTACCTCTTCGGATACTGCATGATGGTTAGTTAGCTTTTCAAAATACTTGTATGTATTATAATTGAGATTTTTTATTTTTATATATTTTTTACAAGTTTCTTTGATGTGTCAGCCATGTTGCAATTATAATGTTGTAAATCTTTCCTTCATATTAAATAAAACTCTTACCTTTTTCTTTGGCTTGGAAGGTGTGTTGGACTGAGGTCGCGCGGGCTGGGTATCGCTTGAGCCGTGCATCCACTGCTACCCTAACACAAGCGTACAATGTTACAACAAAGAGTAACGTCAAAATTAATGTGAGGTTAAGGCTATATCAAACTGAAGTGGCATCCATTGATCATGTGGGATTATTAATTAAAATCTCTATATTTAATTTACACAATGGTTTTACCAACCGATATAAGTATCTTCAATTTATTGTATCATCTGAAGACACCAAAAGTTGAAAGCTGGTTTTTACAAAAGGTACTAAGTGGTTTAAATATAAAACAAAGAAAAAGATTTTTAAAAAACTGTACTATTTGTATGTCAAAAAGTGTGTTATACGGATTGATTTGAACTACATACATACACTATATTACTTAAATCACTTAGCACCTTTGCAAAGGTATTGACCTTTATGTTTTAACACCAATTGGGTTCAAAAAGTCATTTTTATAATTGGCACCTTTGTAATGTCCAGCGCTCGGTTGTGTATGTAATATCATAGTATTGCAATATAAGAATAAATATTATCAATACTGTGAATATATAAAAATGTATCATTTTTTTATTATCCCCTATAGTGTGACTAGCTACGTTTGCAGTCCAAAAATATTCATTCCTACGGCAGACTACATTCACAATTCATATTTGAATGCATCTTATAAACCTTTTTACTTTAGTTCCTTACTACTAAATTGTAAGTATTGGGTGTTTCGGAAGTTTGGTCTGTTTTTTTGTATGAGAATCGCATTTATTTGAAAGGTAAAATAAAAAACACATAAATCAAAATATTTTCCATCGTTAGCCACTACTTTTCCCATCTTTCTGGCAATAAATGAATCCATCGTCGAAAAAACACCTCGTCTTTTGAGGTAATCCAGGCATCGACCCAATTCTTGACATCTGCATATGAATGAAAGTGCTGCTCTTCTAAGGCATGCGTCATAGATCTGAAGTGGTAGTCCGATGGTACCACGTCTGGTGAATAAGGCGGGTGCGGTATAATCTCCCAACTCACATTTGTATTTAGTTTTTGACTGCGATTGCAATGTGAGGTTGCGCATTGTCGTGTTGAAAAATCAGCTTGCTGTGCCTGTTGCCCCATTCCGGTCATTTTTCAGCCAGTGCCTGCTATAATCGCATTAGTTGTTGTCGGTAGACTTCCCCTGAGACCATTTCATCCGGTTTGAGGAGTTCATTTTTGGTCAAACTTTTTCGGTCTTCCAGGGCGATCTTTACCCTCAACGCTAAAATCACCAGCTTTGAAGCGTAAATACCATTCTCTGCATGATTTATCCGATGGGGCATGATCACCATAAACTTCCACAAGCATTTCATGCACCTCACCTGCACTCTGATTCCAATTAAAACAGAACAGCAGAATTTCCTGCAAATACTTCTTATTTACCATGAAAGTCGACATTTTAAAGACCGATAAAACAAATGTTGTTGTGAGAATGACAAACATTTGCGAACTGAACTTAATTGACAGATGCTCAGGCTTACTAAAAAAAATGGCCCCCAGATTTGAAGGCCTGAAGCAGCCAGAGCCCTCTGCTGTAAAACGGACCGAACTTTCTGAAACACCTGTAACTGACTGAGCTGTAAATGTAGCCACCAGCAGTTCCAGACCATTTTTTTTTTTACTGCAAATGAAGCCAGTCGTACTATGGGTTTATTATTTAAGTAATACGTATTTTTGCTGAATTTTTGTTTAACTAACTACAATGTAATTGTATGTGAGTCAATTGGTCTTGTATTTGTAAATATAATAAATTTTGAACATCAGATAATCTAGATTCAAGTTAAAAACTAGTTAACATTTACACCACAGATAAATTTGATTTGATATCCAAATGATTATTTAAGAACTTTTTCCCAAAAAAAAAATTAACCAGTATTTCTCTCAAACAAATGAAAATCGTATTCTGCCCAAAACCACTATAACAAGTGTTTAAATTCAGTGAATGTTATTATTGAACCAGTTAAAAAGATATGATAAGCGTGAAAATCAGAATGATTCTGTCAAAAATGGTCCTATAATAGCATCTACTTATTTTTAACAGTTCTAATATAGGTTTAAATTTTGACTACTTCATACCGAATATATATTTCATGTTAAATATCACAATAATACCCTAATAAAAAGAGACTAAAGCGTAAAAGCGGAAGCTTTAAGCGATATTGTGTCTATGAAAAGCAAATGAATGTAATTATGTATGAGAGAAATGAGAAAAAGATGAAGATGTACGTACCGAGAGAGAAAATATGAAATATAAAATATAATCATACTAAAGTTTGAAAATTTAGACTGCCCAAATTAAATAATCAAATAATAATTATATCAATAAAAAATAATTAATTGATTATAATTTACACATCAGTTCATTTATTCTGAACATTTTAATTATATATTTTTGTAATTAATTTACAAAAATATAGTTATGAAATTTAAAATTCAATTAATTCAATTCTTCAGTTGATAAATTTTTCAATTGTTAATTGATTTCTGCAGCAATATTCCAAGTCTGCATGTCAACAAATAGATTTGTTAAGAAATTTGTAGTTATGGTAGCAGTCATAGTAGAATGACTATAAACTCTAAAACTAAACAATAAATTATTTGGAGACAGACACCTGATAACAGCAGTAATGCTGCCGCAACGAGTCAACAATAAATTACTGCAGAATAAAATAGTAAAAATTGCAATAAGCTGAAATTTTAATGAACTTCAAACAAGAAATTATTTACTTAATTTACTGTGCTGTTTTTTTTTATGATAATGATGATATGATCATGTCGAAATCTGACACTTTCTAATTCTAGCAATCTGAATATTCAAACTTTTAATGTATACTCAAAAGACAACCACTACAGGATATTGCTAAGTCAAGATGAAAATGATACATGATAAATAAAATAATATATGAGAATGAAAAGCAAAAAGGAAATGATGATGAATGACATAAAGGAACAGGGCAATAGTAATCGTAGAGTGAATGATGCACGATCCTTCACTCCGACTGTTCCTTTATTGGTGATACGAATCAAACAGTTAGCCAAGATTCCCCGACCCGAATAAACTTATTGTTTTCGTTGAATTCAACAGATTCTAAAAATTAATTCCATTCGTATCATAGTGATTTTTTTAATAAATTGATAGCAAATTGATCGCAAGATTTTAATTAAATTGGAATTAATAAATTAATTTTAAAGTTAAATGGATATTTTTCAATCATTTCCAAATTTTATTGATCAAGATTGGAGATAACATATAATTTTCTCATAGTTAAAAATTCACTTTTATGCAAAATAACGTAAATATAATAAAGAAAATTAAAAAATATATTATACACTATATTCAACACTTATAGCACTTTTAATTATTTAAGAAGTTAAGTGAAATACACTAAAAAATTTAGGTCTATTAAAATATTGTCATGAAATATAATGCTTTGCGAATAGCCTTGAAAGCTTATTTTTTCATACAGTTTTAAAGGATTTATACATCTCCTTTTTAGAACTTGGGCCCCAAACCCCAATCGCTTCAGAAATTGACATTTTTCATATTTATAAAACAATGCTCAAAAGGAAAATATTCCAAATATCGGAAAGTATTTGTTGATGATTGAAGTTTTAGTATTGTAAAACTCCATTTTAAGTTTGAGAATGCCCTCACATAGGCGAAACAAATTTGAAACTAATATTTATATTTTTATATAAATAAAATCTACGTAAAAACCAATTAAACAATCGCATTTTATATAATATTTTTTTTATTGAAAAGTATTCAACCTCATTAGCTTACTTGTTCATGTGATACGATATTGAAGCATTATTCCAAATTGGCGATTTAAATGTATTTATATATGTAATGTCTGATTTGATAGAAAGTATATTTTAGAAAATATATTAATTATCTTTAATTGCATAAAAGTGAAATGGAATACGAGAGTCATATGAAATTACCAGTCTAAATGAAAAAATTTTTTAAATACATATCAATAACATAAAAAAATAAACTGAAATTAAAACGGAAGTATTTGGCGAAAGGTTTGATTACAATGGCGGCGTGTGTTAGCGTGCGAGCGTGTACCGCCATGCGCTGCGCGAGCGTCACCGTGGCAGGACGCGCGGCGGCGTGCCTCTCCAGGTGCGCGCACTCCTCGCCGCGGGTCACGCCGTAGCGCCGGTAGCGGCACAGCTCCGCCAGCCGCGCACGCAGCTCGCGCTCGCGCCACAGGGCCCCCGCCACCGAGCCGTGCTCCGCCCTGGAGGAGAAGCGAGTGAATGGTCGAAGACGATCCGTGAAATCCCTGCAAAAACAAAAAAAAGTGTTTTACAAATGTGAATCCAAAACACAACAAAGTGATAGTGAATATAGAAGAAACTGTTTTACTTTCACCATTTACTTGACACTTTATTTAGCAACGAATTTTTAAATTTTAAGTTTAAGCATATTTATTTTTTTAATTTTAAATTCGTAGTAAATATCATTTTTAAATTAATAGTTTAAATTTGAAATTGATACAGTGATTTGCGTAATTGTGAGAATCACTTCCAGTGGCAATAGAGTAGAAAAAACGACTAATCGGTTTTTGGTCGTATACGGTTGAAAGCGAAAAGCCAACTAGTCGGCTTTTGGTAGTTACATAATGTGTTAAAACAATTGATATTCAAAAAGAGTGTGAAAGCTAAGAAATGACTCTAGAGAACTTTATTATTTATTTATTTTTTATGTTATTTGATTGCATAGCTCTTTACGTAATATAATTAGAGTGCAAGCCAAATCGATGTAAAGGGTAGTTATTATATTGATTCTCATGACATGTGATATATAGCTAATCTATCACAATTTTATTGTCACGTGAAATCTACACCAAACCAAAGAAGGTGTGAGAATCACACTGTACATAATCGCCGGGAATCGAACCCAGGACCTTAGGTGTGACAGTCATAGCTGTTGGCACTCGGCCACAAAGGTCGTCCCTTCAAATCAACTATATTACAGCATAATTTAGACTGTGGTTAATGAATGTCTAATAAATAAACAGAATTAATCTGAAAATGCAAATCTTATTTATTTCATTTGTTCTAAATCAAATAATAATACAAAAAATCACACAACAGTTTGATACTTACTTTTTTTCCTTGACCATTTTAGTTACAACTTTGCCCCTATTCTTCATGTTAGTGAAAAATGTAGAGACAAGCTGATAGTCGCGGACCAATCTCTTTCTTCTCGTTCTCTCCCGCAACCTTCGGGTATACATATCCACTTGGGATAACTTCAGGGCTGAATGAAAAAACAGTCGCATGAATTACATGAAATAAAATGTTGTATAAGAAAATTGTATCTAACCTTAAATATATGGTAATACACCGAGTAGCTAGATGGTTACTTGATAATTAAATATGTGAGCATGCCAAAATTAATAAAGTAATTACCTATATCGAGGTCATCGTCTTCTGTATTAAGGGATAGAGATGATATAATCTGCTCTGCTTCATGATCGTGCTCCTGTAAAAGAGGACAATAATATTTTTTAAATATTTACATTGTAGAGTATAAGCATCCAAAATATCCAAACCACAGAGCTCAAGAGAAGAATTGGACTAAGCTGGGCAGCTTTCAGAAACATGGATTACATCCTTAAAAACGGGAAAATACCAATCAACCTGAAACGAAAAGTCTATGAAGCCTGTATTCTGCCAGTTGGTACTTATGGTCTTGAAACTGTAACATTGTCCAAACAAAGTGCCGAGAAACTACAAGTGACCCAAAGAGCCTTGTTAGGAATAAGCCTAAGAGACAGAGTCAGAAACGATACAGTGAGAGAAAAATCAAAGGTCATTGACATCATCCACCGGGTGGCGAATCTAAAATGGCAATGGGCAGGTCACGAAATGAAAAATGGAAAAGAAGTCTGCTGACTTGGAGACCGTGGACGGCAAAGAGAAGTGCAGGGCGACCGCAACTACGGTGGAAGGATGATCTGAACAGACACGTCGGAATAGCCTAGATGCAGTCTGCACAAGACAGAGTGACATGGAAGCGAATGGAGGAGGCCTGGCTTCCTCCAAATTCATATAACGGAGTCATACACGCATGTCGATTCTTTTGACTTCTAACACGACCAACCTTTTAAAGTCCTATTTTATCTTTTAGTTTTCTTTCTTAGTTTATTACGATACTAAGTATAATTTGGTAATAAGGAACTATAGTAAAAAAGGGTTTATTAAATATATTCATATAGGTGCTCCAAAATGTAACCATACGCAATTAATTTTTTTTTTTTGGACTGCAAATGTATTGAGCCGTAAACTAAATAAAGTTATGCAAAAATTAAAAAAAGTTGAATTTATTTTTCACTATTTCTATAATTCACCAGAACATTTAATATACACAATGTTAATTACATAATCTTAAAGCATTAGAGATGACATTAAATTAAATAAAATAAAAAATTATTCAGAGGTTAAAAAAATACTCACCCTCTCAAAATCATCCCTGTTTGGCATGTACCCTAACTGGGCTGCTTCTTCGGCTGAGAGGGCGAGAGGAGGCAGACGGGCCACGGCACCAGGACCCAGAGGTCCCCCATCCTCGCTGGGGGGAGGAGGGGCAGGCCGCGAGGGGGACTCCACACTGCCCCATGTGGCGCGACCAATACTTCCCTCCAAGTAGCGGCTGATATATTCATCTTTGGCCTCTGAAATTACCAGTGATAGTAATTGCTTAGTAATTGTTTTGTATATATTTCTAATTGTAAAGATAATGAACTACAAAAGGATGACCCAAATGAAATCCTGTCATTTGAAAAATAAAATTAAACACGTGAAATTTGTAAATACATACACATTTTTATTGTATTTTTAGTTTCAAGCCTAGGGATTGGTTTGCACCAAAGTCTATTAATATCTTTGTTGACCTTTTAAATGTGGTAGTTTCCCTTTGGTTCCCACATTTTTTTACATAACAGGTTATTCGAACCCAATTACTGCATGCTCATGACATATGATAGGTAGCGAATTTAATTCAAAAGATTTTTTTATCTATATTAATTGTACTTTTGATATCATCACGGAATGTGAACTAATATGAACGCTTGCTTCTAATCCACAATAAGGTCCTGAGATACAAAAGCCAATTGAAGACTACAAGGGAAAAACAAGGAATGTCAGTTAAAATTCAAAATAAATGTAATAATGCCATCTAGCGGCATTTGTACGTATCTATCCACAGTAAGGCGAGACAGAGTGAGGATAGATGGACCCAGAAAATAATAAGGTAGAGACCATGGGAGAATAGGAGAAACGTCGGAAGGCCGCAAAAAAGGTGGGCCGACGACATTGCTGCCGTGGGGGGGAAAATGTGGCTACGGCTGGCAGGAGATAGAGACGAGTGAAAGGGAAGGGAGGAGGCCTATGTCCAGCAGTGGACCGATAAGGGCTGATGAAGAAGAAGAAGAAGATCCACAGTAAAATTTTCATATTAAAAAATCATGTGTATCATCGAATATGGCCAGTTAATCGATTGCTAATTGCTAAGAAATATATAGACTTTGATTAGCATCATTCTCAATTTATTCAAATTAACCTTCTACTGACATTCCTTGTTTTTCCCCAGTAGTCTTCAATTGAGGGTTATTCCAAAACCGAATTTAAATATCTTTTGTTCTACACCAATAAAAACAAAACATTTCTGTTTTGATTCCTGTATTACGACCATTATTTTATTATACAGGGTTTGAAATAACTTTGTATATATTACTTTTTTTTTTTAACTCCTTATTTATATCAACAAGTAAAAAGTTCAAAATGTAATAATTTTAAATTAAAAAGAAATTTTTAACATCTCCCAAATATACTATGAAACCTCTTCATAGTACATAACGAAACAAATACATGAATAAACACAAGTACAAAATATTATTTTAAAAAGTAAATAAACAACTAATTTTATTTGTATTTATTTATACCTTCGGGTGTTTTTGTTTCAATGTGTTTAGAAATATCTTCCCAATTTCCAAATCCGAATTGTTCTATTGCATCCAAAAGCCGAACTTCTTCCTTAGCTGACCAGCTGCCGCGTCCTTGGAAAATACCGACAGTCCCGGAATCCTTGAAGAAAATAAACAACTTATAGATAACTGTCTTATAAGCGATACAAATTATTCGAGTGAAGAGTAATGCAGTATTTTAATACCATAAACTGATAAGAGTGGTCATTTCGATGAGCCCCAATTTCTGCACCAGCCGAAAAGCACTGCAACAAAAAAAAAATTCAACAATCTTTCAAATCTGCCGCTAACTGAAAGCGACGCATGTCAGTGACGTCACAACTTACCAGCAGACAAATATCAAAATCCGGGCAATCCGAGCATCGAACCCTCAATCCGGAGATTTCTTCTTGACAGTATGTACAGCAATATTTGGCGTACAAATCTATAACATTAAATGAAGGTTAGAAGCGTATTTTTTATATTTATTACCACGACCGAAGCCCAGCTACACCTACTCACCCGCCATGTTCGATTCATAGACAACGAATGCCACAAATTGCAGTTGGGGCGTTTTCAGGCTTTGTTTCAAAAGACCCTTCTATTGGACATAATTTACCTGATGGTACAACTTATCAATCGTGACAATTGATTCTAATAAGTTCAATAAAGATTTATATCACACCAAACGTCAATTTCAATGACGATTTTAGAACAAAAGTATACGTTTTACTTTTCATTAAAATGTTGCCAGAAAATCAATGAAAACTGATATTTTACTTTTATACCTACCTACGAATCTATCATATCGCATTGAAAAATGGATGATCCTTTTCGAAGTAAAATACGGTAATTAGGATAATTAATGTGGCTTAATACAATGCCAACAATAATTATATAGTAGGTTAGGCATTTTATAACAATTGCTAAATTGTGATTCATAGGGCGAGTACATTTTATTTATATTTAACTCGGAGTTCAAAAATTAAATTAAAATAGGTTTCTTCTCATTTCCTCATTACTGGGGGTCATGATTCATGGAGCTACCCCTGGCTAACACGAAACCTCTCCAATCATCTTTGTTCTCCGCAGCCCGCACCAGCAAGCATCTCCTTAATCTAGCCATTCCACCGCGCAGAATATCTGCTTCTCCTTTTTTAGAAAAACTTCCTGTGACAATTATTTTTCCAGGTTACCCGACTTTCTCTTGGTATTGTGACCAAAGCTCAGTACTCGCTAACTGCATGGTACAGATTGTCTTCTTGTTAATTTAAGCTCATTACGAACTGAGTCGTTCTTCCGTTTTCCAGTTCACGTTATCCTCAGCAAGCGACGCCAACATCACATTTCAAAGGCTGTCATGTGATTTCATTGTCCATGTTTCAGCAGCGTCAATTAATATTGGGAATATGAAGATGCACATAATTTTAATATTGGTGGAATTGGTAATATCACGATATTTCCAGACTTTGGTCAATCGTAAAACAGGTATCAACAACAAAAAAAAATAATATCAACAACAAAAAAAAATATTTTTAAGTGCCAACGCCTAAAAACAGTAAAGTTCATTAAGAATTAAAATTTGATTATACTTTGAATTAATCAATCATCGGACGAAGCAGGTAACAAAGTTTTGATATTTATTTGAACTTTTTCTGTTATTATTATTATGAACCATATTCACGAATTATTCATTGAGCAAACAAAGCTCCATTTATTTTTTATGTTGCTTGATTAATGCTGTAAAATTCCATGTCATGTGTTTTATATTTAAATTTTCCGTTTTTTGTATTTGTATGCTAATAGAGAATCATATTTGGTAAGGCATTATCCAATATCAACATTTCAAATATTTATTTACGATAAATAATTGCGTTTTCTAAAATATATCTATATGTGTTTCCAAGGAGTGTAATATTTCACTTTATTAAGGCATTGCAATCGTTGCCTTAAGCATTGCAATTGTTATGCCTTAAGCATTGCAATTGTTTCTTTAAAATATTGTAAAACTCACATAAAATATACTTTCAATTTTAAATATTCTACTGCTATAAAATACTCGATTTACCTTAACTCTACTTAAATACTTATCTACTTAAATCATTTACAACGATTTAACGTTAGCTACTCGAGATTTTTATAATACGAATTTTTTGAAGTGATTATTTTTATCAAATAAAAATATTGTCAACAGCGTGTATGTTATAAATATGTAAAATATACATAATTTTCCTTTTTTATATGGTAACATTTATAACATAGACAATTTTCTCATCTGTCAAAAAGAAAAATCATTCACGCCTGTCAGATGTTTATTAGATTGTAAATGAAGTTTACTATTTTAAAAATCGTGTTTATATTTCATTTTTAATATGTTCAGAGATTCTAATTAGTTCTGACATTTTAAACTGTGACGATCAAAGATCATTTTCGGTAATTGAAATTCGTATGTCATTTTAAATTATAGTTTGTTTATTTTTACCTGAATGTTTTGGCCTTGACAAGAAATCATTTATTCATCAGATTAATTCACATTTCAGATTGCCCTTGAAAAGAAAGTACCATTATTAGATATGAAGTCGAGTAAACGACGCCTGCAGAGTTTGGCGGAAGGTTCCGATATCATGCCGAATTTATTTAAACTTGACCAAGATTCAGAATGCTCCATCCCCCCCGTGTTTCGGACGAGGTTGCACGAATTATTTTCTCAGATTGAAAAAGAGTTTGACATTTTATATACCGAGAATTTAAATCGTAAGTTTTTGAACAATTACGCTTGTTTTCTTTGTTATTAAATAAATTCATACATAATAGTTTTTTTTTTTTTTACAATTTCAGTCCAAGAAAAAATAGAAGTCCTTAGTGAAAGGTTAGAAAGAGAGTCTTATGGAGGAGAGAAACCAAATATAGATACTGTAGACTTTGATGTTCAGGGAAAGCCACCCAAGCAAAAGTGTAAGTATATATTTTTTTGCTCCATTTAATAATATTATAGCATCGAAACTACGTTGTCAGATCACTAATTAATATGCTTGATTGGATTTCCTATTTTAGCTACGCATCAGTGATGCATGCTTAATTAATCCTTGTATTGAAATCTTATAAATTTAACTCACAGTTCATTGTTTAATTTTGTGAATTTATACTTCTGCTTGAATATATTTTACACCTTATTTTATGTAATTTAATCACTTTGAAGATAATTACTAGAAATATGTCTGGTCCCAAAACCTTATTTTTCTGTAATCTTATTTTTCGTGTCTATGGCAAAATATTATTATACATGTATTGTGGGAATGGCTCCAAATAGGGTCTTATAACTCCCTAAGATTTGTAATTAAAAATCTAAAAGTTTGTAATTAAATATCTTACTTTCAAAAAGTATAGAATTAGCACTAAATAATTTTATTTGCAATATATTCTAATGTCTATTTTTAAATTTCATAATTGTATTTACTGTTTAAAATAGTTTTTTTTTGTTGTTTTTGTATTCTACCTGTATAGTCATAAGCGCTTTGGTTATACTCGTATACTGTAATGTTTATGATTTAAAAAATAAATAAATTGAAATTGAAATAAATTGAAATTGTGCACCAAAATTGAAGACTGAGAAAAAATTCTTAATTTTTTTTTTAAGAGAATGCTATAATCTGTATTTTTTTTTTACATATTTCATTGTTCCAACCGTCTACTGGATTTATGCTATATTTTATCTCTTACTTGTTAGTACTAGCGAGTGGTACTCTTTATCTCACATAAATTATTTTAATTCAAGAATTAATTAGTAAAGGCAATAACAATTGGCATTCACATTTCTCAATGGTTTTGCCTACAACTATTTATTATTGTTTAGCAATCTAAGGGTCAAGGTGATTGAGGAATGAATATCAAAATAATGTTTAAATATTTACTGTAATACAAAATTACAAGCTAAAATAATAAACAAATTTAATTCATATCTAAAGAATACTTTTTTATAATTTTTCATTGTATTTTCAGTAACGCAGAGTTCTCAAAAAGTAAAAGCTACTCACAAACTGAAAGTTCAAACCAGCAAAATTGTATCTAGTTTTAAAGCTCCAACATACAGCTGCCAACTAGTTCGGGAGTTCACTGGTCACAAGGATGGGATATGGGAAGTCACCAGTGCCCGGCCGGGACAACCTCTCATCGGGACGGCCTCAGCGGGTAAGAAATTCATTAATTTATTTTTATAACTAACTAACTCCGAAGGGGTAGGGAGAAAGAATAAACCACCACACTGTTCTTTCCTGACATACCACTATCGCTTCATCAAAATTCATACAGTGTGTCATGCACGCACATTGATTTCTCCGACTCCTCACATGGCCGTCATTTTTGATTGATTTGATATTGCCATGGTTTACTCAATCTTTCTTTGTCTTGTTCCATTTACATCCTTAGTAAATACTTTAAGCAAGTTGCAACCCGTGAAACATTCACGAAAGTATAGATTTTCTCCCTTTAAAAACTTGGCTCACTGTACAATCGTAATCAGTAATAAGAATAACATAATTTTTTTTTCCACACAAGTTAAAAATTTCACAATAAACAACATCAAATTGTTCTCCTTTTGTTTTATACACTACTGTAATACAACAATAATTAGAACAAATTTCAAAATAATCCAGAAACATTCTCAGGCATGCGTGTGCAATTTGAATTACTTTCGGAGAGAATCAAAGTATTCCTGTCTCGCTCTCTTGTATTCAAAATATTCTCTTACTCTTTCTTGACGATATCCGGTTTTTACTATTTATATTATGATAAATCCAGTATTTGTTAATTCTATTTAATGTCACTAAAACCACGATGAAAAAAACTGTCTGTAAATATGTTTAAATATGTGAAGACATTAATGAAAACAGTTTTGTCAGATAAAAACTTGAAAGGTAAAACAGGTTAATTTATGAAATGAAACAGTGGCATTGAATTTGAAATAATGGAATTTATTGAATTGGTCATAATGGGTGAGTTACTTAACATTTTTGCAACATTATTGATTTTGAGTTAAACTTCACATACTTTGTGTTACTCAATTGAAACTAGTATTTTCGTTGACCAGATAACCTTGCTTGTTTTATATAATATGTAATTTACATATACAGGAGGAAGAATGAAGATATTTTGTAATTCAAAGTCTAATCAATAAGGAAAAATATAAAGAAACTATTTATTGTAAATACTTAAGAGAAAACATAGTAACACAGATATTTGTCAGAAAATTTACCAAAGGCCTTAACATTGAAACGAAGTATTAATGTAAATTTATAAAAAATATCAATCATAAAAGGCTAAGATATCAGTGCACAATGGTGTTCTTGTGAATGGAACTGAAGCATGGAGCTGACAAAAGAAGGATGAAAACATAATAAATGCATTAGAAATGAGATCTCTTGGATGAATGTTTATTGAAAGCGATTCGTCTTTTAAATGAGGTTGCAAAAGAGATAGACCTGTTTGGATGCAGTTATGGCGAATTCGTGAATACCCTTACGATAAAGGCAGCAAGGAAATAACTGGCATATTCCTATTCATAAGGTTCTATGTACTCATATATTTCCTTTGCTATTCTTTTTTTTCACCCATTACATCGATTTGGCCCGCGCTGTAATGATGTAAGGAGTTTTTTCAACAAAATAATAATAAATCTGTATATGATTGAGTGTCAATTGTAAATATAAGAAGTTAATGCAGTGCAAATGAAAATATTATGAACAAAACCATGAAAGGGAATTAATGAAGAAATAATGGTAAAAAAGTACATTTATTTAAACGGAAAATGAAATAGTGAAGACCGTGGAAAACTTGGTATGATCAAATAAATTAAATATTAAATGTCCGCCATGTGAGGAGTTATAGAAATGCACATGCGTGTATGACACGATTTATAAATGTTGAGTAAGGGGGAGAAGTATGTCAAGAAAGAACACATGATGGTTAATTAGTTAGTTTTCGCTATTGTATTGTGTGTTCTCAATCATATAAAAAACTAATATTTTTTTATTGACTATTGATTTAGATTACACGGCTTCGGTGTGGAGCGTGGAGTGGGGCAAGTGCCTCCTGCAGTACCTGGGCCATACGGGCTCAGTGAACTCTTTCAGGTTCCATCCCAGCAGGGACATCGCCCTCACCAGCAGTGGGGACAACACAGCCCATGTGTGGCAGGCCGCCGTCAATTGGGACCTTCCGGTAAACTTACAATTATTTTTATAGAAAACTGTGTAACATATTGAAAGTTTTATTATTTTATTTACATAAATTTTTATGAAAATATTCATTTCTTGAACAATACGCCAACTTTTTAAGTTACCTGCCTAAATATTTTCAGTACAATCAGTTAAAATTGGGCACAGTATTAATTTTGAATACTTGGTTGGGCAAAAAGTAACATTTTCTTCCAAGCTGGAGCAGTTAGCTTTAAATTTTAGGCAACAATTTACAGAAGCATTGTTCAGGATTACATAATAAAAATAAAATTGATAAAAAGTAAAGATTTGCAGTAAAGGGAGTTAAAAGACCATTACAGGACTGTTGATTTTTTCGATTTTTTTTAAATACAAAATTTCAAAAATACAAAACAGATTTTTTTTTTCATTTTTCTCACAACTTGCCTTGGCTTGACTTGCCTTGTCATCTGTTTCCGGCTTGACGTCAACATCTGGGACACCTGTATAATTTTTATTATTCAGTATGTATAAAGTCCTGAGGAAGCTCGCATAGAGCGAAACTGGTAGGCCCTCATTCAGGTGGTTGTATACCAAATACATAAAAAACTGTTCAATTAATTCTTTGTTGTATAATGTTAATAATTTTTAGTTAGTATTTTTTAATGAATGTAAGTACTATTTAACTTTGATTAGCTCCGTGGCCAGTCTTCGGAAGAGGAGTTAGAAGGTACAGAAGAGGGCTGTGGGGGTGAGGATCGTCCAGAAAGCCTGCGTACACCCCTACTGGAGCTGACAGGGCATGCAGGGGTAGTTGTGTCAGCCGACTGGCTCGCTGGGGCTGAGCAGGTCATCACTGCATCATGGGACCGCTCTGCCAATCTCTATGATGTCGAGACCGGAGAACTACTGCATTGTCTCACAGGTTAATTCATTAAAAACAATTCTTTTCACCAAAGATGTATTTTATATTTATGTTAACTTCTTAATTTATAAACCTTGCATAATTCTTCATGATTATTTTTGATCATCTTCATGATCATCTTCATGATTATATTTGTGTCAATTTCTTAACCTCTCCGCACCGCCCCAACCATGAATCATAAATATCTGATACCCAAGAGGTTAATTATTAGATTATTATATCTGTACCCTTAGGGATAAACCACGGGAGTCACATGTCTTCTGTTTTCTAGAAGTTTTAATATATTTTATGTGACTGGCGTGTTTTGCCTGTCTAGGGCATTATCAAATGTTTAATATTGCCTTAGACAGGCGAAACATGTCATTCACAAAAAATATAATAAAACTTCTAGAAAACAGACGTTTTCATTCGTATTAATTTTATAGATATACCCAAGATCCCAAAAAATAGTTCACTGTGAAACATTTGATAATGCCTACCAACTGCGAAAATCTATGCAATTACTAGACTTTAGTGTTTTATCTACTTATTACAGTAATTAAAAATAGCTTATTTTAATCATTTGTACTAATCCCAATCAACAACTAAAAGTGGACTCCCATGGTTTATCGATTAGTGTACAGATATTATATAGTTTTTTTTTCTGATTTGAAAAGCTTATCGCATATTATATTTTTTTAGGACACGACCATGAGCTGACACATGCATCAGCACATTTCTCGCAGCGCTTGGTGGTCACCGCCTCTCGTGACACTACATTCCGTCTTTGGGACTTCCGTGAGCCTATCCATTCCGTTTCTGTCTTTCAGGGTCATACAGAGTAAGTTCTATTTGCCTTTTGAATGAACAAGTTTTTATTGATTCTCACAACAAAAAAACAACTGAATATTGTGAAAACTTTATAACAGTTATTTTTTTTTCATTTAAAAATATACTAACACTGAATATTTTAATCAATGGTAATACAATTTTTTTACAATTTCTCATGTGAACAGAATAGCTGATAATTATTTTTAATAATGAATTGGATAGATTCAATCCAAGTCCCCCGGATCCATAGCTGACTGTTCTGTCCACTGGACCACCATCCAGTTTAGAACATTTTAAATTGCATTGTTTATGCTTTTATTTTATTATTACAGCCTCTTTGAAATGATTATTTTGTGAAAACGGAGCTTCATAAATAGCCTTTTTTTTTCTTTTATAAACTTGAGCTTGAGGAATTCAATTTGTCTATTTTTTTAATATATTTTTTCAACACTTTTTTTTCCACCTTTGAAATAATCTTCATCGCATCAATGACTATTAAGCCTTACATGTTTTAGGGGGAGTGCTAATAATGGTCGGTCTCTCCGGTTTCTTTTGCCATTGAGAAGGAAGGTTTTACTGAATTGGTGTCGATTTCCAAAGACACCAGGTGTAATATTAATACCACATCACGGAGGCACCTTCCTTGGTGTCAAAGATAATAATTTTTTGATACAATAAAAATGTGGAATTTTTCAGGAGTGTAACATCTGCAGTTTTCACTCGCGAGGACAAAGTTGTTTCGGGATCAGACGATAGATCTGTTAAGGTAAATATCTATTTTGCATATATTTTAGTTTCCAATTATTTTCATACATGTATTTAGAAGTAATATCTATCTCTTTGATAAACCTAAACCCAACACTGTGGAATTCCATAATGACATTTTAGTTTATCGTCACCTGAGAGTAAGAAGGTTACAACTGTCAAAAGTAAAAAGCTGGGAAAAATGAAGTCAAAGTTTTGTTGGTTTCGGGTGTGTATCTTGGAATAAAAGGGTTCCATCTGAAGCAGATGAAACTCTTTTACCGAGAAGCGTGTAAATTTTCTGGCGACAGTAGAAATAATAAAGTTCTAAGTGTAAATCAAATCAAATCAAATCAAATCAGTTTATTTTCTCAAAAGACATTACAAACATTTTTTATAGTTTAAGGCATCTATTGAGAACAGGTAAAACATAAGGAATATATAATACCAGGAACGCATGAGAGATGGTTCGACATTAGGAATACAAAATACTCTCCAAAGTCAAGAGTATTTGTCTTCTGAATGTACTTTCACGAATATGAAAGACATCGATCTCCGAAGCGATCATGTTCAGCAGTTTGATTGCTCTCCCCACCGGCATCACCAGAGGCAGGTTGGTTCTGCATGCTGGGAGATAAAACAGTCTGTGCTGACGCTGTCGAAGATAGCCATCCGGAACATATAGATGGATAGCCTCCATGATGACGGAGTTCTCAAAGAATCCCCTGATAAGTCTGAAGAAATGGGTAAGTGTGCACCCATCCCTTCTTATCTGTAAACTATTGGTCCCCAGCATGCCCAAGAGGAATGCAGTGGGATAAAGCCACGGATAGCTACCAAACTCCCTCATGTAGAGATGAATCCTTCTTCAGTGAATCGCGTGTTTTGAATGATCAGATGGAACTTGATTCTTTTCGTAACATCAAAATGACGATACCATTACATGTTTTTTTTAATTGTACGTATAGATAAGGTTAGTAAGAACCCTTTTCACGAAAAAAAGCCAAATGTGAAATTTTGTTAGTTGGAACCCTCTTACTCTCAGGTGACGTTATATCATTCTCCCGGTGAGGAAGGTGTAAAGCCTTCGAAACATATTGAGGAAAATAAACTCTTAAGTCGAAAAACCAGCATTTTAAATTTAAAAAATGATGTTAGAGTAACTACCTATCACATGTCATGAGAATCAATAGCTTAAAATGTATATACAGTTCTTGGGTTCAAATAATATATTGTATACAAAAATGTAGAAAGCCTCGGGAAACTACCACATTAAAACGGTCCAAGTGGTATCCCAAGAACCAGCAAAGATGTTAGACTTTGCTGCACACCAATACCTAAGATTGAAACTTAAAAAAAAGTTATTATTATTGTATGTGATAATGACGTGTTGATAATCATTAGGTATGGGATTTACGTAATATGCGCTCTGCGCTTGCGACAATCCGCTCCGACTCCAGCGTGAACCGCATTGCCGTCAGCTCCGGGGGCCACATTGCCATCCCTCACGACAACAGGCAGGTGCGACTGTTTGATCTTCAGGGGCAACGACTGGCAAGACTGCCCAGGACCAGCCGAATGGTAAATGTTTATTATTTTTTCAACATCCTTCTTCTCCTTCTTTTTCAGCCTTGATATTTACACTGCTAATTATAGGTCATTCCCTAACGCTTCCACTCCTTCCTGTGGCTCACCTGTGTCACTCGCTGTTTATCAGCTGTTGAGACTACATCGTCGGCCCATCTCTTCTGCGTCATTCCAACACCCCTTTTGTTTTCTCGTGGCTTCCATTTGATTAATCTGGGTGTCTGCATATTATTATCATTCAAATCAAATATTATCTCGCTGTGTGTTCCGCCCATTGCCACATCAATATAGCTGTGCGATCCATGATGTCAACAACTTTGGTTCTACGTCTGATTTCTTTATTTTTTATTCAATTTCTTTGACTCATTTGTAGCATCTGTCTTTACATGGATCATTGCATACACTTTAGCACATCCTTAATCACTAAATAATTTAGAAAGTAATCCAGAGTACAGTTTTTATATATCCCAGATTTATTTTATAATGGCTAATTACAAAACTTGTTAAAAAATTTGTTGTGTTTACAACTAATTTTATTCTTCTTTTTTTTAGGGTCACAGGCGAATGGTCACTTCAGTAGCATGGACTGATGACATGTCATCCACGGTGAACTTCTTTTCTTGTGGCTTTGACCGCCGTATCCTGGGATGGTCCATCCAGCCCTCCAAGGAGACATAAAGGCAGCGCGGTGCAGAATGTAGTCAAATTATCTTACTAACTTTAATTTATTTGCAAGACTACTGTTACTACCTTATCTACTTTATTTTATTATGTAAGAAAATCTAACATAAAATATATTTGTGTTATGACTGGAGTGCGACATATTTAGTAAAGGAATTTTAGACTGAAGAAATTATTATCACACGTTTATGGCAATGAAACTGACATGGCATTTGACAGAAGATACTTTGCTGATTATTGATATAACAGATTATTTTAATTTATAACTTTGTTTTCTTTGACAGAGATCAGTTTTGCTTATCATGCTAGTGACTGTAGGCTAGTTTATCAGAAAAATAATCCTCTCGTTGTATTCTAATACAAATATGTGAATTTTCGCTTTTATTTGGTAATTAACGGTACAATATTGATCTTATAAATTAAAACTTTGTATTTTCACATCCCTTTTTACCATTTTTCACAAACATATTTCGGGTTACAGATGACCTTACTCAATGTAGAAATATTTTAAATTTTAGTTTTAAAAATTATTATTATTAACACAAAGTGATGGTTAATATAAAAGGAGTACTTTTAACCCTTTGAGAAAGTGGTAATTCGGCTTATCGAATAAAATTCTATATTTTTATTCTGGTATTCTTCTTGTTCCTCTCCCATCGGAGGTTGGACAACGTCATGGCTATTTTTACTTTTGATACAGCAGCTATAAACAAAGAGGTTTTCTAGCCACCATTTCCTATTTCTCCCGACATTCGTCTTCTATTAATTTCACCTTGAATCTTCACTGCATTTTGTACTTATCGTTTCTCATAATATGCCCAAATTATTCCAGTTTCCTGCGCTTTAAGATAATAATTATTTATTTTTCCTTACTTCGAACGCTTGCGGAGAAGTTTATGACCAAACGGCATAAGTTTTTCTGTGCGTTCGTCGATTTGCAAAAAGCCTATAGATAAACTGTGGTCAATCTTGTTCGAATACGGAGTAAGCACAAAACTGACACGGGGGGTCGCTTCCCTCTACGAAGGAAGCACTGCCAGTGTTAGGGTAAATGGGGACATCACGCCTTGGTTTGATATCACAAAGGGTGTTAAGCAGGGCTGCTTGATGTCTCCATGGTCGTTCAATCTGTAATCTGTATGGACAAGTGTATGAAAGAACTGAAAGGAATATATTTTTTAGTTATAATTATTTTAATAAATTTTAAATGTCAGATATTTATTAATCTCTTAATTCAGCTCTTGCATCGAGTGTGATGATAGCCATAGTCTTATAAAACTAATGCCACTACTCTCCTTTCAAATACTGTCGCACTCTACCTATATCTTATACTTCATATCAGTATTTGCTATTTTATCATTCTTGTACCTACCTATACTTAACTTAAATTCAGGGAAATTATTGATACATATGAAACAAAAAATCTTATATTCATTTAATATGGAAGCATTATTTTAATCTATAGATTTAATTTTAATGCTTAAACTTTAGACTAAGTATCTAAAAAAAAAATGTTAATATTTTTTATTTTGGAACACTTTTTTTTATTCAGATCTCTCATATTTTTTTGTGTGTCTATCGATCTCTATACTTTCTTACCCATTTATAATTTATGACTGTTAAACTTAATTATTTAAAACACTCCTTAGATAATCAT
Source organism: Lepidostoma basale (assembly GCA_022606425.2). Taxonomy (NCBI): domain Eukaryota; kingdom Metazoa; phylum Arthropoda; class Insecta; order Trichoptera; family Lepidostomatidae; genus Lepidostoma; species Lepidostoma basale. The sequence continues at coordinate 2,472,019 of JAHDVF020001001.1, read as the reverse complement.
GGAAATTTATCATCGATGGATTCGCATTTATCAATAATATTTATTGTTTCTTGAGCCATAATGTAAAACTCCACTCTGAATTATTAATATTATTGAAAACGTCTGTTTTCTAGAAGTTTTGGCTATATTTTATGGGAATGACATTTTTCAGAGGTGAAACATGTCATTCCCGTACCAAGGACTAAGATATTTGAAAATGCTTTACCGAGTCAAAACGTGTCATTTCCATGTCACAAATTTCTATAAAACAGACCTTTTCATTCATATTAATGATATATTGTGTAGTTAAAATTTCTTCTTTTATTAAATAATTCACAAATATAATGTGTACACATAGTCTCTACAATCTAAATGTGTCCAGTCACTTGTCAAAAAATCACCTTAAAATCGTTTTAATTAACTTAACTTATTAAGCAGAATTTTACCATACATTATTAAAATTTACTATATTGTATGTGAAATTCATTACTTGTACTATGTTGAGCAACATTTCTAATCATCGTGTTATATTCTGTACCATATTTATGGCTTATTGAATATGTTTGTGATTTTCATCAATTTATTTTTGAAACCATAACAGAAAAATTAATAATGCAATTTTTTTTAATGATAATACACATTTTTTTCTTTAACTTCCATTGTGCGGCTAACTTGTCTAGAACTGCATTTGGCTAAATTTACAGCTCAGACTGATCGTCCCAGTTCATCATAATACAGTACACTCTTGATTTTCCGGGGTCGGGTTAACCGGGAATCGGATTATCTGGGACACTTGAGTCATTGAAAAAATATTTTATAAAAACAAAAATATTTCACAATAGTACTTATAATGCATCTGTCACAATGACATGGGCGTTTAGTTCACATTAGCGCCACCGCCAACATACGTTTGTGGCTATAAAGTTGTAATTTTATTTTACTGTGAAAAAGTGTCTATTGTATATTGTCTATGTCTATGGTATAATGGATAAATGCAAACGAGTCGTACTTTCAATTGAACAAAAACTCGAAATATTTCGAAAGTTTGAAAATGATGCAACCGTTAAATATTTATTGAATCAATATAATGTGTGTTAGGTGATGTTGTTGTTGATCGAACTATATATGTAAAAAATTGTTTATACGGGATTTTTTTCATCATCCATCCCGGAAAATCGGGAGTGTACTGTATTATATAAAATTTAGTAGAATGGAACTAAAGTTAAAAATTGTATATGATACATTTAAATATAAGCTGCAAATGTAACCGGCCGCACTATAGGGCAGTGCTCCGCAATCTTTTCTCACCTACGGCACACATAAGTTCTTCCTAGAATTCCACGGCACACCAAAACCTAAAATTCGGTCTGGACGTGGGAGTCAATCAGCTTTGGAGACGTTTTTTTTAGCTCATCGGCGACTTCCGGCTAATAGAAATCAGCAGCGACGGTTTTTTTTAGCTCCTCCCGAAAGATCGAAGGACCATATTTTCGCGAATTCTACTGCCCGGAAGTCGCTGTTAAGTTAAAAAATTTAGGTCACCAGCAACTAGCGGCCAGTAGAAATCTGCGGCAACCGATTTTTCACAAATGACCTAAAATAAACAAAAAAAAAGTCACCAATGTCTCCTGAACTGATTTATGAAAGTGTCGACTCTTTCGTAATTCGAGTTCAGACTATAACTAAATATTTTTTTCATTGCGCATTTGGCCGCGGCACACCTGCATCAGGGCTCACGGCACACCAGTGTGCCGCGGCACACCGGTTGTGGAGCACTGCTATAGGGGTTAAGAATCAAATATCAGTTTTTAAAATGATATGTACATTAATACATTTGTCATATTTCTGCATAATAATCTAACTAACTAACTAACCATCACGCCATCTCCCTGAAAGGGTAGGCAGAAAGAATGGACTGTCACACTTTTACTGATGCGGCACTCCATCCTTCTCTTTTCGCTCCGCGGGAGACGCGGTGTGATGGGTTGCGAACCTCATAATAATCTTTTCATATATTTATAAAAAATTAATTAATTACGTAAATGTCTTGATTGTTTTCATGTATTCAAATCTTTTAAATAAATAAGTCATCATTTACATATTATGTATAATTAAATGATATTAAATCCTTACTCTGTGTATATACATACTTAAATCATTAATATTTGATTATTTCAATGCCTTAGTCCGTGTATAATCGTACTCTTTGTACCTATGTAAATTAAATCAATGTTTTTAAGTGAAGGGTAACTTCGCCTAAGATTAGTGCATATTAGTATTGACTACAGTTTAAGCATTACGTCATAAATTTTCAAAATAATTAAAACCTTAAAATTTGGATTTATAGATGACCGTTTAAGAGTTGTGTAGAGTAAGAAATGAAAATATAATCGTTTGGATTTTTAATAAAAAATAACAATAATACAGTGTTTCGGGTATATGTATTTAAGAACTTCTTAACATTGCCCAATGCGCTCATAGATTAAGATAAAGTTATTGATACAAAAATATGTTTCCTCATGTGGGAGTTGTACAATGTGATGTATAAATTATGAAAGTCCCTATTTATCATTTTTTAATCCAATTTTTTTCTTTAAAAAATCTAAATTGAATAATATTGTGAATCAGTTTTTGTTGTAAGAGTTGGCCATTTTTTTATCATTCCTTTTAACATGTTTTTTTTAAATAACATTATTTTCTTTTAAATTTTATATAATATCTTTGCAAGCAAAATCTCTGTGTATTATTATTTAAGACATATTTTCATAAGAAATCTAAGGCTTGGATGTCAATAATGGAGAGGAATACGACAGGCCAGGGACCACTAGAGCAGAATTAGTAAAGAAGCAATAAAACTATGATATCATTATATCATTAGTGATAGTGCAATGAATATCATACCTCTACTATCAAATTGTGTCCTAACAAATATAGAATAACATTTAAAACATTTTTGTTTTGGGATGATGCTAACTGATATCAGATCTGAACACCGAATCTTTCCTTTTGATTTTTTGTTTCATTACCTAATTAATAAAATCTCGTATATTTAATTATTAGTAAATATTTCTGATTTTCTCTATAGTGATACATAGCTGGTACAAATCTTTTATAGAAACAGCTGGCCTCAGTATTTTAAAATTAGTTTTATTATTATTTTTTTTAAATATTTCTTGTTCATCAGCTTAAAATTTTGTGGGATTTTTGATAAAATGTGTTTGATATTCCCTACCATACGTATACAATACATCCTAATTAGAATGGTAGGTACTTGTTATTTAATAAGTTAAATCACACAAAAATGTACCCAAATGGTGTACCGACTTTACTGGCTAAAGTTATCTGAGCAAATTGAGTATCAACTATATTTATTCATTATGAAGCCTTGCATGTACAAGCACCTCACTTCCTCACTGAAATTTGCGAGCTAATTGACTTTAATCTTCGACAGTCACTGCTATATTCTGCAAGTGAAGAATTTGTAAATATAGTTCTTATTCCACAGCAGTTCAAATTTCACAGATTGTCTTTTATCATCACAGAACCAGCGGTGTAAAATAGACTGCCCTATCACCTATAAAAAATCAAGACAACTAATGAGTTTTCAAGAGCTCTCTTAAAATTATCCTTTTTCACTAAAGCTTCCCAGATTAAGACCACCCTTGAAGTGAATATCTCTCGAATATGTTGCTATTCTAATTACTATATCCTGACTTTACAACAGGCTATGTTTCATACTGTAATAATTTTACAAATCTGCTCAACAGAGGTTCATATTTCTTTATTTTTGTATTGTAAATGCAAACCTGTGGCGCATTAGCCATTAAAAATGTTTTATCTGTGAAATATTTAGCATTATGTTAAATATATGTCTATTTGTCTTCTGTCTCTCACTTCCCAGCAGGTATTATGTATTACAAATTGATATATCTCTTCTACTTGATATGAATCTTATTTTCCCCCTCAATATTAATAAATACATTTTACACTTAAACATATCATATAAGTAAGTTAGTGTTCTTTTATATTTGGCATGAAATAAAGTGGGACAAAATTAGTTTGAAACAATGAAAAGAGCTTTGTCCTGAACTCGCTCCTAGATTCACCTCTTATATCATAGCATCACTATATTTCATGCCTCATTTGAGTGAAAACACTTCCATTAATATTAAAATAAATGTTATTTTAGTTAAGATTTCAAATGTTGTTACCTTGGTGAGTGTTTGACCATTGTTTTTGTTTTTGCTTAGTTGTAATGCAAATGTGAAAGATTAATTTTGATAATATGTTCAGCTAATTTCACCAATATAATCAGTCAGTGTAAATATTGTTTATATGTAATTGAAGTTGTTAATGAATATTGTTTTGAAGTTAAATGTTTATTAATAAAATGTTTATTGTATTAGTAAATAATAAACTTTAAAAATAAATGTGTTTTTTTCTTTTCTATCAATTCTTATGCATATACAGTAGAACGTCATTTATCCAGACTAATTGGGACAGGAGGTGTTCCGGATAATCGATTTTCTGGATAATCAAACAGGCACTAATTCTTTTAGCAAAATAAGGTGTAAATGTATTATTTTTCTTCAGCTCATTTATTGATTATGAAATTACAACTTTTACTGCAAAAACATGTATGTATGTAGTATGTGTACATTAAAAAGGCTTACATTACTCTACGGTACTGGACAAATAATCAACGATTTTTTTTAACAAGATTTCCTCACCTTTTTTTTTAAACTAAATCGCAGATTCGATTTAATAAAAGCAATTAAGTTGAGCTGCTTTCCTCTTGCTCTTCAAATCATGATAGCGCAGTTTCTTATGCTGTAAAGGCTTCTCCATGACTGATTTGTTCTCCATCATCCTTATTTGAGGTTTCATCATCATCTTCATCCTCACTCTCTTTTTGTACCAGAGAAACAATTCATCATCGTTCAACCCACACCCAACGTTGTGTAGGTATGGTGAGGTAAGCTTAGTCAGTGTAGGTCATGGTACAGAGCGCTTCATCATCTCGGCTTGTCCGGACAATTGACGTTCCAGTTAACTGACATCCGGATAAATGACGTTCTACTGTATTTATATTTTATTGTTGGAGCAATATGATACCAATCTTCGCAATTGAGTTTATGTTCATTTTAATGCCAATATCTTATCTTAATGCTTCTGGTGAAAGTTGTGTACTTAATTATGTTCAACCACATTGCTAAGGGTTGAAATTACAAACTACAAACCCCTTTTCAGTCTATTCTCTTTTTTTTCTAAAGAAAAGTTAGTGGTGTGGCCCAGAGTACTTCTCTGAAAGAGGGTGAGGAAAAAATTAGAGTTTATGCTAAAGTCCTACATTTTTCTCGGTCAAGGAATATTCAAATTTCATACTGCTTTAAATTTTCGTTTAAATGGTAATAATGACTTTCTGTAGTAAAGTGAGCTCCAGCACGATTTTTTGTTTAAACTAACTAACCATCATGCCGTTTCTCCGATGCAGCAGGTTTATTCATACATCGTGTCATGCACGCACGTCGATTATGAAAATAAAAAATACAAACCCCTTTTTCGCCCATCATTTTCTTTTGAAAAGTTGGTTGTCATTAGTAATCTTAACTACAATAATTATTTATAGAAGTGTTTTCACTCAAATGAGGTCACTCAAAAAAGTGACGGGTAGCAACGTTTTATTTTTGTGTTCATATTGAGGCTATAAAGGGGAAAATGTATAGATTGGATAATTTTCTCCCATAATATTGTTGTCTCAAAGCATAAAAAATCGTACTAGCCCCACATTTATAAATATATTTTTATATGGCAATTATTTAAACGAAAACAGGGGTATGCAAGCTAGTAAAATTAATGCAGAATAATAATTTTGTAATAAGCTTAATTATTTTTGAGTTTTTTCATATAATTAATTTAAAGATTAGGCGTTTTCCAGACAAGACAAATTTTTTTCTACTGCATTTTGTAAGGAAACTTAAATAATCTGAGGCATTGCACGCACTACCTTTATCGCTGATTAAGGTAATGCATATTAAATTATTAACTTCAAATATAGCTTGAGGCTTAAGGTCCTGTGGAATTTCATTGTTAACTTGAAAATAAAATTTAAGCCTGTGTATGAACACTTCAAGGTCGCCCAGTGCGCCATGGAAAGAGCCATGCTTGGAATAACCTTGAGGGACAGATTTAGAAACGAATTTATTCGACAACAAACCAAGGTGACTGAGGTGGCTCTACGGATAGGCGGGCTGAAGTGGCAGTGGGCTGGCCATATCTGTCGGAGAACCGCGAGCCGATGGGGAAGACGGGTTCTGGAGTGGAGACCGCGTACAGGATTCCGTAGAGTTGGACGTCCCCCTGCCCGCTGGACCGACGATCTGAAGAGGATTGCTGGACATGGATGGATGAGAGCGGCAATGGATAGGGGGCGGTGATGTGCTTTGGGAGAGGCCTACATTCAGCAGTGGATGACAGACGGCTTTTGATGATGAACACTTATATATTTTTATTGTCATAAAAATAAATCAACACTGTGTTTTCAAAATATACTCCATCTTCAGATGAAACTTTATAGTTATCTAAATTAAAATTACAGGTAAGTTGCCTTAATTTCATTTAAATTTTCTGAAATATTGATAATTATCAAGTAATAGGAACAACAAATGACTCATAAATCAATTTCATATGTTCTAAACAACACGCAAAATTTTCATTTGCAATATATATTTTAAAAATCTTAAAACGAATGAAGATTTGGGTTACCTGTTTACGAACCCTGCTATATTATGTTTGTATTGCAACATGTAAGCATTTCTCGTATTGTCAAAGTGACAGCTAATAATTGTATAAGCTATTCCCGATTTACGATTTTTACATCGGCTTGTCTCTTGCGAAATATCATAATTTTCCATACACATAAAAATAACTTTAATTAATACAAGGATTCGAACTCAAGAGATTAAATTACACTGTAAGTAAACCTTTTCAAAAATTATATTCAATTAACCTAAAAAAGTTTGCATTTTCTTTTGAAAAAAATCATATATGACGTTTTGAATATACAACTGCTACAATAAAAATTATGTATTTTTTGTTGTTTATTTACATCAATAAGCTGAATTCATTGAAATTTCGATGAAATGCTTATTTTAAATAAAATACCCTATCTTCTCTCTCTAATCTGGTGAGTGTTACTTACTTTTTAGATTTCCAATATGTCTTCTGGAAGGAAATGTAAGAATTGCGGTTCTTCAGACATCGAAGTAGATCCAGCGAGAGGGGATGCCGTGTGTACCAACTGCGGCTCTGTCTTGGAGGACAATATCATTGTTGCAGAGGTTGAGTTCACGGATAATATCCATGGCCACGCTTCCGCTATTGGACAGTTTGTTTCTGCTGAAAGCAAAGGTGGCGCCACAGGATTTGGAACATGTAAGTGAAATAGCTAGTCCAAAGTGTTAACAAACATTTTCTGTGAACTTTGCTCATGTTCACTTGTCACGAAACTGCTATATTATTCTGATTGTCGACAAAAAATGTATTGTCTGTAATGACCTAGATACTCTGATATTGTAAATATATCATAATTAATGGTATATAGAGATTATATATCTACTTTCGTAGGGAGCAATAACTTTGTACTAATATTCTACTACAAAACTGTTGGTTTTCCTCATTACCGAGCTTCGGTTGGCTCTTAAATACATAATTATGTGATATAATACAAAGCTAAATATAAATTTACGTTATTATTTGGAGGTACAACCATATTTTTTTTCCATTCGGTGATCAATATTTTGTATATTGAAAAATGTTTTTTTTTTACATTTCTTTATTTTATTCTTCTAAACTCTTATTATTTTATTTGTATAACAATATTATAAATCTATGTCTGCGGGTGGTTGGTTCGGTGTGTAGGTTAAAAGAATGTTACAGATTGATTAAAATTATTTATTACGTGTACAGCGCTGATACAATTGCATTGTATCAGCGCTACTTTTGGGGTAAAGAGGGAAAGAGGACGCAGTTGTAGATGTCTCTGTGCAAAAATGTGCATGAAGTTAGTGAATGAATTATGATGGAGCTTTTGTCTCTAGCGTAGTGCAGATAACAGCACTCCTTATGTAGAGGCACAAATTGAGGGCTGATCAGTTTTATAAATATATGCGTGTTCATCAATATAAGTACGGAGACATATTCTCAGTTTGAAATATGTTTATTCTTCTATTTATTCTTCAGCCTGTTGTGGCCGTCCACTCCTGGACGTAGATCTCCTCTCATATTTTCCACTCCCTTCTATCTTGAGCGATCCGCATCCAGGCACTTCCCGCACTCTTCCAGTTATCGTCTCGCCAACGGAACTGTGGGCGCCCAACTCCACACTTTGCTGTTCTCCGGTACCAGCACACCAGTCCCCTTTCATCTGGGTCATGGGCGACGTGTCCGACCCAACGCCACTTAAGGGTTGCTGCCAATTTGATGACGTCAAATAGTTTTGTCTTGGCTCGTATATCCTCATTCCCGACTCGCAAGCTAATACCCAACATGGCTCTTTTCATTGCTCTCTGTGTGACTCTCAGCTTGTTGACACTTTTTTGTGACATTGTGACTATTTCAATATCATACGTGAACACTGGCAGAACACAGGCGTTGAAAATTCTCCTTTTTAAGTTGATGGGTATTTTCAATATCCAAGTGTGAATCCAATCCCAAAATGTGGCCAAAATTTTTGAACGCAGCCCAGCCTGATCCGACTCTTCTATTTCTGGTCTGGCTATATGTTTATTGAGTGAATATAAATATCTGTTTCGCAAGGTAGGAGAAGACGTTAGCTCATCACTGTATCCCTCCATTGTGAGTTGATGTTATTGAATAACGATTTATTGCTTTATTTATAATTTAACTACCTTTAATGGATAGGGGGCGGTGGCGTGCTTTGGGAGAGGCCTACGTTCAGCAGTGGATGACAGATGGCTGATGATGATGACCTGTTTATCATATTTTCGAAAACTTACCTTAGCTTCTCTCTAATAAACATTCTATGTTTTTTCTTAGCCTTTATGGGAAATGCTACAGAATCGAGAGAAGTGACAATACGCAAAGCCAAACAAGGGATCACAGCTCTGAGCCAGCAACTGCGGCTGAACCAGCACTGTATTGAGATCGCTTGTAACTTCTTCAAAATGGCGCTCAGTCGACAACTCACTAAAGGCCGGCCAGCGACACACATCCACGCAGCCTGTGTTTACATCACCTGCAGGACAGAAGGAACACCCCGTATCCTTTTTCAAATAATTTTTATTTATGCTTATTATACACATCTTCACGTGTGGAAGTGAAGTATGGAACAGGCAAAAGAGAGATCTAAGTAAAATAAATGCTATGGAAATGAAATCTTTTAGACAAATGTGAGGTAAATTTTTGTATGATTGTGTCAAATGCAGCCATATACAAAGTATTTAAAAAAGAAAAAGAGAAATAAGTAGTATTCACTACAATGCAATCAAAAGCATTATGAACAAAGTAATGAAAGGTGCATTAATATAGTCGGGACACATGGAGAAAATGAACAAAGAATTTATTATTGTTATTATTTATGATGTCTTATATTTTAAGTGCGCCGTTTTGTAAAATCAATTACTCCAAGGGCGCACTAGGAAAAGACTGACCGAATTTAGAGTCTTTAGAAGTTTCTTAAATTTAACTTCACTATCCTCATACTTAATACTAACATGGAGGCTATTCTTATTTCATTCAATTGCAATCTAAGACTATTAATGTTGTTAATTAAGTTTTCTTGTTAAAAATTCACTCTAAATATATATTTTTTTAAATACGTATGTATTTACTTTTATTCCGCTTTTTATTTAATTCAACCGGTTTCGGCAGTTTGTCAAAAGTTTATCTAGTTCATTTGAGTTTTAACTAGTTTCAGCAGCTTGTTGCTGAAACCGGTCGATACTAAAGAACAAGCGAAATCGAACTGAATATAAAAATACAATTGTGATACATAAAACAAAGTTTTTTAATTTAACAGTTTATAATGTTAAAGCATCAGTGTTTCGGCCAAAACAATGGACTGTTGAATATGTTTAGTTTCTTTTTTTACATTATTTGCAATCTAAGGCTAAACATAAAACAGAATTACATATTTTGTTTAATTAATACTGTTCTGTTCATTATTTGACATGTAAAAAATGATTTACCTTAACAATAATTTCTTCAGATCTTCTAATTGACATAAGTGACGTTCTCCAAATCTGCTGTTATCAATTGGGAAGAACTTACCTCAGACTCTCCCAGGCTCTCTGCATCAACATCCCTTCTATCGGTAAGTCTCCTCAATTTTACTGTTGATTTAATTTAATTTCAGCTATTATTTAGTAATAAATCTTATGAATCCATATCGTGGGTATACTGGCAAAAAACGTTAAGTCTAAAATCGCTGTTTTGAGAAATCAATCATTTAAGTTTTCTTTAAATTTGAAACATATAAGTGTCGTTGTCAAAAGTCAATCGAGGGAATTTTTTTCAGCCGAAGACAATAAGTAGAGTTAACGTTTTTTTCCAGTACAAAAATGTTCAACAAGACTCTTCGAAAAATATTAAGTTTTTTGAAGCTTTTAGCCTGTATGAAATACCTTTTGTACGATTTAACGTTAAATTTATTTTTAAAACTAGAGAAAAAATCTGTTTCATTCGACTTCGTGTATTTTGCCAATTTGTAGAGCATTGTAAACTTTACAATACTGCATCACTAAGTCAAAACTGCCAATTTTCGACTTAACGTTTTTTGCCAGTATACCCACGATATATGTAGGTCATTCATGTTGAAAAATTACACATAGGAAAATTCTTCCTTTTGGATAAAACTCATATTTTTTGGCGTTCGGAGGTCCAGCTCTTGCGGATAATCCTGTTTTGTCTGATGGAAACATTGTTGGAAAGGTGATTTAATGGTAGTTTATGCGGGAGTTGATCTGCGTGGCCCAGAGTGTTCATCTAAAGCAGTGCTCCGCAACCTTTTCTCACCTACGGCACACCTACGTTCTTCCTAGAATTCCGCGGCACACCTAAAGCTAAAATTCGGTCTGGGCGTGGGCGTTAATCAGCTCAGCAGAGATGTTAGCGACCTTTTTTTTAGCCAAATATTAACCAATATACAAACAAATAAACAAAATATCGACAAACACACCCTAAAGAACGCAGCGCCTGACCACCACATTGCAACTTTCGAGACTAACTCTACAATGCCATAGCACTGAATAACACTCTAACAGTTAATTGTTTATTCTTAGGTTCACAGGGCAATCCCGGCTCAAGCCTATCAAATTGGTACCATTGTCTAGTTAAGTGGCTAGTATTGGCAAGTAATCGATGATAAATTTCCTGTATGCTCAACTAAAAATGTGATGAAATCTGAATCTGATAAAATATGACTAAATAGACCCAATAAATAGGGATGAGAAAAACAGATAAATAACACATTATTTTTTTTAAGATCAATATATTTTCTAAGGACATAATTATCAGATCTATTATAATGATAGGTTTCAGAATTGCTTTACCGTATATTTAGAGATGTGTAGACAGCTTAATAGATCCTAAAATATAATTTTATTATAAATAGCACAAGACAGTTGGGTAAATTTATCACATTCCAATATTTGACTCAATTCACCATCTTATTACTTAATTATGGAATAGTATTACCAAAATGTCACCCGTAAGAGGCAAGCTTCTTTAATAACTAACTAAAATTATTTAAATTCAAACATTAATATACTGCTATTTAAATAAATTCACGTAACGATTTCTATAAATAACATAAAATTTCTTTTAAAGAACATTAAAATCACAAAGTATGTACAGAAATTCTTAAGCCAATCCAAAATGTTTATTTTCTACAAGTAATATAATATTAACACCTCTAGGCACCCTCATGAATTGAAGTTAAGAATCCAGTTGAAGTGTAAGAAGGCAGTTCTAATTAAGTGTATCACATGATCATTAAGTGTATCAGTGGGCTCGCTGCGGGAAGCCATTCCGCACGCTGCGGGAGTATCAGTCCTCCAGGTTGTTAGTGGAGCCCCCGGAGCTGTTGACGGTAGGCCCGTAGTATATCAACTCCGGAATCTGGCCGCCCTGGACGCCCGTCCCATTGGTGCTCTCGGACGAGCACTGGAACTGGAAAGTCACCGTTCCCATGTAGATTTCACTCAGTCCCTCCTGTCCAAAGTAACTCAGCTCACCTCCGTCCAGAATCGCCGAAGCGGTGTAGAAACATTCCGGTTCAATTTGTATCGGATTTTCAAAATAAACGTGAAATGTATTGCTCGATCCGTCGGAGAAAAACTTTGTGTTATTTTCGGCAAGAATCCTCCCCAGTCGCTTCAGTTCTATTTTCACGTTGTAGTCTGCTGCGCCGTTCGATGATCCATAGAGTCCAAAGCCAACCACAAATATTCGCTTGTCCACCGAGAACTGAATTGAATCACAGCGTCCCCTGTATCGCCATTGGTTGCTGCGATAAGCACAAGATTGAAATCTGTGACAAACCTGAAACAATCATCCATCAATTATTATTAAATTAAACTATATATGTATAATATATAAATAACTAACTGGCCTACAATTTCTTCACATTTAATGATAGTAACACTTTAAAATTGTATTATTTATATTCATAAAGTAAATTACGTATACTAATAAAAATAGTCTAATGAAGTTTTCATGTGCAATTCATATTTTGTTCATCACCGACGCCATATCGCATTCACTCTCAATTTAACAACTTAAATAATAAATAAATATAAAATTCTTACAAGTGATTTTAGTCCAGTCCTTGGTTTTATGGTGTATGCCAGTGTGGGTTTATTTGTTGCGGTGAAGTGCAGGAAGATGTCTATAGTCTCCTGCTGCGTCAGGATACCCTGTTGGGCCACTCCATTGGCAAATTCCTCCAGACTCATAGTGGGTATCCTCACCAGATATATGGCATTCCCTAGCATGGCCCTTTTGTTTTGGGCTGTGGGATCGATGTCTCTACGGGTGCACTCGGCATGTGCCCAGCACAGGGCCGCATCAAACAGGTTGATCTCCTTGCAGTTGAGGGTCTCCCGGGCGAGAACGGATCCCAATGTGGACATGTCAATGTCCACGAATCCCTCACTCTTGAGGGCCATTTCTGCCTATTTTTGGAAAGTTGAAATATTAATTTTTAAACTAAATTTTCAGTAAATTTATGTTTCTAACTGATAGATGTGTTGGTAGAAAGGCATGTATGATATGAACAAATATTACATGCAAATTTGAGAAGTGCCAGTCATTTTAGCGGCTAATTATTTTATTTATAGTGATCGCACGGAAGGGAGTCAATAATAACAATTCTTAATCTTCTATTACGAAGCTTGTTTCTAGTGTTTTTTTTTTATTCCTTTAAATATAAATGTCTCTTAGATTTTTTATTAGTAGAGGTATGATGGAAAGGGATTGGGTAAATGATTAAAACTGCAATACAATTGATTAAAAGATTCTATATTTTTAGTAGTGATTATTACAATATAACATTGAATACTTTCACGATATGTAACAAAATTGTACATACACCATAATACTTGAGCATTTAATTTAATTAATTCAGTTCTACACTGTCGCAGTAGACAAGGAACTCAACATTCTTTATTATTTATATAGTGGATATAAATAATATTGAAAAATAATCACAAATGGCTTCCTTAAAATTAATAACATTGTATTGCAGTTGTGGGTGAGCGTGTCGGGTTATTGTGCCAAAGTGACTAGGTGCTTCATCTACCTGAACACATACTTCAGCATTTAGAGTTTTTTTTATTCGGTATACACTCTCAACTAACTCTGAATAAAAAAAAATACATTTCCATTATTTTTAACATTAGATAATACAATACATTCATTTAATGACAGTAGTAAAACTTAATAGCCTCTAAATTAATCTAACATTCATCAATGATTTTCCTTACAATTTTCAATACTAAGTTTCAATATTAGATATTGATCGCATACATACATACATACATACTTGTTATATTACACCTGTACACTGCAATTACAAATGCAAAAACATACAATTCCATTTAATTATTGCATATTACTCACAGATAAAACAACCATCGTGTTATAAAATTAATTAGTAGCATACTGGAACACATTTGGTCAGTATTGAAGGAATTATAAAGTCACAATATCATACTTTTTTTAAATCTATAAACATACACCTTAATCATTTTATTCAAATACGAACATCTATTATAGAAATAAATCTACATGTATCTCTAACAGTCAAAGGCAAGAAAATAATTTTGCAGTATTTTAACCTCACTCTTAATGTATATCAATAGTCTTTTCATAAAAAATCTTTGTAAAAAACTGAATTATTTTAAATATTATGAATTATTTTTATTTTCATTCAAAAAAATTATAAAATTATTTTAGAGAGATCGGTATCACTTGACAATAAAAAAAAATATTTCCAATAGTTTTCTCAAACATTTAAACTTTTTATTTACATATTAATTTTAATTATTTACATCCTCGTGCTTTTCCATTCATTTTTTTTTTAATTATAATACTTTATAATGATTTTCGAATAAACACTCTAGATAAGTTTTACTGAGATCTATGAAATTTTGTAAAAAATATTGAAATATTTGAAATTGCAAGAAAAAAATATGTATAATGAAAACAGTATTCTTGATTTACGTTCATAGCAAACGGCAACAATTTTATTGTTATTGCGATCAGTGAAAATACTATTATTGGGATATAATTTTTTTTCCAAAATTCCAACACCAGGACTAGCCATTTGAAATCTTTCCACTTAATAACATTTTTTTTAAATGCAAATAGGAACATGCAGTTTTAATAGAATTAAATGTCCAATTATAATACAATTCAAAATATTACATTTACAAGTGAAAATTAGTGAAGGCATAAATATGAAAAATACTACAACTTTTTAAACTTGATAGCCTTAAATAAAATCATATTATTTCTACATCACTTAATTAGTTGATTGTTATGTGAAAATTTTAAATCACTTTTATGTATTGCGTAATTTAATGGCATCAGATTTTTTAATTTCTTTATTATTGTGACAAGCTCTCACAGAATCACTGACATCACAATAGACTTCCATCATGAAATTTGAGTAACTTTTTATGTTATTAAAAAATTGCAAAAAATAATAGAATTTTTTTTAAATATTTTTCTTGTCATCTAATAAAAAAAAGTGCATGTTCCCAACTAGTACTATATCTTAAAATAATATTACAATATATAAAACAGTTCACAGAGAGGTGACGGATTATCACGCGTGATACACGAGGGTACACAAAGAAATACAACTAAACAGCCTAGGGAATGTTGGGTAGCTCGTCAGATTGCTCCGACGAAGGACTAGAGAGATTAGAAGAGTCGTAAGAAGAGGTGTTTGTAAAACTGAGACTTTGTGAGGAATCTGCCAAACATACCTGGGCATCTATCACCTCCCAGCAGCGCTGCATCAGCTCGGGCTCTTCAAACAGCCGCGACTGGCTCAGCAGCAGGCAGGCGTTTTTCGCAGTGAGGCTAGTCTCCAAGTAGTTGACACACGCTCTTGCCAAATGCGGGACTATGTATTTTTTCGCTACGTACAGGGTGGATAAAACGGTGTCCGCTTCTAATTGAATTTCATCGCAGTATAGGTACCTAGAAAAAAAATTGTTCACTTATATGATATGTACATCGTCAGCTGTCCCTCGTATCCCAGGAAGACTGTCGGTCCTTCAAAAATGTCAATCCTCATATGCTTACAGAGTCCGATCCTAGACCCACAAATTCTAGGGCATTTAGAACACGGGAAGTCGCTAGCAGTATAACAACCTCCTAATGAAGTTATGAAGGAAATCCTTATATGATTAATATAACAACATTTTATTTATATTTAATGCAATTTATGCTTTTAGATATTGTAATAAAGGGATTGTAAATTGTAATCGGAAAATAAACTAACTTTAGTAGAGTTAGGAAAGCCGAGGGCTCCACATCTGGAACTTCTATTTCTTGTTTGCACTCAGCCAGTCCTCCATAAAACATGGCGTAGAAAACTGAACTGCCAGTTGCCAGAACATACTTGTGGGCGGGAATGCACTGTGTCTGACCTAAAATAAAACATTATCATGATTAAAAACAAAATATTATACATATTCAGAAAATGCCTTCTTCAATTATTGTGTAATCAGGCTAGGCGTCTTACATGTTTGTGTGTTCTATTGTAATTTTAAATATTTGTGAGAATAGTGACGTAAGAAAAAAAATTCAATTGTTGAATAAACAATGCCAGTATAATTTATAATTTAAAACAAGTGGAAGCAAATAAATCGATACAAGATATGTATATTCTTTAATAATTTTTTTTCAAACATTATTTTCGTATAAATCACATGTTTCTAGTACTATTATCAGTAAATAGTAATGCATATTTAATTTAGAAGGAGAATTTTGAACACTGTTTTATCCACTTTATTTAATTAATATTTTTACAAAATAAACCAACTGACTAACCATCACGCCATTTCTCCGGAGGGGTTGGCAGAGAGGATGGATCGCCACAATGCTCTTTCCTGGCATACCTCTCGGGCTTCCTCTACATTCATACATCGTACCATGCACGCACGTCGATTATTCCGACTTCGAATGTGGCCGCCTTTTTGCAATTGATTCATTTGGTCATGCCATGTTTTCCTCAGTCGTCCTAGGCTTCTTTTTCCACTCAAGCTGCTTGTGTACAACTTTTTAACCATTCTTCTCTCATCCATTCGTTCCATATGTCCAAACCATCTCAGGGATCCTTTTTAATTTTATCCATGATGCAGTCATCTGCCTTACATTTCTTTCTTATTTCATCGTTCGATATTCAATCATACACCATTTTCCCGCACATTCTTCTTAGTGATCTCATTTCTACGGCATTTATCCTGCTTTCATCCTTCTTTTACTAGCTCCAAGCTTCACTTCCTGTTGTCACTAGAACTCCATTGTGTACTGCCATCTTTGCTTCTGTGGATATATTTCTATTTGCAGTAATGACTTTGAGTGTGCCATTTATTTTACAAAATAAAAATAGTATATACATGTTTTGGAGATGATCACTTCCATCTTCAGGTGGAACTCAATTATATTACACGTGAGGATGGAGGAGGTCACCCGTTTAAAATTCTCCTTTCAAATTAACAATGGAATTCCACTGTTAACGCTTTAAGCTTCAATACAATAATGCATATTTACCGGGTCCGCCGACTAGGAACTTGACATCCGCCATGAGCTGATTGTTGAACATGGCTGCGTTGCGCTCTCGTACAGTAGGGCGGCTGGCCTGCCAGTTGTGGCTGTGGGTGGGAGGTGGTGCAGGCACGGGAGAGCGGGGCGGTGGCGAAGCGGGAGTGGCAGGCGCGGGGGGCGGCGCCGGTGGGGACTGCTGCTGGCTAACCTGCGTCCCGCCCCCGATGTTGAGACTCTCCGCTGAAAATACAAGTATTTATTAACAAATATAAGGCATCACTAAGTCAAATATGATGGATTCAAAATTAGGATATTCAGATGGGCCGGAGCGGTAACCAAATTGGATAAAGTTCGCAACATACATATCTGGAGCAGTTTTAACCACCTACATATTTGAACGTATGTGATACGTTCACTGTGACTGTACCATTCTGCGCTATCCTGTATCACGTACGCGCTTGAAAAAAAGTAATGTACCTAAAATGTACAAACTGTTAGGGATACAATACTCGAGTACAAGTCTTCATAAATATGATAGTTTTACAAGGGGCAGGCAAAATGTGCGGCCGAGTATTTGACGTTTCGTAATTTTTAAAAATAAAATTAATATATAATTAAATTTCATGAATAAAAAACCCGCTTTTTTTTGCACGTATCTCTGAAAATAACCCAAAAGTAGGGCGGTTAAGGTCGCCCTAATACATAAAGTTGAAGGAGATAGATTGAGATGGTTTGCCTACGTCCTGCGTCGAGAAGATGACCATGATGGAAATTCTTCTTGAACTATAATATATAATATACGATAAACTGTTTGTGGTCTTTTCAATTTTTAAAAAAAAAATTATATTATCAGTTTCTTTAGCGTCATTGACATATACAAACGGTTCCTCTCAACACCGACAACCAGTCTGTTGATGTCAGCTACGTTGACAAAACTAGTCACAGTAATAATAATTTGTGTAAAAAAATTCAATGTCTATAAACTAACTAACCATCACAGAATTTCTCTGGAACGGTAGGCAAAGAGGATTGACCGCCAGACTGTTCTATCCTGACAAACCTCTTTAGCTTCCTCTATTTTCATACATTGTAACAAGCACACTAGTATTTTTTTTTATAAATTATACAAACTTCTCTATTTATATTATACTATATAATTTTAAATAATATTTATAAGTTTGGCACAATAGATTCTTCGTTGTGCATTATATGTGATCAAGTCAGACTTAAGTTAGGTAATTAAAATCATTCATTATTTTATTTAATCTACTCATGTGGACTATATTGATTTTTTTTTACTATTAATAACCAATTAAACATGAATATTCATTATTTCTTTACAATACTCACCCCATATATTTAACCCATTGTTATTTGGGTTCTAAAGAATGGGTTCAACTGGTTAGGTATGCATTAATTTGTAAATTGAACAAAGATATATTAATATAAATTTGCGAAAAATATATGTAAAAAAACACGCCCCTATGACATTGCACGTCTCAATGCGTTTTTTCTTTTAAATTTTATGAATATTTCATTTTTATTGACGCCGAAATAAACATAACAAAGAGTGAGTCACATTTGTTTACAAAATTATCTGTCAACCCCAGTCAACGGCACTACTTGTGGCGCAAGATCAATACTATTTGGGAGGTCGACTACTTCGTGCATTGTTATCGAAAATACACATGATCAAGCGCTTAATTAAACGTTTATTTGAAGATCTCAATGTGGTAATAATCATCAGAATTGCTAATCGATATCTATAAATAAATCGGTGTTTTGGCCCGTCTGTCGAACCCTCTCGCGGGATGTATGTCCTAATTAATTCGAACGCACATAACATTGAAAGTGTCGGCACAAATATCTTTCTCACCATTCATCCACGCGTTAGTTTGGGAAACAGCCATATTATCCACTCTTTTAACAGGTTTGTGGGCGATTCTTGAGTACAAGTTGGACATTTCTACGCCTGGTTAACGATTTTAAGACGAAAATAAACGCCCGTTCACCGCCCGAACTCAGGCTCGGCAGCCATTTTGCAAACATGAATTTTCTGAATATTCCTTTGGACGCTCTATCGGCAGATTAGTGAACTGCGCTGACAATCGATTGCATTTGCGGCAGAACCTTGTAACTGAGTTCAAAATCCTTAAAAATAAAATAAAAACACTGATACATATTCATAAAAATGGCGTTTTACATTTTTTTGGTTCGCAACATTATATTGTATAATTTCAATTTAATAAATACAGGGTAGCTTCCACTTTTATATTTTATCCTCCCTCTTCTACATTAAAACAAAAGTTGGCTGAGGGGAAATCTTTCATTTCAACATTACATATAGTTCCTTTGGAACTAATATGTGAATAAAATATATAACAGACGGTTCTCTGACACTTATACTAACGTAAGGCATATTTATGAGTAGGTTCTAATTTTACCGCATGCCTACTTATTATTAAATATATATTTATTTTATTATTGTATGCTTTATTTTGTTTCCTGAATTTGCGAGCATTATTCAAAATATATTGGCCCCTATTATCTACTATGGAAATTTGCACCTGTATAAAATCACACGTTGACTTGACCCCGATTAGAAAGATTAGATATAATTTTTCTCGATAACCTGATCTGTCTGAAAGTTGTTATGGTTCGTAATAATTTGATTGAAACTGTGCCAGTTACATAATGTGTACTTTGTTGTGCCATATTAGACAATTATATTAAGACTTTTTTATATGTTTAAGCGCGTATTTTTTTAAAGGGACTTTTGTATATTTTTGAATAAAATTTGTAAAATATTCCATTTCGTAATTCAGCCTTTTTACCCCAACCCACTCGAAAATACCTCCAGACCCTACTTATGATTTACAATTTCACAATAATTATTTCACGTACACAGTACATTATGGTTGAAAGTTCTTAATACCTTTTTGTGCCAATTATTAATAAAAGTACATTTCAAAACATGCTTATACGCAACCATCGTTTGCAATAATCGCCAACACGATTATATTTTTCTGCTTATTGTTCAGCTCCATCTTAAAGTACTTACTTCTAATTCATAAGCAATATCTAGTGAATATATTCGGAACAAAAATATGGTATATAACAAGTGTTTTATTTTTTAATAAATATAAGCAAAATAATAAGTGTTTTATTTTTGAATAAATATAATCACACTGTATTTTCACAATACTTTATTTTTCTTTTCGCACACACGTTCGGTCGTGATACAACCTTTTTCGATGCACACATTTTAAATTAGATTAAAATTTGTGCGTCAAATTTGACAGTGATGTTAAAATACAAAGTGTAATTATAACTAACTAACTAACTAAATAACCATCACGCCATTTCCCCGGAGGGGTAGGCAGAGAGGATGGATCGCCACAATGCTCTGTCCTGGCATACATCTCGGGATTCCTCTACATTCATACATCTTACCATGGACGCACGTCGATTATTCCGACTTCGAATGTGACCGCCTTTTAGTAATTGATTAATTTGGTCATGCCATGTTTTCCTCGGTCGTCCTCGGCTTCTTTTTCCACTCACGCTGCTTGTGTGTTATGTCCAAACCATCTCAGGGATCCTTTTTTTAATTTTATCCATGATGCAGTCATCTGCCTTACATTTATTTCTTATTTCATCGTTCGGTATTCTATCATACAACGTTTTCTCGCACATTATTCTTAGTGATCTCATTTCTACGGCGTTTATCCTGCTTTCATTCTTCTTTTGCCAGCTCCAAGCTGAATGTGAATCCACAACACAAAGTGAAGGCGAAAAGAAGTTCTAAACATTTTATTTTATTGTTTATATCGGATGGCACAACGCGAACAACATTGCGATCACAGTTTCTACGATCGTGCTTTAAGCGTTGCGGGTCCGTTGGCATGGAATAGCCTTCATGTTAGTATTAAGTATGAAAATAGTGACGTTAAATTTAAGAGACTTCTAAAGACATTATTTTCCTTCAGTCATTATTTTCCTAGTGCGCCCTTGGAATAATTAATTTTACAAAACGGCACACTTAAAATATAAATTATCATCTGTTTAATTAAAGCACTGTTATAAAATATCTCAATTGATTATATTTATTTTCGCAACAGCTGTTTCGCTAACCGATGTTAGCATCGTCAGGTGTTACAATCAACTTATATCAAATAATTTATAATCAATTGTGATATTCTATAACAGTGCTTTAATTAAACATATGGGTTATCCAATTTATTATTATACCAAAACAATGGATTATCTGTAATATAAACCATCATAAATAATAATAATAATTGGAGATTGGATGCTAAATTCTAAACTGTTAAATTAAATAACTTTGCTATATGTATCACAATTGTATTTCATTTTACGCGACAGCTGTTTCGTCAACTTACATTGACTTCATCAGGTGTTACAATAATACTCGTATATCAAATTTTCGTGATTTTTCGAACCTTTGTGGGTATTTGTTCCTATGTCAATTTGAATAATTTCTTTGATATAATTTTAAAATTGTTTAAATTGACATAGGAACAAATACACATAAAGGTTCGAAAAATCACAAAAATTTGACATTTGATATATTATTGTAACACATGATGATGTCAACATTGGTTGACGAAACAGCTGTCGCGTTAAATAAAATACAATTGTGATACATAAAACAAAGTTATTTAATTTGAAAGTGTAAAATGTTAAGGTATCACAGTGTTTCGGCCAAAACAATGGATTATACTAAATTCTAATATCATTGATCCTCTGTGTTAGTATTTAAAATTTTTGGATACATAATCTTACTTCATGTACTCGTATAATATATAATGCTTACAAGAATCTAACCAAATATTCAATAATTGGTAGTTGTAATGTATCAATTCCGTAGATATTCGTATTTTATTGAACCTCATTATGCAATAAGCAACATTACATAATTTTTTTCGCTAATTTAATATTGGCATTCACCTTTAAAATGTTCTGTCGCCTTCCTCAAACTTTATCAATACC
This sequence comes from Lepidostoma basale, assembly GCA_022606425.2. Classification (NCBI taxonomy): domain Eukaryota; kingdom Metazoa; phylum Arthropoda; class Insecta; order Trichoptera; family Lepidostomatidae; genus Lepidostoma; species Lepidostoma basale. The sequence continues at coordinate 2,449,726 of JAHDVF020001001.1, read as the reverse complement.
ATATTATCGAATGAGAGCCGTCATCGCGGCAATGCATTCTCAACGTAAAAAGAGGGATAACATAGCCACAAACACAAATTGCTAGATTAATTTCTAAGAGTCTCGCTGAGTTTTGCATAAGCAAGTAGTGCCGTAATAGCAAATCGAATTATATGAGGTCTATTGCTCCCCATTTCAAGGCCAGAAAGGCTGACTGTAGACCCAGTTATTCAATAGTATATTGACTACACTTATGTAATCAATAAACAAGGTACACATGTTGCTGTTTTATAATAATATGTTATTATGATTGATTCGTGGGAATTCTAAACAAATTAAATTGTTTTACCGAAATCTTAATCACCTGTTTTCAATCAAAATTATTGTAACACATCTTTAGGTAATGATATTTCTTACAGTACATTTATTACTAAAATCTAGAAATAAAGTGCGTTTTTTATTTTATTTGTATTTTTAAAGTTATGCTTCTATTGACGCATTTAGTATAGGGTAAAATTAAGAGCTACGTGCGCACCCTGTTACGGAAGTGTGACATAATGAAGTTAACCATCAATTATAAATAATGGGCAGAAGTTTCACGCGTGCCAACTCACGAATTGCGAAAACATGCCATGAAATAAGCCATGAATGAAGTTAGTCGTAGAAAGTGTAAAATAGTACCAAGGAACTGTCACATTTTACTGGGGTAATTTCGAATATTTTGCTCAATATTATTTGTAAAACTTTTTAAAAGTAAGAAAGAACCTATACCAAATATATTAGTATAATAGATACAAAAATTCGAATATGAGTATTTTTTTTGTTGTGTTACGCCAAAGAAGTATAACTTCTAACGTGCGTACAAAAGTAGATAAACGGTTTTTATTCATACATTAAAGCGTCTTACACCTCTCAAACTCTGTCACTTGTCATCTTTCTTGCTCTTTATATTAAAATTCTTTCATACATTTAACCAACTCAAAATACTAATGACTTTGTGGTTCCCGCATTGCATACGAGACCCTTTCCCTTTATACAGAGGCATGATTACTGTTCTTCTCCAGTCGAGCGGCGTATACCCCGCCTCCAAGCACTAGTTAAAGAGTCTGTATATCCACACATATAATAATTTGATATATACATACGTATCAATAATTAATTAATAATATGTATTCGTGTCTATTAATAAATTATTTTTATGGATCCCGAATATGAATTTCCAAACATTACTTTCAGTGCGGTTTCCGCTCCTTTGGGATTTTCCATACATACATCGTAATCACAAATTATTTTAAAAAATCACACCGCATTTCATATTTGAGTATTTTCCCGCTAATACAAATATTACGTTTATGCGCAAATAATGTGTGAAATGAACCGATGATGTAAATCTGTTCAAGATCAATATTGAAAATCGTTTTTTTTCAAACAATGCTAATTTCTAACATGGAGAAAGTCGAAATATACGGTGACGCACACTGAATCCATTTGGGAAAAACAAAGGGGTCGAACTCCGAATTTTGCCCTGATTTTTTTAAATGTGGTCCTCTGTGTGATTTCAAACCACTTTTGTCTTTTAACTTTTTTTGATATAACTGCTAATTTCAAAGAAAAAAAATTTTGTTGTTTTTTTTTGTATGAAGCAAAACTGATTTTTGCAATTATTTCAGAATCAGGTGGATTCGTCAAAACCAAACTTAGTGAGGATTATAGAGGGCATAATCTTCTACATTACTTGTTTCGACATCTACTTCGTATCTCTACCCGTTTAAAAGCAGCAGACATTATAAATCTTAATTAATTGTTACGAGTATAAAGTGGTTTCGGATTTTTCGTTAGATGCATAAATGATCACAATTATGCTAAAATCACTCCATTCTTTTGTAAAGGAACGCGATGATCATTTATGCATCTAACAAAAAATCCGAAACCACTTTATACTCGTAACAATTAATTAAGATTTATAATGTCTACTGCTTTTAAACGGGCAGAGATGTGAAGTAGATGTCGGAACAAGTAATGTAGAGGATTATGTTTTCTATAATCCCTACTAAGTTTGGTTTTGACGTATCCAACTGATTCCGAAATAATTGCAAAAATCAGTTTTGCTTCATACAAAAAAAACAACATTTTTTTTTCTTGGAAATTAGCAGTTATATCAAAAAAAGTTAAAAGACAAAAGTGGTTTGGAATCACACAGAGGACCTAATTTTAAAAAATTAGGGCAAAATTCGGAGTTCGAGCCCTATGTCCATGTTTTTGCCAAACGGATCCAGTGTGTGACGCAACGAAAAGAATACCAACACATTTTATATTTGTATATAGCACGCTCAACTAGTTAGTTTAGTGCACTTGTAGAAATAACTATTAATTTGTCCCAAAAACTATTTACTTTGATGATATTACATTATAATATTTCATAAACTGGGATATGAGCAGCAACTATTCTTACTGTTAAAATTTATAGCATTCTTATAATATCACAAATTATTTTTATTCACTGAGAGTGTCGCGGCAGCTGAAACTACAGTTTATTGTAACACTTGATGATGCCAACATCGGTTGGCGAAACAGCTGTCGCGACACTCAGTGAATGAAAATAAATTGTGATATTGTAACAGTGTTATAAATTTTAACAGTAAGAGACGGCGTGATGGTTAGTTAGTTAGTTAGCTAATTACATTTCAAAATATAAATGAACAATTTAAATTTTTATTTTCGTTTCTCATACTCTCCTTATGAATAAAGTCTATTGTGCTAAGGATACATTATTGACTGTAAGAATGCACATCATTGTGTTTTTATATCATTTTCTGAAAGGGGGGTAGTCAGTAATTTTGTTTAAATAGGCTCGGACTTAAAAAGGTTGGGAACCTTTGACTTAAACGAATGTGCAGTAAATGTTTGTATGGTGTCAAATGTGCCTTAACAAAGTGAAATGTGTCATTCTCATAAATTATAATAAAACTTTAGAAAACGAAGGTTTTCATTTAAAGTTGATTCTCTTTTCAGGGCCATCCCTACGATGTATATGACAAGCTTGTTATTGACAAAAGAATACGTAATGGAGTAATTCTAATAATATAATATAGTTTTACGTCATTATTCAAGAAACAATTAATAAACATTAACTCTCCTATTGATCTTGCGATTATGGTGGATGGTTTAACCGATTTTATGTCAGTTTCAGGGGCGTCGGGTGTTATTTCAAAGGATATGAAAGAATGAAGATGGACTTATAAAGAAGTCTGCATTAATTATGCGAATCGTGCATAGAATCCTGGACGACGTAATACGACTGAATTGATTTTTTGCCCTGGTTTTACTATTGACTCAATCCAAAGTAAAAAACAAAGTTTTTATACTAATCCGAATACCAAAGTAGATACTGTATTGCCAACCAGACGTGTGTACACATTTTTTTTTATTCGTGTTCGTTTCGCAATTTTACCGAGTCTGGACTCGAAATCTGTCTGATTTTGTTTCGCTTTCGTCTTTATATATTCGTTCAAATTTAATTTAATTCATATGCTAAATAATGCATGCGCGATTATGGTTCATATAATATTTCACACGTATTTGTCTTAGACAGTTTATATTAAACAGTAGTGAGATGCTGTAAGTCTCAACGCCTACGGTGGGCTGGCCATGTGGAAAGAATGCCAGAGGGTAGAACACCACAAATTATATCCAAATGGGTGCCCCGCGAAAAGAAACCAAGAGGCAGACCGAGGAAAAGATGGGCGGATTGCGTGGAAGAAGATTGGGAGAAAATGGAAGGAGCTGGGGAATGGAGAGAGATGGCCAGAGACAGAAGTCAGTGAAGGACCGTTGTAGAGGAGACCAAGTCCCATACCGGGATGTAGCGCCGAGAAGTGAATGAATAAATGAATTTGTCTTAGACAGTTTACCTCGCATGTCACTGACGAATCAGAAAGAAAAACAATATTTAGGTATCTTCTTCTTCAGCCTTCTTCCCTCCACTGCAGGATATGTGCCTCTTCCATTTCCCTCCACTCGTCCCTGTCTTTTTTCTTCCGCATCCTGGTCGTTCCAGAATTTCGAAGAATGTCGTCAGTCCATATTTTAGATGGCGCCCCGACACTCTTTTTCTTAGTCCAAAGCCTCCATTGAAGTATAGTTTACTTTGGCATTATAAATCCGGTAAAGATAAGATCTCTTAGACGTATGTGTTGTAAAATGATGTATGACAGAATTTAAAATGTTGATATCAGGAAGGAATGTTGAACGGAAGATAATTTTATAAACAAAATATTGAAAGGATCACTTCGTTGGTTTGGACATACGAAACCCATCGATGAAGAAATAATGGTTAAAAAGTAAGTGGAGTGGAGTACGGAATCGAGGAAAAAATGGCTGGCCAAATTAATCAAATTTTGAAGTTCGGGCATGTTACAAGTCAGAAGTATCGATGTGTATGTGTGACTCACCCCTTGTATGAATGTGGAGGACGCTATAGAGGTGAGTCTAATGATTTTACTGAAATCTCTTGATGGAAATTCATATTAAATAATAATGAAATAAAAAGATGGTTTTTAATAAGTACTTCCACTTTTGTCTTTATTTCAACAACGACCAGTTTCGCCAGGCTGGCTGGTATCGACGGACCAATCTCTCAATGCCGACCAGCCTGGCGAAACCGTTCGCTATCGAAATTAATACGACCTTCGTGGCCGAGTGGTAAGTGCATTTACTATCACCCCGAAGGTTCTGGGTTCGATTCTCGGCGAGGGCAGTGTGATTGTCACACTGTCTTTGGTCTGGTGTAGAATTCACGTGACAATCAAATGGCGATAGATTAGCTACCTATCACATGTCACAAGAATCACTATGATAGCTATACGAGTACTTTACCCTTTACATCGATTTGGCTCTTGCTGTCATGATGTAAAGAGCGATTCAACAATTCAACAATTCAAAAAAAAGCGGAAGTAGTTAAATTTTATCTAATTATTATTTTATTAAGAATATTTTTTATCTGCGTAAAGTAGTATAATAACAATTAATTTTATTCTATTAGTATTATCTATTTTATGGCAACATTATAGGTATTATGTATTTTTTTACAGATACATAAATGTTATTAAACGTGTGTTGAATAAATAAGTTTTTTGTAAATAATAAAATAATACTAAATGTATGCTAATTCTACGAAAAGTAATGGTTTTATCACTTTTTTACGAAATATAATACGTACGTGTCAATGCAATCTCTTTAGTATCCGCTATTATTTTTTTATTATGCTTGTGATTCGCAACTTTGGCATTCATTTTTCATATAACAATTATTAAAACTAAGTTTTTCTTAGAAGTCTCGGGTTAACATCAATTCCAGTTAATATAATATTTATCTTTGTATGGAAGCGAAGCGTGGAACTGGCAGAAGAAGGATGAAAGCAGAATAAATGCGGTAGAGATGAGGTCCCTAAGACGTATGTGTGGTAGAACGATATACGACAGAATCTCAAATGCTGATATAAGAAAGGAATATAGAGCGGAAGAAGGTATTATGAACATAATTATGAAAGGATCGATGCGTTGGTTCGGACATATGGAAGGCATGGGTGGAGAAAGAATGCTTAAAAAAGTATACGTTAATGATGTAAATGGGGTACGGAGTCGAGGCAGACCGAAGAAAACATGGCATGACCAAATTAATCAAATTTTAAAGGTTGGTCATGTAAGAAGTCGGAGGAATCGACGTGCGTGTATGACTCGTTGTATGAATGTGGAGGAAGCTAGAAAGGTTTGCCAGTATAGAGTAGTGTGGCGGTCCATTCTCTCTGCCTACCCCTGCGGGGAAACGGCGTGATGGTTTGTTTGTTTATCTTGTACGTGTACCCTTTCACCATAAGAATTATTTGAAATTTTCATTCGAATAACGTTTTATTTTGCTATTTTTCAGTATATTTTGTAACCTTGACGAAGCTCCGGCGAGAGCGAAACCGGTTGGTGGTTGTAAAGAATAAAGTGATTTACCATATTTTCAAATTTTACAAGTGTATTTTTATTATATTTAATAATGTAAGAAAAATACTGAGAAAAATTTTTGGACCCACGCTGGAGGATGGGACTTACAGAATTAAAATAAACCTTGAGCTTGAAGAACTGATTAACCAAGAAACAGTAATGAGATTCTGTAAGTCTCAACGCCTACGATGGGCTGGCCATGTGGAAAGAATGCCAGAGGCTAGAACACCACAAATTATATCCAGATGGGTGCCCCGCGAAAAGAGACCAAGAGGCAGACCGAGGAAAAGATGGACGGATTGCATGGAAGAAGATTGGGAGGAAATGGAAGGAGCTGGGGAATAGAGAGAGATGGCCAGAGACAGAAGTCAGTAAAGGACCGTTGTGGAGGAGGCCAAGTCCCACACCGGGATGTAGCGCCGAGAAATTAAATGAATGAATGTCACACCACAAAAGTGCTTCATACGAAAGTATAAAGATTGTTTTTCATCAAAATATAACCATTTAAACCTTTGTATATCAGCATTTTATAATAACATAACCGTCGATTGTACAGCGCGCACATTATACTCGTATTCATTGCTGATCTATGCATCTTTCCATTCACGAGAAAATGCACAAACCAATTCAAAATCGGTTCGCGTTTTTGAAAATTTTAATTCAATTGAAAATTTATTCGCGTAGCTGACGCGTGACAGTATCATTTAAAGGGTTAACAGAAAATAATACCACGTGATGTATGTTTGGAACATTTTTTGTGTTTTGTTAATTCTGCTTAATAATTCCATATTTATTATAACGTTCCTTCCTTTAAGAGTTATGAACCTGTTATTGTAAAGATCGATGTCTCTTTTTTGTAATCTCAAGTCATGAATTATGATATTTTGAGAAGTTTTATTTTATATAAGGTGTGGTCGCAAAAAGGTTTATTGAATTATATATATACTTTTCAACACGAATTAATAATATACTAGTTGCAATCGTCATCAGTTAAAAGTTATAACTTCTAATGTATTTTTTTTTCACACAACGTTAAATTTTTCACAATAGACAACACCTAATTGTTCTCCTTTTTTTCTACACTTCTCTTATACAACAATAAACAGAACAAATTTAAAATTAATCCAGCAACGTTCTCGGGCATGCGTATCGTGTACATTACGAATTACTTCCGGGGTGAATTAAAGTATTCCTCTTTCGCTCTCTTGTATTCAAAATATTCTCGTACTCTTTTTTTAATAAAATCCGGGATTTAACCTATTTATATTATGATTTAACTATCTTATATCATATATATTTACATTAAAATTTAACATAAATATTTCATGTTAGTTTATTTATATATTTAAATTAATAAAAATCTACCAAAAAATATTATGTCTTGGGTAAAAAATATGTTGGCAATGTTTAAAAGCAAAGATATTATATTCATATTTTTTTATAAATAATATTTAAAACGATAAATTTTTAATAACGACTTCTACTTTAGTCTTTATTTTAACAGCATCCAGTTTCACTAAGCTGACTGGAATCGACAGACTTGACCAATCTGTCGATCTGGTCGCTTTCAAAATAAAGACAAAAGAGGAAATCGTTATAAAAAACATCGTTTTATTTAATAATTAAAATAAACATCCATCAAGAGATTTCAGTAAAATCATTATATTAACTAACTCACTAACCATCACTTGTCTCTCCGAAGGGGTAGGCAGAAAAAATGGACTGCCACACTTTTCTTTCCTAAAATACTTCTCCAGTTTCTTCAACATTCATACATCGTGTCATTCACGCACGTCGATTTCTCCGACTATTCACGTGGCCGACATTTAATTTTCATTCATTTACATCGTTAACATATCCTGTTTTTGCCATTCATTATTTCCATGTGTACAAAACATCAAATCATTAGATAGATTATATTATGATAATAATTTTAACGAATTAAAACACTCTTTTTTTTTCTACATTAAGTTTATCAACCAAAACTCATTATTCATATTTTCCACGACTCAACTCGCGCTTGGGATCGATCTCACGATCCTTTGATTTAGATTAAAGTGTTCCAACATCCAATAATTACACCATCTAGTTAGTGTTCTATTGGTACAGAACAAATTTCAACATAGTTTTTGATAAATTGATCAAAAAAACCAGAACATATCTGTCAATGGACGAATGTAGAACTCGTGTTTTTTTTCTTTTTAATATTATTTCGTCATATTTTAACCCAAATATTCTGATACGCGCGCCTTCTAAATTCTCCAACGTGTAATAATTATTTATGCTTAATGTTCTTGGGTACACCTACACCATGTTGAAACCTCCTTGCTCAGAAACAACAATATTCTTCATTTGCGACATTCAAAATTCTACGAAACAATAAGTGAACGCATGTATGGGTGTTCGCAAAAGGATGCCAATATTTAAATATGAATTGATCTGAAATGAGATGAGATCTACCGAATCTTCACATTCAACAAGATTTCCCTATTGATATAGTATCTTTGTAAGACCTCTGATTTCGTTACCATCTCTGTCCATGATTTCGCCTCTTTGCGAGAATAACGTGACATTTCGATAATCAAATCCGCCGTGTTCAACGTCATTTTTCCACAAAAACATGGTATTTTTAAAGTGAAAAATGGAGAAATTATGAGGGAAAGAGACAACACAACAGTGATATATTGTGTTGTCATGTTGTCTCTTTCAGACGGGTAGTTTGTTTAATTTAAAAAAATTTCAATTTTTCGAAATAACACGTTATTCTTGCAATGAGGCGATTTATTTTCATTTCATTTTCATTTCAAATATATCCAAAGCATTACAGAATTTTTTTCCAATACACTAAATATACAATAAATATAATAAAAAGATCGAGAAACATAAGATGCATGACAAATTAATAAAATGAATATACCATACAATTATAATAAAGATAGTACTTCCCTCAGATGAGCCAAACTATCACAAAATTCGTCAAACTCCGAGGCTCATATTGCTCTAACTACCGGCATAACCATTGGCAGGTTGGTTCTGCATCGTGCAAGCTTCGCTTTGTCGAAGATAATTATCAGGGACGAACAGACCTACATCACTCAGGATTTCTGAGTTGTGTATACAACCGCCTATCAGTCGAAAGAAATGAACACCCAAATGAATGTCTCGTCTCCTCTCGAGTGACTGGTAGCCTAGTATCCCTAGCTACGAAACGTTCTACATATTATTTCATATACGAGTATGCTCAAGAAATTTCTAAAATAAGGCTATACGTTTATCGCATGGACCAGGATCACACAAGTGCACCTAGAATCTGGATTCCCGATGATAGACTCCCTTCACATCCTAACCCTACAATAAAATACCTCTCAAATTACGATCCAAACACCTCCAGTTGCCACAAGCGCCCAAAATCGATCCTCCTTCAGAGAAACACTCACATAAACTGACAACCCACCAAATCACCGTCCAACAATGTTGCCATCAGACTTAAGAGGAATAGCCACAACAACTGAACCTAGGTAAGCCAGATGATCTGAGTCCAAATCCAAGTCAACAAATTTTTATTATTTTTTTAAAGATATTTTCATTTGATGTTTTTTTTAATACCAAGTGGTTTATCAATTAAAAAAAAACTAAGATCTCTTTTAATTATAATACAATAATTAAAACCGGATGTTTACCCAGATTAACAATATGTATTTTTTGTATTGAAAAAACTGGTTTAATGTTGAAATATCCATTGTACATATTCATAACCTCATTTTAATTATAGGAATATTTCAAGTATATTTTACGTTTTCGTATTTTGAAGAATATGCGGAAAAACAATGTATGAAGAATACCGAACAAAGAAGTAAGAAATAAAAATATATAAGGCGGATGAATGCGTCATAAATAAAATTAAGATAGGGTCACTAAAATGGTTTGGACCACGGAACGAATAGACGAGGGAAGAATGGTTAAAAATATGTGTATTGTACAAGTCGTGTGAATTGAAAATTAGAAGTTGAGGAAGGCCAAGGTAGACATGGCATAACGAATGAAAATATAAGAAATGAATGCGGTGCGAATGATGGTGTTATGAACAAAATAATAAAAGGATCATTAAGATGGTTTGGACATACGGAAAGAATGAATGAAGAAAAGTTTTTATTGTAATACAATTAATCGTTCCATACGAATTTACGTCTTTTATTTACTTCTATTTCAGTTGTTGTGATCATCTCAATGTCCCATTGTTCCCAATATAGAGTACGTGTCACTATCTTGTTTTCATATTAGTCGCATTAGACAGGTACACACTTACCTTGAATAATTTTATCATGACAAATATATCTTTAGATTTATATGGAACCTCGCTTCCTACAATGTACAAAAAAAACGTACTTTATTGTGAGAAAATTACTTTATTGTGCGTGAAAACAGCCATCCAATTAACACAAGTTTCTGTAAAATTCATCACACAATTTTTAGCGTATTCTTTAACATTTCTATGGAGTAGCTAACTTATTAATCTCACCTAATCATCACGCTAAATCTAATTAATATTTAATGCATACTTTCATTTTCTAAGTACTTATTAATGAATGTTTCTTTTTTTAAATACTTTGTACATTACACTCACTTTTTTACAAAAATTAAAATAAAAAAAAACAAACATGTTTCGGACACAAAGTTCCTTTATCAGAGATATATGATTTTTTTTTTTTAATCACGATTTTTTTATTTTAATATTTGTAATATTGTTATAATATTTATCATTTATCACTGATGGAAGACCTCTGTGTCCGAAACATGTTTGTTTTTTTAATCTTTGTTTTTGTAATAAAGTGTGTGCTGTGTACAAAGTATATAAAAGAAACATTAATGAATCCGAAACACGAAGTTATGGAGAATATGAAGAATACATAGAATATATAGAATAAAGTCTTATTAAATGAAGAAAGAATGGAAAAAAATATATGTTAACGATGTAAATGGAACCAGAAACAGAGGAAAATCGAGGAAAACGTGGCACGATCAAATAAATCAAATATTGAATGTCGGCCATGTGAAGAGTCAGAGAAATCGACGCGCGTGCATGACACGATTTATGAATGTAGAGGAACCACGAGAAATATGTCAGGAAAGAAAAGTGTGGCAGTCCATTCGTTCTGCCTACCCCTTCGGGGAGATGGCGTGATAGTTAGATAGTTAGTTAGTTAAGTTTTATTAATGTTTTATTATAAAATAGTAATAAAATATTATTCGCTGTGCCAGGGCATTATCAAATCGTAGCAAAGCGCAAAATTTCACTAATATAAAATAATAAATCTAAAAAAAAACGTTTGATTACTTTAATAAGGATTATTTTATAACGAATTTTACATTATTGTTCAAGAAACAATAATTATAGTGAAATTGAATTAAAAAATAAAACTTCTGCCAAAATTATTAAAAACAAACGTTTTATTAATTTTAACATATTTTTTATTTTTCAACGTATTGTAAAATTGGATGTTTATTCCATAAATTAAACACCCTTTTCCAATATCAATATTTTGTCTTTTGTAAAATAGCGAATTAAAAAATATTATAAGTTATATTTTACACTTTTCTTTAGGTCTGCACCTAAATTGCCTTATTACTTCAATGAATAACGGCAATAATAATTTATACCAACCTTCCGATTAGAAAAAAAACTATATGAATGTGACTTTTACGAACATGAAAAGTTAGGTGCATGTATGAACATATACATAAACAAAAATATACCATTTTGCTTTATGTCGTGATCATAACTAAATTACAGAATATCAAATTCCTAATTCTATTCAGTTCTAGTGTCCAATCACCGTTATATATACGCGTAAGTTCATGTTTTTTATTATTATAATATAATACTATCTATCATACGTATAATTTAAGATCAAAGTTAGGCTCTCATATTATTTATTGTCAATGAACGGACTTACACGTTGCGCTAATGTATTTATTTCCTAATGAATTTAAATTAAACGGTAAAAGTTTTATTTTATGTCTGTTTGATTTAATTTTCATTATTTTCACTTTCCGTTTTATTAACACCCGTTTTCCGTTATTTTATACATTAACACGCAATTCACGATCCAAACGTTGTTATTGTGTGGTAGTGATGAAATCGTGTAAATATTCAAATAATGAAAGAATTCGTAGGTATATAATGATTATTACGACCTGTGAAATTATTCAGGGTGTTGAATTATTGATAATCGAATTAAACTTACATTCCAATAGGTTTTATTATCGAAATATTTAAATGATGGAACGTCTCAAATTTTCAAGTTTGTAAATATTTTTTTTAATATTTACATACATAATGTAGCGATTTAATTGTCTAATCTTTTTAACAATCGAATGTTTTGCAACCGTTCTCAAATTAATGATTATTATCATTTTATATCACATATAAAAACATGTTTTTTCATTCATAATATTGTTTTGGTGTTAAAAAAATGATATTATAAATTAAGTTTTTCTGATTTATATTTCATTAAAATAAATTAGATTCATTGATATATTTAAATCATTTTACTAATTTTCTGTTTATTATCCAATTTAAGGTTTTGTATATATATATTTTTATTTTTATTTTTTACAACTTGATTGTTTTTTTTTTGTGAATCTGATAACGTGTAGATATAATACACCATTTAAATTATATTGGTTTATTTTTATATTTATTTTTGGCAAAACCCAAACTACCTTTGCTATTTGTTTGTAAATAACATGTTGACTGGGACTTTAACACGACGCCATTTTGTAATATCACTATATTTTTTTGTCTTTTATAAAAAGCTAATTATAAATTTAGAATAAGATATGTTGACTTATTATACTTTAGAAATGAATTGAAGGCTACTTATTACAAAGGTGCTAAATGGTTTAATCATAAAATAAAGAATACGAGAAAAATATTTATTATAACATGTGTCATATAACACGGGTGGCATCTTTAGGGTGAAATTTGAACTACAATATAATTGTTATTCAATGACTTTGCAACTTTCCCCAGTCATTAATATTTATGTTTAAAACCAATTAGTAACAATAACTTGTTTTTTACTTTTTTCGATACTTGGCACATCTGTTATCAGTCTTTATTAATAAATTTAGAGTATTCACACAAATTAAATTAAAAATCGTTTCGAAATATACACCTTAATGTAATTTATTAAATATATATTTTTTAATAGCTATGTACGTATATACATATAATACATAATGTTTACAACATTATAATGTTTTTTCATAATTTCTATAATAATATTCTACCATTAATCTAGGTATAACAATTGTACAATTTAGATAGCAATTTCTTTTTTTACTTTTGCTGAATATTTTAAGTTTTTAATTTATCTATATTTTTCTTCCCTACGTACTATTGATTGTATTGAAACGCTTGAGACACAAAATAAGGTGAATTTTTCATTTAAACTTCGCGGGTACTATAAAAGAAGTGTTTTGCGGGTTAATTGTATTGTTATCTATGCAGGGTTTCATGTCAATGTATTCAATTGCTGCAGGGTTACACGTGTTTTATAAACACGCAAAAGTGATTTAAAATATGCCAAAAAATATTTATATCATCTTCCGATGATAAAAATAACTTAAAAAGGGAATATTTGTGTTTTAATTGATTAAAAAATCGTCATACAAAAGTGCGTTTTTCGATTTTTACTTTGAAGTATCATATACAACAACAACAACAAACCATCACGCCGTTTCCCCGCAGGGGTAGGCAGAGAGAATGGACCGCCACACTACTCTATCCTGACATACCCCTCTAGTTTCCTCCACAATCATACATCGAGTCATACACGCACGTCGAGTCTTCCGGCTACTGACATGACCAACCTTTAATATTTGATTAATTTGGTCATGCCATGTTTTCCCCGGTCTACCTCGACTCCTTATTCCATTTACATTGTTAACGTATACTTTTTTTAACCATTCTTTCTTCACCCATGTGCTCCATATGTCCGAACCAACGCAGCGATCCTTTCATAATTTTGTTCATAATACCTTCTTTCGCTCTACATTCGTTCCTAATATCAGCATTTGAGATTCTGTTGTACATCGTTCTACCACACATACGTCTTAGGGACCTCATCTCTACCGCATTTATTCTGCTCTCACATTTCTTCTGCCAGTTCTATGCTTTGCTTCCATACATAAGGGTTGGGACCAGGACTCCATTGTGAACAGCCATTTTCGCTTTCATTGATTATATGTTATTTGCAAAACATGAGTATCATATGTTATTTGCATAACATACCTATTTTGAAACACCGGGATTCCTAACAAGTTTACGGGTTAAACACTTATAAATGCAAGGATTAATTGTATCTCAATAGAGACGAAAATGCAAATTGGAAACAGAATATGATGATCGAGGTGTTTACAGGACTTATGATCTGTCATTGGTTGGGTTAAGCGCACGCTTTATGTAATACAACATTCCCCATTCCACATTTTCTCATGACCACCATGTCTGACAATTTTTTTTGGATGTTGTATATATAATATGTTAATCTGTAACACCACCCTTTACATGGTAGTTTCAATCTACACACTAGCGCCATCTATGAAGATTGGATTTTAAACATTAAGCAGAAGATCTTTTTAACGCAATGTGAAAGGCTACCGCCATTATCGTATTGCTAGATATCGACTTATAAATGTGCTAAATTTACCTGAGACGTAAGCTTGATACATCCTCCAGTCGAAAAGTTCGTCTTCTTCTTCGGGAGCGAAGAGACTCTCGAGCAAGGCCACGGGTCCGGCTCTGTGGAGGCGCTCCACCAGCTCCCACGCACCGGCGCCACCCGCCGCCCGCGGCAGCACGCACGCCCCGCCGGCGCCCCCTTCCTTGGAGCCCATGCGGCTCAACCAGTCATGAGCCCCGCTCACGCTCCTCAGGTAGCGGGGCCGTTGGAAGAATATGTTGCTAGATGGACCTACCCCCCTGGGTAACTGCCTACCGCTCAACAGGCATCGGCGGTATCTCTCGTTTCGGCGAGCTCTTTTGTTTGTTCTTTTTTCAAATTCACTAATGCACTGAATCTCTGAGGAGTGCGCGTCTTTTATTCGTTTGTCAACTGTGTGATTTCGTATTTGTCTTAGAAATCTGTGTTTGAATTTACAGAAATGCAGACATTTACAGCGGTTTTTCTTTAAAGGATCTATGTTATCAGAGTAAAAAATCACTCGGTTTAATTAGGCTTTTTATGTTTTTATAATCAAACTCTGTACACTTCGTTGTATTTTTTTTTTATTGAAATCCTGTTTGTATAACGATATTTGTATAATCTTTAGCCGCGTGCGAACCCACAACCGTGAAAAACAGTCCTCGGATACAAGAGACAGCCAATTATGTTGATGATTTGAATAAAGAATTGTACGTCCTGATTATCAACGAATGCTTATTCACTTTATTATTTTAAATGGCAATCATGATCTTAAAATAATGAATATCACTATTACACTGATTGATGCGTTCTATATTCATTAAATCACATTACTTCTCTCAGGTATCTTGGCATGAATGGATATCGGATGTCACAGTTGAATCGGTCTTTATCTTGAAGCGGTTGATTCCGATTTCACGAGTCAGTTATAAGATCAAGTTCTCGAGTGTCACACACTTCACCTTAAATCATTTCCTTGTTAATTGTATTCAACAAGACGGACACGTTTTGTTCATAGTCACTTCACATACAAGTATTTTATATAAATCAGAGATTAACAATTTTATATTTCAATAAATATTTAAGTCTCTGCAAATTTAACATAAAATTATGGTGATTTGAATGATTTTGTATGTTTCCTATCCATTTCAACTTACATTTAAATCTTTATCGAATTTTGTGCTATTTACATACTACGAGTATATCATCAATTGATAAATTAAAATATGAGTATGATGATTTTAAAGTGACATTTTAATATGTTCGGTTTTGAATGCCAATTTATTGTAGAATAAATTTAAATTAATAGTAAAATTTATATAAAAATTGTAATATTTAATAATATTTCATATCACACTCAGAGCATAGGTTTCCAATCTTTTCTGGGCCACCGCCCCCTTTACAAGAAAAATGAACGTTCAACGCCCCCCTCCCATAAAAGTTCTTCCAAATATTTGAATATGGGAAAATGATTACAATACATACAATAACAAAATAAATCGATATTTAAGTTTAATTTCCTTTATTAGCGTTTTTTTTGTCTTTTTAAAGTATATTTTTTTATCTGTCCACGCTCTCTATTTTTTCTGGGACTTCTACTGCCCCTCTGAAAGTCTCAAACGCCCACAAGGGGGCGTTATCGCCCACTTTGAGAACCTAGGTTTTAGAGGAAGAAACGAAAAACGACTTTATATCTAAAAAAAATTGATACTAACTAACCATCAAGCCGTCTCTCCGAAGGGTTAGGCAGAAAGAATGGACTGCCACACTTTAATCGATGCTGCAGTCCATCCTTCTCTTTTCGCTCCGCGAGAAACACAGTGTGATGGGTTGCGAACCTCAACGATTTATTTTTGATTCATACGAAAACTTAATTACGGAGTTCCACGGTGTAAATGCCTTAAGTTTATCAAAAAGAAAATGATTGTTTTTTATTGAATAAATTGATTTATTATAATAGCTTTTGTAAAAATGTTATGTTTTATGTAATATTTTACTTGACATTTAGATTCACAAAATATAATTTAACTTCTAGAAAACAGACATCTTTATTAATATTAGTTATTAAATGTGGAATTCTGCATCATTGTTCTTGAAACAATAATTCAATTTTTAGAAATTGAAACAATATCCTACAAATATTTTGAAATGTGTAGTGATAACGCAGCACCGTAACGCGTGGATTTTTTTTTGCACAGTATGAGAAATTGATGTTTGTATTGTGATTGGATTTTTGAATGTGATTTGTTCAAAATACGCATTACACACTTGTTAATCTTGCGACGTTTCCTGATTACTTTATTCATATTCTTAACATAATTTTAAATCGTACATATTACTATCGTTTGACGAGTAACCTTCAAAAGTCATTCAATACATTCTTCATACTGACACTCAAATAACTCAAAACTAATATCCTGAAATCTACATTAAAAACATTTTTATAGTAAAAGGATTTATTTGCGAAATTTGCAAATTTGCTTATTTTAAGATTATGAAGAAACAATCTATGATAGAATATCTAATGGTGAAGTAAGAAATGAATTATAGGCGGATGAATGCGTGATAAATAAAATTAAGAAAGGGTCACTAAGATGTTTTGGACATATGGAAAGAAATGGATGAGGGAAGAATGGTTAAAAATATATACACAAGTAGTGTGAATGGAAAAAGAAGTCGAAGAAGGCTAAGGAAGACATGGCATGACCAAATTAATCAATTACTGAAAGGCAGCCATGTTCGAAGTAGGTACAATCCACAAGCGCGCATGTCACGATTTGTGAATATAGAAGAGTCGCGAGAGTTATGTCAGGATAGAATAATGCCTCTGGTGATGCCGGTGGGCAGAGCAATCAAACTGCTGAACATGATCGCTTCGGAGATCGATGTCTTTTATATTCGTGAAAGTACGTTCAGAAGACAAATACTCTTGACTTTGAAGAGTATCTTGTATTCCTAATGTCGAACCATTTCTCATGCGTTCCAGGTATTATATACTCGTATTTATTATATTTTACCTGTTCTCAATAGATGTATTAAACTGTAATAATTGTTTGTAATATCTTTTGAGAATATAAACTGATTTGATTGATTGATTGATTGAATATGGCAATCCATCATCTCTACCTACCCCGCCGGGGAAACGGCGTGATGATTAGTTAGTTAGTTAGTTGAAACATTTTTTTACATTCATTTTAAGTACTGGTTATGACATTTTTC
Source organism: Lepidostoma basale (assembly GCA_022606425.2). Lineage (NCBI taxonomy): Eukaryota > Metazoa > Arthropoda > Insecta > Trichoptera > Lepidostomatidae > Lepidostoma > Lepidostoma basale. The sequence goes on along the minus strand of JAHDVF020001001.1, from coordinate 2,431,830 downwards.
TAAATAGACTACGAATATTTTAAACACATTTAAAGCTTAATTTTAAATATTAGATTAAATCAGAAACACAAGCAAGAATGCTCTGTAATATGATATTTGAAGTATTTGCCTCTTGCATTTTCTCATATACATACAAAAAAAATGTCAATCTCCAAAGTGATCACGTTTAGTAATTTGATTATTCTGCCTACTAGCATCAACAGAGGCATGTTGATTTTGCAGGCTGGGAGATCAAATAACCTATACCAACGATACCCATCTAAAAATAATGATGAGTATTCTCCGAGATAGCGGATATATAAATACTCGTATACTCAGGACCCATATAATTGCTTTTATAGCGTTGTAGCGTTCGTATATGTTTTGATTTAAGGGGCTCGATCTTATCGTTTTCGTAATATATTCACTCAAGCCATTCCCTGTTTTGCCCCGGACTGAGTTCTAGGTATCAAATGGGCTTCAAAAAAACTATGAACTGGCAGAACAACTTTGACTAAATAAAAAAATGAATCGTGTTTTTTTTACAGCTTCGCTTCTCTTTATTCTGATTCGCTACAGTATACATCCTAAACGCTTGGGATTTTTTATTTTATTATTGGAACAAAATATTTTGTACAGTTTTGTGCTAGTGCTCTGAGGTAAACAATTATTTATAATGGTGATTGGATTGAATGATATCAGGTTCTTGATTCATATGAATTGTTATGTCAGTAAAGGTTAGACTTATTGATAAACATTTTTTTGACATAAGCGCCACAGAAATAAAAATGCTCATATGACAGACAAGTGGATATGTGTCGAAAAAGAAGATAACTATTAAACATATTTTAAATTAGTCCTATAAATATTATTCATTAATCTATAACATTTTACAGTTGGAATCCGTAGTCTAAAACTATCGGTGAACATAATGTAAAATTTTGATATTCAGCAGAAATTCGTTGTAAAAAATTTAAATAAAAATATATGTAAAATCTATAAAATATGTATTAAGATTTGACTACTCTCTCATTTCCAGTCGTATCTTAATTATCGTGTGGAATAAAAAAAACTATATATTATTGTACAATATATGGAAAATTTTACCATAACTTTCATTTTAATTCAAATCCTTTCACTTTAATATTTATATAAATTAATAGTTTTTTTATACTGTTCATGGTTATTTAAAATGTTTTTATATAATTAAAATAAATTGTTTCATATCTAATATTGCGGATACTAAGGCAGACGTTATTTTAAAAATGATGTAAAACTCCCAATTAAATATACGTAATATTAATGACAACGTCTGGAAGGATATGAATGAAAATGTCTCTTTTGTATAAATTTTATTATATTTTATGAAAACGACATGTTTCGCCTTGCTGAGGTATTATCACATAATATTTGATAACTTCTTTGCAAGGCGAAACATGTCTCTCCTTAAAAATATAATGAATCATTAAAAAACGTTCAATTTATTAGATATACTCTCTACAATAGTCGCCTTCACTTTGGGTTGTGGATTAATATTTTAATAAACATAACTGCACTTTGTATTTTTACAATACTTTTTTACACGTTTTACAGATTGTTTCGGTTGTGATCGAACCTTTTTCGATGTACAATTTTAAAATGTCTGTAAAAAGTGTTGTAAAAATACTAAATGTAATTTTATATATCGCCTCTTTGCGAGAATAACGTGACATTTCGAAAAAAGTGGGTTTTTTATTCGATAATCTATTTAACTTTATTTTCTACAAAAACATGGTATTTTTAAAGTGAAAAACAGAGAATTTATGAGGGAAAGAGACAACACAACAGTGGTATATTGTTGTCCCGTTGTCTCTTTCAGACGGGTATCTTGTTTCATTTTTTAATTTTTTAGTTTTTTCGAGATAACACGTTATTCTAGCAAAGAGGCGATATATTCTAAAAACATTGAAATACTTTCGTTATTTTATTTATATTTGGTGATAATTGAATGTAGTAATAATATTTTTCTACTATAAGCTGAAAATACCAGCTTTTATTTTGCTAGTCAGTAAATCATTTTAATTTGAGTCCATCTACTTTAGTTTTACAATGTGTATGGAATAATTAGGTTTACACACGTTGAATGATTATTAAATCTCCCGACAGAGTGCGACTCTACTGTTTCTGTTACAACTAACGGCCTCGTAGTACCTACACAATTCAAGTACTACTCTCACGTATGACCGTAACTACTGATACAATCTTGTATAGGTACCTGTCTAATCTAATATATATGTATTATATACGTTTAACATGAACACGTTTGATACGCACGCATTTTTATGTGTTTACCTGTAAACCCTGCCATACGCAATACGAATACATAATGTTGTTGTGATCATACATTTTAGAGTAATTTTTATTGTGCTTAAAAAAACATGAACTAACTAACCAACATACCGTCTATCCGAAGGGATAGGCAGAAAGAATGGACCACCACACTGTTCTTTCTTGGCATACTTTTCGCTTCGTCAACATTCATTCATCGTGTCATGCACGCCCTTCTATTAAAAGATCTTATTTATTTGATCGTGCCATGTTTTTCTCGGTCTTCCTCTATTTCTTGTTTCGTTTACATCGTTCACATATACTTTCTTTACCATTATTTTCTCAATCATTATTTCTATGTATCCAAACTGTCTTAGTGACCCTTTAATTATTTTGTTCATAACACTCTCATTTTCACTGCATTTGCATTTGATATTTTTATGATATTTTCTATATTCGCATTCACTTAGTCTTAAGAAACAAATATTCACACACAATAATTGTGACAATAATCACAATTTTATATTTATTGTTTCTTGAACAATGATATAAAACTCCATATTAATTAATTAATACGAATGAGTACGTCAGTTTTCTAGAATATTTATTATATTCTATGAGAATGATATGTTTCGCCCTTCTAAGGCATTATCAAATGTTTGATAATGCCTTAGAAGGGCGAAACATGTCATTCCCATAAAATAAATAAGTCTTCTAGAAAACTGACGTTTTCATTCGTATTAATTAACAATTTTATATCTATACTTAGGCCATTTAAATTAACTTTGTTTAAATAATAATTAAATAAAACAATGTTTTTGAACTACTTCCACACAAAAGTGGAAGTAGTTAAAAAAACGTCTTTTTTTTCATTATTATTTAAAATGAACTTCCATCAAGAGATTTCAGTAAAATCATTTGTTAACTTTGTTTAATCCACTATTTATTAAAACATATTTTAAAAAAAACACGCTCTGTTTTCGCTGTTTCGCTAATAAATATTTTAAAAAATACGACGTGTTTCGGAGGATACCTCCATCTTCAGGTGTAATAACATATTTAGAAAATTATATTTTTACGCCTGAAGATGGAGGTATCGAGGCATGTCGTGTTTTTTTAATATTTATTAATAAATAGTGGATTAAACAAAGTTATTTGCAATTTCCTACGTATATTACTATGGAATTCCACGGTGTTTTATGCCTTAGCGTTCAACGAGTTAATTTTATATCCCCTTAGAAGAGCAGAAATGAAAAAATCATTACCATCAATCGTGAGTAGACCCCTTAGAGACAAGATACCTAACGGAGAGATTCTCAGAACCTGTAATATTGGTAATATGATGATAATTAGTATATAGCTATTTTCGTGAAAGATTTACCTCTATGGCCCTCGCTAATGCACCTACGATAATGTATGAATGCGAGTGTAATACATTTGTCATGTAGTTTATTCTCTGCGTTTACCTTGAGGGCCGGATGTATTGTTAATAAATTATGACTCATAATAAATACTCATAACTTTAGCCTTATAAGAAATTTTAAAAGTACGTTTTTTGATAATTTTCCTGTGTTTTAATAGGAAATGTAATATTTATTATTTATCCTCAATCGCGTTAAGATTAGATATAATTTGATTGCATTTTGAAGGTGGTATGATTAATTTATACGTCCATTTTGATTTATATTGTTTTTAAATATAGTCACAATCCGATGTGTTTTTTTTTGTAAGGAATTATCCTTATTTGTGTTAGAGATAATTAATTTAATTGGTGACATGATTTAAGATAACGTTTTTATTAGAGCACGCAAATTGTATCCGTTTTAAATTTTCACTTTATTTATTTACACTTTTTATAATTATGTTTTTATACCAAAATATTTACGCGTTTATGTTTTCGTCCGAATTCCATCAAATCACAAAAAAACAAGTGCTAACTTCGGATATGATATTTTTTTTAATGTTTTCAATATAATTTTTATTTTATTTTATATTTTCGTTATTCAAAACCCTAGTTTTATTGTCCGACACCTGTGTATAAATAAAGCATGGAACTGACAAAATAAGGGGGAATATAAAAAAAATACGATGGAAATTAGATCTCTTAGACGAAGATGAACAAAATAATGAAATGATCATTAAGATGATATAGAGTGATTGACGAAAGAATAATAATTAATATATACGTTTTAAGGATGTAAATGGATTATGAAATAGAGTCTGAGGAAAACGTGGCACGATCATATATATATTTTTAAATAGTCCTGAAAAAAGTTATGCGTGCACGACGCAATGTATGAATTTTAAGGAGACGAAAGAAGTCCATCAAAAGTTTTAATATATTTTAAGTGAATGACATTTGATAGTGCCTTAGACCAGGGGTGGCGACCCACTTTTTTGCAAGTGAGTCAAATTCATATACTCGTAAAATAAAATAAATGTGCTGGTTTTCATAAAAATGAAAATCGTGACATATTTTTATTTCAGTAGAATTCGGCGGCGACCTTTCTTTTTATTAGCCCATAAACGACTTCCATCCAGTAAAATTCGGCAGCGACCAACTCTATTTTTCGGACTATTGACCGGATGGCGCTGATGAGCTAAAAAAAAGGTCGCTGACGAAAAATATCCCTGAAAACGACCCAGAATTCGGTTTCGTATTTCTCCCGCGGGCCCCAATATTTCTCTTGTGGTCACGCGGTTACCCGCCGGTCCGTCGTTTGCCATCCCTGCCATCCCACAGGTGAAACACACCATTCGTATAAAATATACTAAAACTTCTAGAAAACAAACATTTTCATTCCTATTAATTATTTAATATGGAGTTTTACATCATTGTTCAAGAAACAATAAATTGCGATAATATTCTACTTAAATTGTAAATATTTTAGAATTACGTTGATCTTTATCACACCTTAATTGCTGAATAGACTAGACACTACTAGTTTTTTCTTCAGTTTTTTTTCACATAAACTTGTTTAAATTTAAATAGTCGGATTTATTGGTATCATTCGTGAGCAGTTTCTCCGATACAACGAAGAGTTCGGGTTTTATTTGTATTATTTTTATTATACCATGTGCTACGTGAATCAACTTTCATTTTATATGATATCGAACATCCGGTCGATAGAGTATTCTTATTTTAAAATTGATTTTGGCATCATTAACGCTACTCTTCTAATTTAACAGTTAATAATGTTGAAGTATCATAGTGTTTCGGCCAAAACAATGGACTATTTTAAAGAAATCTAGTTCACTAACTAACTAACCATCACGCCGTCTCTCCGAAAGGGTATACAGAAAGAATTGACTGCCACACTTTAACCGATGCGGCACTCCATTCTTCGCTTTTCGCCCCCGCGAGAGACGCGGTGTGATGGGTTGCGAACCTTATCGCCACCAATAGGCATCTCCCGCGCATACTTCGATCGTTCAACATCCACAAAATAAATCTAAAACAAATAATATAAAATACAATGATATAAAATAAAATAAAATAAAAATAATTGAACAACATAATGTTCTTTTAGATGGTACACGTGTTGTCAGACGTTATTTAATTTATATTCCACGTATCCACTGTTTTTTTTTTGTAATTAACTGTAATAAGGCACTTAAAACAATCCAACACCAGCAAGAATTGGAACAAATGAAAAAAATATTTTTACACCTCTCAAAATTCTTTATATAAACGAAAAAACTTATATGATTTTAACATTTAAACAGAAAAAACATAATATGTGTCACAACTAACTATAATAAAGTGCGGCAAAAATCAAATTGACCAAAACAATTCACTTATACACGAAATATTTCCAAATTTACGGGAGCATCACATGAACCAAACCAAATTTTTAAAATCAGAATCTAGATCACTTTGTATCAAAATTAAGTATTTGATACATATGTTTGTATATTTACCGGTTTTGATTAAGAATAAAATTGAATTGAAAAGTAACAAAACATAATATTAACATCGTCACTTTTTTGTTGTTTAACCGCATTTTAGTTCGAATCATAAATCCACATATTTTATCCGCTTCTATACATTTCAACACGTATGAACTTTAATTTATTGCATCGTAAAAATTGTTTTGTAAAATATATGTCAAATGTGTACCTATATTATCTGGGAGATTTTTATTTTGTGGTCGTTTTTCTTTCGCGTCTAACCGAGCGTTGAATTCTTTTGTTCTCAGTGTTGGTAATGTTTTGGTTAAAGGTTTTGAATAACTGTTAACATTTGAATTACTGTGTGTTACTGTACCTGCAAGTCCATCATTCAAATTCGCTTATTTAATTCTCAAAGTATTATGATTCAAGCGTATGTATAAAATGAATAAAAAAACAGGTATTAAAAAATGACATTTGATGATGCCATAGAAAGGCGAAACATGTCATTTCTATCAATTATAATGAAACTTGTAAAAAAAGACACTTGTATTAATTACGTAAATGGCCATTAAAATTAGGTTGATTTACCGTGATTAACGAATTTAATTTAAGGAGACCGAGGAAAACGTGGCACGATCAAATAAATCAAATATTCAATGTTGGCCATGTGAGGAGTCAGAGAAATCGACGCGCGTGCATGACACGATTTATGAATGTTGAGGAAGCGAGAGAAATATGTCAGGAAAGAGAAGTGTGGCAGTCCATTATTTCTGCCTACCCCTTCGGGGAGACGGCGTGATGGTTAGTTAGTTAGTTAGAAATTGCCAAAATTGCAACCACAATGTTTTAAAATTGCTGAAAGATTACTTATATTTCTTCTATGTTCGCCATACTTTGTGTTTCTTTTTTCTTTTTTTATATACTTTTTATATATAACACTAACATTAAAAAAATACATATCAGACATGTTTCGGACAACCAGTCCTTCTTCAGTGATACATATTATAAAGATACATATTTAAAATTGTTTATAAATATGATCAGTTTTGACAGATGTTAAAAAGATTTATTTTAAACGTTCTAAAATAAATCTTTATAACATCTGTCAAAATTGATCATATTTGTAAACAATTTTGTAATATTTTAATTATATATCTTTATAATATGTATCACTGAAGAAGAACTGGTTGTCTGAAACATGTCTGATAAATAATATAATTTTTTTTTAATGTTAGTGTTTTATATACAAAGTATATAAAAAAGAAAAAGACAGATTAATTATATGTTTAAATAATGAATCCATATTAATAATCTTTATTAAATCGTGGGACTGAATTCCCAATGGCTCCACACGCTTCGCATGTTTGCCAGCAGACAAACAAATGAACAGACGATTGACAATTTCACAGTTAATGAATCAATCGACTGCGTCAATTTTCTTAAATAACAATTTTCATCATTCGTAGTCAATGAAATCACAAATACCAATCGGTTTATTTGACTTTGTAAAATATTTATTAGTTGAATCAACGAGAAATATAACAATCAATTAGTTGAGTCGTCTTAAATATTTCAATCAAAATTCAAAATCGATCAATACCTCGGCTTAAGAGTTGTTTCACAGGATACCACACGGATGTTTGGTTTATTACCTTGAAGACAAACGAAGTACGATAGTCGGCTATTCAACTTTTTGTTTATAATGATGAAAGTTTTAGTCAAAATTTCGCAACCTTCCATTTGTCAGAAATATCTATATATTCACAATAATTTCATGTGACAAAATGTCGATTGCTTAGTAATATCGAATAAATTATCAAAGAGAGATTTAATTGTTTTTAAATATTTTAGAAATCTGCACATTACGGTATGTATTCTATTAATTTTGAACTCTACATATAAATGTCACATATCACTACGTGTTCAAAGATTTTCACAAAATGAGAAATTTTCTTTTTTTTTTCGTTTAAAACTAATTACCCAACGCCTTTTCAAATATTCATTATTCGAATTCTGCGTAATTACCGTTTTTTTGTAGTCAACAGTTAACTCGAATGTTGCGACTCTCACTTTACAAGATTGTTCCAAAAAAGCGCCCTAAATGCATTTTTAACTGCATTGACCTTCTTTCTTCGAGTAAGTACTTGAGTACCTACATATATACCATAGTACCTACCTTAAATCGCGTTTCATTCTTGCTAAGATTTTTACTCTCACCTCTCGAACGATTAAATGTTTTCTTTGGATTCACTGTATTTAATAAATAACTGAGGTAAACGGCGATAACTTGAAAATGGCTGTTTAATATCCATTTGCAATGATAATCAAACTATATATAAAACATCTTATATGTTTTTCTTCTTCTTCTGCTTTATTTAGGACTGTGTCCTGTTATTTCTCGGAGCCTGTTCCCGGGATGCAGATATCCAACTGTCTCGCCATCTTTTAGGTGGTCTTCCTGCAGGTCGATTTCCTGTTGGTACTTTATTTGCGGCTATATTTAATACTCTTTCAGAACATGCTCTTTCCTCATGATCTCTCCAGTAGCGTCTTCTCAGACTTCCCCATCGCACGACATCTTCTACATTGCAGATCTTTCTTATTTCAGAATTTCTTATTCTGTCTCGGAGTGTCGTTCCCGCAACGGATCGGAGAGTCTTCATTTCTGTGGTTCTTTGGAGATTTTTTGTTCTGATGGTGTCAGCTCTCGTTTCTATTCCATATGTCATTATAGGACGTGGGCTGGTCGTGCAACACTATGAGGGGGAGTCTGGATGGATCCATTCTCCTCACGTGTGCATACCAGTATCTTCTCTGTTGCCTTTCTTACCTAACCTCGCATATCTCCCTTATCCTTGACTTATAATTTTATCTCGTAGTGTCTTGCCAGATATGTTTCTGAACGTCTTCATTTCTGACACTCTGAGCGCATTTTTTGTGATTTTGGTGTCCGCCCGACACTCGATCCCATATGTCATGATGGGTCGCACACAAATCTTTTAAATCCTTACTTTGCTGCTGATCTTCATGTCAGGGTTTTTTTCTTTCATATCCCATACATTAAAATAATATTTTAACCAAAAATATGTATTTTATACTTCATTTCCTTTTTTTATCCCTTTCTTAAGAGAGTAATTTTCTTGCTTAGCGAGCATTCAATCAAAATTGTAAGTACGCACTTATGCTCTTTGGTATTAACGCTCTTTACATCTGATTCACAGTGGTATCTCTGACATTGAACGTATGTAAAACAGGCCATTGTTAGCCCTTTTACTTGTGTGGAAATAGATCGGTATTCACGATTCTTTTCAATGTGATGCTTTCGAATGATTTCTCTCATTGTGTCCACATGTTCATTAGATTTCTTAGCCACGCTTATGCTTAAGATGCTTACTCACTCGACGTATCTTAAATGCGTATAATTGACTATACGAACGCAGATTTACGATTTTGGTATCATAGAAATGTCGTAGCTATTATACTGACCCAATTCACTACACTTTGGCATGTCACTATGCCTATTTTAGTTTATTTAATTCGCCTTCATTATATATTTTTAAACAAAAGTACATTAATCTAAAAATGTTATTCCCTTAAAAATTATACGTTCTTTATAAAGGTTTTTTTTTAGTTTTTAACCATTATTTTCAACTATCTCTATAAACATATTTATTATTATTTTATGCATCCATTATATCATATTGCATTTTTTTTAAGAATAATTCAACATAAATAATACTGAAATATCTTTATTTCAGTAAAATTCATTTAAAATAATAACAAAATAAAACGATGTTTTTTTATGACTACTCTTTATTTCGACCGGTTTCTCCAGGCTCAATGGCATCTACAGACTGATTGTCGATACCAACGAGCCTGATGAAAGCGGTCACCTTTAAAAACATCTTATTGAATTATTATTGCATTTATTTTTCAAATTGATATTTTGATTAACACGAATTCATTACTACCTGAAATTATATAGTTATAGTATAAACTAAATCAGCAACAACAACAACAAACCATCACGCCGCTTCTCCGGAGGGATAGGCGGAGAAAATGGACCACCATCTTGATAAACGTTTAGTCTCCTCCACATTCATACAGAGAGTCATATACACGCGTTGATTCTTCCGATTTCTAACATAGACGTCTTTTTAAATTAGATTAATTTGGTAATTCGTTATTTTTCTCGGTCTTCTTCGACTCCGTACTCCATTCACATTGTTAACGCATACTTCAAATAAATCACCGAAATGTTAAAATCAAACGAAGACCTTTGGAAAGTAATTAAGTGCTGTAAATCTTTAGAAGTTAATGTTTTTTAAATGGCAACGTTCTATTGGGATTCGCCATTAATTAAACTTGAAATAAGACAGCGCCAAAACAGAAAGTGGCGAATTTTTTTGACAAAAGTGAAATGAGAAGTGAGTCAATGTCGAAGTCAGAACGGATCGCGATTTCGTAAAGCCGGTACCACTTTCGGTCATAATAAATGACTGTAATGATATTTAAGATGCCGACGAACTCGCTGGCCGAAATTTCACCATTTGTTCCACTTTCTTAATTTATAATTCGTTGATAGACGCCGGCCTGCACTGTACCCAGGTCTTGAATCGATCTGTGTACTTGCTACACGTTGTACCGGTATTATTTGGGTTAAACTTGGGTCCAATCTCCGATACGTGCAACATCTTTTTAGGGTACGGCCACACCGAAGCGTTTCGTTTGGTGACTCGCTTACTGTCTGTCCGAAAATAACAGAGACTGATTTAACTCTTTAACAACAAATAAAGACCGATGTTACACAGCAATTTTATTCCATTTTGAAATATCTTTATACCTTTCTTTCTTTTTTAAAAATAAAGTTTAACCGTAAATTTATAATACGTGGTTGCTATCTAGTATCTACCTATCACATGTCATGTGAATTAATAACTAAAACGTTGTATACAGTAGTTGGGTTCAAATAACATGTTATATATTGTACCAGAAATGTGGAAAGCAACGGGAAACTATCACATTAAAGTCCCAAGTGACACCCCAAGAACCAGCAAAGACGTTATATTTTGCTGCAAACCAAAACTTTCGCATTCGCTTTCGATTATTTTAGCATCATGTTTTTTTTTTTAAGAAATTATTATTAGTATCGTGAGAAGACTCTTATTATTGATACCCCACTATTTTGGACATGAGTTTTTTTAAACACTATTTATGCCACGAGTTCTTTTAAACATTATTTTAACCAGGAAATATACTTATTGTAGTTTGTGAAAAATTATTCATAAAATTACTTTACGTTTGGTATTATATATTTATTCGTTACTCGGCCTTTGCATATCGAAGCATTTTGCCCCTATTTAACTTATTGTTTTTTCATTTAAATCTCCAAGACTGCCCAGTTGGATTTGATTGTAGGAACATATGGCTTAATCACTCTCAACCAAGCATCCCAGAACAGTCAATGTTATTATGAAATATGTTTAACAGCAAAGTGAAGTAAGCCAAGAAATCCCTTTATTCCACCGCAAGTAAAATTGCGACACGCGTTGTAAAAATTTATCTCAAGGTAAAGTACCCATTTTCGTTTTATTACACTATGTTAAGATCGCCCTATTTGTTTTTAAAAAATCATACATGATATGATTATACTAGAATCAAATATATTTCGACTAAATAGATATAAAATCGATATTCCCTGATGGTGGAGAGGGTGCAGAAAAAAATTCTGCGATACTTCTATCTTAGGGAGTATGGATATTACCCGTGGCTCTTTCCAACTGATTTCTTGCTAGGGATGCTAGGCTACCAGTCACTCGAGAGGAGACGAGACATTCACTTGGGTGTCCATTTCTTTCGACTGATAAGCGGTTGTATACACAACTCAGAAATCCTGAGTGATGTAGGTCTGTTCGTCCCTGATAATTATCTTCGACAAAGGGGCCATAGATTGTTTTATCTCCCACGATGCAGAACCAACCTGCCACTGGTTATGCCGGTAGGTAGAGCAATATCTTTGCTTAATCGTATCACCTCGGAGTTTGACATATTTTGTGATACTTTGGCTCATCTGAGGGAAGTACTATCTTTATTATAATTGTATGGTATATATTTGTTTTAATTTGTCATGCATCTTATGTTTCTCGCTCTTTTTATTAATCTATTAACTAACTAACTAACTAACCATCACGCCATCTCCCTGAAAGGGTAGGCAGAAAGAATGGACTGTCACACTTTTACTGATGCGGCACTCTATCCTTCTCTTTTCGCTCCGCGGAAGACGCGGTGTGATGGGTTGCGAACCTCATCGCCACCAATAGGCATCTCCCGCGCACACTCTGATCGTACAACACCCACAAAATAAATCTAAAATAAATAGTATAAAATACAATGATATAAAATAAAATAACAAAAAAATAAAATTTAACACAAAATGTTCTTTTTAGATGGTGCACATTTTGTCTATTTAATTTATGTTCCACGAATCCGTCGTTTTTTTAATTTAGCACATAATGTAATAACACATAATGTTTTTTTCGATGTTGCACATGTTGACATGGACGATCCGGACTTTTGTGTTTATTTAATTTATGTTCAACGTATCCACCGTTTTTTTTAATTAGCTGTAATTAGGCACTTATCCAGCAAGAACTTTGAAATAATATTGAAGGAATTATTCAAATTGTCATTGGAACAAATGAAAAATTTATTTTTACACCTGTCAAAATTCTTTATAAAAACGATAAAACTAATATAATTTTAACAGCAAAACAGTACAAACGTATTACGTGTCACAATTAACTATTATAAAGTGCGGCAACAGTTAAATTGACCAAAACAATTCACTTATGCGCGAAATATCTCCAAATTAACAGGAGCACCACATGAACCAAACCATATATAATTAATCTATTATGTATTACTTATTATTGTGTATCTCTAACTTGTATCTTTAGTGTATCGGAAAAAAAATTCTGTAATGCTATAGATATGTTTAAAATAAATAAATGAAATAAAATAACCAAACGCTTCATATTTAACCGCGGTATGATTATTATAATTGATGTCAACTAGTTTCGCTTGTACCCATGCTTCTTCAGGGCGATGTAAAAACTGAGTTAACTATTTATTATATCGCCCAGGTGAAGCTTGGGTACAAGCGAAACTAGTTAGCAATTATTACAATAATAACTATACCGTGATTAAATACGAAGTATTTTACTATTTTATATCTATTCATTTTAAATGTCTAACCACAAAGTGAGTGCCTTATTTGATTATTTAAATATTTTTCATATAAAAAATTATGTTTAAATGAAAATTTGATTATTTTATTATTGTATCTGTGGTGTAAAAAAATAAAAAAATATTCTTAATACATAAGTACATAACGAATAATGCATTATTATAGAGTATATTAACCCTATTTTATAATGTAGAAACGTAAAAAAACGAAGAAAAAAATAGCTTTTGATTATAAACATATTATAATATTATATGCAATTTTAGTGTCATATTATTTAAAACCTTGCATCTAATTTCTTAAAATTCTGATAATATCACATTTAAAATAATAATATTCTCAAAAGAAAATCTTGTATGGAGTTCATTTTAATTAATGAAAAATATATATATAATATATTTTTAGTTTTATTCGACTTATTATTTTAGCTTCGACCGGCAGCGAGCTGTCCGAACTAAAAGAACAATTGTAATAAAACTGTTTATGTAAAATAATTTGTATTTTTTTTTTACAATATTTAGAGTAATCGATTAAACAAAATTCGTATCATGTGCGTTTTCCTTACAATAGGAATTCTAATCTATCTTTATTACTGTTAAAATTTATAACACCATTATAATATCAAAATTTATTTTTATTCACTGAGAATGTCGCGACAGCTTTTTCACCAACAGATGTTGGAATCATCAGGTGTTACAAAAAAACTCAAACTTATAACAAAAGTGTTCTTTGTAACACCTGATGATGCCAATATCGGTTGGCGAAACAGCTGACGCGACATTTTCAGTGAATGAAAATAAATTATGATATTATAACTGTTACAAATTTTAACAGTAATAATGTTGAAGTATCATAGTGTTTCGGCCAAAACAATGGACTGTTCAATCTAACTTTAATAAAACACAATTAAAACGTTTTTAAATGTAACTGATATCTGCGAATTCAAATAAATTAAATTGATATATTTTCTTATATTTTATACTTGCAACATATAATTAGTTCAATTAATTAATTTGTATTAATTATAACAAAAGTATTTTATGCTTATAAATAAGATATAGTTACAACTTATATCAAATATGTTTATGTATCAGGATTTTAGCATTTTGGACTGACCAAAAGCTCTTCTACTTTCACACTTTTTTTTCGAATATACTTTCGTACAGTTTGTTTGACTTTCATTGTTACAAAAAATATTTTCACTTGCATCCGAGACCTTCATACTTTCTCAGAAAGAATAGCACGACTTTGGTATCTGATGATATTTATCTGTTGTGGCTTAAATCCCCGATATATAATACTTATCGGTCGGTGCATGTGGTTCCATGCCATATAAGTAATACATATTTTTGTATACTCGTATATACGAGTATACATTTTTTGTTTGTTTTATACGGCCTCCTACGCAGTGTTGTGTGACAATGAAAAAAGATTGGTTTTATTTAAAAATCCGCTAGCTGGTTCCGGCTTTTCACAGTTCGTGTATGCACGATACATTTATATTGTCATTTTGGCATTACTTTAGATGGCATCATGAATAGCTAATTAAACACAAGCTTATTATAGTCTGTTTTATTTAAATATTTATCTCAATTTTATATTAAAAGTGCATGTTTATACGTAGAATTTACTGCTGTAAGTTACATAACTAATCAATGCGAATGAACACGATTTTTTTCTAGATATTATATAATATTATTATATAATCGAGAGAAATATGTTACGAAAGAAAAGGCAGTCCATTATTTCTGCCTACCCCTTCGGAGAGACGGCGTGATGGTTAATTAGTTAGTTATATCATATTAAAACTTTTTTTTCGTATTCATTATTTAATTAATAGTTTTATTTCATTGTTAAGAAACAATATTGAAAGCAAAGACATTACTAATGTGGAATTCCATAGTAATACACTGAGAAAATTTAAAATAACCTTGATTATTATCCACATAATATTTAAAAAATACGACGTGTTTCGGAGGATTTTTCTTCAGGTGTAAATATAAAAATATATAAATATTTTAATTATATTATATATTTACAACTGAAGATGGAGATATCATCCGAAACATGTCGTATTTTTTTAAATATTTTGTGTATAAAAAACAAAGTTATTTTCAATTATCTAAGTGAAACAATAAATAAGTCTGTCGATGCCAGCGAGCCTGGCGAAACCGGTCGCTGTCTAAATAAAGACAAAAGTGGAAGTAGTTAAAAAACATCGTTTTATTTAATTATTAAATAAATTAGTTAGCTGTTTTTATTTTTTGTTATGCATATTTTATGTATGTATACATTTTTAGTATTATAATTTTAATTTCGTTAAAAAGTTGTCATGATTAATGAAATTTTAAGAAGCAAAGGAAGTTTTTCAGGTAAGAATATTGTGGCGGTTCATTCTTTCTACTCTCGGGAAAACAACGTGATGGTTTGCTAGTTAATTTTGTTTTGAAGTAGTCGTTTTTCGATTTTTTTAGAATTATGTTTCCCGTGCTACTGATTTTCCAATGTTAGGAATTCATTAAATCTCAAGAACAATTGTGAGAAAATATTAACTGGGTATTAATTTTCTAAAGCGTGTGAACCAACACAATTACACACTTTTTACTTACGCCATCGGTAAGCACCGCGTTCGTTTTTGTTGAACCAATGTTCTAAATATGTTTGTTTTAACACAATATGGTGATTTTAAAAATATGTTATGGTCACGCTATTCGACTTGAAGATCACTATAATAGTTCATGCTCGGTGGACTGGTAGTATTGCAATATCACAGAGATGAATCGAAAACTGATTGATGAGGGCAGATTATAATACCCTAAACAGTATATCACATAAACATTGGCGCGAAATAACAGATAAGAACACGATTAATATGAATAAAATCTACTTTCTATATGTTTTATTATATTTTATCGGAATTACTTGTTTCGACTTAATAAGGCATTATCAAATGTATTATCACTGTTAAAATTTATAACATTTATGATATCGCAAGTTATCTTTATTCACTGAGAGTGTCGCGACAGCTGTTTCGCCAACCGATGTTGGCATCGTCAGGTGTTACAAATTACTTTTTTTTAACATCTAATGATGCCAACATCGGTTGGTGAAACAGCTGTCGCGACATTCTCAGTGAATAAAAATAAATTGGATTTCATAACAGTGTTATAAATTTTAACAGTAATAATGTAGAATCATAGTGTTTCAGCCAAAATAAGAGAGTATTTAAATGTATTATCACTTGATAATGCCTTAGAAAGGTGAAACTGTAATAAAACTTCAAGAAAACAGACAATTTCATTTGTATTAATTATTTAATATGGATTTTTACATCGTTGTTGTTTTTCAGTTCTAAATATTTTTTTTATTTCTATGTTGTTAAATTCGTAACAATCGCTTAATTTGCAGTGTGACGTATTAAAATATTATGTATTTTGTTTTAAACCACCAGAGTTCCATCCGTGTAATATAGAAGACTATTTATTTTTCTTGAACAGATGAAACTACATATTAAATATTTTATAGGAATCAAAACGTCTCATTTCTAGAAGTTTTATTATATTTTATGGGAATGTTTGATAATTCCTGCAAAGCAAAACATATCATTTACCTGAAATATAATAATACTACCGCCGTCATTCATATTTGAAAAAATATCATATGTAAATATGCACATGTACCATAAATTAAGACGAAACTATAGGGATGACGGGCGGGAAAAGAAGGATAGATGATGGGATGAACCTCTGGTTAAACCACAACTGATTGGTAGTTTAAAAAAGAAATAGTTAAAAAAACATCGTTTTATTTAATTATTATTGAAAATAATGCTGTTTATAAAAAGTATATAACGACGTCACCATTGTTATTTTTATTATTTTGTATTAATTTTGTTTACAATGTTTACATATATTCTCACGCGTTTGCACGTCTGATTTTGTTGTTTAAATTTCATTCACGACTACCCACATTTTCGATTATCAAATACCTGAATGTAAAAATAATTTCCTTATTTAGATTGTCTCGGACTGTCAATATGAACACGAAAATAAAACGATTAAAAATACGCGTTTCTCATTGAGAAGTTATCTCTTGAAGTTTCATCTAACTTTTAAATTTAGAATGCCACCTTTTTATCTTGTTTGCCGGTCGAAAGTATAAACATATACAATTCAACGTCAATGTATAAGCAAAATTACTTTCAGTACATAACAAGTAGGACATCCATTGTTCTCTTATTATATCCTATTCAAAGGGCACCCACAATTCCAGTTGACAGTACTTAAATTTTGTACCTGTCTTGTGTGGCCAAACAAACTGTACGCCTAATCATGTAAATTAATATATGCTTCAAACCTGTTTATTACTTTTAGACATATTTATTAAACGATTTTTAATTTTTCAATTAGTATATACTAAAAGCAAAAAAAAAACAATTTATGCAATAAATCAAACCCCCGATATTGATAATGTATAATACTACCGAATACTAATTTTTAAACTGTAATCATGATTTATTAATTATTCAGTTAAGTATATGTTTTTTTATTCAATAAATGTTTTTTTTAATTACGGCATGAGTTTGAACAACCTCACACACGTGGAATGTTTCCGAATATATATTTTTTTCTTCTTTGAAATGACGCAAAGCGTTCGATTTTGATTTGAATTTTTAGCCTACATCCACATAAACATATTTTTAATCGCTTAATAATTTTTTAACAAGTATTTTATTCTTGTGATTGACGCAATTGGTTAATTATCTTTTTTTTAATGTTAAGTATTTATTTATATTTTAGTACACGTTAACAACGTTTTACTAGATTTATAACACCGTTTAAACATTAAATACAATATATATTTTTATGTATTTTGTAACTAATTGTTCATTTAGCCAGAGGGTATCAAAAACATTAACAGATCTTAAATAACGGCGGTGTAAGAGGAATTCGTTTGAAAATGAAACATATCAATAGAAACCAGAAGAAAAATGAATAATTTACGTCCAATAATTCACTTTTTCGATATATAATACGTTTATCGTAAATATTGTCGTAAAGAAGCGGAAAAAATATATATTTTAGAGCCATAGAGGGCTCCCTCCGCTTACCCGAAGCTGTTATAGGCGCAGCGGCGCCTTTCGTCAGCTTCACTAGTGCACTCCATAGGCCCGTCCCCGTCCATGCGGGACTTACGTTTAAAAAAAAATATATGTATATTTGCAACCAAGGGGGACCCAGACCACATTTAAGCTACGCTACTCTCCCTCGATGTCCCGCCGTACACACATAGCAATACAACGGCAAAAGAAAATACACAGTAATGTAAAACTCCAAATTAAATATTTAATTACATTCTATAAGCTTTATTATATTTTATTATGACATACATGTATTTCGCCTTGTTTAAAATTACTAAAATATTTTTAAAAAAAAACTCTATTTTATTTTTTAAGAAAATGGACGTTTTGCCTTCAAATTATTGTACAGTAATTGTAGATTTTTTTTAATATTAATGATTTTTACGTATATTATTCAGTACTGGTGCGTATTTATTAAAGTTTTTTTAATTTGTTTATAGCTTCTTTTTTTATATACAAGACAACAGTTAACTTTATATAAATATTTATTTAGAACTTAAAATTGAATACAGTTAAAAAAGATGAAAAGACACAATGTATGAATGTTGAGGAAGCGAGAGAAATATGTCAGGAAAGAAAAGTGTGGCAGTCCATTCATTCTGCCTACCCCTTCGGGGAGACGGCGTGATGGTTAGTTAGTTAAAAAATAATATTCTCAATATAGATAATGCCTTAGAAGGGCGAAACATGTCATTCCATACAAAAAATTCTCCATATAAGGCTGGAATTATCATACAAACATCACATATTTTGATTTTTTCTTTAAATAAATTATTTTCAGGTAATGTTTATCGTTTCCATCAAAAGCAAATATATTTATCCATTTTGCCCCTACAGAAAAAACTGTCTACCGCCCAAACTGTTCTGTCTTCTGCCCACACTCAAATCTGTATGGTCAAGTTCTTATTTATATTTGCCAGAAAGTTATCGACCATTCACCCACACCGTCCCCGCTCTGCCTTTGCTGCAGTTCTGAGGTCAGAAGCGATCCACTAATAATGTAATGTGTATGCGTAATATATTGTATATGAACCGGTGATCTTGAAAATTCTCGGTACGTTGACTCTTCATGAAAGTGTACACAAAGGCTCATTATCCGCATATCATAAGCAATTTAAAGATGAATAACCGATTCAATATCATCCAAGCAATTAGAAACAAATCTAAATTTATATTGCTAAGTCTAAATACATTATTTAGTATTTTTTGACAAAATATTCGCGTTCTCACTATAGAATTCTATAATGACGAATTTTTTATGTTGAGGAAAGCGGAAAAGCTGGGATTTAAAACTGTCATAGTTAATAATTTCAATGTTTTTTTTCTTCTTTTTATAATAATAATAATTAGGCTAATTTGTATAGCGCCGTTTTCGTGAATAGCTCAAGGGCGCTTTTAGTAAAGAAAATAAATAAAATACCGTAAATAACCAACTAAATATTAAAAAAAAATTTATCGTCTGTCAAAACTGAACACATTCATGAATTTTTTTTAATATTTATTTTATTTGTATTATACAATATTTAACTACACTGATGAAGGACTTCTGTGTGCCAGAACATGTTTGTGTTGATAAATAAATAAATTTGTATTTGACGATTTTTTTAATGAATTGAAACGCTGTTTTTTCCACTTTTGTGTTTATTTTTCTCGACATGTTTTGAAGCCTTACACCTTCATCATCGTGAAAACGATATATAATCTCTCTGTTTATGTTGAGAAAAATAAACGCAAAAGTGAAAAAAACAGCGTTTTAATACGTAAAAAAATCTTCATTATGGAATTCCACAGTATTAACGCCTTAAGTTTATCTTAAATTAATTGATTTTTATATTAAGTGAGTTTTTTTACAAAGTAAGAAATATTGTTTAACTAGATATCAATTTAAACCCCATTTTCAATATGTTTCCATTATTTCTACACTTATAATTAAATATTTAACTATAACAACTAACTAATCATCTCGCCATCTCCCCGCAGGGGTAGGTAGAAAGAATGCACCGCAACACTGTTCTTTCCCGACATATTTCTTGATTCCTTAACATTCATACATTGTGTCATGCACCCACGTCACATTATATTCAGATGTTTGTAAACTTTCTATTATTTTTTCATTAACGTTTTTGATTACCCTGATTATTTTTTTCCTTAATGTTACCGTTATTTTTTTATTTTATGTTCTCGTACGGTTTTGACATCAACCCTAGAAATTGCTTTAACTGGATTTGATGTGACAATACTAGATGGTAGATTTTTTCCCAAAAAAAACGTTTCATGACGGAATAACATTTGAATAATTAATTCTAAACCAAAAAAAACGGTTACATTAAAAATGTTAATGGAGTATGTTGATCAAACCAAACAATGTAGCGTTTGTACGTGTATCGATTCTCAAAATGGTACCTACCGTGGCATCAATTACTAGGCCCTTTCTGGTAATATTAAATATAATTAGTTTCATATAGACTCAATCTATCGATTCATATATTTAAAAAAAACAAAATCTGGTTCCATTATATTGAAAAATCAAATGGGCTATCCATTAGATCTTATCAAAGTCTAATGTATAATCTGAATTTAAAATGTTGTTACAATGTTTTATAATTAGTTTTTTTCCCTCACCATTTAGTTGATTTGATTTTTTTATCACGAACAATATATCATGTTATTTGTTGTGTTTGTAAACATAGTATTACATTTTTAGACACATCCTTTCGACAAGTACTTACTTCAGTATCCAATATATATTTTTGCGATCAAATCTTTAGATTTATAGTATAAAATAATTGGCCATATAATTTGAAGTCCTGATTGTTATGTGTTACCCAGTAATTTTAAGATTGAGTATTTCAGTCTGTGATACAATAATTATCGTTAAAATTACTGCCCTTTAGGTACTTTTATTAAATGCTATATCCTACTTGGGGTTAGCAAGATAAGTCCATAAGTTATCGTAATTGGCTTAATCTATCTTTTAAAGAATAACATGAACGTATAATAATTGCTCTAAAGAAAATATGGCTAGTATCGGAACCGGTTGGAAACGTTATACTTTATTGATTACACGAAAAAAAATAGTATATTTATTAGCATTGCATTCGTATTTTTGTTTCTCTATAATTGTCCTCTTCTCTTTATTCTTCTATATTGCCTTAGCATTGATGTTAACCACCCTACATATTTAAACGTAAGTGATACGTTAACTTTGACTGTACCATCTGCGTTATCCCGTATCACGTACGCGCTTGAGAAAAAGTAATGTACCTAAAATAGACAAACTGTTAGGGATACGCGTGTGTGCCAACGACACTTGAGTACAAGTCTTCACAAATATGATAGTTTAACAAGGGTTAGGCGAAGTGTGCGGTCGAGTCTTTGACGTTTCGTAATTTAAAAAAATAAAATGACTATTTATATGATTAAATTTAATTAATTAAAACCTGCTTTTTCGCACGTTTCTCGGAAAATTACCCGAAGGTAGGGCGGTTAAACTCTACGTCAAACAGCAAAACTTAAATTTTGTATTTAACCAGTTTTAAATAAGTCATCGCAGTTTGATATGTTCTGCCTTACTGTCGCATTATTTGAAGTACTAACTAACTAACCATCACCCCGTCTTCCCGAAGGGGTAGGCAAAAACAATGGACCGCCAAGCTGTTCTTTCCAGACATACTCTCTCACTTCTCAACCTTCATGCATCGTGTCATGCACGCGTGTCAATTTCTCCGACTCAGGTGGCCGACATTCAATATTTGATTAATATGATCATACCACGTTTTCCTTGGTCTTATTCTATTACATATTCCATTCATATCGTTTCCTAAACATTCATACGTAGTGTCGTGCATACACGTCGATTTCTCCGACTTCTCACGTGGCCGGTGAAGTAATACTTCGTATTACTAAATGTGTTTTTTTATGATCATGATTTTAAATACTGTTTTTTTTCACCTTTTGAGTTTATATTTCAACGTTGATAAGGTATTATACACTATTTATTGGGAGAAAGATAATGTTTATGTCATTCTCCCTATGATTAAGTAATAATGTATTTGAAACATGTCGAGAAAATATATTTAAAAACATTGTTAAAACTGTTTATTTGTTTCTTGAAGAATGATGTAAATCTCAATATTAAGTAATTAATTTGAATGAAAACATCATATTTCTATAAGTGTTATTATATTTTATGTGAATGGCATGTTTCGCCTGTCTAAGGCATTTTCAAACGATCATAAAACTTCGAGAAAACGGTTCTTTTTATCAATATTAATACTTGAATTTGAATTGTTGCCATCGCATTAAATGTAAACATAAATATTTTTGCAAACAAAAAGTTTATTTACTATGAAAAGTAATAAACATTCTTAAATCTAAAATACCTATCCTTTTTCTAAAGTACTTCTTACCTTGAAATGACGATTTTTTGCTTGTAGTCGTAACGTGATAACAGTTATATTCAAATTTATTTCACGTTCGTCCCAAACAATTTGATTCCAAACAGTAAATACAATATTCAAAACTGGTAACTGTGTAGACTATAAATTAATACGAAGACGTTTACAAATCGTTAGGTGAGCCTATAAGCACATTCGAAAGGTTACTGTCAAAAAACCCATTATGATTATTTTTACAATCCTATAGCCCGTAAAACTGTTAAATTTTATATTTCGAAGCTACTTAATTTGAATAGAAATACAATGAAACAATTATCAAGTATTTTTTTTGTTTTTTTTTTGTATAAAAATACTGAATTTTTACCCATTGCGGGTTAATAATTTTTTAAGGATTAATTGTATCAATTACAAATTAATGTAAATTACAAATGTACAAATTATTACAAATGTACAAATTATTACAAATGTACAAATTATTACAAATGTAAATTACAAATGTACAAATTGTCTTAATAGATGGCTCTAGTGTACAACAATGTAAAGTTATTAAAAATAGTAGCATATATACAAGTTCCAAAAATTTGTCAAATGTGGTGTCGTAAGAAGGGTGGAATGGGGAATGTTGTTAAAATAAAGTGATTGCTTAACCCAACCAATGACAGGTCACAAGTCCTGTAAACGCCTCGACTACCATATTCTGTTTCTAAATAATTTACATCTTCGTCTCTATTGAGATACAATTAATCCTTAAAAAATTGACAAGTTATATTTTCTTAAATTTTATGTGATTCTAAGACATATTCAATATAAAACAACGTGGAATTGTTTTTTTTAGGAATAAAACACTATTTCTTTCACTTTTATGTGTATTTTTCTCGACATGTTACAACTAACTAACCATCACGCCGTCTCCCCGGAGAGGTAGGCAGAAAGAATGGAACGCCACACTGTTCTGCCCTGACATACTTCTCTCGATTCCTCTACATCCATACATCTTGTCTTGCACGCACGTCGATTTCTCCAACTTCTCACGTGAACGACATTTAATATTTGATTGATTTGATCATGTCACGTTTTCCTCGGCCTTCCTCTATTTCTAGCTCCGTTCACGTCGTTTACATATACCTTCTTCACCATTCTGTCTTCACTCATTCTTTCCATGTGTCCAAACCATCTTAACGACCCTTTCATTATTTTATTCATAACACTTTCATTCACACCGCATTCGCTAGACATGTTTCAAAGATTCATTAATACCTAAGGTATGATTACCTTTATCATCGAGAGAACGAAATAAACTTTTTAGTAATGCTTGATATAAACAGTTTATATCATTCTCCAGATCAGGGGTCCCCAAACTTTCCAGCCTTGGGTCCATATTAATTACCTCAGTATGCTCAAATGGCTAAAACCGTTTTAATTTTCCTGCTAAATAAAACCGAGTTACTATCATTATGTGTATTTTTTATCCAGCTTATCACAACAACAATAAGCCTTTAACTGTCACGGGTCTGATTGATAACACTGGTCATTAGCTGTCGCGGGCCGGATTGATTACACTGGCAGGCCGGATTTGGCCCACGGGCCGTTGTTTAGAGACCCCTGCTCCATATAATTTATAATTAATACATTCGAAACGTGTCGAGAGAAATAATCTGAAAATTTTAAACAATAGTGTGTCATACTTTCGTATGAAGCACTTAATTTGTGGTGTGGTATTATTAAAAATAATATTAACACAATTGTGCGAATGATGGTGTTATAAACAAAATAATGAAAGGATCATTAAGATGGTTTGGACATATGGAAAGAATGAATAAAGAAGTAATGGTAAAAAAAAAATATGTTAACGATGTAAATGGAACCAGAAATAGTGGAAGACTGAGAAAAACGTGTCACGATCAAATAAATCAAATATTGAATGTCGGGCATGTAAGGAATCAGAGAAATCGACGCGCGTGCATGACACGATTTATGAATGTAGAGGAAAAGAAAAGTGTGGCAGTTCATTCTTTCTGCCTACTCCTTCGGGGAGACGGCGTGATGGTTAGTTAGTTAGTTAGTTATATTAACACACCTATACTAGTTTTGACTACACTTTATTTTTTGTTAAAACCAACCGGTTTCGTTCCCGGCGGAGCTTCGTCGGGTTTACAAAATAAACTGTTAAATAGTGTTTCAATTCACTATGAAATTCCACACTTATAACTTTTTGAATTTGTCAATATTTAGTGTATTTTTGCAGTATAATATATATGCGGTCCACTTATTCACTCTGAATATTATCGTTATACATTTTTTTCATTCTTCTAAATAACCATTGTAACGGACCGGATTCTCCTCCACGTTTTAAATAGGAATAATATGTTGTATGATTTATATGTTTGTAAAATAATAAAGACTTATATGTCCTAAAGATAATAGATAATTGTTTAATATTTAAGATTATTTTATATTTCATTTATATTTCATTATTGATGTTGTTCTTTGTGTATTGTATGATTTTGTATTGTGAAATAAATGAGTGTAGCAGCGTACGAAGTCTCGCAGGAGTCAAATAGAAATTACGGATTTTACCGAGGAAACATTTTGAGTACATCTGCCAGACGGACGGTGTAGCAAGCAAACAGAGCCGAGTACCCGGCCGGCACGTAAATATGCCGCGAGGCCTCGCGGCGGCGACCAATCACAGACGCCGTTCAATAGCCAATCACCGAGCCCGCTTTCAGCGGCTAATTACAAGTGATCATAATTAACACTGATCGTCGACAACACGGTATCGCTGGCGGGTACTTAAGCGTCTCGGTTTTCTCGGTCAAGTCACCTCTCTGCTCACTACTACCTGAAGACTTCTACCTGCTACGAAACGTATCTCTGCCTTTCTCTTCGAATATAAAACGTATCTCTACCTTTCTCTTCGAAATCAAAAGTATCACTACGCTCCGGAGCCTGCAGGGACCTGCGACCTAGAGAAAAGTCAATACAGTCCACTTACGTACGCAACATTTGGTCCTTCGACGGCGGATAAGGCCCCTGCACCCCGGAGAACTACAGTCTTCAAACCTACAGCAGAGAGGCCGGTGTGCAGACCGCACATCGTCAGAACTGCTGCTTACTCGTCACGCTGCGTCGCCGGACCGGAACGCGAACGACTTCGCCCTCCACCGGGACTACAGCCACCGAGAACTAGCCGCAGTATAAACGCTGCATCGCCGGACCGGAACGCGAACGGCTTCGCCTCCACCGGGATAACAGCTATCAACGACAGACGTCGTATCAAAGAGTTTCCGATGTCTCAATCATCGGAAAAGGGAAAAATGCCGATGGGAACGCGTCAACGAAAGGCGGCCGAGGAGGAACGAGCTACGCCAGCAGAGATGGAGTCTACTTCCAGTGAAGCTTCTGGCAGCTCGGACTACAATTCCATGAAGGAGCTGGCACGCACAACGAGGGAAGGAAATTCCAAAATACTGGAGCTATTGCAGAACCAGCAATCACAGATGGCAGCCAGAGATGAACGGATTGCAGCCAAAGATGAACTGATGCTTGAACTGCTAACACAACTGGTAAGAAAACAAATTCCAGTGACCGCATCTCCAGTGATAACTACAACTCCAGAGACCGCATCCCTGATGGCCGCAACTCCAGTGACCGCATCCCTGATGACCGCAACTCCAGTGACCGCATCCCTGATGGCTACAACTCCAGTGACCGCATCATCAGTGACCGCATCCCTGATGACCGCAACTCCAGTGACCGCATCCCTGATGGCTACAACTCCAGTGACCGCATCATCAGTGACCGCATCCCTGATGACCGCAACTCCAGTGACCGCATCCCTGATGGCTACAACTCCAGTGACCGCATCATCAGTGACCGCATCCCTGATGACCGCATCTCAGATGACCGCATCTCAGATGACCGCGTCTCCAGTGACCGCATCTTCGATAACCGAATCTCCAGTGACCGCATCTCAGATGACCACATCACCGATGACTGCTGCATATGTTCCCGTATCACAATGGTCTGAACGTGGACATCCAATCCCACCAGTGCAAGGACAGCTTCCAACAAATCCAATCCAGCAGTTCGCCCAGCCATCATGGGCTGGTCCTAGCCGCCCTGCACAGGAAGGAAGCACCCACTCAACTGCAACCCCGTGGTCGGTAGGAGCTGGCTTCGCAGCTCAAACCGATCAAATGCGAGATTGGATTGGCGCATATTCTGGACATGCTCCATCATACCCGTATCAGAGGAGTGCCCCACCATCACCCCTGCCTGAGTTCAACGGAGATCCAGCGATGTGGCCTCTGTTTAAGAATGCTTTCTACGCTTCAACCGAAGCAGAGAGATTATCAGAGGCTGATAACTTGGCTCGCCTACAACGAGCATTAAAGGGAGAAGCTCTCAAGATGGTACGAGGAGTGATGCTGGAGCCTAGAGATGTCAACGCAGCAATGATGGGCCTGGACATGCTGTTCGGGGACCAGACTCAAGTGGTGCGGCAACTACTCCAGGAGGCAGCAAAATTGCAACCACTCTCCATTGAGTGCACGCGGAAAGAGGCGGTGTCCCTAGCCCTCCGCATCCGATCCATTGTAACGACTTCGGACCGGCTCAACGGAACCACACTCAGCACAACAGACCTGCGGATGCTGAGCGAGAAGATGCCACCCACTTGGAGACATGAGTGGTGGCGACTGATACGAGAAGGGTCGGTCAGCGAGTCAGGGGCGAAGCTCGCCGACTTTGCTTTATGGCGCGCGGGGGATATAAAGGGCTCCGCGCCGGCAACGCACCCCGCTAGGAGCGAGATTAGAAAAAGTACAAAGCAGCAGGTGCACGCCGTAGCGACAACGAACCCGCGAAAAGTGAAAAAGTGCGCGATCTGCCCGGCAGACCACAAACTTGCGTCGTGTGGATTATTCATCCAAAAAAGTGTAGATGAAAGGTGGGAAGTTGTTCGCAAAAACAATTTGTGCTTCGTATGCTTAACGCACGGACATAGGGCACCCGATTGCAGAAGTAAACAGGAATGTTCTAAGTGTAATCGCCGCCACCACGAAACGCTGCATAAAGAACCGGCAAACAGCAGCACTCGGAGGGAAGCCAACCATACAGAAGAGTACGTAATGCATACGTACGACGGCCGCAATCCCGTTCTACTAAAAGTGGTTCCGGTCACAGTGAAGGGCCCGCTCGGGACATTGGACGTATATGCGCTGCTTGATGAAGGGTCCACCATCACGCTTATCGACGCGAAACTCGCGGAACATATAGGCGTGCAGGGACCGGAACAACCACTGCGGATTCATGGAGCGAACGACATGTGCACCAAAGAGAGGGCCTCACAGCGAGTCTCCCTAGTCTTACACAGCGATAATCGCCGATTTTCTATTACCGCCAACACGGTGCACGGGTTTCGCCTTCCCAGCCAGATGTGCGGATCTAAACAACAGGTCACTCCGTGTATCCTAATTGGTCAGGATCACGGCCACTTAATAGTGACCCGGGAGATTAAGAATGACACGAAAGGCTACTTGCGCTCTCGCACAGCGCTAGGATGGACAACGCACGGCGCCCCCAGAGGAACACCATCTACCACCCGTGCCACCACTCTCACCATTCACGCGGAACGCGAATCGGAAGACTCGCGTCTGGACCTGCTTATGAAGGAGAGTTATGCTGTTGACGCCCTCGGAATTAGGGTTACGGAGAGAACCCACAGCAACGACGCCCGCGCTTCAAGCACCATGAAGGAGACAACCCGTCAACTAGAAAACGGGCAGTGGGAGACCGGCCTGCTATGGCGAGAAGAGGGCTCTAGCCTTCCCGATGGCCGTCCTTGCGCTCTTAACAGATTAAAGAGCGTAGAATCGAGAATGAAAGCCGACCCACAGTTTTCGGTCGCGTACAAAGAAAAAATGCGCAGTTACGTAACTAAAGGTTACGCGCGCGAATTGGTCGGACACGACTCACAAGTTGACGGGAGCCGAAAATGGTACCTACCGCACTTTGCAGTGATGCATCCGCAGAAACCGGGCAAATTACGGATCGTGTTCGACGCGGCGAGCAAGTGCCGCGGCGTCAGCCTAAACGATAGGTTGCTCCCGGGTCCCGACCTACTGTCATCATTAATGGGAAATATCATCCGATTCCGGGAGGGCAAGATTGCTATGGCGGCAGACATCCGAGAGATGTTCCTGCAGATAAAGATCAGGGAAGAGGATCAGGACTCTCAGCGGTTCTTATGGAGAGAAAACCCCGGCGACGAAATCAAAGAGTACGTAATGACTTCAATGATTTTCGGAGCGACGTGCTCGCCCAGCTCGGCGCAGTACGTAAGGAATCTGATCGCCGATAACCACAGACATACTCACCCAGCCGCAGCAGACGCCATCACGAGGAAGTTTTATATGGATGATTTCCTGGATGCCACGGATTCACTCACTGAGGCTATAGAGATTGCAAAGGACATAACCGAGGTCCTTAGCAGCGGAGGATTCTACTTAACAAATTGGACTTCAAACGACAGGAGAATCCTGGACTCAACTACAACGCGCAAAGATCTCATAACTATGTCGCAAGGCACGGCGACCGAGCGAGTCCTCGGACTCTCGTGGAACCCCACGAGCGACACGTTTGCATTCGACCTCGGCTCACTCAAAGAAATCGAAGAAGAGGTGCCGACAAAGAGGCGAGTGCTAAGCACAGTGATGCGGATCTTTGATCCTCTCGGATTCCTGACATGCCTACTAGTACGTGGAAAGATCCTACTGCAGGAAATATGGCGCCTACGAATCGACTGGGACGAAGAGATACCCGCGGCCCAACAAACTAAATGGGAGGAGTGGCTGCAGCTGATGACCACCACCCCTTTCACAATTCCACGGTGTGTCACACTCAAAAAGGACGAGAACGCTACGCTGCACGTATTCTGTGACGCTTCGGAGTTAGCGTATTGCGCCGTAGCGTACCTCGTGCAAGACGGGGGGAGGCACGTGAGACTCGTCGCCAGCAAAGCTCGAGTGGCACCACTGCGAGCTACGTCGATTCCAAGGCTGGAGCTGCAAGCGGCACTCATCGCGGCAAGACTGGCCGCCACCATCCGGAATGAAACGACATGTCGGATAAACCGCTCCGTCTACTGGACGGACTCCACCACTGTTCTGTGCTGGCTCCGTTCGGATCCCCGCACCTACTCCACCTTCGTGGCTAACAGACTGGGTGAAATCGACGAGACAACCACCCCGGCGGACTGGAGATGGGTGCCCTCTAAATTAAATCCAGCCGACTTGGGAACGCGAGATGGCAGCCTTCCCGACGTGACACCGGAGGGAAGATGGTTCAAGGGACCACCATTCTTAAAAAATAAAGAAGAAGAATGGCCAACAGAACGAGCCGCCTTACCCAAGGATGAAGACCTCGAGAGGAAACGCTTTGTTGGGACCACCGTGACCACAGTGACCACGGCCAACAGCCTGCCTGACATCTCCCGTTTCTCATCCTGGTCAAGGCTGATACGAGCCACTGGATGGGTACGCAGGTTCATAGAAAGATGCAGATCCCCTGCGTACATGCCCGGACGAACGGAACTGACCGCAGGGGAGATATCTCTGGCCGAGATATCTTGGATAAAGCACTCGCAACTGGAGTCCTTTACCGAAGAAGTCATCAACATTAAAGCGCAGAAAACGATCCCGAGGAACGGTCGCCTCAGTCAGTTAAACATATTCGCCGATTGCCACGGAATATTGCGAATGGGATCGCGCCTAATAAACCCGGACCTACCCGTCGGTCAGCAAAGTCCGATAATACTAGATGGAAGGCATCCTTACACGCGCCTTGTGATCCGGCACTACCACGAGCGAGCGGGGCACGGGAGCGCAGAACGCACGCTCAGCGACACATTGGCACAATTCTACATATTGGGGCAACGATCGGCAATCCGCCAAATCACAAGACAGTGCGTGGTTTGCCGATTGAAAAGAGGTACACCCACCGCCCCGCAAATGGCCCCTCTCCCGATTGACAGGACGACAGCAAGGGAGGCTCCCTTCACCCGAAGCGGAATGGACTTCTTCGGGCCAATCTCCGTCACAGTAGGGCGAAGACACGAAAAACGATACGGTGTGTTATTCACATGTCTTGCCACACGCGCAGTACACCTCGAGATTGCGCATTCGCTAACTAGCGACTCGGCCATCCAGGCGATCCGAAGACTGGCAGCCAGAAGGGGTCATCCGACCACCATCTACTCGGATAACGGGACGAACCTACGAGGAGCTGCCGCGGAGATGAGGATGGCTATAAAAGAATTCACCGCAAGCGACGACTTTCAAGCCGCACTCGCTAACCGCGGCGTTGAGTGGAAGTTTATTCCCCCGGCAGCACCACACATGGGAGGCTGCTGGGAGCGACTCATTCGATCAGTTAAAATCGGCCTAGAAACGATGCTAAAAGATCGACATCCCCACGAAGAAACATTGAAAACTGCACTGGCGGAAGTAGAATTTACAGTGAACAACCGGCCTTTAACCCACATCTCCGTGGACCATAGGGACGAGGCACCGCTCACCCCTAACCACTTCTTAATAGGCACAGCGGGGCTGATGCCCCACCTGGCGCATTACCAAAGAGCAGACGAGAAAATATGTCTTAAAAAAGAGTGGCAGAAAGCTCAACGTTTCGCCGACATGTTTTGGCGTAGGTGGATGAAAGAATACTTGCCCACTCTAGCGCGCCGCTCGAAGTGGCACACACGACAGGACCCCGCCCGCATAGGAGACCTGGCGGTAATCATCGACCCAGGACTCCCGCGCAACCGCTGGCCCCGCGGGATCATCACGGCAGTTCACACGGCAGCCGACGGACAAGTCCGCACGGCAACTATCAAGACGACACAGGCGGAGTACACTCGCCCCGTGATCAAGCTGGTCACCATCCACAGGGAAGAACCAGAATCCGATCATGCTGAGGGTGAAGGCTAGCGCTCCACGGGGGGAGTGTAACGGACCGGATTCTCCTCCACGTTTTAAATAGGAATAATATGTTGTATGATTTATATGTTTGTAAAATAATAAAGACTTATATGTCCTAAAGATAATAGATAATTGTTTAATATTTAAGATTATTTTATATTTCATTTATATTTCATTATTGATGTTGTTCTTTGTGTATTGTATGATTTTGTATTGTGAAATAAATGAGTGTAGCAGCGTACGAAGTCTCGCAGGAGTCAAATAGAAATTACGGATTTTACCGAGGAAACATTTTGAGTACATCTGCCAGACGGACGGTGTAGCAAGCAAACAGAGCCGAGTACCCGGCCGGCACGTAAATATGCCGCGAGGCCTCGCGGCGGCGACCAATCACAGACGCCGTTCAATAGCCAATCACCGAGCCCGCTTTCAGCGGCTAATTACAAGTGATCATAATTAACACTGATCGTCGACAACACGGTATCGCTGGCGGGTACTTAAGCGTCTCGGTTTTCTCGGTCAAGTCACCTCTCTGCTCACTACTACCTGAAGACTTCTACCTGCTACGAAACGTATCTCTGCCTTTCTCTTCGAATATAAAACGTATCTCTACCTTTCTCTTCGAAATCAAAAGTATCACTACGCTCCGGAGCCTGCAGGGACCTGCGACCTATAGAAAAGTCAATACAGTCCACTTACGTACGCAACAACCATCTTTATGTGTTATGACTTTTTTAATACCGTGCCTTGAACTTTAAAACTCCTAGCGTTTTATATATTCGAATGTAACAACAAACAAATAAGAAAAGAAAAAAAACTAATAGTTTTATCTACTTATGTGCCTCTGTACGACTTTTATATAAATAAAGGAAGTTTCTAGATATTTAGCTTTTATTGAATAATTACTAAGTTACCATCATATTATAATAACCTAGGTAGGGTGACACATGCCATTCTCATAAATATATATAGGGCATTGTTAAATACATTCGTTGTGATTATTCACACCTGTTAATTAGATAATCTATCGTTTTGACCGAAACACTATGATACTTTACTAGTATGATATTTCATTTGGAATACTTTTATACAATGTTAACGATGTATATGGAACCAAGAATAGCGGAAGACCGAGGAAAACGTGTCACGATCAAATTAATCAAATATTGAATGTCGGCCATGTGAGGACTCAGAGAAATCGACGCACGTGCATGACACGATGTATGAATGTTGAGGAAGCGAGAGGAATATGTCAGGAAAGAAAAGTGTGGCAGTCAATTCTTTCTGCCTACACGTTTGAGGAGACGGCGTGATGGTTAGTTATTTTTTTTTACTTTTATACAATAACGGTTAAAATATTACAATTGTTTATTAAATTTATATTCGCGATAGCTGTTTCGCCAACCAATGTTAGTATTAGCATTTCGTTATCATCGTCATCATGTTGATTGTAACACCTGATGATGCTGACATAGGTTGGCGAAACAGCTGTCGCGACAATCCATAGATATTAAATACACAAATTGTCCATTGTTTTGGCCGAAACACTATGATACTTCAACATTATTACTGTCAAAATTTAAAACACACACAATATCACAATTTCTTTGTTTTCACTGAGAGTGTCGCGACAGCTATTTCGCCAACCAATGCTGGCATCATCAGGTGTTACAATGAACTGATAATAAATAAACAATAAACAGTTTATTGTTTCACCTGATTATGCCAACATCGGTTGGCGAAACAGCTGTCGCGACACTCTCAGTGAATAAAAAGAAATTGTGATGTTATAACAGTGTTCCAAATAAAATATTTAACATTGGATATTGCCTTAATGATGCCAAACACGTTTTTCGTATATAATGCAATAAAACTTACAGAAACAGGTGTTTTAATTATTATTAAATTATATATTGTTTCTTGAACAGTGATATAAAACTCCATATTCAATAATTAATACGAATGAAAACGTATGTTTTCTAGAAGTTTTATGAGAATGACATGTTTTGCCTTTGATAATGATATCGCGCATTTGATAATACCTTAGAAAGGCGAAACATGTCATTCCCATAAAATATAATAGAACTTCTAAATATATTGAAGTTTTTATTCGTATTAATTATTTAATATGGTATTTACTGTCATTATTTTAGCAATAATTTATATATAGTATTTCGATATCATTTAATACATTTTATTTTATTGATGAAATTCAACAACAACAAAAAAAGCAACCAATTCACCCCTCTTCGGTTGTTGCATTCAAAATAATACTATCGTAGATTTTATAATGATGTAATTTTAGTACCGTTTTATACAATCACCGTGGTCTTATTAGATCTTTCACTGAGTTTACTGTGATACGTAAAGAAAACAATGCATTCCGCCGTATTTACGCGCGCTGTTTAAACTATCGTGAATACATTCGCGGTCCGGTAGCTGATATCGCGCGTGCGAGTTCCTCGCTGTGCGGTGACGGCAACCAAACTGTCAGACGACGGAACAGAATGTTGTTATCCGCTGGAAAATGCCTCCTACTTGGCTCACGCAAGACCTTCACTCTCTGTAGGGGCGCCATTCTACAATTTCTAAAACTTATTTATGTTTCTTCTATATTCACCATAACTTAGTTCACTCTACACTAGCGTCATCCATTAAGATTGGGAAGCATTAAGCAGAAAATCTTTATTAATGCACTGGGAAAAGCTCTGCAAATCATACAGTACTACAGATTACGCCTGGAAATGTCTCTCCAATTTTTATGCCTTTAACTTGGACCTATTAATTAGATAAAACTGTGTTTTGCTTTATCAAAATTCCTCTCACATTTATTAATTCGCAAGTGCAGCTTAACGTATCAAACAGTTATCAATAAAATAATGCTATTTGGTATTCAATATTGATGAAAACGTAATTTTAGTTGGAAGTAGTAAAATGTTTCACCTTTCTATGGTATTGTCAAATCTTCTTAGCAAGGTTAAAGAACATTAAACTTCGAGAAAACGGTTCATTTTATCAATATTAATACTTGAATTTGAATTATTGCCATCGCATTAACTTGTGCTGCGGTGAACAATGTTTATTTCTTTGTAAACAGCACTTTATTAAAACACTTTATGTTAACGCAATTCACAAAAATTATATGTTAACGATGTAAATGAAACTAGAAATAGAGGAAAACCGAGGAAAACATGGCACAATCAAATAAATCAAACATTGAATGTCAGCCACATGAGGATTCAGAGAAATCGATTCGCGCGTGCATCACACGATGTATGAATGTTGAGGAAGCGAGAGAAATATGTCAGGAAAGAAAAGTGTGACAGTCCATTTTTTCTGCCTACCCCTTCGGGGAGACGGCGTGATGGTAAGTTATGTTTTTTTTTAAATAACAACATAAAGTTTTTTTTAATAATTGATAGTGTTCGATATAACGCACGCTTAATAGAACACTGGCTTAACTCAAAAAAGCAAGTTTTGCTCAATCTGACATGAGTCGGTGTTTTAAAAAAAAAAACAGTCGAAAAACACGTACGAATGGATAGCGTTAACATTGTGAACGATTATCGTACTACGAATGGATAGCGTTAACATTGTGAAAAATAGATGGATAGCGTTAACACAAGCCCCTGTCTAATGTTAACTCAATTATGACCTAAACCATAATCGGTCAGTTTACTTTTAAGCGTGCGATAAATGTAGTATTTTGTTAAAATTCCAAAATTATTGTTGTTTGTCTTATTATTTTCTTTTGAGAAAATAAACTGATTCGATTTGTTGATAGTGTCAAATGCACAATAGTGTTCTTATGCCGACCCTTGTGTGTGGGAGGAATTGGTATTAGGAAAATATGGATGAAAATAGAATAAATGCAGTAGAAGTGAGATATCTTTGATGAATATGTGTGAATCTGTATATAATATAGTGTCAAATGCACAATGGTGTTCTTGTGCCGATTCTAATGTGTGGATAAAGCAACCGGCCAAAGAATGAAGAAAATAAAATCAATGCAATAGAAATTAGATATATTTTGCGAACGCATGATAAATATGTATATGATAGTGTAAAATACAAGTA
Source organism: Lepidostoma basale (assembly GCA_022606425.2). NCBI lineage: Eukaryota > Metazoa > Arthropoda > Insecta > Trichoptera > Lepidostomatidae > Lepidostoma > Lepidostoma basale. The sequence goes on along the minus strand of JAHDVF020001001.1, from coordinate 2,395,812 downwards.
TAAGAAGTGAATGCAGTGCGAATGAAAGTGTTATGAACAATATAATGAAAGGGTCATTAAGATGGTTCGAACACATGGAAAGAATGGATCAAGAAAGTAACGATGTATAGGTAACAAGAAATAGAGGAACCCCGAGTAAAAGGTGGCACGATCAAATCTGAGAAAAGGAGTTATCACAACACTTTTTTGCGCTTTTCAATGTGAATCCACATCACAAAATAATGGTGAATATGGAAAAAAATCTTTGAATTGTTAAAAAAATCATAATTATTGAATACTGTGTGATTGCTTTATTTCATCAATTATTAATGCTGTGTTTATATTGCAGTATTCAAATATTAATAATTTTTTTTTTTTTAATTGTTATCGTCTAGTTTCTCGGGCTTTTGAACAAGTCTTTGTGTCAATGGCAGGACCTTATCTCTACTCTTTCTCTTGCCGTTGTAGTGGAAGGTTTTGCTCAATGAATGTCATTACCAGGATCGCCTGGTGTTATATTTTGATTAACATCATACGAGGACGCACCTTCCTTGATAAACAAAACAACTTCTAAATTTATATAAAATGCACTCGTATACAACTGCTCGTTTGAACCCCATTACTGTATACATTTTTTTTATACAACAGGTCGCTTGAACCCAATTACTGTATACAATTTGTTTTTAGCTGATGATATATTGATTCTCGTGACGTGATATGTAGCTAATCTATCGCCATTTTATTGTCACAAGAATTCTACACCAGACCAAATACAGTGTGACAATCATACTGCCATCGCCGGGAATCGAACCCGGAACCTGCGGTATGGCAGTCAGAGCTCTTACCACTTTGCCACGAAAGACGTTGATGACATGTGATAGATAGCTAATCTATCGCCATTTTAATATCACGTTAACTCTACACTAGACTAAAGACCAGTAACCTATCGCAATGTAATACGTTGAGATGTCTATGTTATATATTTTAGGAATTGTGAATGGCTACCCGCGCAGCATGCTTTACAACTTTACATGCAACGCTCCCTAGCCGGACCGGACCGGTTGATGACTTTGCTCTGTGAAAATTGTAAATGTTTCATCTTCAAGTTGCCAATTATTTATTATTGGAACCACGATTTCGCGTGCCCTTATGTCGACATTTTTTCTGTGTCCCAGTTATCGTGTTTCCAAATAGACCTTTAAATTGCGATGTTCGTAAAAGAGTACATATTTCAGTTACGAAATAATTCTTCTCATTACTCGTATCAGAAAATTGGGCGTTAAAAATTAAAAATATTATTACTTCGTTTTTTTCATTATAAAGTGTTTTTTTCTTATTAACTTACTATTATATTAACCTAAAATACTTAAGAATTATTCTAAATGTTTGATTTAAAACGTGAAATTAAAATATCTGTAAAGTTTAATACTTAAAACAAAAATGGAGTTAACATTTTTTCAACTAAAATATTTTTAAATGGCGAAAACAATTTATAAAAATGCTCTTTTAGTATCTAAACCAAATTAAAACTGAATGATTTTATTGCCAATATAGTGTATTATTATAATTATTTCTACTTAAAAAATATTTAAATAAAACGATTTATTGCTTCAAGGACAATGATGTAAAACTCCATATTAAATAATTAATACGAATGAATACGTCAGTTTTCTATAAGTTTTATTATATTTTATGAAAATGACATGTTTCATGTAAAATAAAACTATAAATATAATAAAACTTCTTAAAAATTAAATAAAACGGCATTGGTCCGTTAATAAAATTATGTATTTATCACTCTTCTTTTACATTTTTTGTGTACTTTCTTTATTTTAATTTTAGATATATTTTGGTTATCATTATTTTAACATTAAATAATATCTCGCACTCAGGCGCATAAGTTTGTTCAATTTCATGCATATTGTATCCTCTCTGGACATTAAAGTCAATGGAGTTCTATAAGGTGTTACGTTATACGAGAATTCTTCTATAATTTAATACTTCTATTCACTTTAAAGCTGTTACTAGACAAAAACTTTATTATTAATAATATTTTTACACCAATGAAGTAGTTCTTGATATTTGAATTAATATAACTGCACTTCAACACTTTATTACACTTTTCACAGACACGTTTCGGTTATGACATAACTTTTTCGATATACAAAATTTTAACAATAAAATTAAACAGAGTGATCACTTATATACTAAAAAAAGGTGGAGTTATGTATAAAGGTGGAGGGGGTATAATTAGGATTGATGAGAGGGAAGAGATAACGGCAACATTTTGAACATGGGAATTGAATTTAAATTTAATTGGTTGTTTATTTTATTTTCATTATTCTTGAAAGCTTTTTTAATTTCTAGCAATATTCCACTCTTTTTAATATATAAGTAATCACTCTGTGAAAAATGTTATGTTATAGCCGAATCGTGTCTGTGAAATGTGTTATAAATTCTTGTAAAAGTACCTAGTGCCGTTATACTCGTATATAGAAGAAACAGTATTTTGATAGTTTAAAAAAAAATGTTTCAGATTTTAGATTTTGTTTAGTATAAAAAAATTCCATTTGAACGCTCTGTGAAATAATATCATAAATGCAAATGAATTTTGCTCTTTTACCGTAATTTATCCTTCTTAAAGGGTTATACGAGTATGTTATTGAACTTTTTATCATATACCTTTTCGTTACTTAAGTTTCATTGCACCTCTCGTAAAGTCGAAATTAATTGACGGTCAACGGCCTGCTCGAATATAACGCAACTGCATAAGATGTACAAATTCTAATACTCATCTGGTCAGGAACCTTTGCCAGGTGTAGGGATCACTGCATTGCACGCATGAGGCAGTCTCAACATGCTCGGGGAATTAACACGATGTAGTTTAAGGTTCAAATTAAGATTTTTTTTTAATACTAACACCATTGATGTCAATCATAGGTTTCCAATCTTTTCTGGGCCACCGCCCCCTTTACAAGAAAAATTAACGTTCAACGCCCCCCTCCCATAAAAGTTATTCCAAATATGGGAAAATGATTACAATACATACAATAACAAAATAAACCAATATTTAAGTTTAATTTGCTTCATTAGTACCTACGTAATTATCGTGTTTTTTTTTATCTTTTTAAACTATATTTTTTTATCTGCCCACGCTCTCCTTTTTTTCTGGGTCTTCTACTGCCCCTCAGAAAGTCTCAAACGCCCACAAGGGGGCGTTATCGCCCACTTTGAGAACTTAAGATTGTAAATGAATGGTATAAGATTTTATTGTAAGCACAATAGTGTTCTTGTACCGACACTTATGTAGTGAAGTGAAGCATGGCATGCCAAAGGAACGATGAAAGTAGAATAAATGAAGTAGAGATGAAATCTCTTAAACGAATTTGTGGAAATCTGTGTATGATAGAGTGTCGAATGAAAATATAAATAGTGAATGCAGTGCGAATGAAAATGTTTTAAACCAAATAATGGATGGTGGCTTTCTCACAAGTATTTTAGCCCATAACATAATAGTAACCAAGTCATTACTTCAGGTTAATTTTTGTAAATTCATTTTATTTGAAAGAATCAAGTCAGTCACACATGACATTATTTCTTGTTTACGAGGATATAATAAACATTTCGAAATTATTTTTATTCAATAATTGTTATATATGAATATATTTTATATTAATAAGCAACAATGAATACGTTTTAGAAATGAGATCTTTTAGGCGAATGTGTCGTTAATCTGTACATGAAAGAGTGTCAAATGCAAATATAAGAAGTGAATAAAGTGCGAAGTGTTATGGACAATATAATGAAATGATCATTAAGATGGTTTGGACATATGGAAAGATGAAGAATGAATGGTAAATTATTACTTGTTTCTTATTATGGTACTTATGTTAACTATATAAACGGAACTAGAAATAGAGGAAGAGCGAGAAAAACTTGGCACGTCAATTAAATTAAATATTGAATGTCGGCCACGTGAGGAGTCGGATAAATCGACGTTGAATGTATGAATGTTGAGGAATCAAGAGAAATATATCAGAAAAGAACAGTGTGGCGGTTCATTCTTTCTGTCTACCCCTTCGGAGAGACGGCGTGATGGTTAGCTAGTTAGATAAAATTAATTATACAATTTCCAATGTGAGCATAAAATAACTCATTATTTTGCGAAGGAATCGTAATTTCCAGGCTTTAACCCAAGTCCCCAATATCAAGAATCGTTCTGTCCAATATTCATATTATTATTATTATTATTATTTTAATCGTTTTGATTTTTTTTCTACTGAAATTCAATAAACAATCGATTTTCTGACGTGTACGGACGCCTTTCTCAAATATATTGGTAGGTATTTAAGCCGGTATCATTTGATTTACCTCTTTCATTTCATGATTTAACGTACATTATAGTTTTATTTTGAAGAATGTTTACAAAAAAAAACATCTTGGATTCCTAATTATCAATTTTAATTCCGTGAACAGATAGACCTATCCTCATAACTCAACAGGCGCCTTCATCCGGTTAAACTGCTAGTTATATTGTATTTTTTTTTCTCAATCGCAACATAAAGGTACCCACGTACATGTGAACCTATTCTTTTATATTTTCTCTATTCGATTCTAGTCCGAATATAATACGTTTCGGTCTCGAGTCTGCGTTTTTTTTTTGCATATTTTTATATACCGTGAAAATTAAACCAGTTGTTGAAAAAAAACTAATTACATACTTGAAAATATAATATAAACCTGTATTTGTAACACAATTTATTGAGCATACTGAACAGAATCTATAATATTATTATTAAAAAGTTTTAAGTGACATTTTATATCCGTTCACTAGATTTTTTTATGTAAACTTATCATTTTTTTTGAGAATTTTGCCTATTACGCGCATACTATTTGACGCACATTTCTTTTCAGTTATAGAATAAAATATTTAATACGAAATTTTCATATGAAGCACTCACATTGTGGTTAGACATTTTAAACTTATAGATATAAAATAATAATAGACTTTGCTAACGCACTAACGCAATCTCTTGACCCAGATGTAGAGATAATGCAGAATTGAGGCAGCAAGAGCTACGTTTAATAAAATTAAATCACTCTTTTGCAATGATAACGTAAACTTGAAACTCCGCCAGAGAATGATCAAATGATATGTGTGGTCTGTTTTATTGTACAGATGTGAAACGTGGACCTTGAAGGTTAACTCAATGAACAGACTGGAAGCATTTGAAATGTGGCTCCATCGCCGAATGCTCAGAGTTCCCTGGACAGACATGGTTACCAATACCGAAGTCGTGAGGCGAGCTAGAGTTGACAGGGAACTGTTATCAACTATCAAGGTTCGAAAGATCTCACATCTGGGTCATATACTGCGTGGGGAAAAGTACCACCTTCTCCAACTGATATTGGAGGGGATAATTGAGGGACGCCGAGGGACCAGTAGGAGACAAATGTCCTGGCTGCGAAACGTGTAGTGGACCGGCATCCGAAGTGTGGAGGAGCTGTTCCGAGCGGCGCAGGACAAGGGCAGGTTCGCTGAGGTGATCGCCGACGTTAAGGGGGACCCGACAGGGCACTTGAAAAAGAAAAAGATATTTAATACGAATGAAAATGTCTGTTTTCTAGACATTTTATTATATTGCACGGGAATGAAATGTTTCTCTCTGCTAGCGCTATCACATTTGACAATTCCTTACCAAGCCGAAACATGCCATTCCCATAAAATTTAATAAAACTATTAATTATTCAATGTGGAATTTCACCTCATTGTCTAATATAAATATGATTTTTTGGTTAATATTTGTGCATCGAATCATTAGTTGATGACAATAAATGTATTGTACATCAACATACATTTATACAATTTGGATATCTGTTTCTCTTTTACTTCTTATTCTACGTTTCTTCAAGGCTTACTTTCCAATACCTTTTGAATATCGATCTTATCCGTTTGATTGTCTACTCTCCTTAAACGGATCGACTCGGTGAAACGAAATTGAATTTTAAACTATTAAGAAATGTTTGAGCAAGATTATCTTTAAGCGCTGAAACAGGTTAACACGAAAAAATAATTCAAGACAAAACGTCATTCACATTTAATTTAACAAGGTTTAAAATTTTTTAAATATCTTCTTTTTCTTCTTTTTGTCCTGTCACACCTCCGTGGTGCATAGGGCCTCAATGAACCTTCTCCACCCGACTCTATCGCATGCCTGATCCCAAGTGAGGCCCGCTGCCTTAACCTCGTCCTGCAGGGTTCTTCTCCAGGTGGCTCTAGGTCTGACTCGCTTTCTCTTTCCCCCCATAGGGGACCAGTCTAGTGCACCCTGAGCGATGCAGGCTGGGTTCCGTCTCAGAGTGTGACCGATTCACTGCTATTTGCGTCTAGCGACTTGTTCTCTAATTGGCTTTTCGCCTGCCATGGTCCAGAGAACAGCATTTAACACTGTTTGGGGCCAATAGATTTTGAATATTGAGCGAAGGCACCTATTTATAAACACCTGGAGTTTACTAATAACGTCCGCGGTAGACTTCCAAGTCTTTTAAATATCACTAAGAGGAAATTAGTTGCATGAAATGCTCAAAACGCGATATCATATGAGTTAAATTTTCAGTGTTTTTTTTATTAGAATTAATACATTTGAATATTGGATAATCGATTTTAAATCAGAGTATGTTTGTTTTTTAATTTTTTAATATATTTGGTGTTGTGTAAAAAGTTTAAAAAAAACCTTGTTCAAGGTATTTCTATTTGAATGAAGCTTTAATTAAAGCAATAATTATCTATTATTATTTAATTTTCGTTAATTTATTATACCAATAATCTTCTTCTTCAAGTGCCTTGTCGGGCCCCAACGTTGGTGAACCTGTCCTTGTCCTGCGCCGCTCGGAACAGCTCCTCCACACTTCGGATGCCGGTCCACTCCCTCGCGTTTCGCAGCCAGGACATTTGTCTCCTTCCGAGCCCTAGGCGTCCCTCGATTTTCCTTCCAATATCAGTTGGAGAAGGTGGTACTTTTCCCGACGCAGTATATGACCCAGATGTGAGATCTTTCGAACCTTGATAGTTGATAACAGTTCCCTGTCAACTCTAGCTCGCCTCAGGACTTCGGTATTGGTAACCTTGTCTGTCCAGGGAACTCTGGGCATTCGGCGATGGAGCCACATTTCAAATGCTTCCAGTTTGTTCATTGAGTTAACTTTCAAGGTCCACGTTTCACATCCATACAATAAAACAGACCACACATAGTATTTGATCATTCTCTGGCGGAGTTTCAAGTTTACGTTATCATTGCATAATAAAAGTATTAAAAATAATTAATAATAATTTTTAAATATGTTTATGTCCTCCCAATAAACCCTCCCTTATTATGCCACCCTTTATATGGTAGACTAAAACTTTTAGATTTATTAAACATAGAAGAAAAAAATCGTTCTATATGATGACTACATACATAGGTTCATTTTCGAAGTATTTTAATGGGTTCATAAATAATAATTTGTGAGTAGGCTGACTGTACGGTTTGTTTCATAATAATCCGCAGCTAGTGAAGCAACTCCATGTGTTCTCATACATACCGTTAGCTGATTTTTTCAGTGTGCTAAATTCGATTCAAGATTTTTTTTTAATATACGAGCAACTTGTACAAAATTAATTTTGCTGCTAGGTTTTGTAACTATTACTCACATTACTTGGCCGATTACCACGAAGGAACAACAATTTTGTTCGACTAACTGCTGTTCGGTTATCTATATCAGGGGTCACCAAACTTTTTCACAGCCGGACCGAACGAAAAATATTTTTTAAATCCTATTAGAATGTTACATGATTGTAATCTTCGAATGAAAAAGTGTTGATCGGTAACGGTTCAGCTAATTTTTCACCAAATGAAAAATAAGACAATTTAAATAGAAATATAAGATTTTTTAATAATTTTTATTTTTTTAGAAATGATATGATGTCATAATTGAAATGACTTACACGTTTGATATGTCCTTTCGTCCTGATTTCATCCAAATAACTTACACAACCAAATCATGTATTTTATTCGATTTATAATATTTTAAATACAATAATTGTTTGTTATTTGTTTAAAGTAGATACACAATTTTAGATTTATTTTGTTGATGTTGGACGATAGAAGTGTGCGCAGGAGATGCCTATTGGTGGCAATAAGGTTCGCAACCCATCACACCGCGTCTTTCGCGGGGGCGAAAAGAGAAGGATGAAATGCCGCATCGGTTAAAGTGTGGCAGTCCATTAATTTTGCCTACCCTTTCGGAAAGACGGCATGAAGGTTAGTTAGTAAATTTTTAATTGTAAATAAATGTCAAAGTCGTATAAATATCTTTGAAGAGCTGATTCGGCTCACGGGCCGTAATTTGATCACCGCTGATATTTTATTATTATTATTATAATGCTGAATAGCTCTTTACATCATTACATCGCGAGCCAAATGGATGTAAATGGTGGGGGGAAAAGAACATCAAAGAAAATATGCATAAAACCAAGTGAATAGAATTATGTCAGTTTTCTCTTTGTTGGTATTATCGTGAGGGCATTCACGAATTGCATCTAAAGAGATCTATCATCGTTACCACTTCTTTTAGAAGACGAATCGCCTTTAATATATGAGAACTTCAAAGTGCCTCTCTGCGGCAATTTCGGGCATAAAATATGATATTTCCTTTCGCCCTGCTATAGGTATGAGAAACGTATAGATTTAGTTCTCTCAGTATTCCTGGGCTGAGAAAGATCATTTGACGTGTTTCAAGAGTGTAGAAATCTAACATTCCTGTGAGAAATAGTGAGGGGTACAAAAAAGGATAGCAGTTACTCCCTGAGGTATAAATATCTCAATAATCGTTTCTGGATCCTTTCTAGTTATCTTTTTCTCTAGAGTCCCAAATGATAGAGCAGTAGTTCAAATAATTACGAACCAGCGATTCATAGAACTGATGAATCACTATGGTATCAGAAAATGATCTTACGTTTCATAAAACAAAACCAAGCATTTTGTGATCTCGTGTGATAATATTAGATACATGCAATTTGAACGTAAAGTTGTAATCGAAAGTGAAACACAGATCCCTAATATAATCGAGACGCTCGCGCTATAAATTAATATTATTCATCTGTTATGGGAACAACTGAGTATTTTCTGAGCGAATTTATGTAATTACGAAGCACTTAGGTACACTAAATGGCAAATTGTTATCATCCAACCACTTTAACAATATATCAGTATCATTTTGTAGGAGAATTGAATGGTTAGAATTCTCTATAGCTCTTAATAGCTTCAGATTGTCAGGAAAATTGATTTCCTGAACAATGAAGTATCATAAAATGTGTTTTTAACAGTGACATTTGACAGCAAGACGATACAATGGTTTTCATCAATATTAATCAAACAACTGAGATTTTGATATTATTTTATACTGAAATATTTCACTGGAATTTTGTTATACGTTAAAGTTTTTCTGCTCTCTGATACTAGTTACAAGTTACACGTAAAATTTAATTTATGGTGTGACGCTATTAAAAATATCATTTTAGACACTATTATAATTGGTTTTAACACTGCTATATTTGTTTTATGGAACCAACCGGTTTCGTCCACCGGAGTTCTTGTTTTGTATCCGTAACAAAGTTCCGATGAGAGCAAAACCACGAGAGAACAAACCATTACGCCGTTTTCCCGCAGGGGTAAGCCGAGATAATGGACCGCCATACTACTCTATCCTCTCGAGATTCCTCCACATTCATACAACGAGTCATACACGCGCGTCGATTCTTCCGACTTCTAACATGACCAACCTTTAAAATTTGATTAATTTGGTCATGCCATGTTTTCCTCAATACACCATTTACATCATCAACGTATACTTTCTTAACCATTATTTCTCCATCCATACGCTCCATATGTCTGAACCAACGCAGCGTTCCTTTCATAATTTTGTTCATAATACCCTTTTCCGCCCTACATTCCTTTCTTTTATCAACATTTGAGATAAGATATTAAAACAAATAATAAAAGTGATTAAACTTATTATTTATATATAAAACGTTTTCTTTTCTACCTGTTTTATTGTTAACAGACATTACTTCGAATTTTCACTCGCAAGATTGTCTACGAGTATAAAACATATATTATTTTCGCACATTGCCCATCGTGGTAGATTCTTATTTTAGGCTACCTTCTAAATGTTCATGAAAGTGAAAAAACGCTTTTCGTTTATAATATTTTCACTTTTGAGACGGCTCGTTAGGATGATTCGGATTAGATAGTCATCGAGATAAATTATTATCACTTGAAACCCGAAACACTCTCTCTTTCAGCATACCCTGATCATCTTTCTTTTACCATACATTTTTCAATGACTTGTCATTATACTCACTCAATTTTTTTAGAATACTTACTTACATTGATTTTTGTCGTTAATTATGTTAAATTTTTATGTAAAATCATTATTTTTACATTATTTGCAATATTTATTTTTACAATATTTAAAAAATACTAACTAACCATCACGCCGTCTCCCCGAAGGGGTAGGCAGAAAGAATGGAACGCCACACTGTTCTGTCTTGACATACTTCTCTCGCTTTCTCTACATTCATATATCTTGTCATGCACGCACGTCGATTTCTCCGAATCCTCACGTGACCGATATTTAATATTTGATTAATTTGGTCGTACCATGTTTTCCTCGGACTTCCTCTATTTCTAGCCCCGTTGGCGTCGTTTACATATACCTTCTTTATAGTGGTGGTACTCCCATAGAAGCCCAGAAGCCCGGCTTGCGTAAGAAATTTTGAATCAAAATTTCTTCTGGCTTACAGAGGTTCAGCCCTTGTGGCTATACCTCTTTCTGATGGGAACTTTGTTGGAAGTTGATTTGGTGGGTTGTTGGTTTATGCGGGGGCACAATTACTTAGATTTGGGCGTTTTGATTCTAAATTTCTTACGCAAGCCGGGCTTCTGGGCTTTTATGGGAGTACCGCCGCTGCTTCTTCACCATTCTGTCTTCACTCATTCTTTTCATGTGTCCAAACCATCTTAACGACCCTTTCATTATTTTGTTCATAACACTTTCATTCGCACCGCATTCACTTCTTATACTTGCATTTGACACTCTATCGTGTACAGATTTACACACATTCGTCTTAGAGATCTCATATCTACTGCATTTATTCTACTTTCATCCTTCTTTTGCCAGTTCCATGCTTCACTTCCATACATAGGGGTCGGCACAAGAACACCATTATGCACTGCCATCTTAGCTTTTTAGGATAGGCTTTGGATCTTTGCAATGATAACTTTAAGTGCACCATTTACTCTGTTGTCTAATAATTTAAAAAGTCAAACAACAAAGTGAGTGCTCAGTTTCAAAATTAAAATATCCTGTATGCATGAATGTGAATTTTGAAATCGATTTTTTTTTTACGAGATTTAAGTGAAAATTCAAATTTCTTAACCGTCGCATTGCCATGTGGTCAATTGAGTTTCCACTGCCAATTTAAAGTTGATTTTCTTAAAACCTATGGACCCTAATATTATTAAAAAAAAATGTAATCCTCCATTGAAGTGTTCTCAATATTTCGTAATAAAAAAAAAGCAAAAAGTTACTTCCTTCGTCCCAAAAAAAAATATTTTTAAGACTGCCCTCACCTTCATTCGTGTTAAGGTAGAATTTGTTTTGCTAATATTTACAACTTTATCAAAAGTGACAAATACTTACTCGCTGTTTTGAACGTATTATAAATTATATGTTTGGCCTTTTCTCATACGTAATAATACCGATTGTGGACGGAAACGCAGCGCGCAACTTAATAATATCAGAACTGTGAAAATATTAACACTTTACCAAAAGGGACAAATATTAATAAGTACTCGTTGTCTTGAACGTAGTATACATTTTGCCTAGGTGCCTTTATCATACGTAAAATTATAGCGCCACGGCGCGGCGGGGCGAGACAAGTTCATACTTGGTGTCAGTTGTTCATATGCTGTCTTATCATTCTATATCAGAAATCGCATGGTTCCAGAAAAAAAAAAATAATGATATGTTTTTCAAATAATCCATGTATGTTATAGATATCGATCTATTCCTAATGAAATTCCCTACAAGATGACATAAATTAAATTTTGATTCATTGAGTCATATGCTTGATATTTATAGATAAAGTTAGCGGTAAACTGAATTGACCACATGGGAGCGAGCGTTTTGTTTTGAACACGGTACGTTAAGGGTTAATCACCAATTGTTTATTCTCTTAAGTAGCAATATACTATTACGAAATGTTGTGTTAAAACAATGCATCTCAATGGCTCGTCGGACCCACAGAAGTGTCTAATCCAGAGACTGCGGAGATTCGTCAACGTTGCAAAACCATTGCGAAAAGTGCCCAATTTATCTTCAAAACTATTTTGATTCAGCGCATGCATTTGCGGTCGGTAAAAGTGGCCCGATATGGCACAACGGGGTGATGCAACCTAATGCCTCGAGAGCATGCGCTCACTGCGGGCCATTATCTATTTCTCGTTTGGTATTTGACTCACGCCGACTTGCACTTTCCTCGAACACACTCTGCGATCACCGTTTAACGGTCCACGCTGTCCCCCCAAACCGGTAGCACAGCAATATTTGAATTCTTCACTCAATTATTATCAATTTACGATATTTTCCCTTCACCTACGATTAGGATACTTTCTACCTAGTCTTGGAGCATAAATCAACATCAATAGTAACAAAAAACTTTTTTGTATATATTTTTTTAATGTATACAAATACTTGTAGACAAATACTGGATTTAACTCATTGCGAGTTAATCATTTTTAAGGATCAATTGTATCTCAATAGAGACGAAGATGTAAATTGTTTTTATTTTTTGGAAACAGAATATGGTAGTCGAGGCGTTTACAGAACTTATGACCTGTCATTGGTTGGGTTAAGCGATCACTTTATGTTGACAACATTCCCCATTCCGCCCTTCTTACGACCACCACGTCTGACAATTTTTTTGGAAGTTGTATATATGCTACTATGTTAAAACACTTCACATTTTTTAGGTCAATCGACACTAGCGCCATCTATTAAGATTATTAATTCGTATTCGTTTACCAACTTAACGTATTCGACAGCGTTAGTTAGTTAAACATGAAAATATACCAGTTTTTAATTAATACAAATGAAAGAGTTTTGTTTTCTAAAAGTTATATTATATTTTATGGGAATGGGATGTTTTAACTTGCTAAAGCATTATCAAATATATTTTTTTATAAAGAGACGTTTCCATTCATAATAATTTAATTATTTAATATGGAGTTTTATTGAGACAGAGGAGATTACATTATTAAGGAGAAAGGAACAATAAATAGGCCCTTTGCCAGTAATACTCATACCTTGATCAACCGAGAAAATTGCTAGTATCGTATTGTGATGTGTGTATTAAAATAGATCGTGAAACTTATTGGGATAGTTACGAAACTTCCTACCATTTTTTGTTCACAAACCTTTACAGACCTTTATGTCGGAAACTCACAATATATGACAGTGAGTATTATAAATTTACACTGATTTTTTTTAATTATACGAGTATATCAACTAAACATTAAACTTGTATTAACAAAAAATAAAAAAAATCTTGGACAGTAATCCTGAATTTTTACAACCCGTTTTTCTTGAGGTTTCAATCACGCGGGAGTGAACCTCATTAAAGGCTTCAAATGCAATCAGGCAACCATTGATGCAATTTTCATTTGCATCTTGCAATAAACATTTTTTCTGTTCTTTATTTTTATCGTAAATCGTTATTTTGCAATTTATGTTTGATGTGATCCCTTCTTTGCGCCACAAGACGCGAGGTTATCTCGAGTTTATTACGAGTGGAATATGTACATCAAACTCGTATTTTAAAGAATTTTAAATTATACTTTCTGACATCATCAAGAATATCTTAACAATCATGAAATAATATCTAAAAACCTTGGAATTGAAAAACAACGCTGTATATGTTCCAATTTAATTTATTAAATATATTTATACAATAAAAATATTAACCACGACATGTTTCCGGGGTGACCTCCATCCTCAGATGTAAATATATGTCTAAACGTTTAACCCTTAAATGCGTGATTTTTCCAAATTCAAATTAAAAAATATTTTTATACTAAAATTAGGTTGAAAATGACGGGAAAAATAATAAAAAAAATATGTATGTTTATTTGTGGATTTTATTCATAAAAAATCACTTGTTGCAGATATGATTTATTACAAAAAATATATATCAGATATGCAATTATTACAACAAAAAAAAAATCAAAAATTAATAAACAATGGTAGACTCACCTTTATGGAGTATATAAATTATAAATTATTTCGTTTTATATCCAGTAACACCAATGAATATAAATTTTGAAACTCTCAGAAATGTGAAACATCTGCACCCAACGTTTTTTTTTATTAAAATGTCAATTTCTTGCTTACAGAGACATCTACTCAAATAATTTAAAAACACAATGGCTCGGCGTATTGTTACACTTACGCAACACTTTGCATTGGAGTTCATTTATTGCATGTATAAAGAGTTATAAGCGCTTAAATAAATTGTTGCAGATTTGCAACAGAATGCATTTAAGGGTTAAATCGTTATATATTTACAGCTGAGGATGGAGATCACCTCCGAAACAAGTCGTGGTTAATAATTGTATTGTATAAAGATATTTAATAAACTAAAGTGGAACATGAACAGCGTTGTTTTTCAATTCCAAGGTTTTTACAATGGAATTCCGCAGTGATAACGCCTTAACCTTTAATAAAGTTAAATAATATCTAAACTGATAACTTTGTAGTTCAATAAACCGTGGCACAAATGTGTATACATTTTCTAATTCTTCTCATAACTCCGTCTTAGTACTAAGGTTGACAAATCAATTGACCACCATACTCCGGGAGATAACCGTTCCAAATTCCCGTTTTTAATTTGTAATATACACCGATAGATGGCGTTAGAGTATATTGGCACAACAATAGAATTTTATTTAAAGCGTATGTTCATCTGGACTTTCATATATTATTGTTTTTTTAAGGTGCAGTGACAAAGCACCAACACCACATGAAAAAATAAGAAAGTGGAGAACCATTACAATTGGGTACCCTACTGTAATAATTATTCAAGCCTTTAAATAAAATTTTCAACAGCAATAAAACATTTAATATTTAATAAAATGTCAGTTTCAAGTTTTGTTACAGTTTGGTACAGTGACATATTTCGCCTTCCTGGAAAATTAAATACCAATCACACCAATATAATAAAATAAATTTTCTTATAAACAAGCAATAAATACATTATTGTTTTTTAATCAATGCTTTAAATTTCGGTATTAAAATTATAATGAATTTTGACAATGTTGAAAGGTCCATTTTCTAGAAGTTTTATGGGAGTAACATGTTTCTCCGTGCCATCCTATTATCAAATATTTTGTATCATTGCTCGAGCAAGCCGAAACATATCAATTCCATAAAATATGGTATATTGAAAATTCTAAATAATCAGTTGTTGTTATCAATATAAAATAGCAATTATTATGTATGCATTTTGGGTGTAAGGACTTACTGGTTTAGATTAATAAATTGTTCGTTTTTGCGATCTCTGACTCTCACAAAATATATTAGTTAACTGCAACAGATTATTCATTTTTATTACAGACTGATTGTGGACTCTGCATGACTGCCATGAATGCTATAAATTGGCGAACAGAGCACTGTATATGTACATAACAATTTCAACGCGTTGTTGAAGCGTGTAGCGTTCCATGGTGAAATGTCAAGACTAAATAAGTATTCTTCTCAAAGTTGACAGCTATCGCTTTACCAAAATGACCACTATACGCTGTCAAAGTTTGAACGTCCCTATTGAAAAACCCTTTGACCACTAGGATACACCAACTGCAGCGAAACCACGCGGACATTTGACCGAAATTACATTTTATATATAATGTCACTGAATGTACTTTAAATTTTTTAAAAAAAATGTGGCAATATCACTAAGACACGTTGTTTCATTTCATTTTTAAGTTCGAGCGCTCTTAATGAAAAACCCTATAGAAATTAGATGGCAATTGCGCTTTCTTACTTTTACTATGGACAAACGTTGACTCTTGGGTGTGCAATCGTGCAAAATCCCACCCGAGATCAAATTCCTATGTCATGCCCCTACCCTAGTAAACGAAAACCCGGCTTAGAATCATTGAATTGTGCATACGTTGTGTTGGTATAAAGCATGTTAAATATTTTAATAAACACATTTGTTTAATTGAATATCATATCATTGATTTAGTCGCAGACTTTACATAGTTCAGTGGCCTTGTTTCTCATCCTATTTGAATTTATAATGATCTTGTGGGAATGTATCATTAAAGTGTTTGTTCCATCTCGTCAGTTCCTACTTACGTTGCATAATGTGTAATATGCATTTTTCGCGTTTATTAACTTATTCCATTGCCGTCCTGAATCGTACGCACGCGTCATCGAACGTTCATATTAACATAAACGGAGAGATTATATGGTACAAGAACATTCGATATAAACACTTTTTCCTATTACTATCGCTTACCACAAAAAAATACTAATAACTTAATATAAATGAAACGTCTGTTTTCTAGAAGATTGTTTTATATTTTAGTGTGGTAATACTTGTATATTTTGCCCAGTTTAACGCATTTTCGAATGCAAAGATTTGATAATCTGGTGGTGGTCTAGAGCAGGGATGGCGAACGACAGACCTGCGGGAGAAATCTTTGGCGCCGCCGAATTCTACTCACTGGATGTCGCTAATGAGCTAAAAGAAAAAAAATTCGCCAACGACTTCCTTCTAAATAAAAGTCGGCTTACTTTTTCAGCTAGCTCAGATCCCTGAGATGATTTACTTTGCCCAACCCAAGCCAGGGCTTTTTTCTTTTATAAATTTGACCACTTGCGAAAAAGGTTCGCCATCCCTGGTCTAGGGGATAGAAGGCTTGGCTCCTGATCTAGGGGACTTGGGTTCGAGCCTGAACACGACCAGGTTCCTTTTTCATTAAATGAGCTATATTCTGCTCATATTGAAGATTGTAAAATAAATTCTAATATCATTTGGTTTATTTTTTTATTTGGTTAATTGGGTGTTATTTTTTAATATTAATGTCCTATGTAGTGCGTAATGTTTAATTCCCTTAAATTATAATAAAACTTCTAGAATATTGACGTTATATCAGTACTTAGAAAATAAAAGGATAAATCTTTTAAAATGATATTTGTCATATTATTAACGTTTGCCTTGTTAATTGTTATTATCATTTTAAAAATTATAAATACTAAGAAAAGTGGTTATTAATTCAAATTTGCAATAATTCTATAATCATCTGACATTTCTACATCTTATATTATTAAACAGAGGTAGAGAGTAAAATAATGAATTTAAAATTCTGCCCTATTATTATTTTTATTACTGAAGGTAGATCGAAAGTAAAAAAATGCTTTAGTAGATTGATTTTAGATTAAATAATCTAAGCCATCACTTGATTTTGTGTCTAAATAGACACAAAATCAAGTGATGGCGATTATTGGCAAAATTCTAAATATTGATATGTTTAATATTTCAATAACTTTGAAAAACATTGTATTGTATTTTCACAAACGTGCTTCGTACCTCAGACATCCTTTTTCTGTGTATTTTTTATAAATTCAAATATGAATCCACAACACAAAGTGCAGACGATTGTAAAAGAATTTTATTATTATTATACTCGTAAGTTTCCGCTTCGGGGTTACAGAACTTAATTCAGAGTTCAACTTATATGACACATATAACAATTTCTACCAAGGTTATTAGGTGATAAAAATCGCCATCTTTTTTCAATCGTGTGGCAGGCGCTAATTTTTATTCGTATTCTTTTATTGCTCCAACTAGTGAAAGTTAAATTTCTATTCAAATCAGACTCGTTATTTCCTAACAGATGTCTATTTAGAGATAGTCGTGAACTTGTTCGCATTTGAAGGTTAATCTTCTTCTTCTTTTAGGTTAATAATGAAAAAAATCCTTCCTTTTTCGCTCAGCTTTGATTTAACGTAATTTTTTTATATTGCCTTATTTTGTATTCACGAAATATTTCTGATAAGCTTTAGGCGTAAAAACTGTGGATTTCCATAATTATGAGTTTTGTATAAATGATAACACTGTATTTTTTCTCTACTTTTAATACATTTTCAATCAATAAATTAATCAAATTATATTATGTCACAGACATTATAAACAATATTAATGTTTGAGTATTACAGGTATATAATATATACAAATATAATGAAAGGAACGCATGGGAGATGGTTCGATATTAGGAAGAAATTTTCTAACATCATCGGTAGAAATATATAAACTTACATTATTATCAAAATCTATTAAGCATAATCAGCGACAGATATGAAGAAAAATAGACCTCAAATTGGAAAAAAACGGTATATTTTATTTTTTGAACAATAATCTAAAACTCCATATTTCAATCAACATTGTATAAACATTAATAATATGATTGAAATATTCTGTTTTCTAGAAGTTTTATTATATTTTGTAGATGAAATATTCTGTTTTCTAGAAGTTTTATTATATTTTGTAGAGATTACATGTTTCACCTTGCTATGTTTTATAATTTTGATTATGCATAACTTTGTATTACCTTAGCAAGGCGAAATGTATCATTCTCATAAAATAAATTTAAGCCTCTAGAAAACAGATGTTTTCATTTGTAATAATTATGTATAATTTTATTTTTATTTTCTTAATTTACTTAGTAAAAAGATGATATATTCGATTTACGTATCATCCCGATTCGTAGTTTTATTTTATATATTGCATTCATAATTTATCGTATTTACCAAGTATTCTATAAAAGATTGTACCTCTTATAAATTGAATAAATAACGGATGTTTAAAAAATATATTATTGTGTTTAAATTTATGACACAAGTTTTTATTTGTTATATCCTTGCAAGGTGATACATAATGTCATCCATTTAAATGGTAAAATTAATCTTTAACACATAGCTTTAATTCGTGTATCAATTTCCCTTCTTCTTCTTCTTCTTCTTCCTCAGCCTATTCCTGTCCACCCCTGGACAAAGGCCTCCTCCATTTGCTTCCATGTAATTCTGTCCTGTGCAGACCGCATCCAGGTTATTCCGACGTGCCTGTTTGGGTCATCCTTCTACCGGTCGCCCTGCACTTCTCTTCGCCATCCACGGTCTCCAAGTCAGCAGTCTTCTTGTCCACTTTTCATCTGAGCTTCTGGCTACGTGACCTACCCATTGCCATTTTAGAGTCGCCACCCGGTGGATGATGTCAGTGACCTTTGTTTTTTCTCTCACCGTATCGTTTCTGACTCTGTCTCTTAGGCTTATTCCTAACATGGCTCTTTCCATGTCTCTTTGGGTCACTCGTAGTTTCTCGGCACTTTGTTTGGACAATGTAACAGTTTCAAGACCATAAGTACCAACTGGCAGAACACAGGCAATTTCCCTAGAGAATCTATATTCCTATACGCTTCAGGTTTTTTACGCTAATCACGCATGTACAAGAAATTGTAGTTTTCGAATAAATATCGTACAATGTAACTGAATAAATCAACATTAATAAGTTATATTTGAATTTACTATTATATAATATCTTAAAGAATAACCTATGACTTAGTCTGACAATAATGAGTTGAAATAATTTTTTCGCACTTATTCGCGAACTATAAATAGTATTTGGTTTTAGAAATGTTTAATGAGTATTTGTGAAAAAATAATTATTACACAAATTTCCCTAAAAAGTCATGGTTTTACCCCAAATTTACCCGCTTCAGGGTGACGTATTGAAAAAATACCTATTTTATTATGATCTAGAACTAACGCATTTTTTGTTTTCATAACGCAACATTGTACATATGCATATCAACAATATTTATTAGATAGTTGTACTATGAAAGCGCTGAAAGAGTTGGATGCAGGTGCTAAAACGAGCGGAGTGTCAGTAAACTGTCTCTTGTATGTGGATGACGCTGTTCTACTTGCAGACAACGAGCATGAACTACGAGTCCTGGTGAATTGTATGTATGAGGTATGCATGCGAAATGACCTGATGATGAATGTTAATATATCCAAGGTAATGATTTTTGAAAAAGGAGGAATCATGGCAGTCTGCAACATTAGCGTTAATGGTGAAAATTTGGAGCAAGTAAGTGAGTTCGTGTATTTAGGTAGTATGTTTACAAAAGATGAGCGAGTGGAGAGGGATATTGAAAGAAGGGTTGGGGCAGGCAACAAAGTGAATGGTGCACTTAAAGTTGTCATCGCAAACAAAAACCTATCCAAAAAGCTAGAATGGCAGTGCACGATGGTGTTCTTCTACCGACCCTTATGTATGGAAGCGAAGCATGAAACTGGCAAAAGAAGGATGAAAGTAGAATAAATGCAGTAGAATGAGATCTCTTAGAAGAATGTGTGGATACTCTGTGTATGATAGAGTGTCAAATGAAAGATGGTGTTATGAACAAAATAATGAATGGATCATTAAGATTGTTTGGACACACGGAAAGAATGAATGAATAAAGAATTTTTTTAAATATATATGTTAACGATGTAAATGGAACTAGAAATATATGAAGACCGAGGAAAACGTGGGACGATCAAATAAATCAAATATTGAATGTCGGCCACGTGAGGAGTCAGAGAAATCGACGCGCGTGCATGACACGATATATGAATTTTAGGGAAGCTAGAGAAATATGTCAGGAAAGAAAAGTGTGGCAGTCCATTCTTTCTGCCTACCCCTTCGGGCAGTCGGCGTGATGGTTAGTTAGTTTGTTATTATCAAGAAGAAACAGGGTCGTTTTTATAAGTTAATCCAAGTCTTCCGGGACCAGATGCCAATTGATCTATCCTCCAGGTAGCCATGACATTAATTTTCTGCTGACTCCACAACGTCACTCGATAATTTGTTATTGAAAACGCAATCATTTGTTTTCTCTCTCGCGCTTTGATCCTCTGCAATAGCTGTAAATTGCATAATATTGCATTTGTTTCTGCAATCCTTCGATGCTGTGACGTAACCTCTATATAAATCCGGCCTAGACCGCGGCGGCGGGTTCCTGTTCCGTTCTGGTGTAATACAAATACCCGATGCCTTTTTTCTAACGACCTCCGAAGCGAAATGGAAAGGTCTCAACTTGACCTTCATACAATTTTTGCTCAGAAATATCTAACTATGTCTCACTCTGATTACACCCAACCTATAGAATATTGTTATAATAACATAAAATGTTGCATTAAACATATATAACTCGATTTGATGATTCATTTTAGATATATATTTTCATGTAGAAGAGAGATTTAGTTTTTTTGTTTAATTTTTTTTTATATAGAACTATCAATTTATTATAATACAAATTGACATTACAAATTTGATTTATTAACCGCCCTACCTTCAGGTTATTTTCCGAGAAACGTGCAAAAAAAAGCAGTTTTTTTATTAATGAAATTTAATTATATATTAATTTTATTTTTTTTAATTACGAAATGTCAAATACTCGGCCGCACACTTCGCCTGCCCCTTGTAAAACTATCATATTTATGAAGACTTATACTCAAGTGTTGTTGGCACACGCGCGTATCCCTAACAGTTTGTACATTTTAGGTACATTACTTTTTCTCAAGCGTGTACGTGATACGGGATAGCGCAGAATGGTACAGTCAAAGTGAACGTATCATGTACGTTCAAATACGTAGGGTGGTTAAATATTGAATGTCGGCCACGTGAGGAGTCGAAGAAATCGACGTCCGTGCATGACACGATATATGAATGTTGAGGAATCGAGAGTAGTATGTCAGGAAAGAAAAGTGTGCATTATTTCTGCCTATCCCTTCGGAGAGACGGCGTGATGGTTAGTTAGATATATTAGTAACTAACAAATTTGCTAGTTCAAAATTTTTGATCAAAATGTGATCAAAACAGGATAAAAAGACCGTGTTATTTCATGTTGTTATATAAATTTTTTTTTAAAATTACTCTTGATTTTTAGATATTCATATGAAAAGATACAGTATTTATATAGTATTATTTGCGTTTCATTTGTTTATTAAGACTATGCACATATTTGTCGTAATCAAGCAACTGCTTACGTTATTAATAAAGCCATAAACAAACTAATCATACACGGAACGCTTTAGAAATTGAAAATACTTACTTTCCTGATAAATGCCATATTATATGATAATAATATTTAAATGGATTTTTTTACGTTTAATGCAGTGCGAAATTGTGTATACACTTCGAACTTTGTGATGAACAAACAACAACATGTCAAACGGCCAAAAGACTGATGAAAATAAAGTAAGCACGTTATAAATAATATATTACATATCCGTTTATCGTAAATCAATCTATAAATATCGAAGTCGAATATATGAGAAAATTGGAGATAAGCGAAAGTATTATGAATAAAATAACACAATTTTCAAAATTGTGCTTTGGACACAGATAAATATAGAATTTACCCTAAAGATACGAATGAAGCATGAAAACGGCCAATCTGAGAACAACATGACAATATTAAATCAGTAATAAACATAAGAGGCTTTATAAATGTGCTAAAAAATAATATAGTTTGGTGGTTCATTCTTTCTGCTTATTCCCCCCGAGAAAACTGTTGGTTAGTTCATAATAAATGATTAATAAAAATGACTGCAAAAGACATACCAAGGTGGATAATAACGTGTATTTGTGTAATATAATGTGTATTTGTGTAAATAATGTGTATTTGGTATTTCTTCATTTTTTTGTTTAGATTTTTAGGGTTTTGTTTTAAAAAGCATGTTTAACATTTTGGTTAACCGAAAAACTCAATTATTTAACTGTATTATTGTATTGAAACCGGTTGGCAGTAATAGCGATCGGCGCGGCGGTTAAAAAAAAACAGAACAAATTTTGAAAAACATGATCGCAAATTGATCCTTATACTATCAAACTAAACGTTATTTACTTTAAAAAAAATCTCAATACAAAGTGTTCGAATAATGTTCTCGGTTATTCAAATGTATACGAGTTCAAATATCGAAATTTATGGACATTTTATGATTCTGAACAATGGAGATTCACTTTGCTCAATAGCAATACTGCTCTTGCATTATCACGCAATGGCAATCAAACTATTTGTATTAGCCACATAGTATTGTTTTAATTTTCTCATGAATATTAAATTTGACCCAGTATTGGTCTAGTTGACGCTAGACGAGCGATAAATTAATATTGTAATAGAGACGCGAGCTTGGGAACATTACATTCCGCATACATTGAGGTAGGTTGGTTACTCCAGCTAATACTGAAGTGCCTATCGCCCAAATCTAGTTTATTCAAGGCCGGTAATTGTTTGCAACTCGAGTGTTGCAAACCAGAATTATGCCAAAAACAAACCCATAAATATCAGAAAAAAAAACAAAATAAAAGGTGTTCGTAATTATACTCGTACAAATAATAATTTATGTTTTATCATTTTAACTTACTCATTAAATGAATAGTCCCTAAATAGAATAGTTAAGAATTTGAATTACCCTTTATATACAATATTATACTATAATTAACCTATTATATTTATTGTTTCTTGAAGAATGATGTTAAATTACGTATTAAATAATTAATATGAATGAAAACATCTGGTTCAGGACATCCCATTTAAACGAGGCGAGCAGTTCCTTCTGGCATTGTCGTGCAGCAGGCAGACTCCCTTTGTCAGCATGCCTCTCCTCTTGTTCTGAATCGCCCTCCGCAATTTTTTTGGGGTCTCGCAGTATCTTGCAGAGTTGATGGTCTCCCCTTGAGGCATATATTCAATTAAAATTATGCCTTGACTGTCCCAAAACACGGATGCCATGATTTTCTTGGCTGAAATTGTGGTTATGAACTTTTTGGCGGAGGGTGAAGAGGTATGACGCCACTGTTGAGACTGCCTTTTGGTTTAAGGCATGTAGTGTGCAACCAAAGTTTCATCCAGTAACGATGGAGCGAAGAAATTCATCTCTATGGAGTTTGCAGCGCCTCAAAAACTCTTGCCCGGCGCCGCGTATTTCGCACTTGGCGGGAGTTGGATTGACATTATTCACGAAACGTGTTGTCGCGTCGACACTTCTTAACGTACTGACCTCGAACCCTCTCGTTGCGGAGGGGAAGGGTCAGGCTACACGGAAATGTAGCCAACATGTTGAAAATAAAATCCATCCGGTCGTGAGAGCCTCAGTACACTTACTTTCTAGATATGCCTCGTACATTATTTTTTAAAATTTGAACTTGGAAGAAGGTTGGGTCACAATCGAAACATGTCACAAATCAAAAAATAAAGTGTTGTGAAAATGCAAAAAGTTATTCAAATATTCTATAATTTATTGATCATGTCAACCCGGTACCTTCACTATCAATGCGAAACCGATGTATTTAACGTATTTACTGCTTTAAAAATATTAGTACGGGTATATCCCGATTGCATTGAGAACCGGGCGACCTCCCTGAACAGCTCCTTGCACGGAGTGACCATTACCCCCGTCCTTAAGGCATTACCCTATTATTTATGCGACAGTCCTCAGAGCAAGTACCTCCATAGTACCTATCTCCAGCCTGTTGCCCGCATGCCTTCAAGTACATAATGGATCAAGGAAACCACATAATTATTTATTGTGAAATTTTATTTCCCTTTACTGTCGTTAATTTTCGCAATTTGCGTTTTTTGAGTAGGTCAATAACAACTTGTGTACGTGTTGTAAAAATCAAAGGGGTGTCTCTGTGATTTAAAAAAAATCATTAATAACAATATATTTTTTGGAATACAATAATAACACTGTTTAACCCGCTTTTATTTATTAAATATTTTAACAAAATAAAATTATTATACACCACACGTTTCAGAGATGACCTTCTCCATCCTCAGGTATAAATAAATACAGCAACAAACCATGACACCGTTTTCCCGAGAAAGGGTAGGCAGAGAGAATGGACCGTCACACTACTATATCCTGCAATACTATTCTAGCTTCTTCTGCATTCTTCACTTCCGATTTAATTAAATATACTTAGGTTATATATTTACACCTGAGGATGCAAGAAATCACCTCCGAGACATGTCGTGTAAAATATGAAAATTTCATGAAAAAAATGGTTTAAACAGTGGAAATTATTATATTCCAAATTAACAGTTTATTAATCACAGTTTTAACGCTAATCCAACTCTCTAGCGTCCAGGGGTGGTCTCTTAGACCCCGCGAACACTATTATTAGTAAGTTCGTTATTTATAATACGTGTACTTAAATAGAATCTCCCCACACTCCTTTTTTTATTTAATTTTTCATGTTTTCTATAAGTTTTATTATAATTTATGGAAATGACATGTTTCGCCTTTCTAAGGCATTCAAATGTCGTGTTAATTTTAATAAAAAATCTAGAAAACGGACGTTTTCATTCGTATTAATTATAATATTATATTTAACATGGAATTAATTAAAATGTTGACGTTATTATTTTCTTGATTATCCTCTCGTTTTCTTCACACAGCCTTTCATTTTATTTTATTTTATGTATGTTATAAGTACCAAGACCACTCTGTACAAAACCCTTGAAATTTTCCAGAAATATGTACGAACCGGTTGAAGTGGGTGGTGTTTATGGTAGATATATACAAAAGGCGCCACAACATCGAACTTTACATACCAGGATACCAGTGTGGTGCAGTTGAGACTATACGAGTTGGGTCATGTTTGGTACGGATGTAAGAGAGACCAGTAAAACGAATATGGGAAGCTCAAGTTTAATCAGAGGAGTTGTTCTAGCTTTGGGTGAAACAGCCTGTGATGGTATTGAACCATCGTAGAGAGAGATACGTGAATTCAGATGTACGAAAATAAATTCAAATGACTAGAAAATATAACACCTAACCAAGTGGGATGGATGTAGTGGTGCGGGAAGCAGAGGGGGACGAGGGGGAAGATTTGGGGATGGGTTTGGGGCGCGGGGAGCGGGGAAGGGTAGTGGGCCAGGGAGAGAGGTAGCTCGGGCAGTTGACTTCTGACCCGACGGGAAGCGGTCGCTTTGGTATTAAATTCAGTGGGTGTTTGTTGTTCTGATTATCAAGAACTTCATTTTATTTTGTATACAAGTATAGTGGTACGAGGGGTGCGGCATTTGCAGATTTAAAAATACTATAGAATCAGTTTTCCTGAGCTGTTACGACTGAAAAGCTAAGTCTAGAATTAAGAATTTATATTTCAGGAAATTGGGACGTATGCGTTCGGCTTACTCCATGATTATACTATGCTTACGTTTATGTATTACATACATGTACCTAGATATATATATATATGTATATGATATATCGATACCTTTCCTATACTGCACGTAATATAGTTCGCTAACACTCGGGCCAACGCATCGCGCCCGAAGCAGGTATTCACTAACTCATCGAATACTGAAATCTTAGTTATGGACATGTAGCGTTCTAACAAAATTTGCCATCTTCTATATAAATAAACATATAAACTTCGACCCATGCAAATTATGCTACATAAATATGGTTGACTGCTGATGAATGAAGACAGTTAGAGAAGTTGGGAAGCTCACTTCAAGAGCCCGCGCCAAATACAGACTCCTATAGATAAGTAGGTGGAAGACCCTACTATCGCGTCTGCGGGAATTCTGTCGTGGGTGGGCTAACTTTGAAAACCCCCGATAGGGTGATGGCCAGGCTCATGGGTTTGAATCCCCAGGTCCACTGATTAAGGGTTGGGAGGTAGATCGGCTGGTCCCCAGACGATTCTGCTGTGGAGCAGTGGAGAAAAATCATCAGTCTGACGAAAAGACTGGTTCCAACGCGATACTAACACTATCATATCCCAGTACCCACAAATCCTTATATACCTAATATATTATATTTTGACATTGAATTGCTATATAATTTGTACCTTTCAGGAAACTGTCCTTTATTGCATCATTATTACATTACGCTCTGATTTAAATTACTGTACATCGTATTTATTCCAAATTATTTGTGAATGTTTCTTCCAGGGCTGCCACATTTTCTAGAGATAATATTTTGAATTTATATTTTGTAAACTTAGAGATATTTTAGGTTGTTTGGTTTAGATGTTCCTAGGAAATATTGAATGACATATAGTTTGATTACGCGTGGGTTTGTCAGGATTGCTTAGAATATTCGGAGGGGTTAGGAACGATTAGCTTTAGAATGAAATTATCAGTATTCGCCAAATAAAAGGGCTTGGATTACATCGGTCATAACGAAGGGTCATACGGTATTATTTCTAGACGATCACGAAGGCCAACTCGCGTAAGGTAAAACACCTGTAAGCTCCATACAGGTGAATGAAGAAGGAATGACTGGAGGAAGCTCCACCATTCGCGGAGGAAGGTTAGGAGGGATTAATTCCTCATCGTAGGTAGCTCAATCCATCACATTTGGTCCCGTGACCAGGAGAGGACTGGAGAAGGAGAGGAATCCTTCTACGCTAGGTGTTCCGAACGGGACAAGATCAAACCATCACATTCGGTGCCGTGACCAGGATGGATTAATTCCCCACGGACAGGACGAACCACCACATTTGCTGCCCGTGACCAGGAGTTTGGTTTAAAGCATTACTTGATAATTTCATTATTATGCATATTTATTTAATTAGTTTAAAAATTTAAATTGTTTTAAAAAATTATTCATCGCTAGATATTTATGCCAACCCTAGCTAGGATTCGTAGACAGTGTGCAGGTTTTCTAGGAAGGTATTCTAGGATGCTCTATGCAGGGGTCGCGTATCGTTTCGAATATAATTATCGGCGTGGTATTTAGGTTATGATTTGAATATTTAAAGAGAACTCCGAACATATTATAGAAAGTTTAGTATTGAAACACAACTTTAGTTCACTTTCGGTAGGTTTAATAGGAATAAAATATTATTATCATAATTTTGTTATTGTAGAAGAATATTTCGAGAATTTAGAAAAAGGTGAATGTAAATATTATTATTCATAAGTAACGCTATTCTATTAAATTATCGTCAGCTTGAAATTATATTTGAGACCAATTAGAGTAATCTTTAAATTATATTAAATTATTGACAGGCTAATCGTATATTTGAGATCAACTAAAGTAACCATTAAAACATCCATTGCATTATAGACTCATGTATATTCTAATCACACTTTTGAAAGTACGCTAAATAAATAAATAAATATTATGATTATGTACCGAATTAGCATATTTGCAAAAAAAATTTAAGGGCCCCGCTATTATTAGTATACTTAGAGTAGAATATAGTATTTAAGTTAGTTAAGATGTATGATCGTGACGAGATTGAATTCATGCTTAAAATATTGGGAATTAGTAATATCGAGAGTTATATTTATTTCGTAAATGTAGTTTGTAAAAAAGGTTTGTTACCACCTACGTTTTTTCATACTTCTAAAAACTGCAGCGAGGGATCTAGAATGGCAAACATGTGTCTTGAGTCAATAACGTTCTTCTTGGTTTGTATTTTCCCATAATCTTGGATAGGTACACATTAATTTCTTCACGCCAAAATAACCATAAATTAGTTCGAGTCAAGTGGTGACATTAGGATATTTCTAAGATCGGTTAGGTCGCCGTAGTAGTACAAATATTTTTTGCTTGCTAAGGAGATGTAAATAATATTATTAATAAGGAAAGCAATAAATAAATGGGTCGTGACTAAAATATTGAATCATTTAGGGACCATGTATAATAACGAGTACCTCCTTGGATTTCGACTGTCCCAGTAAAAGAAGGACATAGCTCGGTAATTTTAGTTAAATATATAATTATAATAGTTTATGAATACGGAATAGGATAGGATATATATTTTATAATGGCTAGTTTACAAAATTTATATTTAATGTCTTTATGTTCTACGTATGAGCAATAGGTCATCGATAATAATTTTAAGTTATGTACATTGCGAATTTGAAATACAGACGTGTTAATTATATAAAATAGAATTGCGAGTAATGATTAAATCAGTAATAATAAGAGTTTAGGTTACTTCCATCGTAAATAAAAATACAGATGTGTCAATTATGCGAAATAAATATTATTGATTTGGGAGATGCCTATTGGTGGCGATGAGGTTCGCAACCCATCATTCCGCGTCTCCCGCGGAGCGAAAAGAGAAGGATTGAGTGCCGCATCGGTTAGATTGTGACGGTCCACTCTTTCTGCCTGACCTTTCGGGGAGACGGCGTGATGGTTAGTTAGTTAGCTGATCATTATTAATTGCAGCAAGTTAGAATTTAGGTGAATATCTACGAAGCGGAAAATAAAATATTGTATTTAAATGAATCGAATTGCAGTCGTATATGAGGCGTTGCGGTCTGAGATATCCTAGAGATAACGAGGAGACCACTTAAAGATATCGTTAAATTTTGTGGGTTTTAAAGTATCGACAATTTTTAGCCGTTAAATAATTTAGGATGGAACAAAAAAATACGACGGTTAATACTTAAGTTTCTATGCGATGTGTCGGGCTTAAATCTTAAGGAGATAGAGTTATTTATCGCGGATGCTGGGACTTGTTAACATAATGAAGCGGAGGATGACATTCTGAACGGTTTGTTAATAGGTGATAATTTTTCAATAGTGTCAAGTTGGTATTCTGTAGGCTGGCATTTCATGGAATTCTCCTTATGGATCAAGTGTCTCGCCAAGCTGGTGTTGTTTTAGGTCGCCATGGGTTGGGTTCACGATAACAAATACTAGGAAATGAACGGAGATGTGACATGCATTTGTGAAATTATTACAGGTTCGAGGACGATACTTAAATTGTACAAAAAAAAAAAAATTAAGATACTTTATGATACTTTAGAATAATATTTAACGAAATGGAGCGGCATACCCATAGGTTAGTTCAGTATGATTCTCAATTATTGTGGAATGCATAAATACAAATACATTTTATTTCAAAAGGAATATGGGATAATGCTTATAAAATTATAATAATTATATAAATTGTCGAATAAACAATTACGGAGATAAACCGAAGTAGTATAATATGTTAGCATTTAAAGATGATTTAGTTTAAATTTTAATTTAGTGTTTAATTATATGTTCCGATTAAGTACCTTAATCGTAGGTTAACATAAGTCTAAGACTAGGTGTGGGAACCCGGATGAGTAGGTATTTTAATACATAAACATATAATAGGAATTGACAAATATATGAGTAAGATAATTATAAGAAAATAAACAAAAAAATATCGATAATAAGCTATGATGGTTAGGTATAGGTATATCGGATTTCAATTGCAGATGCAGCCGGTTATAGGTCGCTTACATATATCCCAACATAATTATGTGTATCAAAAAAAAAAAAAAATCGGAATTTATAAAATTAATAAATACTTCCGCAGTCATCAAAAATAAGGGCCAAATATCATCGATATATTTAATAGATTCCTTCTGAAATTCAGTAAATTATTAGATTACCTAACAACAGTTAGTCGCAACATTCTACAGGTATGTTTTGCGAAGCTTCTACGTTCATACTTCGTGGAGCGGACGCTCGCCGATAGCTCCGACTTCTAATGGAACTCCTTTTAGTTTCAATGATTTGATCGTGTCACGTTTTTTTTCCGACTTTATCGACTTTCTTTAATTAACACTGTGCGTGTATATATCTTCAAAAAATAATTTGCGTTATTTATTTATTCTTAGGAGCTCGATGTTATTCTTTTAGGGAGCGTTCGATCGATTGAGGTGTGTTATCAAATTAAGAAGAAAAAAATGTTTAAAGCAGCAGAACTAATTATCAATTATAGTGATGAGAAAATTCTTAGGGGGGTACGCTTAGAACCATGAGGGTAGATTTAAATTAGAATAAGAACTATTTTAAGTTGTCAATTTTATAAAGCGAATTTACGTTGCGCAATTAGGAAATGAAAAGGTGATGTGTCAACATTCGCTAACTGGTGATTAAGGTTCCTTAATATTCGAGTAACATATTATTTTAATGAGCAAATATCACGTATTTGAAAAACGTGCAGGACCGAGTAACCAGATGCGTTATTCATCATTCATTATTATTATTTTTCCTATCTAGGTAATAGGGTCACTAAATAAAGATAGGTACAACGACAATAGTGATCCCGATTATTATAAGGAATAGATTATAAATTATTTTATTTATGATAAGTTATATTTTAAGCGCGTCGTTTGTAAAATCAGTTACCACAAGGGTTCACTAGGAGAAGGCTGACTGGTCAATGCAGTCTTTATTAGTTTAGATTATAGTTATTATAGCATAAGTTTAGTCGTAAGTAGCTATAAATAGGTAATAATTGCGTTGAAATTCGACCTTAATCTAGGTAGTAAATTGATTTTGAAAAAAAAAAAAAACAAATAAATAGATAAATATATAAACAAATAACGGTGTGTGAGTACATGTGCACGTGAGAGTAAAAATATGTAACGGAATATGAGCTTTGGATTTGAGGGGCTGGAGTTTTAGGGGGGAGATGAGGAAAGTTGTATTTGATTTGATTTTGTGGAGCGGAAGAATTTCTTTTGTAGGGACATGGCGATATAATTTTAGTTATAATATTGTGTTCAAAATTTGCCAGATTAGATTCTAATTGGAAACAATAAAAATAAAATGAAATAAATGAGAAATGGTTGTGATTTCACCAATACGAGGTTGATAAAGTCTTCGGATTCTAGGGGGGAGGTTTATTGATAAAAGCGTTGTCGCTTATATATTTTGCGGTGACTTAGGATAATAAAAGGAGCGAAACGAAGGAAAATATTTTACTCGTCAGATTCTTGCTAGAATCTAGGGAACAGAAGTGGCGGCAAAATTATTAGTTCGAATTGAAGGGGTTGGCATATCAAGGCGTAGGTACGCTAGTAGTTAAGACAGCAGAATAATGTACTGTCAAAGGACAATTATCATAGGTTAAATAACATAATAAGGTAACTTACTAGGAAAATTAACAAGGGTGGAACGAATTACTTGGAATTGAGGAAGCAACGGAAAACTTTCTGCCGAGTTTTCCTGGTTTCCTCTAGGGGGGAACTGTGATGGTATTGAACCATCGTAGAGAGAGATACGTGAATTCAGATGTACGAAAATAAATTCAAATGACTAGAAAATATAACACCTAACCAAGTGGGATGGATGTAGTGGTGCGGGAAGCAGAGGGGGACGAGGGGGAAGATTTGGGGATGGGTTTGGGGCGCGGGGAGCGGGGAAGGGTAGTGGGCCAGGGAGAGAGGTAGCTCGGGGCAGTTGACTTTTGACCTGACGGGAAGCGGTCGCTTTGGTATTAAATTCAGTGGGTGTTTGTTGTTCTGATTATCAAGAACTTCATTTTATTTTGTATACAAGTATAGTGGTACGAGGGGTGCGGCATTTGCAGATTTAAAAATACTATAGAATCAGTTTTCCTGAGCTGTTACGACTGAAAAGCTAAGTCTAGAATTAAGAATTTATATTTCAGGAAATTGGAACGTATGCGTTCGGCTTACTCCATGATTATACTATGCTTACGTTTATGTATTACATACATGTACCTAGATATATATATATATGTATATGATATATCGATACCTTTCCTATACTGCACGTAATATAGTTCACTAACACTCGGGCCAACGCATCGCGCCCGAAGCAGGTATTCACTAACTCATCGAATACTGAAATCTTAGTTATGGACATGTAGCGTTCTAACAAAATTTGCCATCTTCTATATAAATAAACATATAAACTTCGACCCATGCAAATTATGCTACATAAATATGGTTGACTGCTGATGAATGAAGACAGTTAGAGAAGTTGGGAAGCTCACTTCAAGAGCCCGCGCCAAATACAGACTCCTATAGATAAGTAGGTGGAAGACCCTACTATCGCGTCTGCGGGAATTCTGTCGTGGGTGGGCTAACTTCGAAAACCCCCGATAGGGTGATGGCCAGGCTCATGGGTTTGAATCCCCAGGTCCACTGATTAAGGGTTGGGAGGTAGATCGGCTGGTCCCCAGACGATTCTGCTGTGGAGCAGTGGAGAAAAATCATCAGTCTGACGAAAAGACTGGTTCCAACGCGATACTAACACTATCATATCCCAGTACCCACAAATCCTTATATACCTAATATATTATATTTTGACATTGAATTGCTATATAATTTGTACCTTTCAGGAAACTGTCCTTTATTGCATCATTATTACATTACGCTCTGATTTAAATTACTGTACATCGTATTTATTCCAAATTATTTGTGAATGTTTCTTCCAGGGCTGCCACATTTCCTAGAGATAATATTTTGAATTTATATTTTGTAAACTTAGAGATATTTTAGGTTGTTTGGTTTAGATGTTCCTAGGAAATATTGAATGACATATAGTTTGATTACGCGTGGGTTTGTCAGGATTGCTTAGAATATTCGGAGGGGTTAGGAACGATTAGCTTTAGAATGAAATTATCAGTATTCGCCAAATAAAAGGGCTTGGATTACATCGGTCATAACGAAGGGTCATACGGTATTATTTCTAGACGATCACGAAGGCCAACTCGCGTAAGGTAAAACACCTGTAAGCTCCATACAGGTGAATGAAGAAGGAATGACTGGAGGAAGCTCCACCATTCGCGGAGGAAGGTTAGGAGGGATTAATTCCTCATCGTAGGTAGCTCAATCCATCACATTTGGTCCCGTGACCAGGAGAGGACTGGAGAAGGAGAGGAATCCTTCTACGCTAGGTGTTCCGAACGGGACAAGATCAAACCATCACATTCGGTGCCGTGACCAGGATGGATTAATTCCCCACGGACAGGACGAACCACCACAAGCCTGAAGATTAACTTCACGAGACCAATGAAAGCGGATCCTGTCTGTCATAATAAAAAAATAATAAAACTTTCTTCTTCTTCTTCTTCGATGGCCCTACAGCCCATATCGAGCCTTAGCCTCCAGTATTTTTCCCCTCCAACTCCTCCTGTCCTCCGCTTCGACCCTCCAATCTGACACTCTTTACAATCTTGCCCCATCTCTCCTAACTTCATCCTCCCATCGCAGCCTTGGTCGTCCAATTGGTCTTCTACCACCTGGGTGCCACTCCAGCAATCTTTTTGCGGTTCGCGATGACGGCATCCTCTGCACGTGACCGGCCCATCTCAGTCTATTCAGTCTGACCTGTGTGGAGAGACTGGGAGCTTTGTAAATATTGTACAGCTCGTCATTATGCCGCACTCTCCAACCTTCACCGTCATTCACATGTCGCAGAATTCTGCGCAGCACCCTTCTCTCAAAAGTATCTAGTCGCTCTGCGGATTTCGCTGTCATTGTCCACGCCTCACATCCATAGGTCACTACTGTTCGGATGATTGTTTTATACAGGATGATTTTGGTTTTCCAGTGT
This sequence comes from Lepidostoma basale, assembly GCA_022606425.2. NCBI lineage: Eukaryota > Metazoa > Arthropoda > Insecta > Trichoptera > Lepidostomatidae > Lepidostoma > Lepidostoma basale. The sequence goes on along the minus strand of JAHDVF020001001.1, from coordinate 2,361,357 downwards.
ACGTTTCTTGATTTGAGCGCTGGTGGTAGAGAGAAGAATCTTTTGTTACCAATTGTGATTCTTCTTTTTTTATTTATATGAATTATAATATCATATTTAACGATAAAACTTCTTCGATAAAACTTTATTTATATGAATTACCTATTTAATATTGAGTATTACTGCATTGTTTAAGAAACAATAAACACATGTGACACAATTTACTGCGCTTTCAATTTCAAAACCGATTGTGCATTTCAAATTATATGATTAGTCAATAGCAATGTCTTTTCAATGGAATGTCTTTTTTCGTGGCCGAGTGGTAAGTGCATTGACTGCCACCCTGAAGGTTCCGGGTTCGATTCCCGGCGAGGGCAGTGTGAATGTCACACTGTCTTTGGTCTTGTGTAGAATTCACGTGACAATAAAATGGCAATATATTAGCTACCTATCACATGTCACGAGAATCACTATGATAGCTATAATACATTTTACATCGATTTGGCTCATGCTGTCATGACGTAAAGAGCGATTCAACAAAATAATAATAATAATAATAATTATTATACCTACATATATTGAATGTTACATTTCAAATTGTTAAACAAAAAAACTCTGTAAAATAAGACTGTTTGCCGATAATGCACTGGTATACATATCCGGAGAAAACTACTAATCTATCATGAATAAATTGAATTGACACCTTGACGTGGTTTATGAAACGACTTTGGGCGAATTTTAACCTGGTTTTTGATAAATAAGCTATAATTGAATGTGACTAAAACAAAATTCACGAATGTTAGAAATAAAGAACACCTGTTGCAGTTACTGTAACTGCAACAGGTGTAACTGCAACAGGATGATGGTGAAATTTACGAATTCTAATATTTGAGATGACAGACTAACTTATCCACAAAAATTATACAAATTATGTTTATAACAGGGTGGCTAAAAAATTATCGGTTCTGTGCAAAAACATGCAAGACTGTGTATAACGCTAACATTCTGCCCCATATAAATTACTGTAGGAGCATCTTATTTTTGGCTAATGAAGAAAATATGATGAAAAGATTATCCATTCTCCAAAATAAAGCAACGAGTAAAATTTTAAGGAGGAGCAGATATTGAACGATTGAAGTAATGTTGAGAGAGCTAAAAATTAAGAAATATATAATACCTATTGTAGTTTGTAAGAAAGAGAAAGATGTAATATTGTAGTTTTTAGTAGTGTTTTATTACTGCTTCGTAAAATTTTACAGTGGGCACACTACCAAGAATTCTTAAGGAAGATGATTATATATGTGAATGTATGTATGTATGTATGTATGTATGTGTGTAAGTGTGTACGTATGTATGTGTGTATGTATGTGTGTGTGTATGTATGTGTGTATGTATGTGTATGTATGTGTGTATGTGTGTATGTGTGTTCGTGTGCGCGTATTTGTGTGTGTATGTATATGTGTGTATGCGTGTATGTATGTGTGTATGAATGTGTGTGTATGTGTGTGTATGTGTGTATGTGTGTGTATATGTGTATGTATGTATGTATTTTAATATCGTTATTTTATTTAGTACACGTGTCAATCTTCGAGTTCCGTTTTCTCATCTGTTTCGGAATTTTTCTAAAACATATGAATGTTGATAATTGTGTATGTATGTATATGTATGTATGGGTGTATGTATGTGTGTATGTATGTGTGTAAGTATGTGTGTGTATGTGTGCATGTATGTATTTTAATATCGTTATTTTATTTAGTAAACGTGTCAATCTTCGAGTTCTGTTTTTTCATCTGTCTCGCGATTTTTCTTAAACATATGAATGTTTATAATTGCATTGTTTATTATTAGTGCTCTATTTGCATATACTCACGGTTCTGGTTTAAAAATCTTCGAATATGGCTGCTCCCCGCGTCCCACATACTTCAGAATAATATGTTTTATGTGGGTTTATTTACGATGCTTCACTCGTTCATTTTAGACACTAAATCAAAGTTCACCGAACATAAACAAAACAGTAATGTTAATTCATTCTCTTTTAGTGTTCAATTGTTTTATTTTAAATCACTGTATTATTTATTAAGTTATATTCACGAAAAATTATTGCTAGCGTGGTAACACTTTTTATTTTAACCTTGTTTATCTAAAATACATGTGTGTTTGTGCTTTAATTTTATTCGTATTAAAAAAACAGCGGCAAAACAGGAAAATTTCAAAAAAATATTTTAATATAGAAGTTCTTTATGTGATTAAACAACTAATTAACTAATCGTCACGAGGTAGGGAGAAAGAATGGACCGCCACAATGTTATTTCCTTACATACACTCTCCTTCTCAACATTCATACATCTTTCCATACATGCACTTAGATTTCTACGATTTCTCGCAAGGCCGACATTTAAAATTTGGTTTATTTAAATCTGCCACTTTTTCATATGTTTCTTGAACCATTCACATCGTTAATTTTATTAAAATATAGTTTCTTCTTCTTCAAATGCCCTGTCGGGTCCCAACGTTGGCGATCAGCTCGGCGAACCTGTCCCTGTCCTGCGCCGCTCGGAACAGCTCCTCCACACTTCGGATGGCGGTCCACTCCCTCACTTTTCGCAGCCAGGACATTTGTCTCCTACCGGGTCCTTGGCGTACCTCAATTTTCCCCTCCAATATCAGTTGGAGAAGGTGGTACTTTTCCCCACGCAGTATATGACCCAGATGTGAGATCTTTCGAACCTTGATAGTTGATAACAGCTCCCTGTCAACTCTAGCTCGCCTCAGGACTTCGGTATTGCTAACCATGTCTGTCCAAGGAACTCTGAGCATTCGGCGATGGAGCCACATTTCAAATGCTTCTAGTCTGTTCATTGAGTTAACTTTCAAGGTCCACGTTTCACATCAGACCACACATAGCATTTGATCATTCTCTGGCGGAGTTTCAAGTTTACAAATAAAAATATAGTTTCCTAAAGCTAAATTGACAACAACAACAAAGCATCACCCCGTTTTACTGAGAGGATAGACACAGAGAATGAACCGCCACACTACTATATCCTACATAGCTAGCTTCTAGCTCGAATGAAGCGCAATCGCGAAGTCAAATTTTCGACAATTGTCGTCTTTGTGGATGCGTATTATCCACTAGAGTGTACGTGGTGCGAAAACGATCCATGGTATTCCGAATAACTTGTCGACTGTAAAATGGAAGTAGTGCAAAATAAGTTTGGCGAACCGATGATTTTCAAAATAAAATTGCACAATCTGCAAGCGCTGCTCTGACGTCAGTCTATTCATGGTAAAATGGCAAAACGTACTGACTACAAATCAACTGTCAACTGTCAGATTAACAGTCTGTAGAAACAATGTTGCCAGTTTAAAAACCAAACCTCTAAAAAAAACATATATTTCAATACTCGCTGAGAGCACATCCGCGAGAGTCTTGCCTTAATGTATCATATATCTTACTTATTCTCTTAATGTAGGTAATTTCTATTAAAACATAACAACCTTAAAAAATTTAATAAAACACCTTGGGACTGTTCCTAATTGCGTCATAAATTCTCTTTTTTCTAGTAAGTTAATATTCATGTTAACTTACATTCAGATAAATGTTACTGCAAAAACGATTGCTTTTTTGCATAGATATTTATAATAGTTGTGTTTTGTATACCGGGATTATGGTAATTTTATTCACATAATAGTCACTGAACGATCTTTATTAATTTATTACAACTAATAAAAATTACACTATAAGCTTATATTATTTTAAATAGATGGACATTAGTGACACTACACATTTTTTTTAAAGTTTGATTTGTTTTATATTTCCACAGTTGATTAAGATATTTTATATTGTTTCTTGAACAGTGATGTAAAACTCCGTATTAAATATTATTTTGTAGAAGTTTTATTAAAAACTCCATTATTTTGGCCGAAACACTATTATACGAGTACTTCAACATTATCAATTGTTAAAATTTATTAAACTGTTATGATATCACAATTTTACTATTAAATTTTTAATCAGGTGTTACAATATGAAAAAAAGCGAAACAGCTGTCGCGTCACTCAAAATGTGAATAATAAAATTTGTGATATCATAACAGTGTTATAAATGTTAACAGAAGTTTTATTATATTTTATTGGAATGACATGTAATTTTATAATGCCTTAGCAAGGCAAAACATGTCATTCGCATAAAATATAATAAAACTAATAGAAAACACATTTTTATCAATTATTTAATACTTTATTATTGCGTGTTCTTATTGGTTTAGTATGATCTCGTCTATATTCGTTCGACTTCGCGGCGACTACTGGCGCAAAAGTAACCACTTCACCTTCAGATTCGGAAAATTATGCGGTTTTTATTGTTATAATAATTTCATGAATTATTAATCGGGTCCGCGGGTCGTGCCAGCTATGATATTCAAGAGGACACTGCTCGAAACGCATAATTCGTATCAGCCACGAACTCTTATTATTATATGATTAATTCCTTTTGATTATTTACTCATTCACAAGTGCATTCCAGTCAAGTCACACACCTTTTGTATAAAGGCAAAAACAAACTGACGTATTGTGGTACGTCGTGATGCGCCACAATGATATTGGAACCACACATTTACGGGCCCATCACATTAACATGGAGCCGCATGTCGCAACGTTCCGTGTCGTGTCAGACAAAAAAAAATCAATGTGTTTTTAAAGTTATTAACTCGACTGTCGGTCGCTTGGATCGCACGTGTATTCGTTGCAAGCAACGATGTCCGATAACTTGATTTAACCTATACGCCTCTTCTTATTATTTTTGTACTGTCACACCTCCGTGGTGCATATGGCCTCAAGGAACCTTCTCCACCCGACTCTATTGCATGCCTGATGTCTAACATCATACCAAGTGAGGCCTGCTGCCTTAACCTCGTCCTGCAGGGCTCTTCTCCAGGTAGCTCTAGGTCTGCCTCGCTTCCTCTTTCCCCCATAGCGGACCAGTCTAGTGCGCCCTGAGCGATGCAGGCTGGGTTCCGTCCCAGAGTGTGACCGATCCACTGCCATTTGCGTCTAGCGACTTGTTACGTTACTTGTTACAACTTGTTACTTTTTACAACCTGTACGCCAATGTAAAGTTTTTTAAATAGATTTTTTGTATTTTTATTTTATTTATTTATTTATTGCTCTTTATAAGTTTACAGCGCGAGCCAAATCGATGTATAGGGTATAGCTATCATATTGAAGCTAATCTATCACTATTTTATTGTCACGCAAATTCTGCACCAGACCAAAAACAGTGTGATAATTTATTTATTTATTTATTTACCTGAAATAGTACACATGTACATAACACATGTTCTAATAAAAACAATTAAACATTCAATTATAATAATCTATATACACAACAATATAAGGTTACAGTTTGTTTACATATTTATTTAATTCTATTCTAAATTTGTTTATGCTCTACACGCTTTTGGCATCCTCCGGTATATCTTCATACATTTTAAATGCTTTATACTCTTACGTAAGGGAATTCTGATTTTTGTTTTTTTGTCTGAATGGGAGCCTTAGTTTATTTTTCTTTCTTGTTTCATATTGATGTTCATGTTGGTTACTTTTTATCTTCCTTAAAAATTCTTCGGAGAAGTGCCCATTAACAATTTTGTGTATAAGTAATTATTTTTTTAATGAAATAATATTTAGTTCGTTCAGCGTCACTTCAATCCTGGGATATCTGCTTCTCCTTAAAATTATTTTCATTGCTTTATTCTGGAATCACACTGCCATCGCCGAAAATCGAACCCGGGACCTTCGGAGTGGTAGTCAAACAACTTAACAGTCGGCCACGAAGGTAGTCGTGATTGATTAAGTCTTAGAAAAGACTTTCTTTCAACCGCTCTATTTCAAAAAACATATCAAGTGGCACAATCAAATAAATCCAATATCGAATATCGGTCTTCGTGCTTACCCTTTCGGTAAGACGGCGTAATGGTTAGTTAGTTGTTTATTATATAATAACATTCACAAAAACAAACCATTTTTTTAATGTAATTTTAAAAATACAGAAGCAAGAGGCGTCACAGTTATTTTTAAAAAATCTTAGGAAATCTGTATCATAAATCCTTATAAACATTCGTTTTATTTCTTCTTTCAAACGTGCATCCGTTTTTTAATTACCTACTTTTATTATTCTGTTTTGGGTTTTTCATGATTACCTCAGCTATCAGGCCCCAGTATTTTATAGTACATTGATTCTGAGAGCACATAATATGCTTATATAATCATTCTCTAAAAATACACTCGGTGTTTTACCCTTTTGATTAAAGCCGGTTTGGATGTGCACAAATGCATCTTCCTGGTAACTACGCCAAAGCACTTTAAAGACACAATAATATCAGATGTCAATAAAAATAACAAGGTTTGTATCACCTAGAACAGGTGTGGCGAACCTAAGGCACTCGTGCCGAGGTGGCACGTTCGATAATTCAAAGACACGCAAACGATTTCCTAGTTCAATTTTAATTTTTAAGTTTAAAAAATAAATTTCTTGATTAAAAAATCCGTGAATTATTATTTTGTTCCGTTTTAATTATTATTAAATGTTAACGAAAATAAACGACGATAGTTGATTTTTTAATATGGCGACATATATCATTTTTTTTATGTGAAATGAATTTCATAAAATATAATTTAAGAACGAGAATGACTGATGAATCCTGTTGGTCGTGTGTATTACTAAAAATGAAAAATATGAACCAGATATTAAGAATTTGTCATCTAATGTACAACAGCAAATATCTCATTGATAAATAAGCAATGTGTATATTTATTGATTACGACTTTATCTTTAAGAAACTCTATTGAAATTTTTAAGCTTGTAAATAATATTCAGAAAAAAACTTTATTTATTTTGTTTTTTACTGCCTATGCATGTCACACAACGAGAAATTATATTTGAGGATTTTTGGCACGCAGACCCAAAAAGGTTCGCCACACCTGACCTAGGTTCCAGACGGGGCTGTTAGCGCTCCCCAGGGCACTGAAGGCTTCTATGGGGGGATAGCGAACTCGGGAAAAGGGGCAAATGGGGGGCGTTAAGGCAGTCAAATTTGTCAATAAAATATTTTCCACTTATTGTTTTCGCCTAAATAAGTAATGTTTTTCTTCGCCATAGTTTTATGTTGCGGATTCATTGAACAATGTTTCTTACTTTGTAAACATCGCAATTTTTTTATTATCATTAAAATACGAGTACAAACATGTTTCGGACACAGAACCCCTTCATCAGGTATCATGAATGTGATCAGTTTTCACAACCGATCACATTCATGAAAAAATTGTTTTAATATTTATTTTTTTATGTACAAAACTAACAAAACGTTGATGAGAATAGCTTCTGTGTCCGAAACATGTTTGTATTTTTTTTTAAATACAGTTCTCGTCGTTTACAAAACTACAAATATTGTTCAACTAATAATTTTTGTTTTAATTGCATTAGGTATTCGTATACCTAATTCGTATAGTCTTGTATTGTAGGTGACAAGAATTTTGCAAGTTGGTAAGCAAAGACGCGAATCAGTCAATCAAGCGTGTTTCGATAGATAGAGAGATAAAAAATAAATAATGTGAAACAATATTCTAATAGTTGGTGTAACTAAATGTTATGGAAGAGGAGGCGTTGATTTTTTTCTTGTAAAGGGGGTGGTGGTCCAGAGAAGGTTGGGAACCTGTGACCTAGAGTGTTGTTTTAATAAGTTTAGAAAGAATATAATGTCAACCATGCCAGTAAAAAATAAGGTTACACTATTTTGGTGTTTTTTTTTAGTCAACATGCCATTATAAATTACTAATGCGGAAATATTACAAATTAATCCTCATGCATAATATATGTATTTTTTTCAGTATTATTAATCTATAAATCTGATATTATCGTATACTGTACACATATTGGCGGGAGTAAACGTTGGTTCGGAGGATATACTGCATACTATATTTTTAATATGCTGCTAAAAGCTTAACGCTAACAATAAGGACACCAATAATAGTGTTTTGTTCATTCATATTGCAAAGTGTAATAGTTTTTATTGTCTGGCTTAAAATCCAGTAGCCTGCATTTGATCTTAGTCATTTTGAGTCCTTTAAATCAATTGTAGGAAAATGATTTAAAAATATATATAATATTATTAATGAAACAAAAACGAAAGTTTGTTTTTAAAAAAATATTTCACTGCTATTCATTATATTATACGATTATTACATATCACAAATTAAGGCTTTTTGACTTACCAGATAAATACAAAAATTATGTTCTATTGTTTTTTTTTAATGCGGAAAGTTTTTTTTTTCAAAAATGTAATTTATAAGAATATAGTTTATAACACAGCATTATATTGAATAAAATTATCCTTGAATTGATTGAAATTCAATATATTTTTAAGTATTATTAATTTTTTTTTTAAACATCTTTCGTATACATATTTGCACACTCTGTTCTACAGTGTTGTAGCCATTTCATTAATACCATGACTTTAATAAACCAACGGCATACTGTGGAATTTCATAATATTGATGTTTGGTGAATTAATTTTTTTTTTTTCACTTTTTAGTTTATTTCCGACGTGTTGTGGAAGTTTTTTACCTCCATCATTGGGAAAACGACATTAACTTTTTTTTCCCATTTATGAAGGTATTAAACCTTCAAAACGTGTCGAATTGAATAAGCGAAAAAAAAACCTTTTTAATTCACCCTGAAAACGACATATACTCTACGTTTTCACAATTATGTAGGTATTAAACCTTCAAAACGTGACTAAAAATAAACTCAAAGTGTAAAAAAACTTTATATTAATTCTTAAAAAAATAACGTTTACTTTTAATTTATCATAATTTAAATATTTCACATGACATGCGCTTGAATTAACAAGATTACTGCGTTCTCAAAGGTGTGTCTATGTTGAGTTTATAAACTGGTATTTCTAGTTTTTTTTTAATTAACGTTTGTCTTACGTCGCACTTAACTATAGCGCACTCATTAATACAAACTAAAATCGATATTGCATCACATGAAAAATTAAGTGTAAAGTTGCCCAAATACATTTTTAATGTCAGCCATAAATAAAACATTAATTATATTTTAAATGATAGATAAAAAAATTTAATGAGTTTGAGATATCTAAAGTTACTTGTTATTTACACTAAATAACACGCCGTTTCCCCGGAGGCGTAGGCAGAGAGGGTGGACCGCCACAATGACTATACAGACGTGATACGCACGCTTTCAATTATTTCTACTTCGCATATTGCGCCTTCGGAGATTGATTAATTTGGTCATGCCGTGTCTTCATTTGCCTTCTTCGATTTTTTTTCCATTGACACTACTTTTATCTATCTTTTTAACAATTATTCCCTCATCCATTCGCTACATATGTCCAAACCATATTAGTGACCCTTTCTTAATTTTATTTCTTCTTCCTGGCGCTATCCCAACTCATCGTCTGTATTGACTGTTGGGGTCCGCTCTTCTCGATCTCAGGGTGTACCTCGAACGGTTCTACGTATCGCCTTCACTCAAGCCATTTCTCTGCATGACGCTATTGCACTGAATTATCCACGTGTTCCTAGGTCTTCCTCTGGATGGTTGACGAGGAAAATTCACAGACAGAGCTCTATTTACTGTGTGGTCTTACCAATTTTCTTAATTTTATTTATTTCTACATAAATTAAAAATAACATACTATTTAAATAAACGCCGCTAAAATCACACCATGACAATTTACTCTAACGATGTTTTTTTAATTGAAATGCATTTTTTTTTCTCCATGTGTTTCGAAGGTATTACACCTTCGTCATCGAGAGAACGATTTAGACGTTTCACTTTATACTGTCCTCCTGGTGATACAGATTTAAAACCTTCAAAATATGTCGATAAAAAAAAACAAAAGTGGAAAAAAGTAATTATGGAAATCCAGTGTTAACAGCCTAAATTTATCAAAAATTTACAGTAAGTACTAGTGTTTGCTATGATCGGTTTAATTATAATTCCATATATGTAAACGCCTTTGAATAAGAATGCTACCGCATTCTAAAATCAAAGTTTTTTTTATATCTTTATTTATATAATTCTTCTTTACGTATGTATGTCACTGAACTCCTCTTAAACGGCTGGAACGATTTTGATGAAAAATTGGCCCATCATATTTGTAGTGAGTTTACAAATGAAGACTACAGGGGAAAAACAAGGAATGTCAGTAGAAGGTTAATTTGAATATATTGAGAGTAAAGCTAATCAAAGTCTATATATTTCTTAGCAATTAGCAATCGATTATCTGGCCATAGTCGATGACACACATGATTTTTGAATATGAAAATTTTAACTGACATTCCTTGTTTTTCCCCTGTAGTCTTCAAATGTGATGGGCGAATGAAGAGGAATATTGAAAGAAATGTTGGGAGAGGTAACAAAGCGGATGATGTGCTTAAATTGACCATCGCAAACAAAATCGTATCCAAAAAAGCTTAGATGTAGTGCACGATGGTGTTCTTGTATCCACCCTTATGTATGGAAGTGAAGCATGGAACTAGTAAAAGTAGAATAAATGCAGGTAACATAAGCTCTTTGATTGCGCTCCCATAGGCATCACCAGAGACATGTTGATTCTGCATGTTGAGAGATAAAACGTTATGTACTGACGCTGCCGGAGATAACCATCGGAACATAAAAATATAGTAGACCGATATGAATTATGGTCTAAAAGATAAACACAAGCAGTATGAATGGAAAAAGATGTCGAGAAAGACCTAGGAAAACATGACATTACTTAATTAATCAATTACTGTAAGGAGACCATGTTCGAAGTCGGAACAATCGGCGACCGTGCGTGACACTATGTACGATTGTAGAAGAGTCGTGAGAATTATGTCAAAATTAAACAGTGTGGTAATCCATCTTCTCTGTCTACCCCTCCGGAAACGAGGTGATGGTTAGTTAGTTAGTTTGATATTTAATCAATACCAATGCGACTTTTAAAAACAATTTTTATATGAAATATTAATTGGATTTTTAAAATGTGCCTTCTACCAAGCAAGTAATGCACAACATAATAATTCATGTTATTCATTCATGTTGGCCTTGTATTATTCTTTGTTAACTTTCTCTGCAATCGAATATTTCCAGCGTGTTTTTTTACGTATAATTAATGGTTATTTCAAATGTGTTTACATTTTGTTTACAATGCAAGTAAATTCTGCCGTAATATAATTTATTCTCTTAATAACACAGCAAATCAATGCTGTCCAATATATCAGCCCAACATACATCTCAACGGCCTTTAGCTAAGTTTTTGCTATGATCTAGTAACATTCTGTATTGAGTTTAGTGAATAATTTAATTTTGATTTTCTTGTTTTTCGGTACAGTTTAGTACACAAGAGATATACATTCACAGCACTGATTCCTGAGTTGACTGAGTTGAGTTGAAAATACTTTATTCATATAAATGATATCTATCTTGGGAGTAGAATCAATTCCCCAGTCATTATTGTTAGTGCAATCACAATCAGTCAAAATCATCTCACTTATTTTCGCTCTTAAATTAAAATTAAATTAAAGTTAAATTAAATTAAAATTAAAATTAAAATTAAATAAAATAAAATTGAAATTAAATTAAAGTTAAATTAAATTAAAATTAAATTAAAATTAAATTAAAATTAAAATTAAAATTAAATAATAATTAAATTAATATTAAATTAAATCGAAATTAAATTTAATACAATTATTGTAACAATTTTAATTTATAAATGTTAATTTTTGCAAATGCTCACGCTTTTACAATGTGTACTTTATTTTTTTCGCCCTAATGTTGTATATCTGTATACAGAGGTTATATTTATAAATATTTACTCATATCTCCAATAAAGCATTATTCTATGACTGGATACAAAGCTGTCGATATTTAAAAAGGTCATCGCCCTGTTCCCATATATATATATATGTTTCTTTAAGAACCAGGAAAACCGCCTCCAAAATTATATTTATTTGTACCTACTTATATATTACAATAAACATAATTAATTTACAGAATGGAAGAAATATGGCGGCGGATTTGAGTTTAATCACCAGTCCGGTTTTTGCACGACATTGTCAAGTATTTATGAACGCGTTTTTGTGACTATTTAAGTAATATAAAAGAAAAACAACGGTAGTTTTATCTCCTAGTTTTGCATACTTGTTTCCGACTGGTTATAATATTAAATTTTGGCTCTCTCGTTGTGCACTGCCGTTTCCATGTGTTGGTGTTGTGGCGATTCTTGTGTATGGAAGTGAAGCATGAAACCATCAAAAGAAGGATAAAAGTTGGGTATTTTAGACGAATGTGTAGTAAATATGTGTATGCTTGTGTTTCAAATGTCAAAAAGGATTGAATGCAGTGCGAATTGAAGTGTTATGAACAAAATAATAAAAGGGTCATTTACATGAAGAAATGAATTATATGTAAACGACGTACACGGAACTAGAAATAGATAAAAACCGAGGAAAACGTGACACGATCAAATCAATCAATTATCTAATTCACGCGATTTAATATTTCATTGATTTAATGGTCAAACGATATTTAATTATTTTGGTATGAAAAACGCTGGCAATAGTGCTATTTAGTCCTGCTTTTTTATTAATCAAATAATATTGTTTGTTCCACTCATATGTTATATGTTTATTTATTTCAACATGTTTTGAAGATATTAAACCTTAATAATATTTTTTGTATTAAAATATACAAATAATATTTTTATATAATACTTTCTTATGAAGCCCTCAATTTGTGGTGTGAAATTTTTTTAAATAAATTTATAAGTCGTTTTAACACCACTTTATTTACTTTTTTTTAAAACAAGCTACCGGCTGGTTTCGCTACAAGCGAAGCTTCATCAGGGTAACAAAGCAAACTCTTTTGTTATCCTGATGCAGCTTCTTTCAGATCGAAACCGGTCGGAAAAACAAAATGTTGCGGTGCTTAAACAAAGTGATTAAGCGTTTAATTTATTTATAAATATATCTCACCACAAATGAGATGCTTCATAAGATAGTATATTTGATTGATAAAATTGCTCAATTTGCATCGTTGCTTGCGCGTGAATTTTTGGTCAAAAACAACACACTAATAATGCCGCAGCCACCATATTCCCCAGATCTGGCACCTGTGACTTTTTCTTGTTCCCGAAACTGAAGAGGCCCATGAAAGGACGACGCTAGGCTACGATTGAGGAGATAAAGACGGCATCGTAGGAGGAGCTGAACAAGATTACAAAAAATGATTTTTTGAAGTGCTTCGAGGATTGGTAAAAACGTTGGCATAAGTGTATAATATCTGGTGGGGATTACTTTGAAGCGGACAAAAAAGATATTTATGAATAAATAAATAATTTTTGGCAAAACACAAAATTCGCGATACTTTTTATACAGACCTCGCATATACGTAAATATATTAAAATTAAATTAACACAGACATGTTTCGGACACAGAATCCCTTCAACAGTGTGGTTAATTATTGTTTATACAAAATAAATATTTAAACAAAATTTTCATGAATATGGTCAGTTTTGACAGATATTCATTATTCAATGAATCTGCAACTCAAAGTTATGGTGAATATAGAAGATACTAATGTGAATGTTCATAACGGAAAGAGAGAAATAGTAAACTCACAGCCCCCGGAAAGACATATTATTTAAACATTCCCTGGCATTTTTAAGGTTGCCGCACACACCTGTAAGTGTTACCTCAACGTCAAGAAATTATTTGTGTATTTATTTTACCCGCATTATACCTATAAGAGAATAGTTTTATTGGAGAATTCAGAAAGTGCAACGATTTCCAATCTGCTTATTAACGCCATTACTATTCCTAGTCCGTACACCTCGCCGTGAGTATGTTTGCGAAATCAGGAAAAGGATCACAAGTGCCAGGGGCCAATAAATAACCATCCTACAAGTCCACCGCGATCATTAGATAACGTTTCGTCGCCTCTATGGTAATACAAACGGCCAATTATCCTTACTTATTGCAATAGCTATGCAAGTGTCGTCCTCACAGTTGTGGGAGAGAATAGATACCTCAAGACCTTTTATTTATCTGTTGCTAACATTTTGACTACAATGTTGATTTTTTTATAAATATCTACGAGTATGTACAATATGAAAAAAAAAATTAAAAAAATAGACATAATATGCTATGTATATATAATAAAAAAAAAATTTAAAAAGACATAATATGCTATGCAGCTGATGCGGTGCTAATATACTCTGAAGATGATCTACAAAGGATACTGTACAAATTCCACATATCATCTCAAAGATTCAACATGAAAATCTCGACAGGCAAGACAAAGAGCATGGTTACATCAAGACAACCAATACGATGCAAGCTTGCATTAGATAATAAAATAATAGAAAAAGTGATGTATTTCAAGTACTTAGGTGATGATGTATCAAGCAACAGTGGGCTCTACGGAGAAGTAAGTGATCTAACAAACAGGGCCGCCGTTGTGGCTGGCTGCTTGACGAATGCTGTTTGGAATAATAAAAATATGCTAAAAGAGAGCAAAACTCGAATCTACAAGACATGCGTACGTCCTATAATGACATATGGAATAGAAACGGGAGCTGACACCATCAGAACAAAAAGCTTCTCAAGAACCACAGAAATGAAGACTTTCCGATCCGTTACGGGAACGACACTCCGAGACAGAATACGAAATTCTGTAATAAGAAAGATCTGCAATGTAGAAGATGTCGTGCGATGGGGAAGACCGAGAAGATGCTACTGGAGAGACCATGTGGAATGAGCGTGTTCTGAAAGACTAATAAATATAACCGCAAATAAAGTACCAACAGGAAATCGACCTGCAGGAAGACCACCTAAAATATGGGGTGACAGTTGGACATCTGCATCCCAGGAACAGGCTCCGAGAAATAACATGACACAGTCCTAAATAAAGCAGAAGAAGAATAAGAAGAGTATGTACTAGTACATTTTTTTCTTCTCAGTCGTATTACTCATGATTGAGATTCGTGTCTTGTTCTTCTTGCCGTCCAAGGTGTACGTAGCATACGTTATGATTTATTAAATTGGCCATTCGCGATATCTTTATTATTAAATAAATATTTAAATGTTTGCTTATGCCACTCTTAAAGGCGGGCCACACTGTGGATAAACATCGGTTGTATAGGGCTTCTATCTCATTCTACGCCGGGTAAAATAATGCGAGGAAGAGAGATAAACGTACCATGTTTGTTGTGCATGTTTGTTTGTTGCACATGGTACGTTTATCTCTCTTCCTCGCATTATTTTACCCGGCGTAGAATGAGATAGATAGTCTGGCTCGTTGGTGGAAACCGATGTTTAATCCACAGTGTGGCCCGCCTTTTAGTGAAATCTGATCTGCCTCAAATTAGTGTTAGTATATATCGGAATAGATAAAGGAATCTACTTGTTTTATTGAAATGTTTCCGGGAAGCATACTTGCAGGCTGGGCGTAGGTTCCAGTCTACTCTTTATTATATTTTTATTTTAACTGACATATAACAAAATGTTAATGATATTAATTTGATATAAATAGTCCATTGTTATGGCCGAAACACTATGATACTTCAACATTCTGTTAAAATTTAAAAAAACTATAATATTATAATATCAAATTTTCTTTTTATTCACTTAGAGTGTAGCAACAGTTGTTTCGCCAACCGATGTTGGCATCATCAGGTGTTACAATAATCTTGTTTCTATAAACTCTACCGTAAACGTCGTCCATAAACTCTAGTTTATTGTGACACCTGATGATGCCAATATTGGTTGGCGAAACAGCTGTCGCGACACTCTAAGTGAATAAAAATAAATTGTGATATTATAACATTGTTTTAAATTTTAACAGTAATAAGTTGATATATATTTACAAGTCGGTATTCTTCTTATTCGTGTCATTGGCAAATTTCTTACTTAAAATGACTACCTCTCTTGCCATTGTGATTGAAGGTTTGACCGACTTGCTGTCGTTTCCAGAGGCACCGGGTGTTATACCTGTATGTTACCTTCTTTGCCCCAACAAGGCGCTACTAAGTTGACTTATATTTGAAACGGTAAAATGTTATCAACTCCATCTAGTTTGCTCTTACAAATGCGGTTGTCCTCTTATAGAAGACCTCTAAGATTGTAGTAAACAAATGATCTTATTATAATATTATATCGGCATTGTGTAATATGTCCTCTGCCGCTTCTTACCGGAAGGTATTAGAAATTGTTCATTAATAATACAATGGTTAATGTATTCTTGATTGCGCATCGCGCATCCACGCCGCTCTGGTGACCTTACCTTGCATTATGCCGACTCAATATTCATAAACAAGTCATCCTTTTCTCTTGAACTTGCGAGGCAATGACACACTCCTTTCTTGGGCTTTATTGCTGCAATTATAACGACGCTATCCCTGTTTTTCGCACGAATATCTCTAAATACACTCGAAAGGGAATACTTTTGTAAGCAAAGCCCAAACTGGACTTACCGCTAGTCTCTCATTATTTCATCATTTCACTGACAACTGACAACACTGGAAAACCAAAATCATCCTGTATAAAACAATCATCCGAACAGTAGTGACCTATGGATGTGAGGCGTGGACAATGACAGCGAAATGACCGCAGGGCGACTGGATACTTTTGAGAGAAGGGTGCTGCGCAGAATTCTGGGACCTGTGAATAACGGTGAAGGCTGGAGAGTACGGCATAATGACGAGCTGTACCATATTTTCAAAGCTCCCAGTCTCTCCACACAGGTCAGACTGAATAGACTGAGATGGGCCGGTCACGCGCAGAGGATGCCGTCATCGCGAACCCCAAAAAGATTGCTGGAGTGGCACCCAAGTGGTAGAAGACCAATTGGACGACCAAGGCTGCGATGGGAGGATGAAATTGGGAGAGATGGGGCGAAATTGTTACGAGTGTCATATTGGAAGGCCGAAGCGGAGGATAGGAGGAGTTGGAGGCGAAAAATACCGGAGGCTAAGGGTCGATATGGGCTGTAGGGCCATCGAAGAAGAAGTCGAAGAAGACTGACAACTAAGGGCTGGACAATGCAAAGGTGACAAGTATCAAAAATGACAAAAATGAGTTTTTGATCCCAATTGGTGTTAAAAATAAATGCCAATAACGTGTAAAGGTGCAAAGTGATTGAATAATATAGTGTTGTTCAAACTTCACCATAAAGATGCCACCCATGATACATGACATATAGAACAAAAAATAGTTTCAGCTTTTTTCTCTGCTTAATATTTGAACCGCTAGGTAACCAGCCTTAATTGGCCATTCCATAAAATTTTGAAAAAGAATGAATTTTTATATATAATTAATAACGTACTTAACAACATTTTACAGTTTTTAAACGATTTGTTTCAACCTTTTTAAAAAAATATGTGTTAAAAATATTTACTCCCACAAAATTACGAAAGGATCGCTGCGTTGGTTCGGACATATGGAGCACATGGGTGAAGAAAGAATGGCTAAAAAAGTATACGTTAATGATGTAAATTGAGTACGGAGTCTAGGTAGACCGAGGAAAACGTGGCATAACCAAATTAATCAAATTTTAAAGGTTGGTCATGTCAGAAGCCGGAAGAATCGACGTGCGTATATGATTCGCTGTATAAATGTGGAGGAAGCTAGGGAGATATGTTAGGATAGAGTAGTGGGTCCGGGCGGTCCATTCTCTATACCTACCCCTGCGGGGAAACGGCGTGATGGTGTGTTGTTGTTGTTGTACTCCGACTTATTATCGTAAATTCGTTTTTATTTTTTTAATATATTATATATTTACTTTTATAATAATGAAAGGATTATTAAGATAGTTTAAACCCACGGAAAGAATTAACGAAGAAAGAATGGTTAGGAAAGTATAGTACAACGTAAACGGAACTAGAGATAGAAGAAGACCGAGGAAAACGTGGCACGATCGAAACGATCAAATAATAAATCGATGGGCGTGCATAAAGCGAGAGAAGTATGTCAGGTAAGAACGGTGTTGCGGTCCATTATTTCTGCCTACCCCTTAGGGGAGACGGGGTGACGGTAACCATTAGTTAGTTAGTTTATATTTTTTCTTCGTTTTAAACAAGATAATTAAAAGATTTTATTGAAATCTCTCGATGGAAGTTCATTTTAAATAATAATTAAATAAAACGACGCCTGGCTTACTGGCGCCAGTCTGTCGATGCCAGCGAGCCTGGAGAAACCGGTCGCTGTCGAAATAAAGACAAAAGTGTAAGTAGTTAAATAGCCTCGTTTTATTTCATTATTTAAAACATTAAATCCATACATTAAGTACCCAGCGTGTGAAAATTTACTCACCATCGCTCATAATATAAAAAAACTGAAGTTTTCATACATAAAATTTTAATACGTTTTTTTCTGCCCTTGTGTTCTGTATAATTTTATTTTGGTTATTTTATTTCGTTCTTCCGAGTATCAAGGTTTAATACCTTTGAAATGTGTCGAGAAAAATTAACTCATCGGTGGAAAAAAAAAAATTATCTCGTGTTATTTTAGTGTTTTGCCTGTTATGTGTGTTGTACGAGTATTTCATTTTTCAAAGACTTTTTTTTCTTCATTTTTTAAATTTATTTTTCTCGACATGTTACAAAGGATTCATCATCGGGCGAACGATATGATATTCGATGTTTATATCGTTCTCGCGATGATGAAGGTGTAAAGCCTTGGAAACAAAAAAAAACTCGGATGTGGAAAAAAAGTGTTTTCATTCATAAAATATCGTCATTATGGAATTCCACAGTCCAAGACTGTAGCGCCAATGATGATGAAGAATTTCTTACGTTTATTTGGTGCAGAGCCGATACCACAAGAAAGAAGGCTAAAGTACGGGTGGCAGAGATGCGGACGCTAAGGATGATAGCAGGAAAAACTCTTCGAGATAGGGTGAGGAACACGGCTATCCGTGAAATCTGCGAGGTGGAAGATATCGTAAGATGGGGCAGACAACGGATGGATCCCTCCAGAATCGCACACGTCGTGGCGCATCAGATTCCCGTTGGCTATTGTCCCTCCGGAAGACCGCCAAGAGATGGAGGGATAGCTGGGAAACAACCTCCCAAGAGAGGCGAGTCTGACGACAGGAACAGACGAATGGACCAAAAGAAGCGAAATTGTTTTTAAGGCAATATAACATAAGTAACTACCAATTGAAATAAGGAAAAATCTTTAAACTATTTCGATTAATTCCGGGTATATAACCTTTAACTATGCAAGATTTTTTTTTATTGTAAAATTTGTATGTATTGTGTTTCAAACTGTTGTTATTTATAGTGTTGGAGTATTTAAGTTTTTTCTTACAGTAATTAACAATTTACCTATTTTAATAAAATGAAATCTGTGACGTCATTGTATTGAACTTTTTTTGCACCCTGCCTCGTCAACAGTACGATGTAATGTTTACAGTTCGTTTATTTATTGTTTCTTGAACAATGATGTAATACTCTATATTGAATAATTAACAACAACAACAACAAACCATCACGCCATTTCCCCTCAGGGGTAGGCAGAGAGAATGGACCGCCACACTACTCTATCCTGGCAAACCTTTCTAGCTTCCTCCACATTCATACAACGAGTCATACACGCACGTCGATTCCTCCGACTTCTAACATGACCAACCTTTAAAATTTGAATAATTTGGTCATGCCATGTTTTCCTCGGTCTGCCTCGACTTCGTACCCCATTTACATCATTAACGTATACTTTCTTAACCATTCTTTCTCCATCCATGCGTTCCATATGTCCGAACCAACGCAGCGATCCTTTCATAATTTTGTTCATAATACCTTCTTCCGCTCTACATTCCTTAATTAATATTAATGAAAACGTCTGTCTTCTCGGAATTTTATTATATTTTAGATGGAGTGACATGTTTCGCCATTCTAAGGCATTATCTTAGGCCTTAGAAGGGCAAAACATTTCATTAAATTTAAAATACATATTATAAAACTCCTAGATGTTTTTGACTTACTATAAAACTTTCGTGTTTTTGACTCTATATTATGTGTAATTGTTCCTTCATATACTGTTTTTATTATTAATATGATTATTTTTTATTGTTGTATTTTCCACCTTTAATATTTTCTCCTATAAATAGTAACTATCATTTTTTTTCAATTAAAATAAGTAACTAACTAACTCAACTCCAGCAAGAACTTCAAAATTATAACAAAGAAATTATTCAAATTGACATAGGAACAAATACACATAAAGGTTCGAAAAATCACGAAAATTTGACATTTGATATATTATTGTAACACCTGATGATGTGAACATAGGTTGACGAAACCGCTGTCGCGTAAAATAAAAACATAATTGTGATGCATAAAACAATGTTTTTTTTTAATTTAACAGTTTATAAATTAAAAAATTATACCTTTATTCAGTAGGGGGCATAAAGTAGTTTATGTCGTCCCAATGACGATGGTATAATTTTTTTCTTATACAATACATACCGCACCCTTAATAGTAAACTGACCGATTATGGCTTAGGTCGTAATTGAGTTAACATTAGACAGAGGCTTGTGTTAACGCTATCTATATATTTTTCACAATGTTAACGCTATCCATTCATACGTGTTTTTCGACTGTTTTTGTTAAACCACCGACTCATGTCAGATTGAGCAAAACTTGCTTTTTTGAGTTAAGCCAGTATTCTATTAAGCGTGCGATATATCAATATCATAGATCAATAAACTCAAATTTCAGTTCAATATAGAAATCGTTATATATTATAATATAATATTCATATTGTATTTTAAACGAATCAATTACGTGACCCACGTTTGTAGTTTTTTTTCACATAACGTTGTGCATTTTCATTTTACTTCAGTTTAAATAAATATTATAGATTGTGAAATTATCAGTGTTCCAAATTTAATTTTCCTATTTTTTCTCGAATTAAAAAAAACGTAAAGCTCCGCCATTTACCTACAACTAGCTAGCGTCACCTTGCTTTATTTTATTTTCCCGTGACTGGGATCTTGGCAGTTTTTCGTTTTTCTTTTATTTACACAGTCATTTGTTTTTCTTTGTTTCTCTCTGCCAACAGTGATTATTATTATTGCACGATCGTGTTAACCGTGCAAGAAAAAAATACGCTGGAAGGTCTTTGGTTATTACTGAGCTTAATATCCATCTTCTTTTGAGATCGCATCGCTTACGGTCTATTTCACTTGAACGAGTGTTTTTTTATTTCATTTAAAGTGTAAAAAAAATAACTATGAGGAAGAAGGTGTACAGTCCGAAACATGTTTGTGAAAAGTGCAAAAAATGGTATGATAGTACAATGATTTTCAATTTTTTTTTTTTAAAGTCATAGGGACTTAGAGGAGTCCCACCGCTTTCCCGAAGCTGTTATAGGCGGACGTCGCCTTTCGTCAGCTTCGCTCTATCAATCTCTAGGCCCATTCCTCGTCCATGCGGGACTCACATTACTGGGGTTTTGTGATTAACCCTTAACGTACCGTGTTCAAAACAAAACGCTCGCTCCCATGTGGTCAATTCAGTTTACCGCTAACTTTATCTAAATATCAAGCATATGACTCGATGAATCAAAATTTAATTTATGTCATCTTGTAG
The DNA here is from genome assembly GCA_022606425.2 of Lepidostoma basale. Lineage (NCBI taxonomy): Eukaryota > Metazoa > Arthropoda > Insecta > Trichoptera > Lepidostomatidae > Lepidostoma > Lepidostoma basale. Next base: position 2,339,721 of record JAHDVF020001001.1, on the reverse strand, counting down.
GGAATTTCATTAGGAATAGATCGATATCTATAACATACATGGATTATTTGAAAAACATATCATTATTAATTTTTTTCTGGAACCATGCGATTTCTGATATGGAATGCGTCACAGCATACGAGCAACTGACACCAAGTATAAACTTGTCTCCGCGCCGCTTGCCGCGCCGCGGCCGGCGGGGCGAGACTTTACGAGATTTTACGTATGATAAAGGCACCTAGGCAAAATGTATAGTACGTTCAAGACAACGAGTATGTATTAATATTTGTCCCTTTTGGTAAAGTGTTAATATTTTCACAGTTCTGATATTATTAAGTTGCGTGCTGCGTTTCCGTCCACAGTCGGTATTATTACGTACCTATTGAAAAGGCCAAACATATCATTTATAATACGTTCAAAACAGCGAGTAAGTATTTGTCACTTTTGATAAAGTTGTAAATATTAGCAAAACAAATTCTACCTTAACACGAATGAAGGTGAGGGCAGTCTTAGAAAAAATTTTTTTTTGGGATGAAGGAAGTAATTTTTTGCTTTTTTTTTATTACGAAATATTGAGAACACTTCAATGGAGGATTACAATTTTTTTTATAATATTAGGGTCCATAGGTTTTAAGAAAATCAACTTTAAATTGGCAGTGGAAACTCAATTGACCACATGGCAACGCGACGGTTAAAGAAAAACTAGAGGGACCCAGGCCACATTTAAACTACCCATTTCCTCCATGTCCCGCCGAAATATTAATTTATTTAATAAACACAATACAAAAAATATTAAAAGAAAACAGAGCTACGGAAAACTATCTTACGGGTACATAACAGCTCTTGGTCAGGTGAGAATCAGAGGAGGCAAATGCGGGCAGGGGAGGTTAGGAAGGCAATTTGTACATTTAGAACACAACAATGATTTTCAAAAGTTATTCATAGATGAATCCCCAACACTAACAACAACAACAAACCATCACACCCTTTCCCCGTAGGGGTAGGCAGGGAGAATGGACCGCCACACTACTCTATCCTGGCACACCTCTCTTCCTCTAGCTTCCTCCACATTCATACACGCACGTTGATTCTTCCGACTTCTAACATGACCAACCTTTAAATTTTGATTAATTTGGCCATGCCATGTTTTCCTCGGATAACACAAACGGATAGCGAATACCTTATTCTTCTTCTTCGACAGCCCATATCGAGCCTTAGCCTCCAGTATTCTTCGCCTCCACCTCCTCCTGTCCTCCGCTTCGACCCTCCAATCTGACACTCGTAACAATTTTGCCCCATCTCTCCCAACTTCATCCTCCCATCGCAGCTTTGGTCGTCCAATTATTCTTCTACCCCCTGGGTGGGTGCCACTCCAGCAATCTTTTTGGGGTTCGCGATGACGGCATCCTCTGCACGTGACCGGCCCATCTCAGTCTATTCAGTCTGACCTGTGTGGAGAGACTGGAAGCTTTGTAAATATAGTACAGCTCGTCATTATGCCGTAAATAGAGCCTGTAAGAAAATTGCATTATCCTTGATATTACTTATTTTATTATATATACCTTATTTTATTATGTCGACCTTCGTTGCAGAGTGGTAAGAGCTCTGACTTCCATTCCGATGGTCCCGGGTTCAATTCCCGGTGATGGCAGTGTGAAAGTCACACTGTCTTTGGTCTGGTGTAGAATTCACGTGACAATAAAATGGCGATAGATTGGCTACTTATCACATGTCATGATAATCAATATTTGGGGGATGTGGTGAGAGTTAAAAGCAGTGGAGGTTTGAGCGTTTATTACAGGTCACAAGTAATCATACGTTTATAGTATTATGTACTCGTGATGGAGCGTGCGCCTGGGCGTTGATAGCAGCTGGGGCTGACGGCTCACTGGGCAGTAGCGTCGGTTGGCTGGAGCGAAGACTCGTCGGAAGATGCGTGGCGTAGCAGTGTAGACAGTTGCATAGCTCGGTAGGAGGGTAGACTTAACGGCGTAGACTCGTGTCGGTTAGAAGTCGCAAGAAGGAATACTGTCCATGGTGGTCGGATGTACCGCTTTTATATGCTTTGCTTCCATTTTCACACGATGCTCTGCTCTAGTGACCTAGTGACCAAACTGAATAAATCTGGGCCCTCGACTCATCAGTTTTGATAAGTAGGTCCTGAGTCAGGCGTTTTCGGTTATTTGTGTAATATATTTCATCATGAAATATGCTGGTTCAGCGTCGAAGTCCGCTTATATGGGTTATGCATTTAACCCCGACAAATATAGTAGCTAAAATAAATTGGGTTCTAACGACCTGTTGTATACAAGGAAAAAAATAATAACAATAATAATGCATGTAAATGTTTTAATTTCGTTATCTACATTAAAATGATCGCATTTTTTTGTTATTAACACATTAACAAAAGTACCTACGTCCACACGCGAGTAAGTAGGAAGTAACTAAATAATTTGAGTTATTTTTTATAATGATTTTTTTTGTATATATTTAAATTCTTTTACATAAATGTTAGTTCTTACTATAAAGTTGAATAGTGATTATCTCATCGTCAGGACCGGTTTTAAGAGTGGTGTTATGCGATTATTGATACGTGATACGGTATAATTTCAACGTAGTGGATTATTATTTTATATATAATGTAATTAACGTTTCATACGTCACAAAATTTATCTTAAATGACTGCCGGTTTAACTTCATAATTTTTGTGATAAACTAAGAGATTCACAATATAATATTAAAACGAAATGTATTTGAATAAATATATTTTTTAAATATATTCAGTTTATGAATTAAAACACCGTTTTTATTTATTTATATATTTTTTTCGTCGTGTTTCGAAGATTTTACTACTTCGTCATCGGAAGAACGATATTATTGTGTACGAGTATATATCGATCTCCAGATGAAGGAGTAATATCTTCGGAACATGACGAAAAAAAAATCTAAAATTTAATTGTATCTCAATAGAGACGAAGATGCAAATTGGAAACTGAATATGGTTGATCAAGGTGTTTACAGGACTTATGACCTGTCATTGGTTGGGTTAAGCGCACGCTTTATGTAATTACAACATTCCCCATTCCACCTTTTTCTTTATGATCATGTAAGACAAATTTTTGGAAGTTGTATATATGTTACAAATCTATGCCTAATTTCACATGTCAGTTTCAACATGCCATCTATGAGATTTTGATTACATATGTTAATCTTTTTAAGATTACTCTATATAATCCACATACTAACGCCATCTATAGAGATTAATTTTTAGCATATAGCAGAACTACTTTATTAACACAATGTGAAAGGCTATCGCCATTAGCGAATTGTTAGAAGCCGCCTGGAGATGTCACCCCTATCTATATGCCAAAGAATTTGACCAGTATGATTACAATATTTTTTGTGAGTGTATACTTATACTTGTATACGAATACTGGATTTCACCCACCGTGGGTTTCATGATTTAATTGTACCTCAATAGAGACGAAGATGCAAATTGGAAACTGAATATGGTTGATCAAGGTGTATTCGTATTAAGTATTCGTATACAAGTATAAGTATACATTCACAAAAAAAAAATCTAAAAATTAAAAAAAACAGTGTTTAATTCATTAAAATCATCATTATGGAATTCCACAGCTGTTGACGCTTTAAGTAACTATAATTAGATTTGCATATTTGACGTGCTCCACTTTTATTTTCAATGAAGTTTTTTAAATTAAAAAAAAACTTTATGAAATATATTTAGTTTTATTCCATTTTATTACTTTCTGGACTAGAAGATGACAGCAAGATGCCGAAACCGATCAAAGCTAGAAAATTGAATAAAACAAAATACAAATTATATATACTAGGACTTGAACTTGGACCTTCTGACTAATAGAGGTTCAGCTCTAATGGCTATTCGTCTTACATCTGTATGAAACACTATTGGAAATATGATATTGGAACCGGGTGGTGGTCTAGGGGATAGAACGCTTGGCTCCTGATCCAGGGGACATAGACACGACCAGATTCCTTCTTCATAATAATGAGCTATTTTCTGCTCACATTGAAGATTGTAAAATAAATTCTAATATCATTGATGTAAATCCTTGATATTAGTCTTTTTTTTTTTTTTTTTTAAATTTGGTAGGTAGTTATTTTTTAGATGGTATTTTATTTTCATTATTATACATTTTCTATATTTTTCATCCTTTTTTGCCAGCTTCAAGCTTCACTTCCTTACAAGAATGAGCGGGAAAACGATGTATGAATCAAATCAAATCAATCAATCAAATCAGTTTATTTTCTCAAAAGACATTACAAACATTTTTTTATAGTTTAAGGCATCTATTGAGAACAGGTAAAACATAAGGAATATATAATACCAGGAACGCATGAGAGATGGTTCGACATTAGGAATACAAAATACTCTCCAAAGTCAAGAGTATTTGTCTTCTGAATGTACTTTCACGAATATGAAAGACATCGATCTCCGAAGCGATCATGTTCAGCAGTTTGATTGCTCTCCCCACCGGCATCACCAGAGGCAGGTTGGTTCTGCATGCTGGGAGATAAAACAGTCTGTGCTGACGCTGTCGAAGATAGCCATCCGGAACATAAAGATGGATAGCCTCCAAGATGACGGAATTCTCAAAGAATCCCCTGATAAGTCTGAAGAAATGGGTAAGTGTGCACCCATCCCTTCTTATCTGTAAACTATTGGTCCCCAGCATGCCCAAGAGGAATGCAGTGGGATAAAGCCACGGATAGCTACCAAACTCCCTCATGTAGAGATATCTCAGAAATCTTTTCTGAACCCTCTCTAACATGAGCGAGTATCTCGCCTCGTGGGGACTCCATATCACCGAGCCACACTCGAGCCGGCTCCGGACCAATGAGTTGTACAAAATTCGCAAAACATAGGGATTCTTGAAAACTCTACCAGTTCGGAGAATAAATCCCAACATTTTCAGTGCAACTCCACATATTCTCTCGATGTGAGCATGGAAAGTCAGCCTACTTTCATAAACGATACCAAGATCCTTTATCGTTGAAACACGCTTAAGTTGCTGGTTATCCATTGTGTATCTGTAATAAACAGTACGCAATGCTCTCGTAAAAGATAAAATTACGCATTTAGAGATATTGAAATAAATTTGATTGGTTTTACTCCAGCGGACGATATTATTTATATCTGACTGGAGATGGAGGCAATCTTCGGGGCTTTTTATCTGTATGATAGAATACTGAACGACGAAATAAGGTAGAAATGTAAGGCAGATGACTGCATCATAAGTAAAATTAAATAATGATCCCTCAGATGATTTGGACATAAAGAACGAATGGATGAGAGAAGAATGGTTAAACTTTTGTATACAAGCTGTGTAAGTGGAAATAGAAGTCGTGGAAAACCAAGAAACGAATGGCATGACCAAATCAATCAAATATTGAAAGGCGACCGCATTCAAAGTCGGAAAAATCGACGAACGTGCATGTTACAATGTATGAATGTGAAGGAAGTAATAGAGGTATGTCATGACAGAACGGTATGGCGGTTCATCCTCTCTGCCTATCCCTCCGGAGAGACGGCGTGATGGTAAGTTAGTTAGTTATATTTTTCTTAGGTTATAGAAATACGTCCGATTTAAATGCAATTGTCCGGATTCTAATTAAGGATAAATGGAAATTTAAAAATATACATATTTGAAGTGAATGTGATTTAGCTTCGAGATATATCATTCTGTCGAAAATTATTTGAATCCAAATTGTCTAAAAACAACGTTTGTTTACATTGTATTACATTAAAACTACAAGTTGATTGATTAGTTTAAACCATAGATGGGCAACCGCCGGCCCGCGGAGCTTTTTTGTCCGGCCCTGATTCATCTCGGCGAAGTAATAGAGAAATAAAATTATGGTTTAAAATTTAAATAATAATGTGCCAGCAAATTTACAGATGGAACTTATTGAGCTTCAGGGGGAATTAACGCTAAAATCACAATTTGACAAAGTTGCTTTGACGGATTTTTATAAATTATATTTGGTGGAAGAAAAATATATAAATTTACGTACATTTGCAAGAAAAATCATTTTTATTTTTGGCAGCACATATACATGTGAACAGTTTTTTTTTTCGAGGATGAAACACACTAAATCAAAAATTCGAACGAGGAAAACACATGAAAATCGCGAAAATTCTATGCGATTATCATTAAGCAATACCAACGCCAATATTGATAGTCTCGTAAATCAAGTACAAGGCCAATCTTCACACTAAATTTTGTAATCAGTATATAATATTATGTCGTTCATTATATGAATAAAAATATATAATATATAAGAAGTAGCAACGTGTTTTATCCTTTGTAATGTATAATTTGGTCCGGCCCTTGACAGGGAGACAGAATGATAATTTGGCCCCTATGAAAGGTTGCCCATATGCCCATGCCTGGTTTAAACTCTCAATGCGGTGTGGTGTAGAGTATTCGAATTTTAAATATTTATATCTTCATTGTTTCAGACCCCTGCCTGTATATCCTGCGGTTCGCCAACAAGCTGGAGCTGGGAGACAAGACACACGAGGTTTCCATGACTGCGCTCCGCCTGGTCCAGAGGATGAAGAGAGATTCTCTGCACTCCGGCAGGAGACCGTCCGGCCTTTGTGGAGCTGGTAAATTACTTCCCATATAATATTGTTAAAAAGATAATTCAATTAACTTAATTTGTAACTAACTATCTAACCATCACGCCGTTTATCCTGAGGGGTAAGCAGAGACGATGGACCGCCACACTACTCTGTACTGACAAACAACTCGAAATCCCTCTACACCGTAACACGTATGTTCGTCGATTTTACCGACTTCGAATGTGGCTGCCATTTAGTGATTGATTAATTTGGTCATGCCATGTTTCCACGGCTTCTTTTTCCGTTCACACTGCTTGTGTACATTTTTACCATTCTTCCCTCATCCTTTCGTTCCATATATCCAGAGCATCTATGTGATCCTTTTAAATTTCACTTAGGGTGCAATCATCTCCTGGGTGCCACTCCAGCAATCTTTTTGGGGTTCGCGATGACTGTATTCTCTGCACGTGATCAGCTCATCTTAGTCTATTCAGTCTGACAATGTATTATAACTATTTATTAATAATTAAATTCATAGATGGTAGCAGCCAGGTTCTACTGGTTGTGTGAGTAATTATTTTTATATAAAATATCAGTGTTTCATCCATATTATTTCAAATAAATAAATAAACAAATATAAATAAAGAAATTCAGTCAACTGTATCAAATTTAACAACTTATCAGAAAACATCTGTGTTTCTCTTGTAACGAATGTAATCAAGAAAGAGTACGATTATATTTTGAATACAAGAGAACGAAAAAGGAATACTTCGATTCTCTCCAAAAAGTAGTTCGAAATGCACTCGATGCGCATGCCCAAGAACGTTCTGGATTATTTGTAATTGTTTTGTTCTTATTATGATGGTATGACAGTAGTGAAGAAAACAAAATGAGAATAATTGTGATTAAAATGGTATTAAAAATTTTAATTTATGTGAAAAAAAAGAACGAATTTTTTATGAATTATAACACTGTTTTTTCCACTATTGAGCTTATTTTTCTCGACATGTTTCGACGGCTTACAGCCTCATCATCGGGAGAACGAAGAGTTTATATGGTTCTCCCAATGACAAAGGTGTAAGCTTTCGAAATATGTCGAAAAATAAACTCAAAAGTGGATAAAACAGTGTTTTAATTTATAAAAACTTCGTCATTATGGAATTCCACAGTTTTATCGCCTTAATTTTATCTCAAATAAAAAAAAATAAAAAACAAAGATTTACATTTGTACGATTGTGCAGTGAACCAAGTTTAAAGTGTAGAGAATCTTTACTTCCATGAATATTTCACAGTTTATAATTAGTGTTTGTTAATTCACATATTCTATTCCAGCCCTCCTCATAGCCGCCCGCCTCCATGAATTCAGCCGCCTGCCATCAGACGTGGTCCGAATAGTGAAGGTGCACGAGACTACTCTCCGCAAGAGGCTGCTAGAGTTTGGAGAAACTCCCTCGAGCGCACTTACTCTGGATGAGTTTCTTACTGTGGACCTGGAAGAAGAGCAGGATCCACCGGCTTTCAAAGCAGCCAGGAGAAGAGACAAAGACAGACTTCAAAAGGTACAATAATCATAATAAATATTTAGGCTTTTTTGTATAACGTTGTTTTCCTGAGTGCGTTCTCATTGAGTGTTGAACCTTAAGGGCGTTCTGACAATTTTATTTAATCATGGGAGTTGTTATATAAAAGACGTCGATCTCCGAGGAGACCGCGTTCAGCAGACTAATTGCTCTTTCCACCGGTGTCACCAGAGGCAGATTGGTTCTGGCGGCCGGTAGGTAAAACAATCTGTGTTGTCGCTGTCGGAGATATCTATCGGGGACAAAAAGACCAACATCCTCCAGTACGGCCGAGTTCTCGAAGTATCCCCTGATTAATCTAAAGAAATGGGTTATTAGATGTCCATCTCTTTGTGTCACCTTCGATTCATCGTGTCACCTCACCATACGACCGCAGCGACAAAGTTCTGTTCTCACGTCAGAGGTGACTTATGTCCATTAAGGGTTAAGTTAGTTTCAATCAGTTGGATCGTCAATGCATCTGAGACGTACGAGGAGCATATTTCAGGTGGAGCCCGGTTACCGAAATTTGTGCAGGGACAGCACTTTGGCTCAACCTGTCTCAACGCTTTGGCTTAACCTGCTGCCTATTACTATTTGCTGATCAAAGTTTCAATTGTCTGGAAATTCTGAATTTATAAATCCTATCTTAGCACATTAATAGTAAATTATTGACTTGTTCCCAGTCGCCACTCCAAGGTGTGTCTGGCTCACAGATCATCTATTACCCTCACGATATGGCCGGCGAAATTCCACTTCAATGAAGCTATTTTCCATCCGCAACTTTGGTCCTTTTTCTGATCCACTCATTTTGTTTCCTGTCTCGGAAAATGATGTTCAACATCTTCCTCTCCGTTGGTCACTAAGTCACTTGGAGTTATTGTACTGTTGTAAATGCGATTGTTTCATAACCGTTTGTCAATACTGGGAGTGTGCATACGTCAAATAACTTTTTCATCAAGTGGTTCGCGAATCATTTAAAATTTAGAATATAAGACAACAACAACAACAACAAACCATCACGCCGGTTTTTCCGCAGGGGTAGGCAGAGAGAATGAACCGCCACACCACTCTAGCTTCCTCCACATTCATACAGCGAGTCATACATGCACGTCGATTCTTCCGGCTTCTAACATGACCAACCTTTGAAATTTGATTAATTTGGTCATGCCATGTTTTCCTCGGTCTACCTCGACTCCGTACTCCATTAAAATCGTTATCGTATACTTTTTTAACCATTCTTTCTTCACCCATGCGCTCCATATGTCCGATCTAACGCAGCAATCCTTTCACAATTTTGTTCATAATACCTTCTTTCGTTCTACATTCCTTTCTAATATCAGCATTTGAGATTCTGTCGTACATCATTCCACCACACATCCGTCTTAGGGACCTCATCTCTACCGCATTTATTTTGCTCTCATCTTTCTTCTGCCAATTCCATGCTTCGCTTCGATACATAAGGGTTGGGACCAGAACTCCATTGTGAATGGCCATTTTCGCTTTCATTGATAAAGTCTTGTTTCCAATAACTAATAGAATATAAGACAGTTTACTGAAAGCACCCCATGCATATCTAATGATGAATAATTTCAGAGCAAATGACTTATTATTGAAAAGTTTATATATCTTGTTTATATTTATTGTAGCTAATGGAAGAGGAAGGAGAAACTGTGGTAACCCATTTACAAAAAGAAATAGAAGAACAACTAGAACGAGATTGCAGGAGAAAACGGGCCCCGGGATTTACAAGCAAAAAGAGTTCATCGGGTAAGATAACAAATATCTAATATTTAGTATAAACAATGCATTCTGTATTATGAATATAACACATGTAAAAAAATGTGTTTTTGTTGTTGTTTGCTAATCCCATTTGTTGCATTTTAAGTATCATCTGACGAATCAGCAATGGAGGCAATTGAAGCAGACAAGTTTGCTATTCAGAGTACACTCGGAGTTCTGGAGGAAACTCTAGTTGGTGAACCATCTCCTCTTCACAGAGATATTCCTCCGGGTTTAGGTAAATACTCTAGTTAATTGATAGTACAAAAAATGGATTTTTACTATTATCGTAAATAAAAACCTTAATCTAAAAAAAATTACATTGTAGTACAGAAATATTTTTCGGGGTGAAACCGTGTTCCCTCTCGTCAAGCTCCACCAACGTTTCGGAGGCCCTTGCGGCCTCCATCATCAGGGTGTTAGAAATTCGGCTATTCATAACTTAGAATATATTAAGAAATGGCGAAAAAGAAAAAATATAAGTAGATTATGAAAGATAATAATATATCTATGAAATCAGAAGAAAAAATTAAATCCGAATCTAAATAACTCAGAAGAAAAAATAATACAAGATATAAGTAACAAAGAGAACCTAGACTCAAAAGAAAATACAAGATATAAGTAACGAGGAGAAAATAAAACTCAAAAGAAAATACAAGATATAAGTAACAAAGAGAAACTAGACTCAAAAGACAAGACAACAAATAAATACAATAAAGCAAGAGAATAAAACAAAGTTAGGTACAACCGAATACCTGAATTTCTAACACCCTGATGATGGAGGCCGCAAGGGCCTCCGAAACGTTGGTGGAGCTTGACGAGAGGGAACACGGTTTCACCCCGAAAAATATTTCTGTATATGATAACCGTGGAAATTTACGTTCTTACATTGTAGTACCTTAGTATCAGGTAAGTATTGCATCCTAGTAAAGCAATACCAAACTTTATTATATGAAATTCAACTCTCAAAATATCTATGTATAAAACATTGAAATAATTCCGGATATGAAACCGAACTATCTGAGAATATCTATTTTTTGTAATTAATTTATGTGTGTAAATCGTTCCTTATTCATATGTTTATTTTTATTTTATTGAACGCTCAGGCATTAACACTGTGGAATTCCATAGTAATATACTTAGGTAATTGAAAATAACTTTGTTTAATCCACAAACTATTTTTTAACATATTTATTGTTTCTTGAACAATTATGTAAAACTCCATATTAAATAATTAATACCAATGAATGGGTCGGTTGTATAGAAGTTTTAATATATTTTAATATTTTATGGGAATGACATATTTCGCCTTGCTAAAGCATATATATTTGATAATGCTTTAGTAAGGTAAAACTTGTCATTCGCATAAAACTTCCTAGAGAACAGACATTTCCATTTGTATTAATTATTATGTTTAACCTTCATTTGTTTATTTCATGTGCCAAAAAAATTTCCTAATGTATGAAAATATAATCTTATTGTTTTATTTCAATCTTTCAGGTCCAGATTTGGGTAGTATGGGCCTTAATGAAGATATCACAAATCCGACTCCAGTTAACATAAATACTCCAACAATAAAAACCACCACTGAGGAAATTGGCGATGAAAACATTCCTTCTCTTGATGATTTTGAAGATGAGGAGATCAATTCTTTTCTAATGAGTGATCAAGAGATAGAGTATAAAACCAATTTATGGAACAGAATCAATAAAGTTTATCTCAATGAACAGAAATGTAAGTGTGATTTTTTATAAACAGTATTTTTTAATCAATTTGTAAGTGTGATTGATAAATTGTACTGTTTTTGCACTGCAGCTTGAGACAGAAGTCCAGCTGTAATTAGCACTCTTGCCACAGGCCCATTCTTGTGTACAAAAGTGTCTGCAAAAGCATCCTCCAACCTGGCAACACACCTTTGCCCATTCACTCATCGCCTTGATCACCTTTACAATTTTACCAACAGTTACAATTTTGTCTATAGCATTTCCACAATCAATAATAATTTACTCATTTTGTGACTTATATTTTCTATGCACATACCATAACTACAACGATTATAAGTCACTTAAAGTTCTCTTTTCTAAGAAAATTGCATTCTTAGTTTCTACGTCCTTTTGTTTGGTGACTTCTGTACAATTATGATGTATCGCATTCATTGTTTTTATGAAACTATTATATAATAATAAAGGAGGTTTTGAAAGATCGAACGATGTAAAATATTAGCAACTTCAGATAGCTACTTTGAGCAGTCTTTGGTTTCTACATTTTTAGCTTACTTAATTATAGAAATGCTAAATAACTCAGCTTGAAATAATATTTTAAGTTATTTATGCATTATTTGTGCATTGAATGCTTCTTTGATGAGCAATCCATTGTTATAAATAATTCAAAACTGACAGATTTTGAGTTACACAAAACTAATCTCATGATATAAAGAGGAAAATAGAAGTGTTTCATAGATTACTCAAAATTTTGAAGATGTTGATGAAATAAAATGATGAAGATGTTTCATCATTGGCAAGAAGTACAAACCAGTCGATCATTGACCAGCTGGGTATCAGGGAAAGACTAGCGGATGTGCTCTCAGAGAGCGTTAAAGTATTTTGGGCACATAGCTTGTAGAGATCAGGACAACCTTGAAAAGCTTATCATCATGGGCAAAGTGGAGAGAAACCGACCACAAGCACGACCACCAAGTCACTGGTCCAATCAAATCAGGGCGCTGACTGGTCTCTCATTAGCCGCAGCCTGAAAACTTACAGGTGACAGGAACGCATGACGTGCTGTGGTCAATGGTTTACCAGATGAACATGACCCTCAATCATGAGAAATATATGACTAAGAAGAAGAAGCCCTTGTCATTGTATTTTCATGTTTATCATTTCATTTGTTCTTATTCATGAGGGATTTAATCTGATTGTATTATAAATAGTCTTAAATATAATAATATTACAATTTTAAAAATTTGTATTTCAACTACTTTATTCTTGACTACAACCAACCAGTTTCGCTCTTTTATATCTATTTTTTATATATTATGTTGCTCTCTGATTTTATGTTTAGTGTAACCCTGACGAAGGTCCGGTGGGTCACACCACAAATTAAGTGCTTCATACGAAAGTATAAATACTCTTTTTTGATTAATAATTAAATAAAACGATGTTTTTAACTACTTCCACTTTTGTCTTTATTTCGACAGTGACCAGTCTGTCGATGCCAGCGAACCTGGCGAAACCGGTCGCTGTCGAAATAAAGACAAAAGTGGAAGTAGTTAAAAAACATCATTTTTTTTTTTTTTTAAACTAACAAATTAACCATCACGCCGTCTCTCCGAAAGGGTAGGCAGAAAGAATAGACTCCCACACTTGCACACCCGATGCTTCACTCCATCCTTCTCTTTTCGCCCCCGCGAGAGACGCGGTGTGATGGATTGCGGGCCTCATCGCATTATTTAAAATGAACTTTCATCAAGACATTTCAGTAAAATCATTTGATTATCTTAATAACTCTTTATTGACTTTATGATCTCACTTAAGTTCCATATAATGTAGATTTTTTTTCAATTTTGATTCTAGTAAAAGAAGAACGGCTTGCAAGAGAACGAGAAGAAGGCAAGCCAGAAAAGAAGAAAAGAAAGACAGGATCTAAAAAGAAAGGGGGCATCGGTCCCTCAGCCTCTGCGGGAGAAGCTATTGAAAAGATGCTTCAAGAAAAGAAGATCAGTAGTAAAATTAATTATGATATCCTTAAAACTCTCAATAGAGTTGGAGGCAAAGATGATGAAAAACCATCTGACCTACTGATTGTCCCAGAATCTCCCAATCAAGTGTAAGTATTAGTTCATTAATTTTTATGATTGAGAACATCTGTTTTCTCTAAAACATATGTGTCTTAGCAAGGAAATAATATAATAAAACTTCTAGAAAGCAGACGTTTTCATTTATTTTGATTATTTAATATGGAGTTTTTTGAGTTATTTAATATGGAGTTTTTTGGAGTTTAACCCATTCATAACCACATGTTTGTTCAGAAACAGCGCGCCGGTACGCCACATATTTTCTCCCAATCTATTGAAAAATATCTTTCCATTTTTGTTTGTTAATATTTTAAAATATTCATAGATGTCGTTGTGAGAAAATCGGAATTAATTTTGAAATACATTATTCGAATATTGCGAAGCGCGCACAGCTGCGCTTATGGCGATCGTCTACGCAGAGTGCACATGTGTGCTTACGGCGATCATCGGATTAAGAAACAATATATACGAGTATATTAGTTCATTCTTCTTTAATATAACAGTGACTAAATTATGGGTATTAAGGTAGTAACGTTTGAATAGTTTTTTTTTTTTTTTACTATGTTTCCCTGTCTGAAATAAAAAAAATTGTCATTTAAATATTTGTTTATTGAAAAATAATATGTGACGTGTTTTTTATGTATTTATCTACACACTGCTTTCCAATTTTGAGATATTTTTCTCAACATGCGACACAAAAAATCTAAATTATGAAATTCAACAGTGCTAATTCTTAACTAACTAACTAACCATCACGCCATCTCGCCGAAAGGGTAGGCAGAAAAAATGCGGCACTCCATCCTTCTCTCGCCGGAGACGCGATGTGATGGGTTGCGAACCTCATCGCCATGTGTTAATTCTTCAAGATTAAAAAAATATTTTTGTGATGTATTATAGTAATATTAACTCTTTGTCTATGGAATGGGTATTAACTGTTTTAGTGCTAAGCAATTTTTGCAAAAATGTGTCAATTACTATACATATATTGACTAATTAAGAGGAAAAAATAATGGTGTCAAATAAAACACTCTAATTTACACAAATATCAATCAATTTTAATAATTCTTTAATGAGCACCAAAAACACACTGAAACTCGCAGCGTTTTTGCGGTGCGTCGCAATTTTCGATACAAACGATCGCAGCGCTTTTTCATTTTATTTTTCATTTCATTTTATTTATTTTAAACATATCTAAAGCATTACAGAATTTTTTTTCCAATACACTAAAGATACAAGTTGGAGATACACAATAATAAGTAATACATAATAGAATAATAAAAAGAACGAGAAACATAAGATGCATGATAAATTAACCGTCGCGTTGCCATGTGGTCAATTGAGTTTCCACTGCCAATTTAAAGTTGATTTTCTTAAAACCTATGGACCCTAATATTATAAAAAAAATTGTAATCCTCCATTGAAGTGTTCTCAATATTTCGTAATAAAAAAAAAAGCAAAAAATTACTTCCTTCATCCCAAAAAAAATATTTTCTAAGACTGCCCTCACCTTCATTCGTGTTAAGGTAGAATTTGTTTTGCTAATATTTACAACTTTATCAAAAGTGACAAATACTTACTCGCTGTTTTGAACGTATTATAAATTATATGTTTGGCCTTTTTCATAGGTACGTAATAATACGGACTGTGGACGGAAACGCAGCACGCAACTTAATAATATCAGAACTGTGAAAATATTAACACTTTACCAAAAGGGACAAATATTAATACGTACTCGTTGTCTTGAACGTACTATACATTTTGCCTAGGTGCCTTGGGCGCGAGACAAGTTTATACTTGGTGTCCAGTTGCTCGTATGCTGTGACGCATTCCATATCAGAAATCGCATGGTTCCAGAAAAAAATTAATAATGATATGTTTTTCAAATAATCCATGTATGTTATAGATATCGATCTATTCCTAATGAAATTCCCTACAAGATGACATAAATAAAATTTTGATTCATCTAGTCATATGCTTGATATTTAGATAAAGTTAGCGGTAAACTGAATTTGCCACATGGGAGCGAGCGTTTTGTTTTGAACACGGTACGTTAAGGGTTAATAAAATAAATATACCATACAATTATAATAAAGATAGTACTTCCCTCAGATGAGCCAAACTATCACAAAATATGTCAAACTCCGAGGTGATACGATTAAGCAAAGATATTGCTCTACCTACCGGCATAACCATTGGCAGGTTGGTTCTGCATTGTTGGAGATAAAACAATCTATGGCCCCTTTGTCGAAGATAATTATCAGGGAAGAACAGACCTACATCACTCAGGATTTCTGAGTTGTGTATTCAACCGCCTATCAGTCGAAAGAAATGGACACCCAAGTGAATGTCTCGTCTCCTCTCGAGTGACTGGTAGCCTAGCATCCCTAGCAAGAAATCAGTTGGAAAGAGCCACGTAGCATTCTAACGGTTAATACCCGTTTACTGGACTGGTGATGGCCGACGGAAAGGGTACAAATACCTCTTTCGAGAACTGGGAGTACACAGTTGGAAGTGTAGTGTTATACAATTTTATTGATATGTTCATAATATGAATTTAATTTACTTATATTATGGCATTATGGATTTACAGACCTGAAAGTATCCCGACTACTCCTGTGGTTCTCTCATCGCCTGTTACATTTGGAAATCAAAACAAAAGGAAGCGAAACAACAAGTTTCCCAACCCTGTTGGTCTCCCTGTTATGCAGTCGCCTCAAACTCCAGTACAAGTTGAAGCATCTTCCAGTAAACAAGAAGATAAATCTATGGAAGATGATGCAGGTAAACAAAACTGTCTAATGTTAACACTTCAAAGATTTTGTTCTATTAAAAGTTAGCATACAATTCGGATGAAGTGAAAAATACATGTGCCAAGTGTGTGATTAGTTTTTTAAGGATTTTATTTCATATAATACAAATTTACTATGATAATATTTTTGTACCTTCACTCACAGTTGCTGTGTAGGTTTTTAATAGCTTGAATATCTCTATATATATAATAATTGCTGGGTTTCAGTATTCCTCCATTACACGTCTACACATTGATTAAAATAATTTATTATTACATAATAAATACAGTAAAACCTCGATATAATGGACTAATTGGTGGGAGGGGGTGTTCGTTAAAGCCGAAAGTCTGTTATATAAAAATAAGTTTAAAATAAATCAAAATACTTTTTTTTTTAAATATGTACACTGTATTTAGATATTAATAAACAATACAAAACACAAACAAGATTCTATTTATTGTGACGTTGCTGTTTGATATCAACGCGCTTGCTTTCGGTTATCCTACTTTGAAGAAGGAATCAAGTTTTGTTTGCACTTTTGAAGTTTGCTGTTTTTTTATAATCAACTCTATAAAATTACAAAAATGCGTATAATATAGTTGAACTTCGTTATCTCACAAATAGTCAATAAATATTATTAGATCTTCGAGATGTGATCTTACCACTGATAACTTCATTTTGGCAGTGTTGTTTCTTCTTTGCTATCTTCACTTCCATCCTCCGCATTATGTCTCAAATTCTACTGCTAAACACATGGAAATAAATCGATACGATTGTAAACAAAAGTGTTTTTGGTTTTGTTTTTTTTTTTTTTATATAAAACACTTAATTTCTGGTGTGACATTAAAACTAATTAATTAAACTTCGTTTTTACACATGCGGTTAAATATTTTTTTATTATAATATATATATTTATCTCAAAAATGTTTCCCTAAATAACATGGAATTCTTCCATATTAATTATGAACCAATTTGTTTGATTTACAATAGAATATAACATTTATTTTAATGATCTCTTATGATTTGCAGAATCAGAATATTACGAAGAAGACACAGATATTCCAGATGCCACCACAGCTCCTGAAATGGAATCTCTATCTCATATGCTCCATTCACAAGATGATGACCAGGAATACTATGGCTGTGATGAATATTAACCCCCTCACTCATTTTTCTTATTGGGTATTGCATCTCTTGAGCGTACCTAATTATTTAAGAGACTGTCATATAGAAAATTCATAATGCACACAATAAGAAAACTAAATAACTAGCATATTAAATTGGTTAGAATAGTTGATTATGCTAGGCATTCTGTCGATGAACCGGTTAACCTCACCAATTTCATAAATTGACTTAATATTCAATTGCTGCAACGGCACAAAGAACTAAAGCTTTCTCTAAATATATCTATGTTCTTACTCTAAAGTATTAAAATATCTTGAATCCAATATGCATCTATGCCTATATATTTCAGCCATAAACTATTATAATAATAATAATAAATTCAATTATGTGCTAATTACGTGTTAAGCAGAGTTTAAATTGAAGGCTAGTTATTACAAAGGTATCATGTGGTTTAAACATAAAGCATAGAAAAGAAACAAAAGCCGGTTTTTGTTCCATATGTCATGTACCATCTGGATACAATTTTTAGGTAGAACATCAAAAATTATGTCCAGATGGGTGCCCCGCGAAAAGAGACCGAGGAAAAGATAGGCGGATTGCGTGGAGGAAGATTGCGAGAATATATAAAAAGCTGGGGAATGGAGAGAGATGGCCAGGGACAGAAGTCAGTGGCGGACCGTTGTGGAGGAGGCAAAGTCCCACACCGGAATGTAGTGCCGAGAAGTAGTAGTAGTGTGT
Organism: Lepidostoma basale; assembly: GCA_022606425.2. Lineage (NCBI taxonomy): Eukaryota > Metazoa > Arthropoda > Insecta > Trichoptera > Lepidostomatidae > Lepidostoma > Lepidostoma basale. The sequence continues at coordinate 2,321,343 of JAHDVF020001001.1, read as the reverse complement.
CATGTATCACGGGTGACATCTTTATGGTAATGTTTGAACTACACTATATTATTCAATATTGCACTTTATGTTTAACACCAATTGGGATCAAAAACAAAATTTTCACATTTTTGATACTTGACACCTTTGTAATATCAAGCCCTCAGTTATGTTTTATTAACTTAACGAAATATTGTATTTTCACAACACTTTTTTCCACTTTTGGCAAACATGTTTTGGACTGTACAAGTCCTTCCTCGGTGTAAACATTGTATTATAACTCTGAGAAAAGATGTGAACAGTTTGTGAAAATACAATGTTTTTCATATGTAAATCCACAACACAAAATGGCTAATATTATATGTATATAAGAACTATTTTGAATGAAACTGTATTTTTGTTTATGTCAACTGATTTTGTTTTATATGAATATATTGTTATATGGACAAATGCATATTTTGCATCAGTTTGGCTTGCGTTGTGATGGCGTGAAGATTTGTTCAACGAACTATTTATTTGGACCAACACTTGCTTAGAAGTAATAGAAGAACTATGATATGATAATATTTTATGTATTATTGATAGTGTTCTATTTTTCTCAGCTACTGTGTAGATCAGTGTTTCCCAATTAGTGGCATGTGTACCCCCAGGGGTATGCGAAGTTGCGTCAAGGGGTACGCTTGGCAATCTCTTAACTGAGATAATTTAATTAGAGCGGGTTTTCGGCCATGACAAACTTAAAAACGAAACATCGTCACAGACATCAACTCAACGATGACTTGTGACTGAAGCTGACCAAAAAGCAACCAGATTTTTCAGAGTTGTGCAAAGAAAAATTTGCTCATTTGTCACATCAAACTGATTTTCATCGTCATTAGAACTGTATTTTGATGGTAATAATTGTAAAAAAAAAAACTGATATCACTTTTTATTTGCTGCAATAAAGGGTACATGAGTTGGAGATCTTTCTTGAAGTGGTCTTCTTCTTCTTCTTTTAATAGATCTGTGACACAGAAATCATGTCTCGTCGGATGATGAGGTTCCATCTCTTAGGCGGTCTTCCAGGTGGGCGGTGTCCGGAGGGAATTTCATAAGTGGCTATATATGTAAGTCTGTCACCATCCATTCGGACTACATGGTGCCTCCAGTATCTTCTTCTGGATCTACTCCACTGAACGATATCCTCTATTTCGCAGGTTTTTCTTATGTCTACGTTTCGGACACGATCTCGGAGAGTCTTTCCAGGAATTGATCTTAGAACCTTCATCTCCGATGTTCTTAGTAATCCCATGGTTCGCACAGTGTCGGCCGGCGGCTCTACAGTGTACGTTATGATAGGTCGCAGACATGTTTTATAAGTTCTGATCTTGCTGTCGATACCCATGTGCTTGTTCTTCCAGACCAGATTCTTCAGACTTCCTGACATGCTTGAAGTGGTACGCAGGAAAAACTAATTGGGAACCACTGTAACATATATTAAGTAAATTGTAAGGTTTTTATTTTATGTTAGTCCGGAACTCTTTAATTTATATAATGACATTGGTATGTAATAATTATAACAAATATTATAACTCAATCGATCATAGTGAACTTATCCAAAAAGGATTGTATTTGGATAGCTTATAAAAATAATTATTATAACCTCTTCAGTTTTATTTAAATATTTAATATAGAAATTATACATTATCTGTTAGTGCGCTAAGTAGTATTTTCAGTATTTTATAAAAGATATAATGTTTTGTAAATACAGTAATTTCTATCTCTTTGTAAATGAGTTTGAATTTAAGTTTTCTTCAAAAATTTAGTTATTTTTAGATAAACTTAAGGCGTTAACACTGTGGAATTCCATAATGACGATTTTTTTATAAATTCAAATACTGTTTTTTCGACTTTTGAATTTTTTTTTCTCAACATGTTTCGAAGGCTTACACCTACACCATCAGGAGAATGATATAAACTCTATTTAGAGTTTATATCGTACTCCCGATGATGAAGGTGTAAGCCTTTGAAACATGTCGAGAAAAAAATACTCAAAAGTGGAAAAAACAATATTTTAATTAATAAAAAATTCGTCAGTTGAGTTATTATAAAATACTTTCAATGACACCTAAATCTGTGAGAATATTTAAACAAAATATGCTTAGACAATTTTTTTTTTAAGATTTCAATTATTATTTCATTATTTTTAGATACTTTTATATACATGTAATTAATGAGTTTAAAATATCACTTAATCCTCACTCTAACGGTATTTTGTATTACCTGTCAATAGGTTCTTGTATTATTATTACTACGTGTATTTTTTGTTTTTAAGGTTTATTTTTATTATTATTTCTATATTCAAGATCTTTTGGCCCAAGCAGTGTCAAATTCCGTTCTCTGGGCCATGGAAAGTGAAAAGCCAATCAGAGAACAAGTCGCCAAACCCAAATGGCTGTGGATCGGTCACACCTTGAGACAGAACCCAGCCTGCATCGCTCAGGGTGCACTAGATTGATCCCCTATGGAGGGAACGAGAAAGCGAGGCAGACCTAGAGCCACCTGAAAAACACCCTGCAGGGTGAGGTTAAAGCAGCAGGCCTCACTTGGGATGATGTTAGGCTTCAGGCGTGCGAAAGAGTCGAGTGGAGAAGGTTCCTCGATGCCCTATGCACCATGGAGGTGTAACAAGACAAGAAAGAAGAAGGTTTATTTATTATTTTCCTTAAGAAGCAACCTTATTGAGTAACTGGAAATACTAGTAGCTGAGCTTGGTTAGTTCTTATTTATATATCTGAGAAAGGTCCATCACAAATGAAACCCATATTGCTTCCTTTTTACCTATGGGCTTACCCAACCCCTGAATTGGAAGGCAACTTTGTTGACCAATACACGTAGTACATTAAACCTTTACCAAATCCGGCCTGCCAGTGTCATCTATCCAGTCCGCAACAGCTAATGACCAGTGTCATCAATCAGGCCCATGACAGCCAGTGACGGTACTTCCGTAGAAGCCCATAAGCCCGGCTTGCGTAAGAAATATTGAATTAAAACCCCCAAATCCAAGTAATCATGCCCCCGCATAAACCAACAATCCACCAAATCACTTTCCAACAATGCTCCCATCAAATGTAACAGGAATAGCCACAGGAGCTGAACCTCTGTAAGCCAGAAGAGGTTTTGATTCAAAATTTCTTACGCAAGCCGGGCTTCTGGGCTTCTATGGGAGTACCGCCACTGGTGACAGCTATTGGCTTATTGTTGTTATTGTTATACTTGGCGACTTGTCTAGAAATTATAGATAATGGCAGGAAAACTAAAACGGTTTTGGCCCTTTGGAACTTACTGGAGTAAACAGTATTGCCCTAAGGCTCGAAAGTTTGGAGACCCCTCATCTAGAGGATAGAACGCTTGACTCCTGATCCAGGGGTTTTGGATTGAAGCCTGAATACGACCAGATTCCTTCATGATAATTAGCTATTTTCTGCTCATATTGAGGTTGTAAAATAAATTCTGATGTCATTGATCCTTATTGTTAGTCTTTAAAAATCATAACCCCTTGATGGGGCGACCTGCTTCAGTATAAAGAAATAATAAATAAAATAATTCCGATAAGCCAATGTGTTAGCTAAATGATAAAAAATGGTTTTAATTTGTAATTTATTTTACTAATAATGTTTGTGCAACTTGATTAAAAACTTGTATGTTAAAACAATGGAGTTTTTTTATTTATTTTTCCACCAGGTTATAATTTACGAATACAGATCTATAGATCTTTTCAAGTTTTGTATATCACACATTTCTTATTATGCTTTATTTGGGACTGTCTCCTGTTATTTCTCGGAGTATGTACCCTTTGAGTCGTGTGCAAAGGGGAGAAAAATACCACCTCCTTCGATTGATATTAATGGGTAAAGTGGAGAGGCGTCGGGGAGTTGGTAGAAGACAGTTGTCCTGGCTGTGGAACATAAAAGAGTGAACAGGAATTACAAGAGTTCAGAACCTGTTCCAATTGGCACAGGACAGAGTTGCCTTTGCTGCAGTCTTTGCTAATGTTGGGGGACCTGAAACTGCACCGAAAGAAGAAGATGTACCTAGGATGTAGATATCCAACAGTCTCGTCATCTGGTCTTTGAGTGGTCTTCCTGGAGGTCGGCTGCTTGTTGGTAGGTGCTTTATTTACTGCTTTGCTTATCACTCCTTCAGAACACACTCTGTCCACATAATCTATCCAATAATGGTTCTCGGTCTCCCCCATCACACAACATCTTCAACATCCAAATATTTCTTATTTGGGAATTTATCATTCTGTCTCGTAGTGTTGTTCCTGCAATGGATTGGAGGGTCCCCATTTCTGTGGTTCTTAGGAGACTTTTTATTCGTACAGTGTCAGCCCTCATCTTGAATGTGAATGAGATGTTTTAGATCCGTAGCGATCACTACGGGCAGGGCAGCACAGGAGGAGGCAGCGGCGACGAGATGTGGCAGGCAATATGGCGTCCCATGTCTAGCACGGGACGCGAGGGGCCTTCATAGTGGCGAGGACGATCACGAGGGGGGCGGAGCGTTGTAAAATTGTCACGCCGTGGGTCGCCTGTTAGTAACTGCCGAATTTGCGGCGGTGTGTGGGAATGCACTGAGGCATCTTGCAGGTGGGATGGCATCATTATCATCATGTATTATTATTATTTAATGTTATTTATTATTTTACCGTTGAAAAATAATTGTTAGTATCTACTTATAACAAATAGCCCAACTTAATTTTTAATTTTGAATTTTTGTATCGAATTTTAAATGCGTTTTCTATTAGTCTTTCTTTATTTAGTTTTTGTTATATTTTTACACCTGAAGATGGAGGTATCCTGAGAAACATGTTGTGTATTTTAATATTTTTTTACTAAAAAGTGGTTTAAACAATGTTTTTTTAATTCCCAATGTAGATTACTATGGAATTCCACAGTGTTAATGCCTTAACTTTCAATAAGTCACTTATAATATTAATACACTTTTTATTTGTTTTTACAACACTTTATTTTGATACAACCAACATTTACTGGAGCTTATTCAGGGTTAAAAAAGTGTTAAAATTATATTTAATAAATAAAAGTGTATGAATATTAATTTTAATAATGCCACACCACAATTTAAGTGCTTCATACGCATGTATGTTTATTTTCAAAAAGGATAGAGCCATCTATGAAATTTTATATGTGTTAAATCAATAAAAAAAATCATTACAGATTCCTGTTTGTCGACATTTAAACATAATGGCGCGTAAAAGAAAAATGGCGAGGGTGCGCCAATCTCGTTCCGTTGTAACTCCTAAAGAGGAAAATAGTATAATTTATTTAAATATTTATTTTGAAAAGAAGATTAGACAAACATGGTAAGCATTGTATATTTTTTGTTTGTACATAATATTAAGGAAACGTTTCATTATCTAATCAGAAGCAGGCTAGAGGTGAGTGATTCATCATTGACATCGACAAGTTTCAACTTGATCTATCCGTTGATGGAGGGGGATAGTAGTGAGTTGTAACTTGTGTTTATGAGTAAATAATGTTGTTTTATCCTGATTCATTAATTGTGAAGTGTGTGGAGAATACAGCAGCTCACGCCGTATTTATTGCAATTGACGAGATTTATTTATTTTTCCTAATTAAAAGCAAGAAAACGAATTCGTCGGGTTATAGGATTTATTAATTTTATTTCATCTTCATAACTTCAACTTTTGAGATTTATCAGTGATTGTGAAATGAGTTTAGCAGCGACAGAAAGCCTAAAAAGATCTATAAGTTTTTGTGGAGTTAGTGCCAAAAAATATGAAGTAAATTTTTCTATTCCTTCAAAATATAGAAAATTTGAGTGGTGAGTTCCAATAACTTACGGTTATTTTTTTATGTAATATTTTATTTGTGTTCTTTGTTTCTTGATGTCATCTTATTGTTATAGCATGTAGATTTTCACTACTACAGCATGCATAATCAATTATCTTTAGTCAAGTGTAGTATTTAATTGTAGAAATGATGTTTTATATATATATAATTTTTTTAATTGAATATTTGTTTATTTCGCGGCTGTCAGTAAACAGTTTCCTTTATTATCCCATACACATAAATGCATTCCAGAATACCGGTAGATGTCACTAAAGTCGTAGATAATTCAAGTGATAACGGCATCTCACTCCCAACTGCTCTCAACCTTCTACGCGGATTCCAATTTCTAGCGTTGGTAGCGCCGTCAGTGAGCATTTGTGCCAATTCGTGTGGACTCTGTTTACAATCGCGTCGGATAATAATATTCTTCGTGTGAGTGATTCGTAATTTGTTTTACTCAAAGTGATTTTATTGCTTCTTCAATAAGTAAAGTGAATTTAAAAAGGAGGTAATTGTAACAAGTTAGTGTGAAACGCCCTTGTTTATTGTGAAGTGTCTAAATGTATAACAAAAACATGGAGCGCAGATCATTTATATTATTTAATGACGAATCGAAAACGTGTTCGTCTGTTCCGTTTGTACTCTGAGAAGTGTTGTAAATGTTTCAGTTTTAGTTTTGTGCATTTAGGACGTAAATCATAGGGTCCTCTGTAGGAAATACGGACGCAAAAATGGTCGTCAAGCGGTAAGTTTCGTCCTTACAAAATATTGAATGTTAGACTTTATATGCCACACACGTTTTCCTTATCATTTTTTCGGTTCTATTGTGAGCTCTCCGTGATAATATTGGGATCTTCTTTTTAAAAATGTTTACATTGTTTTGATTCGGTTATGCAAATGTTTTTATATTTTTCCTGTTTATATCTTTCCTCGCGCTCACTGCATTTGTTACCCGAAAATACACCGATCACCAGTGTTCACACTGAATTCTGGGACGCTGCGTTTACCTCAATTTGTATTATGTCTTCGGCAGGCTATAAAGGCGTTTGTCTGAATGGAATATTATCTCAATGGCATCACTACGGCAGTTTCCCTTTAAATGTTTACCACTGCAGAGGAGAATCCTTTGTTTATGTTTGTCCTTACTCGTTCGGTATTGATTTGTTTCGTAACAGCTGCTTTAAAACCCCTGTCGCTGTCTGTGCCCACTGATTTATCATCATTTAATTGTTTATTTTACTTGAGATTCCGACAGTTGAATGCATAGCTGATTATATTACTCTCAATTTTAAATGAAATATTACAGCTTGGATCACAGCTAAAGTATGTATTAAAACGATATTAGTTCATATAAAATTCGTTAGCTTTAAATATTTTGTTCATCTATTCGGAGATTTTTTTTTATCAATTACTTTTTGTCATTTTACAAATACTTATATCGTATGTTAATATTTTTATTTATTTTGTACGCATTTAAATATGACCTGTCTATATAACAATATATGTTAAATGTAAAACGAAAAAATAATATTTTTATTTGTATTACTAAAGTGACACTAGTCAAAAAGGTGTTTTTGACTTTAGAATTCTAGTTCGATATGTTAATATAATTTTAATCGCCAATATTTTTTTTATTTCCATTTATGTCGACCTTTTATTATATTTTTTAAAAACGTTGGATTTTCACAACGATTTTTTGCACTTTTCGCAAAGATGTTTCACGCCACAAATGTCCTTCCTCTGTATAGAAATTTGAACAATAAAATAATATAAAATCTATTGTTATACAATGTTTATAACGACATTTTTGAAATATTCGAATATGAATTCACAACATAAAGTGATGGCGAATATATAATAGAAAAAATAAAAAAAATTGTTTAAATTTCGAAAAACTTTTTTTTTAACTTAATTTTTATTTATTTATCTAGCCTTGCTGCTAAAATAGTACTGTTTTCGTCCTGTTTTCATTAATGGCAATTTTTTAACGTATAATTATTTTTATGATTAAATTTACGTTTAAAATTTCTTCGTACAATGTAACTAAGTATGCTTATATGATTGTTCTTTCTTTTCAACAGAATTCAATCACTATTACATATTTACTATTTCGGTATATGTATATATATGTATATATTATCTATCTACAGTTGGACTCTTATTTACTCAACGATTATTTTATTCGTAATGGAACTCGAACCAACAACCCTATATATCCGGATTAACAACGTTACTTTTACAAAATTCTTTCAAACTATTATAAGAACGATTATCTTAGCGTGTCATCCTTAATATAGTCTACCCAGCAAAGTATTCTTAGAAATTTATCGATTGTGTCTTGAACAATGATGTAAAACTCCATATTAAACGATTAGTGTGAATTAAAACATGTTTTCTAGAAGTTTAATTATATTTTATGGGAATGACATGTTTCGCCTTGCTAAGGCATCATCGAATGTCATTTGATAATGCCTTACCACGGTGAAACATGTCATTATGATACAATACAGTATAACATCTTTACATTCATATTAATTATTCTTAAATTTTTAAACAACTAACTAACTAATCATCACGCCGTATCCACGAAGGGATAGGCAGAAAGAAAGGACTCCCACACTTTTCTTTCCTGATATACTTCTTGATTCCTCAACATTCATACATCGTGTCATGCACGCAAGTCGATTTCTCCGACTGACAGCTCATGTAGCCGATATTCAATATTTGATTTATTTGATCGTGTCACGTTTTCCTCAGTCTTCCTCTATTTCTAGTTCCATGTACCGCATTCACTTTTTATATTTTTATTCGACACTATTATACACAGATGTTCCACACAGTCGTCAAGATACCTCATTTCTACCGCATTTATTCTACTTTCATCCTTCTTTTGCCAATAAGGGTCGGTACAAGAACACAATTGTGCACTCCCAAATCAAATTTTTAATGTTAGAATCAATAAAAGTATAAATTGCGCAGTGTCCACCCTGTAAAGTGATACTTTTCTTCACGTGTATAAAGTAAAATAAGACAAGATAAGGCAAGAAATTACATTACCCAGTAATGCGTTACTTATCTGCACTCCACTGTATAATGTGGGTGTAGTCTGACCGTCGAAAAGTCTGGAGTGGTTTACACAATGATATTTCATTTTTAAAATTATCATATTATTTACATATTATATTAACGAATTGGAAAAAAGTCCTTTAACTCTCCCACAGTTGGTCACATAATTTTATTATGTGTAAATATGTCTTATAAGTTATATATTTGTTTTAATGAATTGTAAGCAAATCAAAACAAACAAACCATCACGCCGTTTCCCCGTAGGGGTAGGCAGAGAGAATGGACCGCCACACTACTCTATCCTGACAAACCTCTAGCTTCCTCCACATTCATACAGCGAGTCATACACGCACGTCGATTCTTCCAATTTCTAACATAACCAACCTTTAAAATTTGATTAATTTGGTCATGCCATGTTTTCCTCGGTCTACCTCGACTCCGTACTCCATTTACATCATTAACGTATACTTTCTTAACCATTCTTTCTCCATCAATGCGTTCCATATGTCCGAACCATCGCAGCGATCCTTTCATAATTTTGTTCATAATACCTTCTTCCGCTCTACATTCCTTTCTTATATCAGCATTTGAGATTCTGTCGTATATCTTTCTACCACACATACATCTTAGGGGCCTCATCTCTACCGCATTTATTCTGCTTTCATTCTTCTTCTGCCAGTTCCATGCTTCGCTTCCATACATTAGGGATGGGACCAGAACTTCATTGTGAACGGAGCAGCAAATCAATCATAGTATTAAAAGAATTGGTTCTAAAATGATATTAACGAGTGCTAAATTAAGAAGATGAAAATGTTTCTTGAGTTTGTCCTTTGAATTTAATGTATTAGAAGTGAAGGCACTGCGAACGCAATAAAAAGGATTATGACAATGGTTAGGATGCATGGAAATAATTAATAGGGAAGAGAGCATACGGTAACGACGCGAATGGAACACGAAATAGAGACAGACCGAGTATAACGTGGCACGATCAAATCAAAATTTAAATGTCGGAAAAATAGTCCAACGTGACCAGCTATCATATCTGTCTCCCCCTTCAGGAAAACTGCTATATGGTTAGGTTAGATCATACATTTTTAAATAAATAAAAATACAGGTGGAGTACCTAGTTATATCATGGTCAATCATCTATTGTATGTAATAATACATTTAATGAAAAGTTCCCTATTATTAAATAGAGCTTTTTATTAAATTTGGTGCAAACGAATTTTTATAGACTTTTTTTATAAATACAATCCCAACCCCAACTGGTCTTCCATTCCTTGACAATAATGTAAGACTTTATCATAAACCTTAAATCCCCCCTCGCCCTGTTTCGGAGGGACACTCCGGGCCATACATTTAGCCCCATCATAAAACAACTACCAAATCATATTCCAACAATGTTTCCTACAGACGTAAGAGGAATAACCATTAGAGCTGAACCTCTGTAAGCCAGAAGATCCAAGTTATATAGGTATATAAATACGCACATGCTAGAAATGTGCGTAACGAATAGGCGAAGGGAAGTTTCAAGGTTACCCTCATAATCACGTGATGAGGACACCTCACGAGCATGTCGTGAAAAAGTATCTTTCCATGACTAGTAAGATAGGGATAGGAAGACCTCAAACCACCTGGCTGACGAATGTGCAGATGGATATGAAGGCCCTAGGTCTTACGGAGGAAGCTGATTACCATAGAAATACCTGGCTCTGAATAATAAAAAAAAAGTCGACCCCGAGTAACGGGAAGATGCGAGGCGAAAGGAGAAGAAGAAGAAGTATAGGTATATAAATAAACGATTCTTATTTTTAACTATTAGTATTAATCTTCTTCTCAGTCGTATTCCTCGTGATTGAGGGTCATGTCCATTCTGTAAACTATTGACCATGGCACGCCATGCGCTCCTGTCACCCGTCAGTCTCCAGGCTGCAGTAAATGAGAGGCCAGTCAGATCCCTGATTTGATCGGACCTGCGGCTTTGTGGTCGCCTTCCTCCACTTTACCCATGATGATAGGTAACTAAAAATAAATAAAACTAAAATAAATATAACTAAAAATAAATAAAAATGTTAAAATTTTGAAAATTATGAATATCGTTAAATATTTTCCTAGACACAGCGAGCGAGTTCTCGATATAACTGCGTCGCCGTATTATTTGCCACTTCCTCCTGCGTTATCTCGACGTCTGTACCGGAGCGTGCACGAGGTCTATGCCCTTACAATAACTTGGTCGCGTACTGTACAAGAACACACTATTGTGCTTCACCGTCATTGCGAGACCTTCTCAATTTCAATACACACAATCGCCCCTCATTATGGACACATTTCGTAACGTAAGAACGCCATTAATGCGGTTATTTCAACACTGACTAACCATCACGCCGTGTCACCGAAAGGGTAGACAGAAATAGTGAACAGCCTCGCTGTACTTTCCTTTCCACGTTTTTATCCCTTTGGGAAAACAGTGTGACATTTGGTTAACCTCTGGGTTAACTTTGAGATGTGGTGCCACAGAAGAATATTAGGAATTTTCTGCAGAGACCACATTACGAATGACGAGGTTTTCGACGAAATCGAATGAGAGAGGCTACTTTTCAAATCCACTTCGGAGAGCCGAACCCATTGGATCGGCCATATTATACACCATGAGGTTCCCCTATGGACGAGATGGTTCAGGGAACAAATTGTAGAGGGTACTATATTTAAAACAGGTATGCGATGTTATAACCTGTGTCTCATACATATGTTGAGTCGAAGAGGACTGCAGAGTTGTCTTTCACTGCGACTGAAGACTTCGCTGTAAACCAATACTTAGAATTGAAACTGCAAAGAAGATTTGATACAGTAGTATTATTTTGTTTCACTATAGGTATAATAAATCACAAACACTTTGATTTGTATATTTACGGGTATTTAATTATATAAGTATTATATGAGTTGATTGATTGTTCTGTTTTTACAGTCACTTTAATCCAAACGCCTTAATGTGCACTCTATCATTAAGTGTTGTTAATAATACTAATAGACCAGCCTACATATCGGTGCACGCCCATTCCAACATCCAATTTAAGGTCAAATTCAAACTACAATTTCGTATTACTGCTGGAATAATAAAGCAAACATTTGAGAATCGATAAAGGTCGCAGACGAATCAATAATTCATTCATAATCTTGCTAAGAAATTTCTTTATCCTTGAAAATTGTACTGTGGAAAGGTCGTGTTCGTGAATATGTATTATATTATATTTAATGTAAATTTTGAAGAAGAAAAAACGTAATAACCAACATGCCGTTTCTCCGGAGGGATAGGCAGAGAGTATGGACCACCACACTGCTCTATCCTGACATCGAGATTCTTCTATGTTTATACATCGTAACATGCACGCTCGTCGATTTTCCGACTTCGAATGTGACCGCCTGTTGGTTATTGATTAATTTGGTCATGCCATATTATTCTCTGCCGTTCTCGAATCTTTTTCATTCACACTGCTTGTATACAACTTTTTAATCATTCCATTATTTTTAAATTTTACTTGGGATGCGATCAGCTGCCTTACATTAACAGTTCGGTACATATATCATACACACATTGTTTTCCCGCACATTCTTCTCGGTGATCTCATTGGTATTTATCCCACTTTCATCCTTCTTATGTCAGCTCCAAGCTTCACTTCGACACATATAATACTTTTTATTTTTAAAAGTGGCACTTATTTGTTCATTATAAATCTTCATATGATATATTGTCAAATACAAATATAAGCAGTGAATAAACACCAACAAAATAATGAAAGGTTTATTGAGATGGTTTGGACAGAAGGAAATAATGATAAACAAAGTATACATTAACGATGTAAATAGAGCAATCAATCAAATTTAAATTTTTAATGAGCTAAATGATTCTTCGATTTGTTTTCACTGCTGAAACTTTTATATTATTATCAGCCAGTTAACATGCTGGTGTACCGGAGCTATAGATTTTTTTTTATTATGGAACAAAGTAGGTACCCACACTTCACTATTAGCGTGATTCAATGTTACGTAAAGGCGATTTATGTCCGTTTTTTTTTTCAAATATGGAACAAAGAAAATGATTGCGGTGTTTGTGCATCGAGCGGGCTGCTCGTGTGTCCATGCATCACGCACGCTTTTATAGTCCGTGGCCTGAATTTTCTACATTTTTACTTTGCCGTTTGGATTTTCAAAAATCGCGCCTGTTCACAGATTGCACTTGTTTATGGTTACAACTAATAAACTTTTTAAGGGGGTATTCTAGTGTAGAAAATTGAATAAATCTATTTTTCTTTTTTTTTGCATATTTTTAAAGTTTCGACTTTTAAGAATATGACCCTAAGAAGATTTTCTGAAATTCTAAATATTTTCGAAGTTACAGCTATTTTTATGACGCACCGACTAAATGGATACGGCCGGACGAATGAACGATAGACGGCAGGCAAACTCTGATTACCTGGGAAAAGCGCACATTATTAAAACTCTTTTGTACCCAATAAATCATTAGAAATCGACTTCATGGAAGGTCGAAAATTGTATGATGATGGGATCACTGGTTGAGGTTGGTATAACACACCATTAAACGACAAAGCGCGAAACTCGACTCCAAACTTTAAACGCGTTTTTCCAAAACTGTCTTTTTTCGTTACGGTTGACATGATATCTCAAGTTCTAATATACCGATTTACTTAAAAATTTGCACAATTTTTGTTTTTACTATTTAAAAAAAATTTTGAAAGTTGAAAAAATGGACCAAAATGATTTTTTTTCAAAATTTCCTTACGTCGTGAGATAACTGCATCCTTCTTCTTTAAGAATTTAAAAGAATTTTTTTTCGCAGATCACTGAAAACACTGGAATCATTAACCAGGACGTACTATTTTTTTGTTAGCCCCCAATTTTCCGGCCTGCACCTTTTTGGATTATTGATTTTTTTTTTATTGTACTTTTTTATATTGCTAAAATATCAATACATAATTTATGAACAAATGGATTGTAATTTTTTTTTATAGCACCCGAAAAAACATAAAATTCGGGCGTCTAGACGAGAATACCCCCTTATGGTTCGCATCGAAACAAATTTAGCACGATTTAATATACCTATATGAAATACATCTATGTTTCTGAGTACCAGCTGAAGTTGTAATGTCTTTGGCTGGAGGCATGTCTCTAAAGGTGAGGATAAACAGATAAGATGCAATCTTGATGTGCCGGCGGCGTCAGGTACGAATATATGTGGTTGACACATAATTACAAGGCTTTGAAAACACAACAAGTAATATCTACCCATAGTACTTGTCAGTAAGTAATACACATCGGACTTAAGAAAGAGACTCGGCCATAATCGGTTAATTTCGGCGTCATAGAGCTTCGTCTGTATCATTCATATTAAGCACGTGTTCCGTCGCTGTGCATCATAGGAAAGAGACGACGCTCTACAAAGCCGAAGTAACCCGATTATAGCCTGCGGTCTTTTTCTTAATCCCGATGTGTATTACTACATCAATATTATCCACCGAGGTTATTCACACTCGATCTCTAACATTTCGCATAGTTTCCAGGGGAGACCAAAGTCGAGGAGGTGTGGATAGGTACTTGGGATCAGATCAATCCTCCAGCGTAGCATAGCCATCACCACGGTGATGGCCATGCATAGGCTAACGTGGAAGGACACCTCGCCAACCCGTCTGGCAAGCGTGGCGTTGTAATGCCAACCGCCCCCCGTATGACATGTCATACATGGAGAAGTATGGGGGAGGCCTATGTCCAGCAGTGGACGACAACGGCTGTTAAAGAAGAAGAAGAAGTATTACTACATTACACTCCCGACTTTCCGGGATGGATAGTGAAAAAAATCCTGTATAATCGATTTCCCAGTTAATCCGAAAACATTTTTTTTTCGCTTTTTATTAATGATGTCCCGTATAGTTTATTAAAATTATATTGATTCAATAAATATTTAACGGTAGCACCATTTTAAAACTTTTGAAATTATTTCGAATTTTTGTTCAATTGAAAGTACGACTCGTTTGCGTTTATCCATTATACCATAGACACTTTTTCACAGTGAAATAAAATTACGACTTTAGAGCCACAAACGTATTTTAGCGGTGGCGCCAATGTGAACTAAACGCCCAATGTTATTGTGACAGATTCATTATAAGTACTGTTGTGAAATATTTTTGTTTTTATAAAATATTTTTTCAATGACTTAAGTGTCTCAAGAGTAGAATTGGGATGTTATCAAGCAACCACCGTATTCATCAGATCTGGCTCCTGATTATTATTTATTAAGATCACTGCAAATTTTTTTAATGATAATTTTTTTATACAATATAGCAGGTAAAAACATCCCTTTATATAATAAATTTTTCGAATCAATGTCTTTAACAAATTTACTCCAACAGGAATAATAAGTTAATAGAAAGGTTGAAGAAAAGTATAAGAACCGATGGAAATTATATAATTGATTAAATAAATAACAAAACAAAAAAATGGAAAAGGTTTTTTTATTAACATCAAAACTTTTGCATCAACCCAATATTTGCATTCGACACTCTATCATTAACATACTTCATATTAATATTAAACAATTGTTGTGAAATTATTAGTTGAATCATATTGTTAATTCCAACAGTTCATTTGCTGACATATTTTTATACTTCCTGGATGTAATTTTTTGGACGTATGCATTTTTAGAACCGATTACATTCGCACATATTTTTGGAACTAAACACATCCGCAAGCCATTTTGGGTATCCGCGTGTGGGAACACTGTGTGGGGTCATCGGTAATGGTTTGTATATGGAATACAATGTTCGTTATGTACGTAGCCATGGCGGCCATAAAAAGTAACTCATTGTTTATTAATTATTGTTCCTTTCTACTTTAGTTCAAAATGGGCGTCTAGTTTCAAGAGCCATCGATTTATTTCTTGATTTTATATATTTTTTTAAAAGTTCATGTAAACCATATTGAACTTTTATAAAATAAATTATACGCTTGAATATTTAGTTTTAATCATCGTTTCAAGCGGAGCTTCATCACGGTATCTAAAAAAAGATTTTTATTGCTTTTAAATAAATTTTCATTTCATTTTTTCATTTATTTTATAAAAATCACAAACATTACAGACATATAATTCCAGATCGTTTGCAATTAATTACATTATAATAATTTATAAAAGAAGCATAAAAAATATATATATAAAATTAAGCTTAAGAATTAGAAAGAATCATAACATTGATATTGCATCCCTGAGGCAACTCTCACTATCACGAAATATGTCGACCTCCGAGGCGACCCGATTAAGCAATAAGATTGCCCTACCCATAGGCATAACCATTGGCAGGTTGGTTCTGCAGCGCGGCAAATAAAACAATCTGTGCTGTCTTTGACGAAGGTAATTATCAGGGACAAATAGACCTACATCACTCGGGACATCCGAGTTCTGCATACGGCCGCCAATCATGTGTATTAAGTGTTAATTTTTGATATATTTTTTAATTAACAAATCATCACGCCGTTTCTCTTAAGATAATGTTGATTATATTTTTAAATCCTGAAACTCTTTACTGATTCTTTATAACAAGGCCAACAATTAGATTTTGAAAACATTTTTTTGTCATGTTTATTTTACTTAGTCGTCCTCGATTTCGTGATTCGTTCACACCGTCCACTTATATTTTCTTCACAGTTATTTCTTAATTAATTTTTTTTTAATTGCTTTTTCCTATGACATGCATTATCGTTTGTATTACAACCGTAAAACACTGTTTGATGCTCTATCAATAGTTGCAGATTAGATAAGGGAATCTTTGAGAACACCGCCATTTTAGAGATTATTCTACTCTATATTCCGGACGAGTAACTTCGACAGCGTCAGAACTAATTGTTTTATCTCACAGTATGCATCTGGTGATGCTGGTGTGGAGATCAATCGGCCTGCTAAATATGTTTAATTTATAGATTGACATTTTTGCCTCCTTAGAGTCAAACTTGCTCGGAATTTTATGTCTATGACTAAATATGCTTTTCTTAAAATGTCATATTTGTTCCTGTGATGGTTATATAAGAAATGCTGATATAAGAAAAGAATGCAGAGCGGAAGAAGGTGTTATGAACAAAATTATGAAAGGATCGCTGCGTTGGTTCGGAGCGAATGGGTGGAGAAAGAATGGTTAAGAAGTATACGTTAACGATGTAAATGGAGTACGGAGTCGAGGTAGACTAAGGAAAACATGGCATGACCAAATTAATCAAATTTAAAAGGTGGGTCATGCTAGAAGTCAGAAGAATCGACGTGCGTGTATTGCTCGTTGTATGAATGTGGAGGAATCTAGAAAGATATGTCAGGATAGAATAGTATGGCGGTCCATTATCTCTGCCTACTTCTGCTGGGAAACGGCGTGATGGTTTGTTTGTTTGTGCAGGTTATATGTTGAAATTAAGAATATGAATTCTTTTTATTTTTTATATCACATATTTTTAACTATGATATTTATCAATATGAATGAGAACTTCTGTTTCCTAGAAGCTTTATTATATTTTATGGGAATGACATGTTTACCCTTGCGAAAGCATTTTCAAATGTCTTAGAAAAACTTATAGAAAACCAACTTTTTAATTCGTATTCATTATTTAATATGAAGTTTTACATCATTGTTCAAGAAACAATAAATCGTTCTTAATCGTTTAATAATATTGATGTTTTGCAAGTCAAGATGATTATTATTTTATTATCGGTATTTAACGAAAAAAAACTAACTAACCATCACGCCGTCTCCCCGAAGGGGTAGGCAGAAAGAATGGACTGCCGCACTTTTCTTTCCTGACGTATTTCCCTTGATTCCTCAACATTCATGCATGCACGTCGATTTCTCTGACTCCTCACATGGCCGACATTCAATATTTGATTTATTTGATCGTGCCACGTTTTCCTCGGTCTTCCTCTATTTCTGGTTTCATTTACAGCGTTAACATAATTATAATTATTTTACCATTCCATTTATTTGGTATTTAACGAACTAAAAAACTAACTAACCATCACGCCGTCTCCCCGAAAGGGTAGGCAGAAAGAATGGACTGCCACACTTTAATCGATGCGGCACTCCATCCTTCTCTTTTCGCCATCGCGAGAGACGCGGTGTGATGGGTTGCGAACCTCATCGCCACCAAAAGGCATCTCCCGCGCACACTTCGATCGTTCAACGTCTACTATTTAACGATATTTTTATATTTGAACGATTTGTTCATAAATGATCATCGTGGATTTATATTATTTGTAATGATTTTCTCCTTTACACCAGAGAAAAAAAATGCTTCCACAAATCCGAAATTTTTGATAAAAAAAAACTGTCTGAACTGAAATAAATCAAATTTTTAATTGTATCTCAATAGAGACGAAGAAACAAACTGGAAACTGAATATGGATGATCAAGGTGTTTACAGGACTTATGACCTGTCATTGGTTGGGTTAAGCGCACGCTTTATGTAATTACAACATTCCCCATTCCACCATTGTTATTATGATCATGTATGATACATTTTTGGAAGTTGTATATATACTCCAAATTCATACTTATCTTCACGTGGCAGTTCCAGTTAGCCATCTATGTAGATTTGATTGTACTAATTAATTTTTTTAAGATTAATCTATACAATCCATCCACTAACGCCATCTATGAAGAATGATCGTATACAGATATAAGTATACATTTCACAAATATTTGAAATAAATCAGTTGAACAAAGTTCCCCCTTTGTGTTCTTGAGCGTTGATACTGTCTCGTTGGCTTACCATAATATATTTTATTAGATTTTAATTGGGATCTATCCAACCTCCCGCAAGCGTTTTACGTGGGAATTCAGTAGGTAGCTGCTTGACATGTGATTTTCTTTAGCTCTGCACTTGTGATTGCTTTTTAATACTATACCAGCATGCGTATGCTAGCAATGCCCAGAAACCAATCTCCGCAGTACTAATTGAACATTTATCATGTTGGTTATGCCCAACATACCTTTTATTTAAAAAGCATATTTTTTTTATTAAATTCATTATCGTAAAAGTGCACTATAAAATAAAATAAATTGTACTTTTAACGTTTTCGAGTCTTCTTTCGAGGCACATTTGACAAATTATTTTACTCCATTTCGGAATTATATGATTTACAAAAAAATATAATACTTTATTTTAACAATATTTTAAGAAGGATGTGCGGAAAACAATGTATGATAGAATATCTAATGATGAAGTAAGAAAGGAATGTAAAGCGTGATAAATAAAATCAAGAAAGGGTCACTAGGATGGTTTGGGCATATGGAACGAATGGATGAAGGAAGAATGGTTAAAAAGATATATACAAGTAGTGTGAATGGAAAAAAAGTCGAGGAAGGCCAAGGAAGACATGGCATGACCAAATTAATCAATTACTGAAAGGCGGCCATGTTCGAAGTAGGAACAATCGACGAGCGTGCGTGTCACGATGTGTAAATGTAGAAGAGGCGCGGGAGTTATGTCAGGATAGAACAATGTGGCGATCCATCCTAACTAACTAACCATCACGACGCCTCTCCGAGGGCGTAGGCAGAAATAATGAACAGCCATACTGTAATTTCCTGACATACTTCTCTTTTGTTTCCTTAACATTCATACATCGTATCATGCACGCACATTGATTTCTCCGACTCCCCACATGACCGACATTCAGTATTGATTGATTACTATATACACTACAGATGTAAAATTATCGTTGATACAGTTTAATACTTAAAGAAAATATCAAATAGCATCACAAAGGCGGCAATTATATGGACCAAACTTAGTTGTCTGGAAGAGAATAGACACTTACTTGTAGACGAATATGAAGTTGGTATAGATTTTATTTTCCCTGCTAGGATAGGGCCACACCGGAGTGCTTAGCTTAGTGACACTTGTCTGCTATAAAGTCACGTAGCGTATCGCAAAGCGTGCAGCATTTGCGATAGCCTGACGTTGGTTCACTAGGATATGTCACCTAGCTCGCAGCGTAGCTCGTAAGTACCAAGCGAGGCCGTAGCCTTAACCTAATTTCTATCAAAAAAATGTTTATCACATTTTTGCGCGTTATTCCTCGTTATAATTTATTGTTTTTATTTATTATTATTTTTCTTAGATTACGATAAAAACAGCTGGTTTATAAAACAATAACTATAAACTCGTGTAAATATAAATACAGTTCTTTATCTTGCAGATAAGAACCGCATTTTAATTCGCTAACGGCCTTATACGGTTTTTGCTCCTTTCGATTCTTTTCATATGCATCCGACGGCCTTTTTATTAAAACGACTAATTTCATAATAACAGTGAGTAATGTTAGTACAGACGCAGACCGCCGCTGTTATCTACGGGATATGCTTTTATTGTTATCGCTCCAGATTACATACATTTGTAAATATTTTGCGTACATTGATGTCTGGAAAGTACGATTTAAAAAAAAATGTTTTGACGATAAGTGGGTACGCACATTTGTAATGTGCGTATCAATAACAGTACCGTAATAAATTGAGTACGTCATAAAACAATAATATTATTGTGGACGTACACAGAGACAAATCCCATGTCCCAAATACTTATGGCATCCATCGTGATATGCCACATTCGTTTTCTGTTTGAACTACTTACGTGACCGACTTTAAGTTAAGCATAGATTATAAGATTTATTTGTGGCGATTTTTTTTATTATTTTTGTTTTTTTTGTCATACATTTATCGTATTGACGTTATTTTTTATGATTTCAATTTCTTTATTTTTCCAAATAGACATTGCTAATTAAGTCGTCAATTCGTAAGAATGCACCGATGTAAACAAATTGACGAGTACAACGCTAATGAGGCTGAATACTTTTTAACATTTAGAATTTTTTTTTTTCAAAATGAAAAATGTTGATCTCCGAAGCGATCGTGTTCAGCAGTTTGATTGCTCTCCCCACTAGCATCATCAGAGCGTCACCTGAGAGTAAGAGGGTTCCAACTAACAAAATTTCACATTTGGCTTTTTTTCGTGAAAAGGGTTCTTACTTACCTTATCTATACGTACAATAAATAAAAAACATGTAATAGTATCGTCATTTTGATGGTACGAAAAGAATCAAGTTCCACCTGATCACTCAAAACACGCGATTCACTAAGGAAGGATTCATTTACACTTAGAACTTTATTAGTACAACTGCCGCCAGAGAAAATTTACACGCTTCTCGGTAAAAGAATTTCATCTGCTTCAGATGGAACCCTTTTATTCCAAGTAACACACCCGAAACCAACAAAACTTTGACTTCATTTTTCTCAGCTTTTTACTTTTGACAGTTGGAACCTTCTTACTCTCAGGTGACGAGAGGCAGATTGGTTCTGCATGTTGGGAGAAAAAAAAAAACAGTTTTTTGCTGACTCTGTTGAAAATAATCATCTAGAACATAAAAATGTATACCCTCCAAGATGGCGGATTCTCAAAGAAACTCCAAATAAATCTGAATAAATGGTTAAGTGGGAACCCATCATTTTGATTGTCTTTATCACAATTGACAATCAACGTTTAAAATAATTAATCATGGTGGTTCAATAAGGTGTTAACATGAAACAACGTTTTTCAATACCGAAAATATTCTGATTTTAATTATTCAAATCATGTGAATCGATTTGATAATATGGTAACGACTTCGATGATTCGATTTTTCAAATTCATTCGATTATTCAAATCGCTAGTAGGCGCTTATGGAACTAAACCCCGCATATAGCATTGGGCGCACTAGCTCTTGCAGGAAAAGATAACACCTCTTGTAGTGGTGGATAATCAATTGTTGCTGTACCTCCACTCTGATTAATGGATCGATACTGGCACAAGTACCGTTCACTCCGCAGTCAAGGTTTTGGGAACACGAGCTGATGTAACGAGTACCTACTTTTATTTAATAACCATAAAAGCAATATAATCGCAGTGTTATCGATTTCTACGGAGGAATGTAATTATTTCATTCGCTTTGAGGTTTACCAAGGTATTTTTTATTTTATTTGAATATTTTTGTATCGAGAGTGAGGTGGTTTCCATCCGGGTATAACTCTCTAGATTTCTCTATATTCACACTTCGCTACACGCTCGCTCGTCATGAGTTATAATAATAATAATAAAAATTGGATAATTTATTGAGCGCCATTTTTATGAATTACTCATCTCAAGGGTGCTGTAGAAGATATTCCGTTGTATCAACAAGATAAAAACAATAATAATAATAAAGACAACAATAATAATAAACATATTTAGTATGAGGGCTACACCTGACGTAGTCGATCAGCCCTTCCTGTCAGGAAATGATACTTTGAAAAGGTGCGTTTTGAGTCTCGATCTAAACTCTGATTGATTCTCAATGCACTTAAGGTCTGCTGGAAGATTGTTCCAGGCTGAAGGGCCGGCTACCGCGAAGGCACAGTCAATCTACCGATCGCAGAAGACTTAGCTGATCGCAATGTAGACCATCTGGCATTCAGGTTCTCGTTGATGCAGAGTTCAGATATATAAGCTGGTGCCATTCCATGCAACGCCTTATAGACCGTCCAGCAGAGCTTGTATTGTATCCTTTCTGGAAATTTCTGCCAGTGGAGCTCCTCAAGATGCTGTGTGATTGATTGTGTGTGAGAACATGAACTACGTTTTATTTCAATTAAGTTTTAAATGAGGTGCCAAAGGAGATAGACCTCTTTGGATGCAATTATAGCGAATTCGTTAATACCCTTACAATAAGAGTAACAAAGAGATAACTCATATTTCTATTCACATGGTTCTATGTATATTTCCTTAGATGTTCTTTTTTTTCACCCTTTACGTCGATTTGGCTCGCGCTCTAATGGTGTATAAAGCTTTTCAACAAAATAATAATAATATGTTAGGTTGAAGAGACGCAGTGGAAGACGAGACGGAATACTACTGCAGACCATTCCTTAGGATTGAAACTGCGAAGAAGAAGAAAACGAGTCGATTCATATGTACGATAATATACCACTAAATCTCTGTAGAAGCACTGAGTAGTACATAATTAATGTTTCTTTTTTATATACTTTGTATACAACGCTCACATTTATTTAAAAAATTAAATATCTAACATGGTTCGGACTAACCAGCCCTTCATCAGTGATATTAGTGACATTGTGTCTTGTGAGACAGTGTCTGTATCCGGATAGCCGTCATCCAACAACTCTGCTCTGCCTGCTTGCAAGCCATCAAAATGCCATACGGGCTCAACTAAGAACTCTTTGCTGCGCCGGTTTATGTGTTATCCTATTTTTATTTTGAAATTTTAGTGATATTAAGTTAATTTTGTAATATATTATATAATGAATAGTGTAATATATTGTAATAGTTTAATTTAGTTTAGGTTAGTTGATGTGGATTGTAAAATGTAATTAATGTTAAGGTAGATTTTAGTGGTTGTGGGAAATGCTTAGAGACGGCGATGAGGTCCGCCACCCATCACGTTGCATTTTCCGCGGGGGCGAACAGAGGAGAGTGGAGTGCCGCATTGGTACTTGGAATATTAGAGGAGGTATGGAAGGGAAGTTAAGTGAGATGTGCGATGAATTTAATAACAAGTGTTTGGATATTTTGTGTGTGACTGAATGCATGGTTAAAGAGTGCGGATCTAGAGAGCATGATAATAAGTTCATCTTATGGTCAGGGGTATCACAAGAACAAAGGGGAGGTCAGGGTGTGGCAGCGATTCTAGCTCCAAGGATGGTAGAATGTATGAAAGGATACGAATGTGTAAGTCCTAGACTGATGTGGATCCGCTTCAAAATTGGATTGACAAGAGTATTACTCATAATTGGGTCTGCTCCTGTTAATAGCGAAGATGAAGCTGCGAAAGATGAGTTCTGGGATAGTGTAAACGAGATAGCAGCGAGTAAGAACGTGAACGAAAGAATTATTTTAGCAGGAGATTTGAATGGATGGGTAGGAATCCAAAGGACTGGTTATGAAGAATGTCTCGGTAAGTATGGTGATAGTAGGACGAACGATAATGGAAGGAGAGTGCTTGGTGTATGCCTGGAGTGGAGCCTCTTTGTGTCAAACACGATGTTTGATCATAAGAGGATCCATCAGTATACATGGGAGAGAGGGAATGAAAGGACGACTATCGATTACGTCATCGTTGACTCTAGATTACGGACGGACACTGTAGATACCAGAGTGTTCAGAGGGGCCGAACTCGGAACTGACCATTTTTTGGTGGTGACAAAGATAAACCTGTTCCGAGGTTGGCGCACCAAGAAGAACAAAACAGTGACCGCCCCGTCTAGAGTTAAAATAGAAAAACTCCAAATCGATGACGTAAAAGAGAGTTATATGACGAAAGTGAATGAGAGGCTGAGTGGTCGAGAATCTGAATTTATAAGTATAGACGAGATCTGGAACAAATTGAAAGAAAGTCTATGTGAAACAGCGAAAGAGGTATGTGGTACATGTGTGCAAGGAAGAAGGAATGGAGATGCTTGGTGGGATGACTGTGTAAAAATTCTGGTCAAAGAAAAGAAGGATGCATGGTTAAATATGATATCTGTGGATAAAAGAGATTGCGAGAAATATAAAAGAGCAAAAGAAGCATACAAAGTTTGTAAGATGAATGTCAAGTTGAAAGTGAGAGAGAAAAAGGATAAACTGAAGGAGGAAGACGGTCTCAAGATGACGAGTCACTTTCAGAGCAACATAAAAATGTTCTGGAAGGAAGTCAAAAAGGCCCGGAATCCTCCCGAAAATTGTTGTGCGAAAGCAATTTTGAGTTGTGAGGGAAGAATGATTACTGATTTTGACAGTATACAAGGATGATGGATGGAATACTTTAAAGATGTATATGGCAGTGAAATGACTGAGAGTTCAATGAGAAGGAGCGTTACAAATGTGAGTTGTACGAATAGCGAAAGAGATATGACAGAAATAAGTTTGAACGAAATAGTAAAATCTGTAAGCTGTATGAAAGGTGGAAAAGCTGTTGGTTATGATTGTGTCGCTTTGGAGTTTATTAAAAACGGTGGGCCGGTTGTTGCAGCGTGGTTATACAGACTCTTTAACCAGTGTTTAGAGGAAGGATATACGCCGCTTGACTGGAGGAGGGCTGTTATCATGCCTCTATATAAGGGAAAGGGGTCTCGTATGGACTGCGGAAATCACCGGGCAATAAGTCTGTTAAGCGCCGTTGGTAAACTCTACGGCCGAATTTTAATAGAAAGAGTAAAAAAGACGACGACTGAAAGAGTATGGGATGTTCAAGGCGCTTTTATGACCGGAAGAGGATGTATGGATCAGATTTTTGCACTTCGAACGCTTGCGGAGAAGTTTATGGCCAAAAACCGTAAGCTTTTCTGTGCGTTTGTCGATTTGCAAAAAGCCTATGATCGAGTGAACAGAGATAAACTGTGGTCAATCTTGTCCGAATACGGAGTGAGCACAAAACTGATACGGGCGGTTGCTTCTCTCTACGAAGGGAGCACTGCCAGTGTTAGGGTAAATGGAGACATCACGCCTTGGTTTGATATCACGAAGGGTGTTAAGCAGGGCTGCGTGATGTCTCCATGGTTGTTCAATCTGTATATGGACAAGTGTATGAAAGAACTTAAAGGTATAAATGCTGGTGCTAAGATGAGTGATTTATCTGTAAACTGTCTGCTTTACGCGGACGATGCCGTTCTCGTTGCGGATAGTGCGGACGAATTACAAATCTTGGTGTCGAGAATGAATGAGGTATGCAAGTCAAATGATTTAATGATGAATGTCGGAAAGTCAAAGGTGATGGTTTTCGAAAGGGAAGAGCAAATGACAGTTTGTAATATAAGTGTGAACGAAGAGAACTTGGAACAGGTGAGGGAATTTGTGTATTTAGGTAGTATGTTCACAGCAGATGCCCGAACGGATAGTGACGTCGAAAGAAGGGTTGGTGCGGGTAACAAAGTGAATGGAGCTTTAAAAATAGTTATTGGAAACAAGAATTTATCAATGAAAGCGAAAACGGCCGTTCACAATGGAGTTCTGGTCCCAACCTTAATGTATGGAAGCGAAGCATGGAACTGGCAAAAGAAGGATGAGAGTAGAATAAATGCGGTAGAGATGAGGTCCCTAAGACGTATGTGTGGTAGAACGATATACGACAGAATCTCAAATGCTGATATAAGAAAGGAATGTAGAGCGGAAGAAGGTATAATGAACAAAATTATGAAAGGATCGCTGCGTTGGTTCGGACATATGGAACGCATGGATGGAGAAAGAATGGTTAAGAAAGTATACGTTAATGATGTAAATGGGGTACGAAGTCGAGGCAGACCGAGAAAAACATGGCATGACCAAATTAATCAAATTTTAAAGGTTGGTCATGTTAGAAGTCGGAGGAATCGACGTGCGTGTATGACTCGTTGTATGAATGTGGAGGAAGCTAGAGAGGTTTGCCAGGATAGAGTAGTGTGGCGGTCCATTCTCTCTGCCTACCCCTGCGGGGAAACGGCGTGATGGTTTTGTTTGTTTGTTTGTTTGTTTAAAATATTATAAAATTGTTTACAAATATAATACCACTGATGAAGGGCAGGTTAGTCCCAAACATGTTTGATATATAATTTTTATTTTATTTTCTTAATAAATGTGAGTATTGTAGGTATACAAAGTATATAAAAAAGAAACATTAAACGTCTACAACACAAAGTTATGTAGAACATAGAAGAAATAGTACATAATTATTTATATTTGCAAGTAACCTTTCCAATTTTTTTTATTAAATAGAAATGCCTCTTTTGTGTAATAAATTAATATTGTTTATCATATTTTATTAGTTCAATTTTATAACCGATTTAAGGGTTGGGGTGTTTAATTGTTCAGTTCTAATTTTGAAAAATATCCCCGTTTGCCCTGAATAATGAATATAACGTCCGCCATTCAACTGTAACCACGGTTCTCGAGCATAGTTTTGGGTCAAGAGCCACCCTTCCTCTAGTTGAAGTTCTTTCCTTAAGATACCAGATACCCGCCAAGAATGATTATGCGCCCTGCACTCTTTAGCTTGAGTTTTCTATTTTAGGTGTCGAAGAAATGGAGCGCCATTGAAATCACACCAGAAAACGATGCACACTCCGCCATTTTTATTTACACTAGTAGATATAAAAAACAGACAAAGATAAAAAAATATTTTAACTTCGATTTATTAATACTAATGAAAATTCTATTTTCTAGAAGTTTTATTATAATTTTTAGGATTGCGATTTTTCCCTTGCTAGAGAATTATCTGATGAAGCGAGAATCAAATACGTCGCTGTTTATATTCCCTGCTATTGATATGTATTAATATATATATTTATGACGTTCATATAAACAGCAACGCGTTTAATTCTCATAGTTGATAATGCCTTGACGAAATGACGAAACATGTCGTTCCCATTTTGGTTTTTATGTTTCAATCCTAGCAGTAGCAAAGTCTGTTAACATCCTTGCTGATTCTTGTGATGCCACTTAGGCATTTTTAATGTGGTATTTTCCCGTTGCTTTCCACACCCCATATACATAAATAAAACTTTTAGAAAATGAACGTTTTCATAAGTATTAATTATTTTATATTAAATTTCAAATCATTGTTTAAGAAACTTTAAATTAACCAGACTTCACCCAAAGAAGGACAGTCCTAAAGACCCCATACAAGAAGAGCCGACCCCAAGTAGGTAAATGAGACAAGGCTAGGAAGAAGAAGAAGTTTAAAAAAATCACATCAATAGCAGCAAGATCTTTTTTATACGTGGTTTTTATTGGTATAACTATTTGTATGTAATTATTACTATCGAAGATTGTTACTTGTTGCTTTATAATTTATATCTTCAAACTTGTTTAACGTGCGCAGAAAGCTACAGCTGTGCAAGAAGTATGATAACTGATTGTGAGCACACGGTGCTCCCAATGGACACTTAATAGATCCAACGCCTTTGTACTTCGACCATCGCATAACACAAATCGTCATACTATAACACGTACCGAGTTAACCTTGCTTGCCTGCTTCTATGGTATTACCATAATTATGTAATAATTGTGACCGTAATCTAATGGCACCTCGCACGCCCGCTCGAACATCGCAGCAAGATTCTCTTTCTAGATACGGCGTCAGCTCCAACCGGTCTCGGGCAACGGCGTACCCGGCCCGGCATCGACACTAGCGCGCCTTCGGAGCGAGTCTCCAGTAATGATAGGTCCAGCTTTTTGTTACCTCCCGCCCGCGGCTGTTTGGAATAACAACACCTGGCCCGGATTGTTTTAGCATAAGGCAATAGGAGATTGGTGTAGTTATTGCAATGTTCGTTGGATGTCTCGTTAATAGGGTTTTTGCACGGAACTCCAGATGTTGCAGTGTATCTTGCTTTTTCTTCAGCCTTCTTCCCTCCACTGTTGGATATTCTTCAACAAACAAAGGCCTCTTCCATTCGCTTCCACGTCACTCTGTCTTGTGCAGACTGCATCCAGGTTATTTCGACGTGTCTGTTCAGATCATCCTTCCACCGTAGTTGCGGTCGCCCTGCACTTCTCTTTGCCGTCCACGGTCTCCATGTTAGCAGTCTTCTTATCCATTTTTCATCTTAGCTTCTGGCTACGTGACCTGCTCATTGCCATTTTAGAGTCGCCACCCGGTGGAAGATGTCAGTCACCTTTGTTTTTTCTCTCACCGTATCATTTCTGACTCTGTCTCTTAGGCTTATTTCTAATACGGCTCTTTCCATGGCTCTTTGGGTCACTCGTAGTTTCTCGGCACTTTGTTTGGACAATGTTACAGTTTCAAGACCATAAGTACCAACTGGCAGAACGTAGGCTTCATGGTCTTTTCGTTTCAGGTCGGCCTCTTCCATTTTCTTCCACTCTTGCCTGAATTGTCCCTTCCGCATCCAGGTCATTCCAACTTTCGGGCAATAGCATTTGTCCCCCTTTTAGGTGGCCTCCCGACATTCCTTTTCTTTGTCCAAGACCTCCACTGAAATATTCTGGATGTCCATCGGGTATTGCCCTGTCTTGCTATATGTCCAGTTCATTGCCACTTTTATTTAGCTGTGCGATCCATGATGTCGGTAACTTTGGTTCGGCGTCTTATTTCTTCATTTTTTATTTTGTCTCGGAGACTCACGCCGAACATTTGCCTCTCCATGGATCGTTGTGTAATTTTTTAGTTCATGGACACTTTTTGCTATTAGGGTGGTTGTCTCTAGACTATATGTCATGTGTTTTTCTTTTTAGACAAATTGGAACCTTCCATAAAAAAACATGCACTCGATTTAATCTTGCTTTTTGACTTCCAGCATTGGTTCGAGTAAGTTGGCAGTGCACAACGGTGTTCTTGGAGCAGGAAACTGACAAAAGAAGGATGAAATTAGAATAAATGCAGTAGAAATGATATATTTTAGACGAATGTGTAGTAAATCTGTATATGCTGGAATATCTGTACGGCTGTTTGAAACAACAACACCTGGTCCGAATTGTTTTAGCATAAGACAATGGCAGATTTGTGTAATTATTGCAGTATTCTTACATACTTCTATCAGTTCCTCAATATTCATACATCGTGTCATGCACGCATGTCGATTTCTCCAACTCCTGACGTGGCCGACATTTAATATTTAATTGATTTTCTCACGTTTTCCTTGGTCTTCCTCTATCTCTCACTCCGTTTAAGTCGTTTACATATATAGTCGTACTTCCATTATAATTTTCACGAAGTTCATTGTAAGTAATTGAAATTTAACAAATGACAAGAATACATATTTATTTTATTTACTTGTTTTTCTAGTTCCAACCGGTTTCTAGCTGATTTATTATTATTATTATTATTATTATTATATACGCTTAATAACCCCTATTCCGTCGATAATAGTACCAGTATTGATCTACTTTAATTGTTTCCGCATTTTTGTAACTTTGTTGGATGGGGACATTTTTCTATAGCACCGTTTTATAATTGTTTGATTAACATTTAAGATGGTTAGCTTTCCCGTCGTAAACAATGATTTTAAAACGCGTTGTTTAGTTGCAACGCTTTCATTACGATTTTGAGCGCCGATTAAAGCCTACTGAAAAATTATCAGGCTGTTAAATAAATCAAATCGCGCTGAGTGACACAAATCGTTAATAATTTTAATAGACTCCGATTTTTAACTCTCCGAGAGCCCGTTAGACCGCGAAGATTTCGATATTTCATCGCTATTGTCAAGTCAGTGACCCAATTCATGCGGTACGAAATGTTATTGGGCGTTTGCAACGAACTTTCTTCCATTTGCTCTTGTTTTTTATTTTACATATTCGTTCACCTCCATTCATCCGCTCGCACAATCACCTACGTAGATAAAATTTCGTTCTTCTTCTTCATGTGGATCTTGCGATGACAGGATATTAAATTTGGTCTTAGGTGATTAATACATCCAGATTTCTCGCGATCTATTCGATCTATCCTGGTGGTCGACAGACCTCTGTATACCGTGCATCACGATATTAGGAATCGGTCCTTGGATCAATCATCTCCATGTGGTCCCTCCAGGTCTTTTCTGCCTGCTGCAATCTCATAATTTCATCAATATTGTAGGTTCTGAGAATCTCTTCGTAAGGTTTCCTATCTCTAAGGAATGTAACAACGATAAGTCGTAATGTTTTCATTTCTCCTGTTCTAAGGTGATTTCAATTTTGAGAGTATGCTCTTGCTTTAATTAGGTAATTATGGACCTGATGCATGTTTTGTAGATCATTTCGACTTTGCTTTCTACTATACTTGCGTATTGTCCCAAACAGTGTCCCTTAGGAATTCCGGAGATAGTTGCTGCTTTATTAGTCCATTATTTATTTGATTTAACTTTTAATATCCTACCAGATAATAAACGCGCTTCTATTTTAATATATATCTTACATATCAACCATTTAAACAGTAAATTTTATAGTTGAAAAAAATTCCAGGAGAGGATAAATCTGCGTATTTTTTAAATATTTTTAACCATTTATATGTATGATTTATGCGTAGATGAGGACTTATTTTGGAGATGTCATTTTTTTTATAATTGTGTATTCGACCAAAAGCTGATTTGACAAATTTACTCTTTAAACCAATCGATATGTAAATACATGTATTTGTTTATCTTAGTTGTCCTTTTCAAGGTTTTCTCTGCCGTCCAAATACGCATTAAATCCGAGTATTTTTAATTTGTAGGTATTGTACATTGGTAGGTACTTGTGTCTTACCTTCCTGCGTTTTCTTTGTTAGGATTTCGTGTACCTTTTATGTAGCGGTTGAATTCTTTACAATTCTAAATTCGTGTCCGCTCTCTGTGTACCCCGCGTCTGTGTCGTAAACTTGACGACTCTTTCTCACAGCATCTTCGTTGCGGTCAGCCGTGTCAGATTAATGAATTTGTTCCACGGCCGATCATGATGGCTGGTGTCTTCAACGAAATCGAACGACTAATTTCCGTAGATTTCTTTTGCGGGAGAGCTGCATACGTTCTAAACTTATTTATTATTACTTATTCATAATAATTACTATACTCGTATAGGTGTTTTAGAGGTATACAATACATATTCAAAATAAAAATAAAAACATTAAAATAATGTTAATGTCTATGATATTGGCTTTATTTAATAGATTATTTTATGCCATTATTGTTTAAATATGATTTCGGGCATATGAGCGCCACGAATGAATGAAGCACAATCGTGAAATCCAATTGTCGTCTTTGTGGATGCGTATTATCCACTAGAGTGTACGTGGTGCGAAAACGATTCATAGTATTCCGAATAACTTGCTCGGATGGACGATTATGTCGACCGTAAAATGGACGTAGTGCACGATATGTTGTCGAACCGAACCATGATTTTCAAAATAAATTTGCACAATTTGCAAGCGCTGTTCTGACGTCAGTCTATACATGGTGAAATGGCAAAACGTACCGACTACAAATCAACTGTCAAATTGACAGTCTGTAAAAAAAAATTGCTAGTTTAAAAACCAAACCTCAAAAAAAAAACACCCCATAGTACTTGCCTCTACTTGACGCGCTGTTGGGTTTTAATAATACATTTATTTTTATTGATCGGCTAAGACAAATGCTCCTATTTTTATAAGCGTGTCACGTATATTATTTTATCGTCATATTAATCATTGGCTCAAAGCTTGTGAATATAAATTAGTTAATGCGATGATTATTGGAGGCGTAAATATATAGAACAAAGAATAATGCGAGTTCCCCAGAATTTTCATATAATAAAGTAGGCGTAGACCCGCTATTTTCCGAGCAGAGTGCATTATACGATTTATGTTCATTGGAAGCTAAAAAAACAAAGCGCTTCACTGGGTCTCCATCCTTGATTATAAAAAAAGATGAACGATCCGTGGAGATGAACGGCGTTTTTTCGTTCCGTTTGCACTTTTTCACGTGGTTCACTGCGCACTCTTGCTTGGCCGGTGTCGGTGCGCGAGGCCTTTGTGTTTCAAGAAGTCACAGTTTGGTGACTTCGGGGCTGCTACCGGCCTGGACCGGTTCCTCGTCTCAGTGGAGGTTCACCGTTACCTCGTACCCTCAACTTGTCTTTATCGTTGCCCCCTCAGTGTCACAATTTCCGACAATTCCATTGTTAATATTATATTACACGCAATTTATAATACTATCCGTGTAGATTCTCCGCATTATTCCATGATTATTTTAACATACCGTTAAAATAAATTGAAGGCTTGTTATTTATTACAAAGGTGCTAAATGGTTTAAACATAAAACAGAGAAAAAACTGTTTTTAAGGATTAATTGTATCTCAATAGAGACGAAGATGTAAATTGTTTTTATTTTTGGAAACAGAATATGGTGGTCGAAGTGTTTACAGGACTTATGACCTGTCATTGGTTGGGTTAAACAATCGCTTTATGCTAACAACATTCCCCATTCCGCCCTTCTTACGACCACCACGTCTGACAAATTTTTGAAAGATGTATATATGCTACTATGTTGAGAAACACTTCACATTTTTTAGTTCAATCTACACTAGCGCCATCTATTAAGATTGGGTAAAAAGGTTTAAAAAAAAATATTTTGTTACACGTGTCATGTACCACAGATGGCATATTTAGGGTGACTTTTGAACCACACTATATTAATTTTAATCACTTAATTTTTTTTATACAACAGATCATTTGAACCTTATTTGTTTTTTGCTATCAAATTGATTCTCATGACACGTGAAAGGGAGCTAATCTATCGCCATTTTATTGTCACGTTCTACGTGTGACAATCACACTGCCATCGCCGGGAATCGAATCTGGGATCTTCGGTAAGGCAGTCATAGCTCTTACCACTCTGTCAAGCAGGTCATCTTTGCACTATTATTGGCCTTTATGTTTAACACCAATTGGGATCAAAAACTAATTTTCGATTTTTTTTACTCCTTTGTTAATGGTCTAAACCTTTCAATTGATGTTTCTGTTTTTTTCACAGCATTTAGAACTTATAATTTGCTTAAACACTTAGTTTTTACAATATAATTAATAACTTGCATACAATAACATCGTGTTTCCACTTTGGAACGTTTATTTTGATTATATATACGAGTATTAAAGAAGAAACGTGTGGATTTTTTTTTTCTTAGATCCGTTCTTCTTTCAACTTCGCCTTGTGCGTACGTCATGGCGTAGAATGTCACGCCGAAAAGTCAAACGTAAATTAACTTTCAAATTAGGCATTATACATTCGGCACACATGCTGTTTAAATCTATATGGTCAATGGCGGAGCATCAGTTTACTTCCGGTACCTGTGCACGACCGCTAGCTGGCTCTGGGATTACGTCCATGCTCCGAGTGGGATTTGTAGTGGCACAGTGTCAGTTATGTGCGAGGTATGGCATGACATTATGCATAATGGGCATGCTGGTAACCAACAGTCAAACATACATATAAGGAGTAATAGGTTCACGCATACCCATTTCTTCAGACTTATTAGGGGATTCTTTGAGAACTCCATCATATCCATCCTTATGATTCATATGGTTATCTTCGACAGCGTCAGCACAGACTGTTTTATTTCTCAACATGAACTAACCTGCCTCTGACGATGCCGGTGGGGAGAGCAATCAAACAACTGAACACAATCGCTTCGAAAGTCCTCCTTTACTTAGTCCCGAAAGTACACCACATTTTTTTTCCCATCTCGCATTTGTCTCCTCTGCCTCTCCTGTTCTTCCCGCTGTATATTCCTGTGGTGTATCATTATTTTTATCTTTTATATAATGTTCCTAAAATTTTCATGTCTTATATATTATGCTTATCTATTCAATAAAGTACAGCGGAGCATAGAAGTAAGATGGGGTAGATTAAATGTGGTCTGGCACCCCCTTTTTGTTGCCGTCTTTAAATGTAAGTCCCGGATGGACCGGGGACAGGCCCAGGGAGTGTACGAGCGAGGCTGACAAAAGGGCGCCGCTACGCCCTATAACCGCCTCGAATATGTGGCGGGAAATTCAATGTTCCTTTAAAAAAAATGGCTTCGGAAGAACGACGTCTTTTTTGTTATTGAAAAAAGTTTCAGAAGACAAATAGTCTTGACTTTAGAGAGTATCTTGTATTTCTAAAGTCGAGCCAACTCGTATGCGTTCCTGGTATTTTACCTGTTATTAAATAGACGCCTTAAACTGTAAACATGTTTCTAATGTCTTTTGAGAGGAATAAACTGATTTGATTTTGCTGAAACCAGAGTGTACAAGAAGCCGGAATTCCATTTCGTTATTGTTTTTGTTGGCACGGCTAACAGTTTAACTTACTGGATGCCAACCGGCGATATACAGCATTGAAGACCTGACGATCTCAAACACGCGTGCCACCAAATATTCCAAATATATGAATTATAGTACAAACATAAAATTCCATTGTATTTTGAAAACCGAATACTATTATTATATTACAGTATAACACAGTACTCATTTTTTAGCAATAATATAATTTCAATTATAATTTGTGTGCGATAAAAAATAAATTTTTTCCACATTTGAGTTTATTTTTAACGTATTTTGAAGATATTATTATTATTTTGTTGAATTACTGTTTACATCATTACAACGCGAGCCAAATCAATGTAAACGATATAGTTTATTTATTGATTCTTATGACATGTGATAGGTAGCTAGTCTATCGCCATTTTATTGTTACACGAATTGTACACCAGACCAAATACAGTTTGAGGAGAATCGCACTGTCATCGAACCCGGGACCTTCGGTGTTACAGTTGTGACGATTGTGACCTTATAATATCTTCAATATGTGTCGAGAAAAATAAACTCAAAAATGGAGTATAATGTTTTTGATTGAATAGCAAATAGCAGCTTTGTATTAGCTGATTTCAGTATGCCCACATTTGAGCCAATATTTTATACACACCAATGTCGCCGTATTTGGGTTCCCAGATGGAATGATTTTTCAAAGTGCGAATGCGCGAACTTCGCTTGGGTTAAATTATTCGGCCGTTGCACTGGAGTCCGCTAGCGGACGTTCCACGAACTCCACCATTGTCTTCCAAACGAGCACCGGATTTCCAAAAGCATCTGTCCACGGTTGGCTCATCTGTCGCCCGAACATGATTCAGATTATTCTACGAAATTTATACAAATATCTGAACCCTATTAAATCATTAGTTTTGTGCTATTTGGAGCTGATCCATATATTGCACAATTTATGGATCATCACGCTGTTTTTCCGATGAGATAAGCAGAGAGAATGGTCCTGATACTATTGTATTAGGAAGATTAGTTGAGCCGAAGCGTTGCCCTAGTACAAATTTCGGGGATCGAGCGTTTGCGGTAGCCGGTCCATCAGCTTGGAACAATCTTCCTTCACACCTCAGATGCATAAATGATCCGACAGATTTCAGATCTCAGCTGAAAACTCATATTTTCATATTATAAACCCGATTTAAAACTTGCATATTTTGTTCTATTGTTTTTTTCTAATCGATCGAGAATGTCAATCAGATGCAGCGTTCACATTTAGATTTAAAACACGTATTAATGCGCCCTTGAGGTGATTACATCACAAAAACGTCGCTTTAAATGTTAGCACATTATTATTATTATTATTATTGTTGTATCATGACATGTATCTATCTATATTATGCACACGTATCGTCTTTTTTTTTAGAACACGATCGAAATTTGGAATTTATTGATTCAGTCGTGCCATGATTTCCTTGTTCTTCCTCGATTTCGTAGTCAATTGGCATGAATACTTTCTTAATCAATTTTTTTAATTCAT
The DNA here is from genome assembly GCA_022606425.2 of Lepidostoma basale. Classification (NCBI taxonomy): domain Eukaryota; kingdom Metazoa; phylum Arthropoda; class Insecta; order Trichoptera; family Lepidostomatidae; genus Lepidostoma; species Lepidostoma basale. The sequence continues at coordinate 2,285,132 of JAHDVF020001001.1, read as the reverse complement.
TATTTTCGTGTCTCCAAAAATCGGATATGACGCAACACGACATGTCAAGTCAATATGTTTCTAAAATTATTAACTCGGCTGTCGGCCGTTGGGAGCGCACGTGTATGTATGTACTCGTATGCAACGGCGTCCGATAACTATTGGGCTTGTTCCTCAATATGAAGTTTTATACTTTTAAAAAAAAATTCTTCTTATTGTATTTTTGTCACTATATTGATTCGTAAAAACTAGCGTGCCCAGACACGAAAGCTAGATGCATTCGCTAGCCTTCACGCCAGTACGCTCCGCGACACGACACGCCACAATGGGATGTTTCTGCCTTTAGTTGTAGTTCTTGATCTATTTTATTTCTAGTTTTTACCGCGATCCGTCCAACGATTATACATGTATATATCTAGCCATAAAGTACTAACCCGTCACATAATATGGACATAATTAGATACGTCACGCTATTGAGTTCAAGATTCTCACGTAATTACCATTTTATATGCATTACCCATGTTACCTCGATGGCAAAATCATAAAATTCTAACATTTTAAGTTATACCGTGAACCAAAAACAAGGTAAAATTTGCATTTAAACTTCGCGGATACTTTCGGGAACTACACTCCGAAACGACGCTCCTCTTCCTTCTAATGGATATTTTGTTACAGAACATTTTTTTAAATCTTTCAGATATCATTAACCATTGAATCGGTTAAAGTGTGACAGTCCATTCTTTCTACCTACCCTTTCGGGGAGACGGCCTGATTGTTAGTTAGTTAGTTGCTTTATTTTTTATTTTTTTTATTAAAATGTTTTGTCTCAGTGATCACCCTGAAGATACAGAAAGTATCGAAACCGATGGGTATCCTAAATTATAAGTGACCGAAACAAATGAAACTAAATATCTAAGTGCACTTATAACGTGTGACCATAAAGTTAATGCTGGTAATAATCAAACGCAAATTGTTATTGTATATTTTAAGTGTGTCAAACGTTTAAGAACTATTGAACCGTAATAACAATAAAACTGATAAATATTCTTCAATTGATTGGTCCATTTTTATGTAGGCCGCCATACACGCTACACAGACCACAGCACACAATGTAACATTTGTGTTCGCCTACCTATCACTCCGTTAGTTTTAACCGTCGCGTTGCCATGTGGTAAATTGAGTTTCCACTGCCAATTTAAAGTTGATTTTCTTAAAACCTATGGACCCTAATATTATAAAAAAATTGTAATCCTCCATTGAAGTGTTCTCAATATTTCGTAATAAAAAAAAAAGCAAAAAATTACTTCCTTCATCCCAAAAAAAATATTTTCTAAGACTGCCCTCACCTTCATTCGTGTTAAGGTAGAATTTGTTTTGCTAATATTTACAACTTTATCAAAAGTGACAAATACTTACTCGCTGTTTTGAACGTATTATAAATTATATCTTTGACCTTTTCAATATGTACGTAATAATACCACTGTGGACGGAAACGCAGGACGCAACTTAATAATATCAGAACTGTGAAAATATTAACACTTTACCAAAAGGGACAAATATTAATACGTACTCGTTGTCTTGAACGTACTATACATTTTGCCTAGGTGCCTTTATCGTCGCTCCGCCGGCCGCTGCGCGCAGACAAGTTTATACCCGTATGTCCAGTCGCCCGTATGCTATGACGCATTACATATCAGAAATCGCATGGTTCCAGAAAAAAATTAATAATGATATGTTTTTCAAATAATCCATGTATGTTATAGATATCGATCTATTCCTAATGAAATTCCCTACAAGATGACATAAATTAAATTTTGATTCATCTAGTCATATGCTTGATATTTAGATAAAGTTAGCGGTAAACTGAACTTACCACATGGGAGCGAGCGTTTTGTTTTGAACACGGTACGTTAAGGGTTAAAACGTTCATTAATATGACGTGATTGAATCATTTGTGGCTTCTACCGATCGTGATCGCATTTCTTGCGAAATTCGTCCGATGTATCTCTGTTCAGTTTCGACGTAGATCTGTTCCACACGCCAATCACTCTGAGCATTTGTTTAATTGCAGTTCATAGCTTGTTTAGACCCGTCTACGCACAGATTGCTCTTGTTATTTTACAATCATATATTTTTTACTTTACTTATAATGTATATAACACATTTACCCGCAATGAATCGACACTCGGCTTATTTCAACACACACTCCACTCTCTATTGACGATTCAAGTGATTGTGATTGATGTCTTAAAGTATCCAAGTGCTTATTCAAACTACGTATTTGTATACCATAATACAATTTTTTGTATTTTTCTTTTTGTTCTAACTAGCGGTATATATAGATTTTTTATTAAAATATTTCGTTATACACGTGAAATACTTAAGACTTTTAGGATGATGAATTACTAACTAACTAACCATCACGCCGTCTCCCCGGAGGAGTAGGCAGAAATAATGGAACGCCACACTGTTCTGTCCTGACATACTTCTCTCGATTCCTCTACATTCATACGTCTTGTCATGCACGCACGTCGATTTCTCCGACTCCTCGCATGACCGACATTCAATATTTGATTGATTTGATCGTGCCACGTTTTCCTCGGCCTACCTCTATTTTTAGCTCCGTTCACGCCGTTTACATATACCTTATTTACCATTCTGTCTTCACTCATGTGTCCAAACCATCTTAATGCCCTTTCCTTGTTTTGTTCATAACACTTTCATTCGCACCACATTCACTTCATATAATTGCATTTGTCACTCTATCATATGCAGATTTACCACACATTCGTCTTAGAGATCTCATTTCTACTGCATTTATTCTACTTATATCGTCGCCCCAGAGCAACAGTGAGATAAACCAGTGCCATCTTGACAATATAACAAGCCGTAATGTTCCTTTCATATTGTTTATGGTTTGACTTGGTGGAGGCCTGGTAGGCCCTAGGAGGCCTCCAAAGTCAAACCATAAACAATATGAAAGGAACATTACGGCTTGTTATATTGTCAAGATGGCACTGGTTTATCTCACTGTTGCTCTGGGGCGACGATAATATGTAGATTATTCTACTTATGATGAATTACGTTACATTTAATCAATTTAATATAATTAAAAATACTTTATATAATACAGACTATTTTTTAATTGCCCCGAAGGAGAAAGTGTTCTGTTTATATGAAATATGTTAAATTTCTAATAAGAATTTACTCGTACAACTCAATGTGACGGCGGTGAATATTGAAGCAATTATAATTATCTTGTTGTTCCTTGTGGATTTTGTAACTTTCCTTCGCCACACAGCAGCTGCAGTTGCTTGCAGCTTGCGTAGTTTTATTTTATCGTTGGTAACTATTTAACCCTTTCGTTTTTTTAGGGACTCACCCGCTGCTATTTTTTTCAACCTGTTTGCAATAACATTTCTTTACAATCAACAGGGCCACGTGTGATATTAATTATACGTGTTTTTGTGAACTTTTTACCGTTATTTACTTTACGTACTTCTTTGAAGAAGAAAAACTCGATATCAAAAACTAACTAACTAACTAACCATCACGCCATTTCCCCGGAGGGGTAGGCAGAGAGGATGGATCGCCACAATGCTCTGTCCTGGCATACCTCGAGCTTCCTCTACATTCATACGTACCATGCACGCACGTCGATTATTCCGACTTCGAATGTGGTCGCCTTTTAGTAATTGAATTATTTGGTCATGGCATGTTTTCCTCGGTCGTCCTCGGCTTCTTTTTCCACTCACGCTGCTTGTGTACAACTTTTTAACCATTATACTCTCATCCATTCGTTCCATATGTCCAAATCATCTCAGGGATCCTTTTTTAATTTTGTCCACGATCCAGTCTTCTTACAATTCTTTCTTATTTCATCGTTCGGTATTCTATCATATTTTACCACGTATCGGTTAACCAAAATATAACTTCAAAAATGTAATTTTCAGCTATTGTTTCTAAACGTATTCTATGTAATGTTATATACGAGTATGGTGGATATAGCAACTTAGGTTCCCTAAGTCACAAGAAATCTTGAAATTCTTCAATATTCGCCTTCACTATGATATCTTTTTTTTTTTTTTTTTCTTTGAAAAAGTGTTATTTTCACTGAAAACATTTCGGCTTGGTTTTGTAATAAAATAAATAAATTTATATGTATTGTATAAATCAAAATCGAAAAGTGTGTATCTACATTAAGCTATCACATATCATGCTGTGAGGGGTATCGGTATTTTTAATCGGTAAGTACTGAAGGTGAAACTGATAATGTGTGGAACCTTTTATGCTCACCGCCTCTGCCGATCACAATTCACCGTTACCCGCGAATTCGATCCGGGCTCAGCGACCAGAAAAGTCCACAATCGGGCCTTAATCAAAATTATCCGAGAGCTGGCCGAACGCTTCCGAACGGGCTAATTAGCCGTAGAAGCGTGAAATCCGTTGTTCTAAGAGTTTGGTATAAAACTTCGATCAACATTTCACTAGCTAATCGTAATATTTAACGCCCAATCTTAGAAGGAAATTACTTAAAATTAAATACTTATTTAATTTATGTGGCTGTACAACTCTTAAAAAGTTTTAGCCATTTTGATGGTGTTATTTGAAGCTCTACACTCCTGCATATTTTTCTCCCAGCAGTCCATTTTGTCAAGCTTTATTAGGTCAGTCAGAACATTATCCATTAGGCCCTGTCTAGACCTTCCTAGATGTCTTTCTTAAGCTTTTATTGACGCCAACAGGGTCATGGTTCCAAGGTCTCTCTCAGGTTTGACATACGTGGTCAGTCTATAGCAGGCGACGGGTTCTTAGGATGCTCATTATAAATGGCATCTCTAGATTGCTCCTGTGCCATAAAGTAGCCGTTGCAAAACCAGGTCTGGATCCCAGGATCATTCTTATAATCGTAATCTGAAACCAGTAGATTATTTGTTGTTCTTTCACAGTTATTCTTGACTCCGAACACTATATCACCGCTAGCTTTATGGTGGTGTTTCAAATACGGAGCTCGGTGTTTCTTGGCAGGAGTTTGAAGCTTAGACGAAAAGAAGAAGAAAAAATGTTTGAACTGCGTCAAAACAAGTGGATAAAAACCTACATAGATGATTTGAAAAGACGTCTACAGACAACTTCAGATCGGCTATTATCTGCGTCTTAAGAGACGAGTAATCGTTAATAGAACCATATTTTTAATTATTGTTTCTTGAACTAGGCCCAAGTTGACATGGATGGGACTCATTCAAAGGACTCTCAAAAGAGATCGAATGCCACCCAGGACAGACAACCCTGGACACGCCATACAAGAAGAGCCGGCTCCGAGAAATGGGACAAGGTTAGGAAGAAGAAGTTTCTTGAACAATGATGTAAAACTACTAATTAAATATTTAAAAGAAGATGAAAACGAACGTTTTTTAGAAGTTTTTTTAAAATTCTTTTTAGTCGCATTCCTCATGACTAAGGGTCGTGTCCATCTCGTAAATTATCCCTCATTGTACGTCATACGCTCCTGTTACCGGACAGTTTCCAGGCTACAGATCGGAGGCGGTCGCTTTCTTTTTACTTTGCCCGTTATGAACATTATGAGATTTTCCTAACTTCTCCAGGCGGTGTGATCAAACAACGCAACCCTTAGAGGGTTCACACTCTTAACTCTCTCTCTGAGAGCACACCCGCGAGAGTCTTGCCCTGATCCCCCCGATTGGTTCGTTTTCTTCATCCAGGATATGCGCCGTATTTATCGCCAGCCGCACATCTCGGAAACATCAATTTTGGACCTCTTCGATGCTCGCATTGCCCAAAACTCGCAACCATAAAGCCATACAGAGTTGAAGCGGTCTCGTCTTGGTCTTATTAGTGATTTTTTTGTCTTGCAAGTTTTGTCATTTTTAAATTTACCTTTGATAATGTTTCCTAGCAAGGTGTAAATATGAAATTTTATCTACATAAAAAAAACAGAAACTATTGTACAGCTTATAAACGAATAAACTATTATATAATATAATCAAATCAAAACCGCTCTTTCGTTGTTCAGTATTAATTAATTCAAGGTCATTTTAGCGAATCTATCTGTTGGCATTGAATCTATAAGAAATATTTTTCCATAATCTGAAATTGTATTTTGATTACAAATCTTTTGAGCTAGTATATATATTTCAGTGATAAAAGATAATTAAGATGACACAGAGTAATAAATATTCAAAAAATGTGTTGTGCAATATTTATCAAATGTTTAACCTTTTAACTTGGAATATTTTTCTATAAATATGCATTGCAGATATATCTTATATATTACTTATAAATATATTATAGATACGAGTATGTATCTTTATCTTTCAACCTTAATAGATTAAAATGTATTGTTTTTTTTTTATAACAATAATTTTATTAGGCCATTTTCTTCACATAGTTTTATTTCTATTTTATTTGAACCACTTATCACTTCAGTAGTTCACCAATTTTTATAGAATTAGAAAGTATATTCATCATTGCGATCATTGATTTTGTATTTTTGTAGATCTAACGATTTTCTGTTATACGTCTTACAATCTAACAAACACAGAAGCGAAAATACGGATAATTTGGAAACCGGTCGGCGGTAATAAAGATCAGTGGTTTAAAATAATGTCAATGACTTTAGTAGTAAATTAGTCAACTTCACTTTTAGTATGCAATTTCGTTATATTAACCCTCCCTTCCCTATGATGGGTATCTTCTACACGTTACTTCTAAAAACCATCAATATCTCTATAAGTATAATAAATACAAGGTTAAGATTTTAGGTGTTTCTCCATAATATATTTACGCATTGATTTTAAAAATAATATTTATAATAATCAGAATTGTGAAATTGGTTAAAAAAAATCAGTGTTTTGTGAAATTCGAAAACAAAGTCGCGTATAAACAGCGCCACACTATATTTGCATCTCACTCTTGCATATGTTCTAGCTCAATGTTCTCACTCTCGCCGTCCCGCCGCGTCGCGGCAGTGGCGGCAGTCGCTTTCGGGCTTGCAACCAGAGCGGGTCTATGCCCGTTCCGTGAGCGTCGCCAGATGGTTTTTTAAATGTTTTTAGCAATTAAATCTCAATTATTATAATTTTTGACTTCAATTGTAATTATATAAGGGGATTAGCTATGAATGTTCCTATTTTTCCGATTAAAAATCGCTAATTTTTTAACGCGTACTGACTACCCTACACCGGAACGCACGTTTTTATTTTAGCACCGTAAGGGAAAGGTTAATATTATGTATATTAGGGTGTCCCTTATTTTTCAAAGTTTTAATTTTACAATGCATAGGCTATTGTTTTATTCATTTGGGCCGAAACATCCGAAACCAATTTTTTTCCTTATTCGGAACAGTGTAACCCGTGCCGACTTGCGCCCAAAGATGTCCCATACAAATTGCGTCACAGGAGCGGCGCGCGGTCGTTGTTATTGTCATTTAGTCTAGGCTTGTCGGGTAGTAGCATGGATTGTTTTATATTTCGAAGATGTCAATGGAACTAAAAAGCAATTAAAACAGTATTTTCTTGGTTGGTGAAGTAAATCACCAAATAACAGGTGTAAACTACCATCTAATCGTCAAGTTCTCGCAGTTCAATTTTTCAACATACGTGAAGTTAATTTGACTGTTAATGAAAGCCCGAATCTTGTCATTCTGGAGTGCAATATGTTCTGAAAAAAGGCTAGAATACCTACCAGAGCTGTTCTTAATTATGTTAAGAAGTTAGTGGATCTTTATCAGGTCTGACGAGAACTGCAAAAAATAGCAAGAAGATTCAGGACTTACATAGGCGCCGCGAAGAGAACTTTCAACTTGAATTAAATAATTTATTCGATATCGCACAAGCCGATGCTCTTGAAGTGCTGTGATACGACAGCATCTTATACAGGATGCTTGAACGGAGCTTGTGTGCAAAAACTAGAAAGAGATTTGTTACTCTTTGCTTGCCGCCATCATATATATGAACTGATGCTCAAAAGTGCGTTTGTACGAGATGATTACAGCAATATCATTGAGCTTGCTATTGTTTTTCTGGGTGGAGGCAATGAAAATAAAATTAAAATAAGACCTGCATTTTTGTTTTTTAAAAACCTTAAAAGATTACGAAGAAGTTGACAATTTCCAAAGCGGTTTTATACAAGTTCAATCAACATTTGTGGTATTTGTCAGAGAAAATCGCCGTCCTTTAATTTTTGATGACAACGTTGATGAGCAGACCAAAGGAAATATTGTCGAAAACTTACAAAAATAAAGTTTTGGTGATTCGGGAAAGATATATGTTCCATCGAAGGAACAGATGTCTGTCTCTTTATATTGTACGTAAGTAGTGTTTAATCTCGTATTTAAATTAGCACTTATTTGTTTTATTTATAGATACTACAAGTATTTGTTATCTTGTTTTATGGAAATCTTTGAGTGATTTTGTTTCTGTCAAAAGTAAAGATTTATTTTCACGACTGAAACTTGATAGTTGTTTCCTTCAAGAAATTGTATCATCATAGAAAGATAGCGCGGAGTTTGTGGAAGCTAAAAAGAAGGTTACTAGCTTAAAATCAGTTAATGACACAGCTGAAAGAGCTGTTAATATAATAAAATACTTTCATGGTTTGACTACCGCAGATGAAGAACATAAGCAGTTCATATTATGTTGTGTGCCAGAACATAGAAAAATTTACCCAGACTGTAAAAAAAGAGACTTTGAAGAGGAAATATCCAAGTAAATAAATATAAATTTGGATCTTTTTTGATAATTACAAGAAAAACATTATATAAATACATGTTTTCATCAATATTTATCTAACATAATGGTTTTAAGTGATCTTTTACCACTACATTTAAGAGACACTTAAAGCGGCTATTTTCGAAAACTTTGAGGGCAAGTCGGCACGGGTTAGAATTAACGTAGGAAGTTGAAATTCTGTATTTGGGTAACTAGTAGACTATTAAACATAATTAGGGGGTATGCGTTTCAATAATCCAAAAAAAAAAATTTTGCCCATATAAGGGACACCCTAATGGATATATTAATTGCGTACTTTTTTTGTGTGCCTATTTTACTTCAACCATTCACTTACTCCTGACCAGTTTCGACACTCGTATCTTTATCAATTTTGAACAAAATAGTTTAACGAATATGAAAAAGTTTTTTTTTTTATAATATTCCTCTGTAATCGATACATTCTCCACTTCCGTGACAGGGAAGTCTGTACTGAATTAGCGAGGATAGTGCAGCGGTGTCAGCGGGCGCGGGACGGTGCAGCGACCTGTTATTAGGTTAAGAGCCTATTACTGCAGATGATGCTCGGTCTCCTTACATTACGCCTGTTAGCTGCTACTGTCACCCGTATAAGACGCCCGTTTTTATCCCATACCGCAGCGGCTAATTATGCTAATACCCACGCTGTTCCTACGTTATAAATTATTTAAATCATTTGTTGATGTGTACGAGTATACTTAGCTTTCGATTTATGGGAATCATCTTTTTTTATATTAATAGTTTTATCCTAGAAATCATTAGCTTGTTAAATTATCGGATGTGTTTCGAACCTATTTTTTCCTTGTCATGTAAAATACATTTTAATTATTTTATTTTTTAACTAACTAACTTACCACTATCACGCCGTCACCCTGAATGGAACAGGCAGAAAAAAATGGATCGCCACACTGAACTTTCCTGACATATTTATCTCACATCTTCGACATTCATACATCGTGTCATGCACGCACATCGATTTCTCCGACTCCTCACGTGGCTCACATTTAAAATTTAATTGATCGTCACACGTTTTTCTCAGTGTTCCTAACTAACTAACTAACTAACCATCACGCCGTCTCCCCGAAAGGGTAGGCAGAAAGAATGGACTGTCACACTATTACTGATGCGCGGTGTGATGGGTTGCGAACCTCATCGCCACCAATAGGCATCTCCCGCGCACACTTCGATCGTCCAACACCCACAAAATAAATCTAAAACAAATCATATAAAATACAATGATATGAAATAAAATAACAGTGTTCAATAACTCAGTGTTCCTCTATTTCTAATTCCGTTTACATCGTTGCTTTCTTCACCATTATTTTCATGTCTTACTTTCATTATTTTTTTAACACTCTATCATATACAAAATTATCTGACATTCGTCTAAGAGATCTCATTTCTACTGCATTTATTCTACTTTCATCCTTTTTTGGCAGTGCCGTGCTTAACATCAATACATATATATTTTTATATATTTATTGAATAGTCAATAAATTAATAACAACATTTTGAAAGTCATAATTATTAGTTTTCCTTTGACGATATAGCAAAAACAATAAATAGAAAAATCACAAGTATTATATATACAGTCTAAATATATATTTTTTAAATCACGTGGTTTCTTTATTTTGGTTATTTTTTGGTTATCCGCTATCCTTGGAGATAATTATAATTGATTTGTGTTATTGTTATCTAATTTCCTGACTGATAATAAAACAATTGCGTTTCGTGTAATTACACGATCGTGTAAAAAATGTCAGCCTTTCTAAAATTCAAAATAAATAAAAAATTGTTTTTCTCAAAGTTCCTTGTTTCTTGTTTCTCTCTCCGACTATTTTCATTCTATTACACTGTGTTGCACACTTATCCAAAAATAATCGGTTGGCATTTCTTGTCGCCTCTTGCTCCGTGAATAGACAAACGGAAATTTTTCTATTTTCAACGTCAGAGCCTCTTACGAATTATCGAACGACAACACGTCCGGATTCTCCTATTTCGTGATAGATTTATTCGAATTAACTATTTAATATAATTAATTATATTGTCATTGAAAATTTAATACATATGTTTTCAGTTTGAATATTTAATCATCACCCCTTCTCCCGGAAGAGGTAAGGAGAAAGAATGGACCGCCACACTCTCGCTTTCTTAACATTCATACATCGTGTCATGCACGCGCGTCGATTTCTCCGAGTCCTCGCGTGGTCGGTATCTAATATTTGATTGATTTGATTGTGCCACGTTTTCCTCGGACTTTCTTTGTTTCTAGTTCCATCTACGTCGTATACATTCGTGTATACTTTCTTTACCATTATTTTAATATGTCATTTCATTATTTAGTTTTTTCACACTGCATTCACTTCTTATTTTTACATTTGAGACTATCATATACAGATTTATCACACATTCGTCGAAGAGATCTCAGTTCTACTGCATTTATTCTACTTTCATCCTTCTGTTACCAGTTCCATGCTTCAATTAAATAGATAAGGGTCGATACAAGAACAACATTGTGCACTTAAAAATATATTATTTTATCACATTGTATTTTCAAGAAATACTATCGTAAAAAATTGAATATGTTTCTAACTAACCATCACACCGTTTATCCGATGGGATAGGCAGAGAGGATGGACCGCCATACTGCTCGGTCTTGACATACCTCTCTAGATTCATCTACATCGTAACATACACGCTCGTCGATTTTTCCTACTTCGAATTTGGCGAAATATGTTTCACATATGGCAAATTATAATTCAAAGAATTATGTTTCGTTTTCAATATTCATTTATAAAATATTTCTGTAGTTTAACTTGACGACACGGCTGGCTCGACTATTCCACGTATCTGAGTGTCTGCACCAGCTGTCGTAAGAGTCTTTTTGAACACAATCCTGCAGCTTGAAGTTTCGCCCCGTCAATTAACCCTTCATTGCACGATTTTCTAAATTTTATAAAAAATATGTTTTTTTTAGTTTGGACATATGGAGCGCACGAGTGAAGAAAGAATGGTTAAAGAAGTATACGTTAACGATATAAATGGAGTACGGAGTCGAGGTAGACCGAGGAAAACATGGCATGACCAAATTAATTCAATTTTAAAGGTTGGTCATGTCAGAAGCCGGAAGAATCGACGTGCGTGTATGACTCGCTCTATGAATGTGGAGGAATCTAGAGAGATGTCAGGATAGAGTAGTGTGGCGGTACATTCTCTCTGCCTAGCCTTGCGGGGAAACGGTGTGATGGTTTGTTGTTGTTGTATGTTTTTTAGTTATCTATTGCAAAATAGAAAAATAAAAACTAACTAACTAACCAACCATCACGCCGTTTCCCCGAAGGGGTAGGCTGATAGAATGGACTGCCACACTTTTCTTTCCTTGACATATTTCTCTCGCTTCCTCAACATTCATACATCGTGTCATGCACGCGCGTCGATTTCTCTGACTCCTCGTGTGGCCAACAATGTTTGATTTATTTGATCGTGCCGCGTTTTCTTCGGTCTCCCTCTATTTCTGGTTCCATTTACATCGTTAACATATGTCCAAACCATTTTAATGATCCTTGAAAATATATTTTTTAAATTTGCCTTGTTTATTTTATATACATATGGCGATAAATATGTGATATAGCAAATTTACTAGAATATTGACTGATCATGATATAAATACTCACTTGACAATGTAGTTTTTATTTATTTAATTGAAAAGCAGGTTTTTTTAAACTCAAATTGTGTTTAATAAACTGGCAGTTGTCTAAAATGGTCAATCATCAACCAAATAATTGCGTAGATTTTCACGGTTGGTAGCAAATGTTTTTTGGGATTTTGGGATGATAATCCGTGTAATTTGTCATTCTGGACCGTCGTTTCGGAGATCATTGCAATCTCCTTCTTCAACGGTCTCCTAAACGTCGGCCCAGAAAGATGAAATACGTGGATTTTCCCCAGATCCCAAAACACACATCGACCAAATATAGTCAAATTGTTTTTTTTTAACTAGTGCCACTGGCGATGGCTTGTGTGCCTTAATAGATAGATGGGATTGTATAGTGTAGCGTACAATAAGAATATATATGAAATTAAAATATTCTATAATCCACTATTATGGCCGAAACACTAACTATGTTATGATACTTAAACTTTTTTTTTTTTAAATATCTTCTTCTTCAGCCTATTCCCGTCCACTCCTGAACAAAGGCCTTCTCCATTTACTTCCACGTCACTCTGTTTTGTGCAAACTGCATCCAGGTTATTCCGATATGTCTTAATTTAAAGTACTTATTACGTATCACGATTTTTTAAAGAGTTTATCGCGACAGCTGTTTCGCTAACGTATATTGGGACAGCTGTCACGATGAACATATTAAAATGAATTTTGATACATAATAACGCTGTTTTAAATTTAAGCATTTTATTTTATTCTATATAAATATTAGTATTTTTTGGTTTGTAGCAAGTTTGCTACACCATGCAATGAAGGGTTAACATACGACCATCTGGTTTGCAATATCGGATACCCCTTGGTGAATGGACACCGTGTGTCTGATTATTTTACAGAATAAAAAAAATACCAGAAGCTTTTAAGCGAAACGTCCACTAGCTAAAACTTATACAAACACCTTTTACTTGTTTAACACACCCAGCAATTCAACACTGTATGTTCTATTTATAATATTAAAGAAAATGTCAGATTTTTTGGCTTTTTATTGTATTTTGTGGTAGGGACATGTTATTCCTCGCTAGGATATTACCAAATGTGGCGAGAATCAAACGCATAACCATTTGTATACCCGAACTAATGAGCCAGAACGGTGTCTTCTTTTTCTTCTTCCTCATTGCTGTAGGCCTATGTGGTATGTTATATCGATAATCCCTGATGGTGGAGAGGGTGCAGAAGAAATTTCTGCGATACCTCTATCTTGAGAAGTATGGATATTACCCGTAGCTCTTTCCGGTTGATTTCTTGCTAGGGATGCTGGGCTACCAGTCACCCGAGAGGAGACGAGACATTCACTTGTATGTTCACTTCTTTCGACTGATAGGCGGTTGTATACACAACTCAGATATCCTGAGTGACATAGGTCTGTTCGTCCCTGATACTTATCTTCGTCAAAGGGGCCATATATTGTTTTATCTCTCACGATGCAGAACCAACCTGCCAATGGTTATGCCGGTAGGTAGAGCAATATCTTTGCTAAATCGTATCACCTTGGCTCTCCTGAGGGAAGCACTGTCCTTATTATAATTGTAAATTCATTTTATTAATTTGCCATGTATCTTATGTTTCTCGCTCTTTTTATTATTTTATTATGTTTTTACTTATTATTGTGTATCTCCAACTTGTATCCTTAAAGGCGGGCCACACTGTGATAAACATCGGTTGTATAGGGCTTCTATCTCATTCTACGCCGGGTAAAATAATGCGAGGAAGAGAGATAAACGTACCATGTTTGTTGAAAGGATAACCGTATGCAGAAACATCCGCGGTTTAACTCATGGTTTACTAAAATCGACGTTTTTACTACGTCTAGAACATGGTTTAAGTTTGAGTAATAACATTCAGTATACAAATTTTGGTTTCAAACCAGCTTGTTTATCACAGTGTGGCCCGCCTATTAGTGCATTGGAAAATAATTCTGTAATGCTTAGAATATATTTAAATAAATAAGTGAAAATGTTCTCCAGATGGTTGAGATGTTAAGGAGTGTGAATAACTAGCTGTCTTTTCACCTTTTTGGAGGTCTTCCCCGATGACGAGTCCCGTGTAGATGATTATGTTGTGCAATATAGAGGAATCTGGTGGTGTCCATTCTTTGGACATGACCGTACCAGTCCCTTCTGCTCTGTCTTCTCCATCATATAATATCCTTATTCTCACATAACTCTCTTGTTTTGGTGTTTCTCACACGATCTCTTAAGTGTCTTGCCTGCTATCATCCTCAGCGTCTTCATCTCGGAAGTCCTCAGAGCTCGTTTGGTCATGCCCGTCTGCCATTTCTTCACCGCCATATGTAATAATTTAATTGGTCTTACGCATGCTTTCTAAATTCTCAACTTACTTTATTTTTATATTTTTCCAACAGGTCGTTTGAACCCAATTACTGCATACAATTTGTTTTTAGCTATTATATTGATTCTCCAGACATGTGATAGAGGTAGCTTATCTATCACTTTTTTATTATCACGTAAATTCTACAACAGACCAAAGACAGTTCTTCAATCACACTGCCATCGCCGGGAATCGAACGCGATACCTTCAGTATGGCTATTTATAATATTTATTGAAAATTTCTTCTAATTGTAATGTTTATAGAGTTAAATGTTTCTTAATAATATTATTTGACATTATTTCCATCGTTAGTTTAATTACACCAACGTACATTGTGTTAAAACAAGCATTTCACTACTATGAAATATAATAAAACTTCTAGAAACATGAGTTTTCTTCAATATTTTGAATATTGAGTTTTACAATGTTCAATAGCCCACTACGTACTCCGCCAAACAAAATGGTCTCACGCAGGATGCTATCTCCTACCACAACTCCATTCAGGCACTGCTCCTTATATATTCCCCTCGGGAACAGACTTTTTTTATAAATACAATCCCAACCCTATCTGGTCTTCCATTCTTAGACAATAATGTAAGACTTTATCATAAACCCTAAATTCTCCCTCGCCCTCTTTCGGGGGGGCACTCCGGGCCACACATTTAGCCCCATCATAAAACAACTACCAAATCACATTCCAACAATGTTTCCTACAGACGTAAGAGGAATAGCCATTAGAGCTGAACCTCTGTAAGCCAGAAGATCCAAGTCCAGTCCAAGTAACAATAAAAAAAATGTGGTTTTGTAGCTTCCGTAATTTGTCGCATCTTTAATTGCAGGGAGAAAACCTTTCTTGATGGTTGAGGTATCAGTTTTGTAAAACTCTATTATTAATTTATAATAGGCGCAAGGCGAAACAAGTTTGTCACTACGATTAAAATTATTTGTTATATTAATTAAATCCAAGTAAAACCATTAAACAATCTTGTTTACTATTATAAATTTAAAAAAGGTTTTTCTCTAAATTTTACTTGAGAAAATTTACTTACTATAATATGAACGCTTATAGTGAACGCTTTGCTACAATAGTATCAAAATATTGTTTTCTTCATACTAGTAGGTTTACTGTTTTCGCACGACCGTAAAACCGTTTTAAATTGTGTATTGCATTCTTCAATGTTGCCATTCTTGTGTTCTCCCATTAGCCGTTGTGAAGATGTACAATATTTTATTATTGTACATTATATTATCCGTCGGATCGCGAATACGTTATGGTTCTGGGCGTAATTTGATTTTTGCGGTTTCTAGTGGCTTGCGGTAGGCCCCGATTATTTTACATTAATATCAAAATCCTCCAGTAATTACACGGAGCAGTGAACAAGTATACCGCAGCGTGTATCGTGATCGAATTTCGTTATTTTTATTTTGTTTGGGGCCACATTATCTAGGCGAACATTAATCCTCGGCTGGAGTCGAACCCTTCGAGACCCGCTGCTCATTACAATAGTCACGACGTTACCATTTTGTTTGATATACTATACTGACATTCGGATTTGTTAAGAAGACTGCTTCTTTTTTTACAATCGTCAAGCATTTCAAGGACTATAAATCTTTGAATATTCATTATATAATTATATTTGTTTCCAAAATCGTGTGTATATTTTTTTACCCAATAGGATTATTTAACACAAAACATGTATATACCCTCGTGACCGATTCCCGGCGATGGCAGTGTGATTGCCAAACTGTCTTTGGTCTGGTGTAGAATTCACGTGACCATAAAATGGCGATAGATTAGCTACCTATCGCATGATAGCTATGCCCTTTACATCGATTTGGATCGCGCTGTAATGATGTAAAGAGCTTCTGCTTCTTCTGATTTATTTATGACTGTGTCCTGTTATTTTTCGGAGCCTGTTCCTGGAATGTATATGTCCAACTGTCTTGCCATCTTTTTGGTGGTCTTCCTGGAGGTCGATTCTCTGTTTGTAATTTATTTGCCGCTTTACTTATCACTCTTTCTTAACATGCTCTCTCCACATGATACCTCTAGTAGCGTCTTCTCAGTCTTCCACATTGCAGATCTTTCTTATTTCAGAATTTCTTACTGTCTCGAAGTATCGTTCCCGCAATGGATTAGAGAGTCCTCATTTCTGTGGTTCTTCCCGTAAAGCCTTAAGTGTTTTTTGGCCGAAATCAGTGGCGTTAATCTTAGATGTTCATTATGTTTTGTTTCCGTCCATGACAATAATTTGTTCAAACGGTTACCTCTTTCTATACCATCATATTGCACACTTGATATACTTTACTGGTTTCTTTGTTGATTGCAACATAAAGGAACATTTCTCATTTAGGCCGAAAATTCACAAATTCGGGTACATATATGTGTTCAAATAACTTTGAGTTTGCTGTTTTTGTTTATACTGTGACATTATCATGTGGAAAAAAAACTCTTTTTGTATCGTTTTTTTAAACGTACGAGTATATGAATTATAATTTTTTGATGAACTTAATTTTATTTTCTGTCCCGTTTTGTTTCAGTAAGTTTATTTAATTATCCTCAAATTGATGGTTAAATACCTTCGGAACATCTCAAGAAAAATATACTCTACAATGAAAAACAGTGTTTTATTTCGTATACGAGTATAAATCATGTAAAAATATTATTATAAAAAATCTTAGAATCGAACATACAAACTTGAGTTTTATTTAAATATTGCCTGCTGCCCTGAATAGGTTAGAAACCGGTTAGTGTTGCTTGTGTTATAAAGATAAAAAAAAACTCACGATCCTTTTCTTACTGCAATTGAAAATCTTTTCCAAGTTTTATTTGAATAGATTTACCGCCCATTTATCTTCTTATTCATATCTTCTTTCTATAATTTTCAAATCATAAAGTGAGAAAGTCCATATAATAAAACAATTCTTAAATACTTCTTTGTCATCATCTCTCTCATATCCAAAGACCAGAATCACATCTGATAACGATTGATAATTCATTAATAGATTAATTGCATCTATGTAGAACGGTCACTCTATAGACTTGTTGAAATTATTATTTTCTATTAATCATCGGCTATTGGATTATTTTATTCCACGGCATTTCTTTTGGGAATGCTTGGAACCAATTCTTTACAGCTTCGAAGAGATGGGCATCTCATACACATTTCTTTAAATTAATCAGGGGATATTTCGAGAACTCGGCCGTGCTAGAGGGTGTTGGTCTTTTTGTCCCTGATAGATATCTCCGACAGCGACAGCACAGATAGTTTTACCTACCGACCACCAGAACCAATCTGCCTCTGGTGACATCGACACCGGAAGACCAATTAGTCTGCTGAACGCGGTCTCCTCGGAGATCGACGTCTTTCATATTAGTGAAGGTACGTTCAGGGGACAAATACTCTTGACTTTAGAAAGTATCTTGTCTTGTATAATGTCGAACCATCTCTAATGCGTTCCTGGTATTGTTGTATTTTTATAATATTATACCTGGACTCAATAGATGCCTTAAACTTTTTGCTGTTTGTAATGTCTTTTGAGTTAATAAACTGATTTGATAAGAAGAAGAAGAAGCGTTTCTGCAATTCCATTTAATGAATAATTCATAAGTCATCATCGGCTATCCCTCGTATCCGAGGAAGACTCCTCATATGGCTAGAGAGTTCAACCCTGGACCCACAAACTCTGGGACATCTAGAGCAGGATAAGGCGTTGACAGTGGAACTGCCAACATCTCCCGATGTTCTCTCTTTTTATGCATAAATATGCTCTAAATAATTTTAATGTGATGATTTTATTAACCGAGGAAAATCGAATACA
This sequence comes from Lepidostoma basale, assembly GCA_022606425.2. Taxonomy (NCBI): domain Eukaryota; kingdom Metazoa; phylum Arthropoda; class Insecta; order Trichoptera; family Lepidostomatidae; genus Lepidostoma; species Lepidostoma basale. The sequence goes on along the minus strand of JAHDVF020001001.1, from coordinate 2,266,517 downwards.
AATACAAAATTCAAAAAACAATCATTTTGAAACTGGAATGTTTTCGAACGTTGTTTCAAATCCACGTTCGAAAACATTGTATGCTGTACTTTTTTCACTATTTTTAAGTTGTTTTAACTTTATTCTTTTAATTATACCTTTTACATTTTTGTGTTTCTGCTAGAGGTATTATTTATGTATTCAACCTCTCGTTTACCTTGATTCTACTTGTTTCCTATTGCTTAACAATTTGCTCATGGTTTTGTTTAAATATTTTCCTACGCTTAGAATCGCACACACTCTGTACCTACCCAGCGTGTTTCTTGGTGGTGTAGTATGTACCTAATCAATAGTATAGTATTTTCTACATGTGTATTTCGTTATTTCGATCCGTCATCATAATTTTTAACCATACAGAATCCATTTTAGTTTAATTGACGTATATTCACAACACTCCTACTAGTCAATTATTGTAAAAACGTTACGTCATTGTGTCGTGTTTTTGATCACTCTCAACGTACGTGAAAAAACGTTATACATTTACAGTTACACGTTCAATGTTTATTTCGTGATATTGTTACTAGATAAAAAAAATCGTATGTTTATTAATTGTTTTAATAAGTGTATATATTGAAATAAATATTTCTATAAAATTTATTATATTTTATTACCGTGACATATTGTAGACGTTTGATAATAAGCAAGGCAAAACATGTCACTCCCAAGAAATATAATTTGACTTCTAAAAGACAGACGTTTTCTTCTTCCCCTTATTGCGATCTGTTTACACGGGATATCAAATTTCTTCCTGTGATGAAGAAGTTCAGCTTTCTCTATCTCGTGCATCACGATCTTAGGAATTCCCTCTGAATCCATCATTTTCATGTGATCCCTCCAGAATCGTCTTTCTGCCTACTCCATCGCTCTATGGCATCAATTTTGCAGGATCTGGGAATTTCTTCGTTGGATAACTTATTTCATTCACGTTATCATCAAGATTAAATATTTGATATAGAGAGGAAGTCCATTACCAAACGGTAATGGACTTCCTCTCTATATCACAAAACCACCTAGCTGACGAATGTCCAGAAGGACATGAGCCTAAAGGAAAAATATGCCTATCAGCAAAACACCTGTCGCCAAATTATTGAAAAAAGCAGACCCCGAGTAAAGGGAAGAGGCGTGGAGACAGGAGTTTTACATCCTTGTTCAAGAAATAATAAATACTATTGAATAAGTTTTTCGAGAACATCGTATCTACTAATCTTTCTAAAGTGACAACGTGATTTTGAATTGTGTCACTTTAGAAATACTAGTGCAAATGATATAAAGTTTTGTATTATTATTGTTAATATAAATTTTTTGACATAAACATAAAAGTGTATTACTTTGTACCCTTGAAGGAATTTGTTAGATTTTGTATGTTATCTTCGCAAGGTTAAAATTTTGTTATTTTTGATTTTAAACACATTATAAATTGGGTTTCGTTTCCCAATTATGTAATTATAAATTACAACAATTTCAGTACACTGTTATCCGTATTTTTGATATTTTGTTTGCATTTTGACGGTAGACAGGTTGCATTATACTAAAACATGATAAAATTCAACGAAATACAGTTTTTCTTCTTCATGTTATTATCATAATTATTGTGGGAATAATTTATCTAAACACATTTCGAATTAAATATATAACTTGATCTGATATGATCTTGCACACAACCAAAAGTGAACACAAAATATGAATTTTTATCGCCCAAACGATTTCTCAATTAAAACGCATTGTTATTTAGTAGAGAATACATTCTTTTTTCGTAAGCAATTGAAGCTTTATGTCGTCGGTTCAAAGGTAAAACTCATTAAGTGACATTTAAAAATTTTTCCTTTTTTTTGCAATTTCTGTATCAGACTTGTGAATTCTACGTCAGAAAATAATCACCAAGTGTTTTTATTAACCGTCGCGTTGCCATGTGGTCAATTGAGTTTCCACTGCCAATTTAAAGTTGATTTTCTTAAAACCTATGAACCCTAATATTATAAAAAAAATTGTAATCCTCCATTGAAGTGTTCTCAATATTTCGTAATAAAAAAAAAGCAAAAAATTACTTCCTTCATCCCAAAAAAAAATATTTTCTAAGACTGCCCTCACCTTCATTCGTGTTAAGGTAGAATTTGTTTTGCTAATATTTACAACTTTATCAAAAGTGACAAATACTTACTCGCTGTTTTGAACGTATTATAAATTATATCTTTGGCTTTTTCAATAGGTACGTAATAATACCGACTGTTGATGGAAACGCAGAACGCAACTTAATAATATCAGAACTGTGAAAATATTAACACTTTACCAAAAGGGACAAATATTAATACGTACTCGTTGTCTTGAACGTACTATACATTTTGCCTAGGTGCCTTTATCATACGTAAAATCTCGTAATGTCTCGCCTCGCCGGCTGCGGCGCGCAGACAAGTTTATACCTGATGTCTAGTCGATCGTATGCTGTGACGCATTCCATATCAGAAATCGCATGGTTCCAGAAAAAAATTAATAATGATATGTTTTTCAAATAATCCATGTATGTTATAGATATCGATCTATTCCTAATGAAATTCCCTACAAGATGACATAAATTAAATTTTGATTCATCTAGTCATATGCTTGATATTTAGATAAAGTTAGCGGTAAACTGAACTTACCACATGGGAGCAAGCGTTTTGTTTTGAACGCGGTACGTTAAGGGTTAAAGAATAACTGTTATTCTTTAATAAATACACTTGGTGATTATTTTCTGACGTAGAATTCACAAGTCTGATACAGAAATTGCAAACAAAAAAAAAATTAAATGTCACTTAATGAGTTTTACCTTTGAACCGACGATGTACAATACTCATATATTTAACGCATTACTGCGAATGATGTGAGTTAGCAATCGTCTTATTTAATATCTTCCTCTCGATCGATGATTGGTGTCGCCAGCATCCAATCATACCCACCGCAGGCGGTCCGGTCTCCAAGAAACGTCTGCTTCGAAACAGGCTGTTTGATGCTTACATAACAAGTTGACGCCCCAAACCAATAACATTGCTGCATATATTTTAGTTTGAAGAGTAATTGAAACCATAGTTAGTAATCGACAATATGTGCTATTCTGTTAAGCTCTTATTCATGAGTTTCTAACCTATTCTGAATCACCCCTTTTACAAGAAAAAATGACAAAACCCACTCTGCCATAACATAATTTAACCCTAACCGGAGTCTAGCTTTTGTATATTTTGTATATGTTATTCTATCAATACTGTATGTTAATCGCTCCATTCATAATATTCAACTGACAAAGTAATTACGCGCAGATTCCACAGACAACAAGATTCATCATGTCACCTCACATGTGCCATACGACCGCTGAGAAAAAATTCTGTTGTCGCGTCAGAGGTGACTCACGCCTGTAAAGGGTTAATACAAAGTATTAAATTATTCTTTCACATTATCTGTATTTTATCTATCTACAAGAATACATCGAACCATGCTTGATTACGTGTATTGTGTGTTTGCTTACAGACTTGCAAAGTCTTGTCATTGATGATACTTTACCGAATGAGGTATGCGTTTACTTAATGCTAATAAAAATGCTTAATTATGCGATAATGATTAGACGTACATTTTAGATAGATAAATTGTTTATTTTTCAAAAGTCCCTATTTTATTATTCATTTCGTAAATATGTACACCACTGTCGCCCCCCTTGACTATATTAACGCCCCCATTTGCCTATGGACACGCTAGCGCCCCTATTTAAAGCCTCCAACAGCCACTAGGACGGACTGCCGTCCTTATTGGAAACCTGTGCTATATGGTTTTTGTAATGTTTTTTTAAAAACATATAGGTATTAGCCGCTTGGATTATTTAATATTTTATGCAAGCATAATTTTGTATTTTTTGTTTCTTGAACATTTTAACGTAACTCCGTATAATATCATGAAAACTAAATTTTTCCGGTAGTTAAGGTTTATATTATACGGGAGTTACAAGTTTCTTCATGTTATTATAACATTATCAAATGTGGACATTTGGTATTACCATAGCACAGAGAAACATGTCACACCCATCTAATAAAATAAAATTTAAACTTGTGTATTAAAATTATATTCTATTTTGAATCCTTAGATGAAACAGATGTAATTCTAATAACCAAACGAGAAAATATGAAAGTTACGTCAAACTGTTACGACGACCTACGTGGCCGAGTGGTAAGTGCATTGACTGCCACCCCGAAGGTTCCGGGTTCGATTCTCGGCGAGGGCAGTGTGATTGTCACACTGTCTTTGGTCTGGTGTAGAATTCACGTGACAATAAAATGGCAATAGATTAGCTACCTATTACATGTCACGAGAATCACTATGATAGCTATAATACCCTTTATATTAGGTCCTTACATATGAAATTGGCGTTTTGTATGGGAGGAACATAAAGTTGATTTTTTTTAAATATAATATATTTATTTAATAAAAGTATGTACCATTGCTATCTAGGCACTTTTGCCATCTCATAGGTAGTTCATCGATCCCTTTACTAAAAAAACCATTCGGACGGGAATCAATAAAATCTTTGAAGTCGGTTTGGACTGCCCCATCGGAGTTGAATTTTTTCCCTTGCAAGAAGTTATCCAAATTTCGAAAAAAATAGTAATCTGTTGGGGCAAGGTCCGGAGAGTACGGTGGATGTCTTAGACATTCCAATTGAAGCTCTTCTAATTTGGTAGCCGTCTGTTGTGCAGTGTGTGGTCTAGCGTTATCATGAAGCAGCAGTGGCCTAGAGCGATTAACCAGCCTCGGTTGTTTAGCAGCTAGCTTTTCCATCATGGTTTGCAGTTGCTGACAAAAGACATCTGCCGTAATCGTCTGGCCAGATTTAAGAAAGCTGTAGTGAACGACACCAGCACTAGTCCACCAAACGCTCACAAGTAACTTTTTTGGAGTCAATTTTCGCTTGGGGCATGGTTTGGCTGGTTCGGCAGGGTTCAGCCATTGCGATGAGCGCTTCCGATTATCATACAGGATCCACTTTTCATCACAGGTTCATTCGATTCAAAATGCCTTCATTATTGTGCCGATTGAGTAATGCAACGCAGCAGTCAACGCGCGTTTGTTGATTTGCTTCACTCAATTCGTGAGGTACCCACCTTTCAAGCTTTTTCACCTTCCCAATTTGCTTCAAGTGGATTAAAACAGTTTTATCACTAACACCGCAGCCTGCAGCTAACTCGGACGTGGTTTGCGATGGATCCGCTTCCACAATAGCCTTCAATTCTTCATTATCAACTTTGGTCTCCGGCCGTCCACGGGGCTTGTTCTGCAGGTCGAAATTTCCAGAACGAAAACGTTGGAACCAAAAACGCACTGTGTTTTCTTTTGCGGCACCGTCGCCATACACATCATTAATCCTTTGAGCCGTTTCTGCAGCACTGGTGCCACGGTGGAACTCGTACTCGTAAATAACGCGATATTTCAAGTTTTCCATTTTGTAAACTGAGTGACGCAAAGAAAAAAATAATTGAGGAAAAAACAAATGAATTATAATTTTCGAAACACAAATACTTGAGTAAATAGCTGTATAAATTTGAATTTGGAATTCCTAACCAAAGAGAAGATATTTGAGATCAAAGTTGCCAGTACGGCAAAACGCCAATTTCATATGTAAGGACCTAATATATATATTTTTGAGTAAGATTTTTATAAAATTATTGTTTAAATTAAATCAAAATGTGTTTGTAACCCACAAATACATATTAATATACCTATATATTTATAGTTTTTTTTATTATTTGCCCATGTTATTAATTTTTATTACAAACAAATTATCAGTTAGTAAGAGATTTTTCTAGAAATTTGTAATGTGGGTGGTCGGAAGTCGACTCATGGATACCATGATTCAAATCAATCGATATTCCTGGAATTTAACACTTTGTAACTTATACGTTATATCATGAGCCCGTTTTCAGCGTGTGTACAAATGTGTCTTCACTTTATTTATTATGATAAATGCGTGCTTCATCAAACAAGACTTAACTGCGATTTAAAAAGGATTACCACTAAGATAAGGGTCACTCCGAAGTGAAATCTGTTTGTGTATCTGCATACATATTTGCGCACTGAGATAATTCATTATATGACGCGTTGAAACTTACGTGACATTCTGCGCTATTGCATCTTGTGGATTCGCGCCCACTCTGCGTACACGATGCTGCTGTTTCTAGCGCGTAGATCTAGCGGGTACTGCGTCATCGGCGTTGGTTTAATTTTCAAAGAAAATCCTGTCATAGCGATTAGGCATTTGAATGGAGTCTGAATAGATTTCTAGGGCGTGATCAAAGTCCAAACCGGGTATTGACAACCCGCGATCCGCGGGCTAAATTCTACTTTAACTCATGTCAAATCAAATCAGTTTATTAACTCAAAAGACATTACAAACAGCAAAATTTTTAAGGCGTCTATTGAGTACAGACACATACAACATAATACCAGGAACACATTAGTGATGTTTCGACATTAGGAAGACAAGATACTTTCCAAAGTCAAGAGTATTTGTCCCCTGAACGTACTTTCACTAACATGAAAGACGTCGATCTCCGAGGAGACCGCGTTCAGCTGACTAATTGCTCTTCCCACCAGTGTCACCAGAGGCAGATTGGTTCTGGCGGCCGGTAGGTAAAACAATCTGTGCTGTCGGAGATATCTATCGGGGACAAAAAGACCAACATCCTCCAATACGGCCGAGTTCTCGAAGTATCCCCTAATTAATCTAAAGAAATGGTTTATTAGATGTCCATCTCTTCGAAGCTGTAGAGAATTGGTTCCGAGCATTCCCAAAATATGAATTCATATGAAGTTACCTCATATTTCATTTGTTTTTAGATACTCATAATGTACATGCACAAATTATAAAAATATCGTTTTTTAAATTATATATATTCTTCTTCTTCTTAACCCTTAACGTACCGTGTTCAAAACAAAACGCTTGCTCCCATGTGGTAAGTTCAGTTTACCGCTAACTTTATCTAAATATCAAGCATATGACTAGATGAATCAAAATTTAATTTATGTCATCTTGTAGGGAATTTCATTAGAAATAGATCGATATCTATAACATACATGGATTATTTGAAAAACATATCATTATTAATTTTTTTCTGGAACCATGCGATTTCTGATATGTAATGCGTCATAGCATACGAATGACTGGACACGCAGGTAAAGACAAGCGCCGCGCGGCGGCCGGTGCGGCTAGACTTTACGAGATTTTACGTATGATAAAGGCACCTAGGCAAAATGTATAGTACGTTCAAGACAACGAGTACGTATTAATATTTGTCCCTTTTGGTAAAGTGTTAATATTTTCACAGTTCTGATATTATTAAGTTACGTCCTGCGTTTCCGTCTACAGTCGGTATTATTACGTACATATTGAAAAAGCCAAAGATATAATTTATAATACGTTCAACAGCGAGTAAGTATTTGTCACTTTTGATAAAGTTGTAAATATTAGCAAAACAAATTCTACCTTAACACGAATGAAGGTGAGGGCAGTCTTAGAAAATATTTTTTTTTGGGATGAAGGAAGTAATTTTTGCTTTTTTTTTTATTACGAAATATTGAGAACACTTCAATGGAGGATTACAATTTTTTTTATAATATTAGGGTCCATAGGTTTTAAGAAAATCAACTTTAAATTGGCAGTGGAAACTCAATTTACCACATGGCAACGCGACGGTTAATGGCCTTATGGCCTATTTCTCAAGGGGGATTGACGACCTGTAAGGTCGATTACAAGCTGTCGATCCATCATTTTGGTGATATACCCAGGGGTCATCTGCCTTAAGGTTAAGGAAGCAAGAAAAGTATGTCAAGAAGGAATAGTGTGGCGGTCCATTCTTTCTGCCTACCCCTTCAAGGAGACGGTGTAATCACGCCGTCTCCCCGAAGGGGTAGGCAGAAATAATGGACTCCCACACTTTTCTTTTCTGACATATTTCTCTCGCTTCCTCAACATTCATACATCGTGTCATGCACGCCCGTCGATTTCTCTGACTCCTCACATGACCGAAATTCAATATTTGATTAATTTGATCGTGCCACGTTTTCTTCGGTCTTCCTCTATTTCTGGTTCCATTTACATCATTAACATATAATTTTTTTACCATTCTTTCTTCATTCATTCTTTCCAAATGTCCAAACCATCTTAATGATCCTTTCATTATTTTGTTCATGACACCATCATTCGCACCGCATTCACTTATTATATTTTCATTCGACACTCTATTATACACAGAGTATCCACACATTCGTCTAAGAGATCTCATTTTGTAAAAATATGTTGTTTTTTTTTTTATATAAAAGACTAACATCAAGGATTTACATCAATGATATTAGAATTTATTTTACAATCTTCAATGTGAGCAGAAAATAGCTCATTATTATGAAGAAGGAATCTGGTCGTGTCCAGGCTTGAACCCATGTCCCCTGGATCAGGATATGTTCATGTTATATTTGTATAATATTTCGTATCAGTGTCTAAGAGGTTTGCGATCCCCGGCTTCACTCCATCGCTTACCACGACCGTGTTCCTCGATGATGATTATTTCTGAAGCCGTAGGAAGTAACAAAGTGGTTTATTCGGGCGTTCAGTCGTGATCGTTCGATTATTCATCAGAACATTTTCTCCTCTGTTGCCTCGGAAGCGCTTAATTCACCGGTATATCGTATTACCCCAATCAAAGATAATCACCATGGTTTCATGCGGCTTTTATTCTCCAGCCGAATAAACTTATTACAGACAAAAATCAAACCATAAATTATATTGTGAGCCGATTTATTATATTATTAATAATAAAAAATTATACTTTTGCAACATTGAATGAATTAACACGAATGAAAACTTCTATTTTATAAAAATATATATTATACAATATTTTATGTAAATGACATTTGATAATGCCTTGGACAGGCGAAACTTTTCACTGACAAAATATAATAAAACTTCTATAAACAGGCATTTTCATTCCTATTAATTATTGAATATGGAGTTTCGTTTGTTCAAGAAAATGGTAATAAATAAATATTTAATTAACTAACTAAAACTAACTAACCACACTTTTCTTTCCTGACATATTTCTCTTGCTTCCTCAGCATTCAGACATCGTGTCATGCACGCGCGTTGATTTCTCTGACTCCTCACATGGCCGACATTCAATATTTGATTTATTTGATCGTACCACATTTTCCTCGGTCTTCCTCTATTTCTGGTTCCATTTACATCGTTAGCATATATTTATTTTACCATTATTTCTTCATTCATTCTTTCCATATGTTCAAACCATCTTAATGATCCTTTCATTATTTTGTTCATAAAACCATCATTCGCATCGCATCCACTTCTTATATTTTCATTCGACACTCTATCATACACAGAGTATCCGTCTAAGAGATCTCATTTCTACTGCATTTATTCTACTTTCATCCTTCTTTTGCCAGTTCCATGCTTCGCTACCATACATATACTTCCATAATTTAAAATTAATTGTTTACGTTGATTCATTGCGGCGTATATTTTAGTGTACGGATCAATTTGTTTGCGAAGTTATAAGTGTCATTTTTTTTACGAGTTTTGCGTCATTTTCTAGAAACATTCACTTTGTCGCTTTTGGTCACTGTATATATACGACACACCAAAATGTTGCTTTATCTCTTGTTTCCTTTGTGAATAGAGCCTACAAAGTAAATCATTATAAAAATTGTCTTCGTCATATTGTGCTTAGGAATCGTCTCTCAAGGCAAAACGCATTACCAACTAGACAAAATAATGTTCGCCTTTATATGATAATATTCACTAAAACAAGGGGTTTTTGTAACGTTGAAAGGTTGTTATATGCAGACGATGTTGGTTGTTATATTAATCGCTGACAGTAGAGAAAATTTGCAAGTCTTAGTGTCAAGGATGTATGAGGCATGCAAAAAGAGTGACTTGGTGATGAATGTGTCTAAATCTAAAGTGATGGTTTTCGAGAAAGAAGAATGTATGACGATTTGTGATCTAAGTGCGATGGGCGAGAAATTGGAGCAAGTTACCGAATTTACGTATCTGGGAAGCATGTTTACAAGAGACGGAAAAATGGAGAAAGATATCGAAAGAAGGGTCGGTGCTGGGAATAAAATAAATGGCGCACTCAAAGTCATTACTGCAAATAGAAATATATCCACAGAAGCAAATATGGCAGTACACAATGGAGTTCTAGTGCCAACCCTCATGTGTGAAAGTGAAGCTTGGAGCTGGCAAAAGAAGGATGAAAGCAGGATAAACGTCGTAGAAATGAGATCACTAAGAAGAATGTGCGGGAAAACTTTGTATGATAGAATACCGAACGATGAAATAAGAAAGAGATGTAAGGCAGATGACTGCATCATGGATAAAATTAAAAAAGGATCCCTGAGATGGTTTGGACATACGGAACGAATGGATGAGAGTAGAATGGTTAAAAAGTTGTACCCAAGCAGCGTGAGTGGAAAAAGAAGCCGAGGACGACCGAGGAAAACATGGCATGACCAAATTAATCAATTACGAAAAAGGCGGTCACATTCGAAGTCGGAATAATCGACGTGCGAGCATGGTACAATGTATGAATGTAGAGGAACCCCGAGAGGTATGCCAGGACAGAGCATTGTGGCGATCCATCCTCTCTGCCTACCCCTCCGGGGAAATGGCGTGATGGTTAGATAGTTTAGTTAGTTAGTCTTCGTCATATTGTGCTTAGGAATCGTCTCTCAAGGCAAAACGCATTACTTACTAGAAAAAATAATGTTCGCTTTTATATAATAATATTCACTTAAACAAGGATTTGTTTGAACGTTGAACAGTTGTTTATTGTCTCCCTGGCATATTTCACGTAAATATTACGGCAAAGGTTATAACTAACAAATTCGACCTCATATTGCATCTGTAAAAGAGGTTACTCTTCATATTTTAAACCGAACAATGCACGCGGCATCAAACAATGCCCCCGTACTTACCTCTAGGTAAAACCTTTGATTCTCCCCGCGTCGCATGACTGTTGTTATAAACAGTGCTCATTGTGTGAACGCGTCGTGTCTGCAAATGCATTTATCTCCCGACGGCTTCAATTGCATCATAACATTATGTTTGTGCCGCCACATTTGGCTCTGCATAAGCACTTTATCGTTTTAGGCGTCTGCGCAAATCGAGTGCGGTTTGTTAACCGACTAATTCAACGCATTGACTTAAAACAATTATATATACTTAAAATTACAAAATTCACATAATTTACAAAGCTCACAGTCTCTCCACACAGGTCAGACTGAATATACTGAGATGGGCCGGTCACGTACAGAGGATGCCGTCATCGCGAACCCCAAAAAGATTTTTGGAGTGGCACCCAGGTGGTAGAAGACCAATTGGACGACCAAGGCTGCGATAGGAGGATGAAGTTGGGAGAGATGGGGTGAAATTGTTACGAGTGTCAGATTGGAGGGTTGAAACGGAGGACAGAAAAAGTTGGAGGCGAAGAATACTGGAGGCTAAGGGTCGATAAGGGCTGTAGGGCCATCGAAGAAGAAGAATATATACTTAAAAATACTTACAATTTAAATACGCATCCGATTACATAAATAAACCATGTCCATGACATTGTTGTATGAAATATTTTTATTGCACAATATTACTGATTAATATTTATCTTTACATCGAAGCCATTTAAAAAACACATTCATTAGGGATCCATAAACGTAAATGTTTAGTTTATATGCAATTATGGCAATATTTTTTTTATTTAATATTGATGAAAACGTCCAGTTTTTATAAGTAGTTATTATTATATTTAATGGGAGGGGCAAACTTTCCTAGCCAGAGTATTATTTATTGTTTCCTGAATGATGATGTTACTATTATATCAAAAATCAGATGTATAAATGATCCGACAGACTTAAGATCTAAGGTGAAAACCCATCTTTCCCAATTTTAAACTTGCCTATTTTGTTCTATTATACTTTCTAATCGATCGCGAATATTAATCAGATGCAGCGTTCACATTTAGATTTAAAACACGTCTTAGTGAGCCCTTGAGGTGATTACATCACAAAAACGGCGCTTTAAAATTTGGCATATTTTTATTATTTATTTATTATTATAAATAAAAACGTCCGTTTTCTAAGAGTATTTTTTTTTATGGGATAAACGTGTTTCGCCTTTGTTATGATATTATCAAATGTCGTATTATTTGATAATGCCTTAGCTAGGCTAAGATGATAGATTCAGAAAGAATATGGCGAGATGTGGTGTCTTTCAGGGCGGTACAACGCTCTGCATCTATGGAATGGCGAAATCCATGCTGCACATAACTTGAGTGAGTGCCCTTGCTGCCCAGTGAGATGCACGGAGGAGGATCTGGTTCTGGCGTCCAGCAGTGCGGTCCAGCTAGCAGACTTCTGGGTCGATTTTATCTGAAAATCTAAAGATCGTCGTGTCATGCCTTGAAACGACGACGAAGACGAAGAAAGCTGAAACACACCATTTTCATTCATATTCTTCACTTCGTCTTGGCATTTATTCCCATCACCTGAGATCCACCCTCCTTTTACGTAGTTTACAATTTTTTTTTTTTTGCAGAGAATTAAGGATTAATTACAATGCATTATGTGTCACGCATAATTTATTAAGTAGAATCGCCTTATAAAAAATCCCTTTCATGTTTTAAGATAGAAACACCAATAAATTGTAATTATGTTGCATTTCCGAGTATGAATCTGATATCGGCCTGTCGAAACATGTCCCATATAAGATAGTACCAGTATAAAATATCACCGCATTATCGATACATCTTTTCTATACCGCGAATTCGATACGTAATTGCCTAGGAATGAAGTGTTTAAGATTCTCGAAGCCATAGTGCCGACCGCAAAACTTGTAACCGCGCAATTCTATCCACTGTTTATACTCAGACGGGGCATCCGCGCTAAGTGTGTCCTTCCTGTGTGCCCTTCTACGATACAGTGTTGGATGTGTGGAAGAAAATACCGTTGATTTCGTATTGCTTTCTGCGGCGCAGTAGAAAACAGCTGTGCGATCCTCGAGGCATTAAACCTTAACTTAACGACGTGCAATCCCGTCACATCCTCCATATCCGCTCCTAGTTTTTGCCCACACTTGTGCACTTCAAATATGATTATATGTTTACGGTTGTTTTTATGCTACTTCCTTTAGGACTTGTAAAATTTTGCCGTTAAACATATTAAAGACCGGGATGCTTCTTAAGTTAGAACATAACTCAACATCGAAAATTAAAACATGTTTTTCTTTCAATTTAATCAGATGCATTGATAATCTAACTAATTTTTAATCTAACTGAAAAATCCACCTTTTCAAAATATCACATAAAATATAAACAACTATTATTGCTAGTTTCAGATAATAATAATAATAATAATAATATGCTAACTTTTAAAGCGCCGTTTTTGTGATGTAATCATCTCAAGGGCGCATTAAGACGTGTTTTAAATTTAAATGTGAACGCTGCATCTGATTGATATTCGCGATCGATTAGAAAGTATAATAGAACAAAATATGCAAGTTTTAAATTGGGTATGAAATATGAAAAATATGGGTTTTCAGCTTAGTTCTGGAATGAGAATGGATTTTTTTATGAATTAAACCACCGTTTTTTTCCCTCTCTTAAGTGGAATACAATAATAATAATAATAATATGCTAACTTTTAAAGCGCCGTTTTTGTGATGTAATCACCTCAAGGGCGCATTAAGACGTGTTTTAAATCTGAAAATCTAAATGTGACCGCTTAAAAAGCGATCGGTTTAAAAGTATAGTATAAATGTTTAACTTGGGTATGAAATATGAAAAAGATGGGTTTTCAATTTAGATCTGAAATCTGTCAGATCATTTATGCATCTAAGGTGTGAAGGGAGATTGTTCCAAGCTGATGGACCGGCTACCGGAAACGCTCGATCCCCGAAACTTGTACTGGGGCAACGCTTCGGCTCAACTAATCTTCCTATTGCTGAGGAGTTCGCCGAGCGAAGTGTGGATTTCCTTGAATTTGTGAACAATGTTTTAATTTATTAAAAAATATGTAATATCAGCGTGTTACGGCTTTATATTTATATAAAAAAAACTTTTTATCATTTTGTTCAAAAAAATCGTCACATCTCCTCCAGAATGTGGCAGCCGGCGTTGTATCAGATATTTTAAACGTGGAACATTTTTTTTTCATATTTATTTTTACTATATTCGTAAATTTACTCATTCATGTAAGTTTTTTTTTCACATCTGGCGATTCATGACTCTGTCTTCGTATAATAAAACCTCCCGCTTAGTTGAGATAACATCTGCACGACCTCCACCGCTCTATACCTTACTTCAACATGTTTTTATAACTCGTACCTTTCATATTTCAAAATCTTTTTTGTCCCCAACCTTCACGACGGGTTATGTTAAACCCTGGGTTAAATTATTACACGATTGTACTTCATTTTATACAACAAATCTTAACAATATATCTATTTTTATTTTATGTTATTTCTGGTGTATTTCTCTTACTTAACCTTGATTTTTATGAATAGATATGTGTACATTAATATTAATGAATAAATAATATAGGAAACATGCAGTTCAAACTTTCATAGTAACAATTCGCTTATCAAAATTTAACTTATGTTAGATTTATTTTTTTCAATCTACGAGTACATTGAATGTGAATTAACTGTGCTTTTTATATGTATAAGTAGTTCAAACAAAATGTATGTATGCATATAAAACATGTGTGTAGCTTTGATATGTGAATAATAAGAAAATTATAATTTAAATGTTTTTAGATGAACCATTGTTTTAGCGGAAACACTTTTATATTTCAACATTATAAACTGTTATAAATATCAAAAACAAAAAAACTTTGTTATAAATATCACAATTGATTATATTTTGTCGCGATATCTGTTTCGCTAAGATCAGATGTACAAGTCTTTCTGATGTATTATTTAGTTGATTGTAAGACCTGACAATGCTAACATCGGTTAGCGAAACAGCTATTGCGACAAAATATTTTTTATTTATTTAACCCTTAACATACCGTGTTCAAAACAAAACGCTCGCTCCCATGTGGTAAGTTCAGTTTACCGCTAACTTTATCTAAATATCAAGCATATGACTAGATGAATCAAAATTTAATTTATGTCATCTTGTAGGGAATTTCATTACGAATAGATCGATATCTATAACATACATGGATTATTTGAAAAACATATCATTATTAATTTTTTTCTGGAACCATGCGATTTCTGAAGTCTTTCTGATGTATTATTTAGTTGATTGTAAGACCTGACAATGCTAACATCGGTTAGCGAAACAGCTATTGCGACAAAATATTTTTTATTTATTTAAACAGTTAAATGTTTTTGTTCATAAATGGCTATAATGTAATTAATGCACAATTTTTTCAATTTATTACTTAATTTAAAAGATATTATACGCGAATGTACGCTATCTCTTTATATTTTGCTTATTCTTACAAGCGTACGAACGCGATGAACTATTTATCGCACAGAAAGAGTTTTAATTCGAGCGCTAATTAGTCAGCTTTAAGCCAACGACAAGCGCTGTTACATACCATATCGTTTAGCATTCTGAGAGTTCATATAATTTTACGTTAATTTCTTTTGAAATTTATATTCCAAATTTAAGCTGGAAAGATTATTTGTGATACTTATTGTGCCCATCTTACAATTCTAAAACATAAACGATAAATATGTGTTTCTTTTTTAAATATGTATTTAAATTACTCTGTATGAGTGGCAACTTTTTTTTTTATTTAAAAAAAATGATATGTGATTATGAATGTTTCGATAAAAAGCCAGTATACAATGTCGTACGTGATCCATTGTTATCACAATACAATCGCAACGGTATTACATACACTGCTTTACACGTAATGACGTTTCGAGTTTACACATACATCGGAAGAGTTGGGGATGTCTGTACTTTACACTCGATAGACCTGCTCCCAAGTGCATTGACCGCCGTACAGCTGAGCCCTGAAGGAGGAATACTAAATGGTTTAGTATAAACTTTTATTTTAAATATCTGGAACAATATTGTTAGTCTTTGACTATAATTGAAGGCTGATAGATGTGCTAAATAGATTAAACATTAACGAAGAAAAAGGGATAAAACTGTATGTTGTAACATGTGTCATGTAGCACGGATGGTATATTTTAGGTGATGTTTGAATTACACTATGTTATTCAATTAATTGCATTTGGCACCGTTCTTGGCCTTTACGTTTAACACCAATTGCGATCAAAAACTCATTTTTGACTTTTTTTATACTGGACACATTTGTCATGATCACCCCCTCAATTGTTTTATACAGTATAAATATATTCTTCAAGCGCCCTGTCGGGTCCCCCCAACGTTGGCGATCACCTCGGCGAACCTGTCAACAGCTCCTCCATACTTCGGATGCCGGTCCACTCCCTCACGTTTCGCAGCCAGGACATTTGTCTCCTTCCGGGCCCTCGGCGTCCCTCAATTCTCCCCTCCAATATCAGTTGGAGAAGGTGGTACTTTTCCCCACGCAGTATATGACCCAGATGTGAGATCTTTCGAACCTTGATAGTTGATAACAATTCCCTATCAACTCTAGCTCGCCTCAGGACTTCGGTATTGGTAACCATGTCTGTCCAGGCAACTCTGAGCATTCGGATATATACATATAATACTTTTAATGAATGATTTTCGCAAAAATATTCTTTTCTGGCACAAAAAAACCATCTAATTTTGTGTAGGTTTATGACCGAATGAGAGACATTTTTTTCTATTTTGACAATATTCTCTAGCCTCACCCACGTTCGCACAACCCCTAATGCATTCACGTCTATTTTAACGATTTGGTCTCTCCGTGTTTTCGTTGATCTTCACGTTTCTTGAACAGTCATACTCCATATTAAATAATTATTACAAATAAAAACGTCGGTTTATTATCTTTTATGGATATGCCATATTTCGCCTTACTAAGGCATATTATCAAATAATATTGGTAGAACATTTGATAATTTCTTAACAATACGAAATATGTCATTCTCAGAAATATAATAAAACTTCTTGAAAATTTGTCATTTTCATAATTATTTCATGGCATATCAGAAAGTCTTTCATTATTTAAAGTTTAATAAAAAATAATTACACACGTTATCTTAAACAAAAATATGAAGCGTATCCATTTTCCACAATTTATTTCGATATTTCATGTAAAATGTTACTTATTGTATTCTCTTACTTATTTATTAACCTTTTATAAAACGATACTTTGACTTTAATGGCTTCTTAGCAGTCCTCCCATATTACATTACAAAGGGCCCTTTATACATTTGTATCAGATTGTATTCGTTTTATATTTAGTATGTTAAATACTCTAAATTGTTGAAATGCCTCAGAGTTTTTTTGTAAAACATTATATCGGTCAAGATAACCCAAGCGCATAGACGTTCAACATCATTTAGAACACCATATTTTTGGTGAACACAACATTACAATAAAGTTTATAAAGGAAATTTATCAATATATTTGTTTTGTTGTAGACATCTTTTGAAATCGTAAACAACATGCTAATTGGTTTTATAATTGTTTAACGATTTTGAGATTCTCTACTTCTTGTCCTGGCACACCCTCATGGTGCACAATTTTAAATATATTTTTCAACTAACTTACTAACTAACATCCTAACCCCACAATAAAAAACCTCTCAAATTACGACCCAAACACCTCCAGCCGCCACAAGACCTTCCACAAGACCTCCAGCCTCCTTCAGAGGAACACTCCGGGCCACACAAATCATGCCCCCGCATAAACTAACAACCCACCAAATCACCTTCCAACAATGTTCCCATCAGACGTAAGAGGAATAGCCACATGAGCTAAACCTCTGTAAGCCAGAAGATCCAAGTCCAAGTCATCACGTTGTTTCTCCGGAGGGGTAGGCAGAGAGGACGGACTGCCATACTGCTCTGTCCTGACGCACCTCTCTAGATTCCTCTACATTCATACATCTTAATATCCACGCTCATCAATTTTTCCGACTTCAAATCTGGCCGCCTTTTAGTATTCGATTAATTTTGCCATGACATGTATTCCTTGGCTTTCCACAGCTTCTCTTCACTGTTTGTTTGTAATTTTCTCTCGTCCATTCGTTCCATATGTCCAAACCATCTCTCGGACCCTTTTTAAGTTTATCTATGTTGCAATCATCTGCTTTACATTTTTTCTTTTAATATTTTTTTATTTACAATAAACAAGTTTTACCCTTTTCGTTGTATTGTGTTTAAACTACTTAGCATCTTTGTAATAACTAAAATTCAATACATCAGCTTCAAGCACCTGCATGCGGTACGAATCCGCATATCACAGCGTGCGGATTCATACATGGTGCGCGAGTGCATCGCGGCTCGCGATCGGGAAGCGGAGTTGCAGTAATTAATCACATTCAGTGACCCGCCGCACTGCCAACCGGTTACTTCACTTCTATTTTCATTGCTCTTTTCTCGTATCGGCGGCGACTGATGCACTTCCACAAATGAATAGACCTGTCATTCTGAATAGCACACCTTAGTAAAAATCGAATCAAACATTTTTCAGTGAATTTATTTCGTTTCTCGTTTTAAACAACACGAAAAAATAATACGCCATTGCGGAATTTTCTTTATGTTTTTGTTTTTATGTTAATAATTTTGGTTTTCGTTTCAAAGATTTCAATTCTTAACTCGTAACAGTGCGTGAATATAAAAATGATCCCTTAAATTACAATTTTTTACATTTTATATTTTTTTTACGTAATACGACACCTACTCTTTGACTATTTTGTTTAAACACCATTATTTTTTTGTATAATTTCTTCTATCGAATCATCGACGACCTTCGTGGCCGAGTGGTAAGTGCATTGACTACCACCCCGAAGGTTCCGGGTTCGATTCCCGGCGAGGGCAGTGTGATTGTCACACTGTCTTTGGTCTGGTGTAGAATTCACGTGACAATAACATGGTGATAGATTAGCTACCTATCTCATGTCACGAGAATCACTATGATAGCTATAATATCATTTACATCGATTTGGCTCATGCTGTCATGATGTAAAGAGCGATTCAACAAAATAATAATAATAATAATATCGCACCTTCGGTAAGACAAGGGCACAATTGCACGTTTTGTAATTTTTCATTTAGGACTATTAATAAGTAAATATTATTAATGGTGTTATTCTGGCTAAATTGATCATACACTATCGCCCTCTGGCTAAATGAGACTGAACTTAATGAGCGACTTTGTTCCTCCAGATAAAGGGATGTCTTTAAAATACATTGGCATACTTAACTCATTTTGAGAATTTTTAACAATTATGCCCTTGTCTTACCGAAGGTGCGATATATAAAATAAGGCCAATTACATTTGGTATTATGTAATAGGCCAAATTTTATTGTTTCTGTGCGTTATTATATATGTATTACAATCGCTGTTTGTTACCCTAAATCGTAGGTTTCCAATCTTTTCTGGCCCACCGCCCCCTTTACAAGAAAAATAAACGTTCAACGCCCCCCTCCCATTAAAGTTATTCCAAAAAAGGGAAAATGATTACAATACATACAATAACAAAATAAACCAATATTTATGTTTAATTTGCTTTATTAGTACCTACGTGATTAGCGTGTTTTTTTTTCTTTTTAGACTATATATTTTTATCTGCCCATGCTCTTTATTTTTTCTGGGTTTTCTACTGCCCCCCTGAAAGTCTCAAACGCCCACAAGGGGGCGTTATCGCCCACTTTGAGAACCTAGGCCCTAAATGAATATATCTTCTTATTTGTATAAACATATTTTACTACTATGCGCTCAAAACATAGTTGTGAACGAATTTGGTTTTCTCAAATGTAATTTTAGGTTAACTGTCTTAAAACGTATGTTAGCCAGCCTCATACGACACGTATTAAAATATGACAATGCAATCGTCTCTAAAAACACATTTATTATGTCGTTAAAATTGATTAATGCGTCATTTCATTGCCAGTGGAACTACATCGAATCCGAAAACGTTAGCCGTCCATGCTACCGGTAACCACTGTTATGGGTCAAAAACACCTTGTTTAAGAGTACTTGGTTATATAACGACACTTCAATTGTATGTAATCATGTCACGGCGGATAATTCCCACAGATGGCGATACAAAAACAGTAAATCCGATGACAATAAAATGCCAGAGTTTTGTGTAGACGATTAATACAATTTTATGGTGCTTACGTAATTCAAAAATTTCCCAGGAACGAATCGCGTGCCTCCGCGAATTGCGAAATTTTTACAGTTTGGGAGGAAGTGAGAATGATAAAAATCTTACGAGTCTATGAATATTCTCATATGTACTTCCTTATTTTAATGCATTTTAGTAGTATCTTGAATTGCATTTGCGAAAGTTACTAACTAAATCATATTGTATATTTTTATTTCATTTATTTCCGCATTACTGTATTTCCATATAACATTATTTAATTTATATTTTCATGCAAAAGCATTATTCTAAAAAAAACAGGTTCACTAACAACAACAAATCATTACGACGTTTCCCCGTAGGGGTAGGCAGAGAGAATGGACCGCCACAATACTCTATCCTGACACACCTCTCTAGATTCCTCCACATTCATACAGCGAGTCATACACGCACGTCGATTCTTCCGACTTCTAACATTACCAACCTTTAATATTTGATTAATTTGGTCATGCCATGTTTTCCTCGGTCTGTTTACATCATTAACGTATACTTTCTTAACCATTCTTTCTCCATCCATGCGCTCTATATGTCCGAACCAACGCAGCGATCTTTCATAATTGTGTTCATAATACCTTCTTCCGCTCTACATTCCTTTCTTAGTTCAACATTTGAGATTCTGTCGTATATCGTTCTACCACACATATGTCAATTGTACACATATTATTTATATGGTGACACCAGTGGGAAGAGCAATTAGTCTGCTGAACGCGGTCTCCTCGGAGATCGACGTCTTTCATATTAGTAAAGGTACGTTCAGGAAACAAATGCTCTTGACTTTAGAAAGAATCTTGTCTACCTAATGTCAAACCATCTCTAATGCGTTCCTGGTACTATGTTGTACTCATGTTTTTATAATATTTTATCTGTACTCAATAGATGCCTTAAACTTTTTCCTGTTTGTAATGTCTTTTGAGTTAATAAACTGATTTGATATGTTATATAAAGAGCTGTTTTAATTAATAAATCATACCAGAATATATTGTTTAGGGAACCTTACTTAAAAATAAACTTTAAATTTTGTTTACAATTAGCAATATCAACCCTCACATTTTCATGATGGTTTTGATTGTGAAGTGAAAGTAAGAAAATAACTAAGGTTACTCGAAAATACTAAAATATTTTTCCCAATTGTGAATATTTCGACTATCGACATAATTGTCGAAAACCAATTTTACTTCAGTGCGTACTCATCAATAATATAATTTTATTTTATTTTGCAGTGCGGCCGATAGTGCCGAATCCCCTATACTGGAAGAGTCGGCTGAGGGAGGTACAGACCAGAAGCCAAAACCGCTTGTTAAGTATGGCGAGCTAGTCATATTAGGGTAAGTACTCATTATTTGTTGTGTGACTGGTTTCATCCGCGTCGCCGCCTTTTTTCTGTGCGATGCTAAATTCATATTTTACCTGCAGGGCTGGATTCGTTTTAAATTGCCATAAGGCAAAAGCTACATGGTTTATTATTGTGTTTAGTAAGCTATTTAAATGTATACTCGTCATGCTCGCGCAACAGTCGTGACAGGAATGAACTTGCGCGACTGCTTGGAAAGAGATTATCAGCTATAATCAGCTTTGTGCAGCGTCGTTTACGTCACACAATGCGCTAACGGTCTGTTATCCAAAATGTGATGTTCAAGAAAGTGAGACAACGACATACGAAGCCGATTTTGGACAACAGTCTCTTTCTTAAGCTCGATGTGTATTCCATACCGCCGGGTACTGTAAATAGTTGTAGCACAAAATAATAATATTATGATAATTTTGATGAAATGTCGTTTTTTTATAAATTGATCATCTCGAGGACGTAATGTACGGGATGACACAAAATAATATATATCGTTTTTTTTTTTAGTAAAATTATTGTAGTCCCTAGAGCAAAATTCTCTATAAGTACACTACACTTAAAAAAATATATTATTTACTTTGAAATTTATAACAAAAACAATAAATTTTATTTTGCGCCAATCTGTTCAAAAACCTCGTGTCATGAAATGTTTCGTTTAAAAAATGTTAACTATGAAGAAAATGTTTTTATTATTATATATAAATGTAAAAATATTCCATGATGTGAGGAGCCATGATATTCTAGAGTATTTTTAAAGTTAATTTTCTTTTACATTTTTTAACAACAAAAAAAAACGGTTTCGCTTGAATTGCTTACACGTTTATGTACGTTTACATATGTAAATAAGATTAAATCAATTCAGTTTATTTTCTCAAAATATATTACAAACAAAATCTATTGAGAACAGGTAAAGTTAATATGTTATACCAGGAACGCATGAGAGATGGTTTGACATTAAGAAGCCAAGTCTAAAGTCAGGAGTGTTTGTGTCGCCTATATATATATATATATAGAATCAGTCTATAAACGTAACTTGCTGTTAAAATAAAAAATAATCCGCTAGGATTATTTTATTTAAATATTATTACGTGAGATATTTTCTATTATATCGTGCAGCTTTTTTAATTGCTACACGAATAATAGTAATGTAACACCTTGTTCATGTACATAAATTAAATTGCTTTATTACTAACCGAAGTGGGTTTAATCTCGAATAAGCGTGTCAAAACTATTTTTCAATTGAATATATAATAATGGTTTTTCACTAACAATGTTTGCTATTTTGTATGTCAAGGTTCACACCTAATTGTAATACAATTTGAATATCGCAGGTGTACCTAATACATATTTATTTTATTTTTGATATTATATTCGTTAAACGTATTTTATAATATATATAAATTTATTTTACTTCCTGGACATGATTTAATATTTATTGTTGACTACGGTGTGGATGAACTAACAAACAGGGCCGTCTTTGTGGCTGGCTGCTTGAAAAATGCTGTTTATAAAAACAAATATATGCTAAAGGAGAGCAAAATACGAATCTACAAGACATTCGTACGTCTTATAATGACATATGGTATAGAAGCAAGAACTGACACCAACTAACTAACCAACCATCACGCCGTCTCCCCGAAGGGGTAGGCAGAAAGAATGGAACGCCACACTGTTCTGTCCTGGCATACTTCTTTCGCTTTCTCTACATTCATACATCTTGTCATAAAACGCACGTCGATTTCTCCGACTCCTCGCGTGACCGACATTCAATATTTAATTGATTTGATCGTGCCACGTTTTCCTCGGCCTAACTCTATTTCTAGCTCTGTTCACGCCGTTTACATATACCTTCTTTACCATTCTGTCTTCACTCATTCTTTCCATGTGTCCAAACCATCTTAATGACCATTTCCTTATTTTGTTCATAACACTTTCATTCGCACCACATTCACTTCTTATACTTGCATTTTTCACTCTCTCATATACAGATTTGCCACACATTCGTCTTAGAGATCTGTTTTCTACTGCATTTATTCTACTTTCATCCTTCTTTTGCCAGCACCATGCTTCACATCCATACATAGTCGGCACAAGAACACCATTATGCACTGCCATCTGACAAATGAAACGATCATGGCAAACTGACACCATCAGAACAAAAAGTCACCTCAGAACCGCAGAAATTAAGACTCCAATCCGTTGCGGGAAACAACACTCCGAGACAGAGTAAGAAATTCTGAATAAGAAAGATCTGCAACGTGGAAGATGTCGTGCGATGGGGAAGACTGAGAAGACGGTACTGGAGAGATCATGTGGAAAGAGCATGTTCTGAAATAGTAGCCGCAAATAAAATACCAACAGGAAATCAACCCCCAGGAAGACCAACTGAAAGATGGCGAGATTGTTGGACATCTACATCCCAGGAACAGGCTCTGAGAAATAACAGGACGCAGTCCTAAATAAAGCAGAAGAAGAAGACTACGGCCACTACGATTATTTATACAAACGGATGAGAGAATAATAGTTAAAAAAATATAAATTTTAAATTTTAGGTATTTTATAAAAAGATATTTATAAACGACGCGAATGGAGCTAGAAATATAGGAAGGCCGAGGAAAACGTGGCACGATCAAATCAATCAAATATTAAATGTTCGTCACGTGGGGAGTCTGAAATATTGACGTTCGTACGTGATATGATGTTTGAATGTAGAGGAAGCGAGAGCGAGAGACGGCGTGATGGATAACTAGTTGTTTTTTAAAGTTATTCTAATGAACAATTTGCTTACAGTTATTGCAACTGCCACGTTTTTGTATTAAATATCCAAGTGAATATTTTTCATTAACAAAGTGCAAAGCAAAGAGTAACGCTTGTGTCGTCTTTGCAGTAGATTTATCCTTCTTTCGCTTAATGCCAATGACTATACATTCCCATAATCACCCGGTAAATGTGTGTATGTACATATACGTTTGTTTCTGCGGTCAATGATCTTTATTAAAATTGTCATTTATTCTGTTATTACGAATCTATGTGAATAATTAAATGATTTCCCCATTCATTTCATTACGTTAATATGATGGCGTAAATGGATATAACACAATGAAATTCAATTATTTTAATCGTGCATTTCTATCTAAAATCTTACTATTACTTTTCCTGCAATGGGTATAATATTTTAATTTATTGTAAACTTAACCGTAAATAAGTATTTTTGATTAGCAGTGTTTCCCGAACGGAAACTAGAACAACTTCGTTTTCAAATCAAATCAGTTTATTATCTCAACTATTGAATACAGGTAAAATATAATATATACAATATAATACCAGGAACGCATGAGAGGTGGTTCGACTTTAGGCAATATACTCTCTACAATATGAAAGACGTCGATCAGCAGACTTATTGCTCTTCCCACCGGTGACACCAGAGGCAGGTTGGCTCTGGCGGCCGGTAGGTAAAACAATATACGAGTATGCTATCGATGACGGAGATATCTATCAGGGACAAAAATACCAACATCCTTTAAGCACACATATGGAAATTAATACACATAAAAATGCTATATAAACTAACTAACTAACCGTCTCTCCGAAAGGGTAGGCAGAATGTTCTACACTGACATACTTCTCTCGATCCTTCAAAATTCATTCATCGAGTCATGCAGTTTCGGTTCAGCCCAAAACAAAACATTAATATTTGCGTTAATTGCTTATAAATAAACTTTTTTTTTCCGGATAAATAATTTCGGATACATAGATTTTTTTTTTTTTTTAATTAACAAGCTCATTTCGCCGTTATTCATTTGAAACAAACATTTTAAACCATTCCTGAAACATAGTATACACATTTTTTTCTTGACTTCATATTTCTACGTATTTCTATTCACCTTTTTTTTCTGTGTTTGAAATCGTGTATCCCTTTTCCGCGTGAATAATGACTCTAGAGGAATTCGAAGAACTCTATCCGAGTGACCGATACATTATCTCCATTGCTTACTCAGCGGTGGAAGAGAAATTTGGGTGCGCCGGCGATTCTTCCCCTCCTTAGGCCAATCCCAACGGTTCCACTCCAAGAGTTGTATCGATCGGAGGAAGAAATGACCGCCGGATGTACCTACACCTTCCTGAGATAACAACCCGATTGTATTTGGCCCAGTTTCTTGGTGTCTTGTGAAATTCTAGAAAGAAAGAAAAAAAAGTATATTGTTTACATGTTCTTCACCACTTTTAACTGTTTGTCTTTCTGATTAATGTGTTTGCGGATGATTATCGCGGTATCTCGGAAATTCCACGTGCAAAGTTAACTGTTAAAACAACAGAACTCGCATTGCGATGAATAATACATTTCGAAGGGTAATTTATCCGCGTTTAAGGGTAATTTACACACTTTGATACACACGGTTTTTCGCAATGATACGTTAGTTGTAGTACTATTGAAAATACATATAAAATATATATACGACCTTCGTGGCCGAGTGGTAAGTGCATTTTACTGCCATCCCTTAGGTTCCGGGTTCGATTTCCGGCGATGGCAGTGTGATTGTCACACTGTCTTTGGGCTGGTGTAGAATTCACGTGACAATAAAATGGCGATAGATTAGCTACCTATCTCATGTCACGAGAATCACTGTGATAGCTATAATACCCTTTACACCGATTTGGCTCATGCTGTCATGATGTAAAGAGCGATTCAACAAAATAATAATAATATGTAAATTCTACTTTTAATTTATTATTTTTTGAACATTGATGCGAAACTCCATTCATTAGTTTATACGAATTAAAACGTCTGTTTTCTAGAAGTTTTATTATATTTTATGAGAGTGACATGTTTCACCTTCCTAAGTCATTATTCAATGTTTCTATATTTGACAATGCTTTAGCAAGGCGAGACATGTCATTCCAAATAAATTTGATAATAATCAAATGATTTTTCTGAAATCTCTTCATGGATGTTTTTTTAACTACTTCCGCTTTTGTATTTATTTCGGCAGCTGTCGAAATAAAGACAAAAGTGTGAGTAGTTAGAAAACATCGTTTTATTTCATTATTATTTTAAATTTGATAATGCCTTAGCTAAGCGAAACACATCATTTCCATAAGTTATTATAAAACTTCTAGAAGACGTTTAAATTCGTACTAATTAACTTATTTTAACCATTAATATTGAAGTGTGTTACACCTTCTATAATAAGTATATGTTAAACGATATAAAAAGAACGGAGAACGATATAGTTACGCCTTCATCACCGGGAGAACGATATATAAATAACGGAAAACGATATACTTTTTATCGTTCCTCCGATGATGAAGCCTTCGAAACGTGTCGAGAAAAATAAACTCAAAAGTGGACAAAACCGTATTTTAGATTAGCGTATAATCGCGAGAAATTTGTATAAATAGTAGTATGTTAAGCAATCTTCGTGTATATTTGCAATCGGGGTCTTAAAAGGGGTGAGAGACCCACCCTGCCAGCTCGCAGCTCGCACCAGGAGTGGATAATGATTGAATAGCGCAGAAGCGAAGATAGCAGCTGTCGTCCCCGCGATTAATGAAAAGCGTATCTCTCAGCGGCCAGAAATGTTTTTGTTCCCTCTGCCTGGCGCCAAGAGCATCAGAACTCCCGTCTGCAGACACTCGTACAAAAGGTTCTGAAGTATCGTAAAATATCAGAATTATTCGAGGAATTTTAAGTTCCTGTTTCCACTTAACGATCGATAGACTCAGATGCACACGTTTATTTAGAGATCGTAAAACACACGTAAAATTTATGTTTACGCTCCGGCGTTTGTGAAATGACCCTCTAACTCGTGGAATTCAAAATGGAACACAATCGCATTATGGAATTCATAAGAAAATGTCTAGAGTTGAATTTTTTTAATCTCTCGAGTTGTTACGTAATAAAAAAAACTTTTTTAGGCATACTATTAACTTATTTCGTCATAATATTATCTAGCATTCAACCCATCAGCGCCGAAGGCATTTAAAAGAAAAACAATTTGACATTTCGTATATTAATTTATTTATCAGAAGCATTACTGAATACTTAAGGTTCCAATAAATAATCTTACAACACAGATTGTATGTTTTATTCAAATGATTTTTTTTCTGTGATCAGAACTTGTTTAAAAAATGTAAAATCTTTATTTATTTTTGCAAATCAATTTCATCGCTTCTTACTTCAATCATTACTCCCCAACGTTTTTACCAGAGAAGTGTTTTTCCGGGATGATCTTGAATAATTTCTTCAATTCGGCTTTCAAGTCGTTCGAATCGAGTTGAAACGTTGTCCCCGAGCGGTCTTCCGAGTTTGTTGAACAGCTAGAAGTTGCACGGTGCTAAATCAGGTGAATACAGTGTAGAAGAATATAGTTAGAGTTTTTGGGGAAATGTTCAAGATGAACCAATGCAGTGTGGGATGGTGCATTATCGTGGTACAAATATTTACTAAGAATTGTTTGATTCCTATAGCATCTTGAGGCGAATAGGTTTACGCAAAACACTCAAATGATATTTCTTGTTTACTGTTTGTGTGAAAAAATATGTTCATGATTGAATGGAATGTGCGAAGTTTAAATGAAAAAATCCTTATTTTTTATCGGCTTCGTGACCGAATAAGAAATATAGAAATTCGAAGAAGAGGTTGAAGACATTGTCAGATGGGGGCGCCAAAGGAGAAGAAACTGAAACGCGCATGTCTCCAGTATGCAAGAAAATAGGATCCCAAAGATAGCTCGCCACAGTCTGGCTGGGTTCCCGAACACGTGGCCGACCCCCGAAAACATGGCGAGATAGTTGGCGGTCCACTTAATAATAAGTAATAATAATAATATGCTCACTTTTAAAGCGCCGTTTTTGTGATGTACGAGGTCTGTTCAAAAAGTATCGCGAATTTTATATTTTTTCAAAAAGTATTTATTTATTCATGAATATCTATTTTGTCCCCTTCAAAGTAATTCCCCTCGGATATAATACATTTATGCCAACGTTTTTTCCAATCCTCGAAGCACTTAAAAAATCATTTTTTGTGATCTTGTTCAGCTCCTCCTTCGATGCCGTCTTTATCTCCTCAATCGTGGCGTAGCGTCGTCCTTTCATGGGCCTCTTCAGTTTTGGAAACAGGAAAAAGTCACAGGGGGCCAGGTCTGGGGAATACGGTGGCTGCGGCACCATTACTGTGTTGTTTTTGGCCAAATATTCGCGCACAAGCAACGATGTGTGAGCAGGGGCGTTATCATGGTGCAAAAGCCAGTTTTTGTTCTTCCACAAATCCGGGCGTTTCTGGCGGATTGCTTCGCGCAAATTGCGCATAACTTGCAGGTAATATTCCTTATTGACCGTACTACCCTGTGGCAAGAACTCATGATGCACCACGCCCCTGCAATCGAAGAAAACTGTGAGCAAAACCTTCACGTTCGAGCGAACTTGGCGCGCTTTTTTTGGTCTTGGCTCATGCGGCAGCTTCCATTGGGATGATTGAGCTTTGGTTTCCACGTCATAACCATAAACCCATGATTCGTCACCAGTTATGACCCTCTGGAGCACATTTGGGTCGTCACGGACCGAGTCCAACATCTTCTGAGCAATGTTAACGCGATGCTGTTTTTGGTCGAAATTGAGCAATTTTGGCACGAATTTCGCGGCGACCAGACTCATGCCCAAATCATTGGTTAAAATCGAATGGCACGAGCCAATCGATATGTTTAGGTCCTCAGCAACTTCTCTAACGGTGATTCGACGATTGGCTAATGCTATTTTCTTCACTTTATCAATGTTTTCGTCTGTTGTTGACGTGCTCGGGCGTCCGGCACGCTCTTCGTCGTTCATATCTTCTCGGCCCTCTGAGAACATTCTGTACCACCGATAAACGTTGCTTTGGTCCAAGGTAGCTTCACCATATGCCACAGTCAACATTCGAAATGCGTCCGCGCACTTTATTTTGTTTTTCACACAAAATTTGATACAGATTCTTTGATCCATTTTTTGGAATAGGCAAAATCGAAGACGAGCCAAAACACATCCAAGCAAAACAGCTGTCAAAAATTAACTAAACATTCAAAATGGCCGACCTTGTCAGCATAAGTAAGGGACATGAGTACCAACATAACGCTACAAAAAAATCAAAAATCAAATATACGTAGCCAGCGGAAATTCAAAATTCGCGATACTTTTTGAACAGACCTCTTAATCACCTCAAGGGCGCATTAAATCTAAATGGGAACGCTGCATCTGATTGATATTCGCGATCGATTAGGAAGTACCTATAATAGAACAAAATATGCAGGTTTTAAATTGGGTATGAAATATGAAAAATATGGGTTTTCAGCTTAGATCTGAAATCTGTCGGATCATTTGTGCATCTGAGGTGTGAAGGAAGATTGTTCCAAGCTGATGGGCCGGCTACCGCAAACGCTCGATCCCCGAAATTTGTACTAGGGCAACGCTTTGGCTCAACTAATCTTCGTATTGCCGAGGAGTTCGCCGAGCGAAGTGTGGATTTCCTTGTATTTAGGCTGTTCGTTATACAGAGTTCGGATATATAATTTGGAGCCATTCCATGTAGCGCTTTGAAGACTGTCCAGCAGAGTTTATACTGGATTCTTTCTGGACTCTTAAGCCAGTGGAGTTCTTTGAGATGTTATGTGTTCCCAGAAGGACGGAGATACAACAAATAACAGGTCATTATAGCTATAAGAAGAAGAAGAAAAAGTAGTTAAATGTATACCACTCAATGTTTCAATAATATTTAAATTTGTATTTTACAATTTGATTATAATCCCGGTTGAATTTCAACTTCCCGGATGATCGCGCATTCACTTTCGCTTCTAATAAATAAATGTCAAGGGAATCGGAATATCCATCCGATTGCCTGGGAAGATTTACCTTTCCCCCCAAGTCCCGGGCGCCGCGCCGGGCCCTGCACGCTCCGACGGCTTCACCCCGATCACTCCTCGCTCATGGATGCCCGGAGAAACAATTTGCCGACACAAGAGTATTGCACGGCCTGGATGTATTTGCACATCCGCTCTTGGGTAACGATCTAATCTATGTTACGGTCTGCTATGAACCTTTCGCATCGAACCTCACGGTTTTGCAATAAGCAATAGCAGCTGTATGATATGTACAACGATCGTTTATTGCGTCAATTATAGACAAATTTGATTGTAATATGTTGCGCTTTTTGAAATACACTCATATGGGTTTTATGTAACTTTTTTTAACCATTTTTTTCTTTCAATTTACGTCAAATCATTCTTACATTCTGTTTCTTTTTGCAATACGTTACAGAAATGCACTTAAAAACTTTATTGAATATCAGAATGTATTCACGCCATTCTGCCAATCAATAATTTTCAATTTTTTAACGTAATCTTTCATACATACCTACTACACATTTATGAAATACAATAGAACGTCGTTTAAACGACGTCGCTAATCATCTCGACTTGTCCGGATAATTGACGCTCCGGTTAACTGACGTCCGGATAAACGACGTTCTACTGTATGTACAATAGTTTATAATATGATCTATCGTTTTCTAGAAGTTTTATTATACTCGTATTTTAGACAAGTGTCATTTTTCACTTTGTATTTAATATATACACAATATTAATATGTATGAATTCATTAAAAATAAATCATGATCGTCTTTGCTGGGCTTCGAGGTCGAGGATCCCCTCGCTTTCCATTTTCTTCATCGGCGGTGCGATCTTCAGTTCCAGAACAGGTCTATTCTAGAGACCTAGGTTTTTCCATAATCATCACCGATCAGATTTTGTATCAGTTTATTTATTCACTCAAAAGATATTACAAACATAATTACAGTTTAAGGCATATATTTGAGAAAGGGTAAAGAATCAGGAACACATGAGAGATGGTTCAACTTGAGGAAGACAAAATACTCTCCAAAGTTAAGAGTATTTTTCTTCTGAACGTACTTTCACTAATATGAAAGACGTCGATCTCCGAGGTAATCTTGTTTAGCAAGACTGACGTCGATTGCTCTTCCAACCGGCATTATTAGAGGCAGGATGGTTCTTGCAGCCGGAAGAAAGAACAATCTATGCTGGCGCTGTCGGAGATATCTGTCGGGAACAAAAAGACCTACACCCTCCAGCACGGCTGAATTTTCAAAATATCCCTTAATTAATCTAAAGAAATGGGTTATGAGAAACCCGTCACTGTATCTGTTGGTTCCCCTTACGAATGGCGGCAACGCGTGCTGTTCAGGATTTTTCTCGCTGCTGCGGCACCATCCACTCCAGAACGCATACCGCACCATTCAAACCGGAAGTGGAAGCTAAATTGTGCTCATTTACTGGTGTGCTTCGCACTGCTCTTACTCTTGTTTGATCTATGGTATCTCCCGTACTCAAAGTCTACTTTCTTGCTTTCCGAGATTAATTCGTTTTGTTCGCAACTGATTGATTTTGTTTATTTCGCAGATATAATGGCTTCTTGCCACAGGGCGACCGCGGCCGGCGGCGGTCCAAGTTCGTGCTGTTCCGGCGGGCCGCGCCCAACGGGGTCCGCCGGTCCAAGCACTACGTGGTGAAGACCCCGCACAGCTCGCAGGCCATCCTGGACGCGCGCCAGCACAGCATCTCCTACACGCTCAGCAGGAACCAGGCGGTCATCGTGGAGTACACGGAGGACGACTCCACGGACATGTTCCAGGTAAGAAAACTGATCACATCGCAATCTATAAGATTGATACAGTAGAGTCTCGGTTGTCCTACCTACCGGGGCAATGCCCCTTTCCTTTACCCGACTGCACGCATTATATTCGCGCGCCAGGCGACAGTCCTCAGTGCTTACGTAGTTCTTTCGCATGTTTTATTACTTTGCCGTAAGTGCATTTTGATGTTTTAGTTCGTTACATTCAGTTATGTTACATATACATATTTGAAATGTTTTCGATGTGCAAACAAAATTAACACATTTTCCATGTCGCTTTTATCATTTTCCGTGTTATCCGACCTTGCCGCGGCCGGTATAGGTCGGATAATCGAGACTCTTCTGTACTCAGCTTCACGGAACTCATGGAACGACTAACCCAAAATTATCATTTAACTAACTAACCATCACAACGTTTCCGCGGAGAAGTAGACAGAGAGACACGCACGCTCGCCGATTTATCCGACGAGCATGGCCACATTTTAGTGATTTGATCAATATTCATCTCATCCATCCCTCACCCGGTCTTGCTATGTTTAAAACATCATAGTGACCCTTTCTCAATTTTCAAAAGATTTGTCAGGATAGAACAGCGTGGTGGTCCATTTTGAACGGTGAAACGGCTCGATGGTTAGTTTTAGTTAGTTACTTTTCAAAATATGACGACGATAAATTATATAGTCCCATTTTTGTGTAAAAATCATGTACCATATGTCTCTGTTTTGTGAGGTAGGGACATAGATGTGACTTTTGCTTATTTTGACGGGGGGCCTAGGGATTGTATGAGCGAAGCCGTCGAAAGGGCATCGCTGCGTCCTATAACAGTTTCGGGTAAGCGGTGGGTAACCTTTTATGCCCTTTTTTGTGAGAAATCAACTTCAAGGGCACTCTCTGTTTGGGAGGCTCTCAAAAAGAGAAAAAAGAAATAGATTTTTTAAATGAAATCTTTAAAACCCCTTTGTTATGTAGATTTCGATTGTGATAGGGCAATTTACTAGTTTTATTCGATAATGTTTTTCTCTACATATTTCGAAGATTTTATACCGTTACCACCGGGAAAACAATATTTAATAATAACAAATGCAAGACGGTTTTCTGTAAGTTTTATTATGTTTTATGGAACATTTTTCACCTTGCTATAAAGCATTATCGAATGTCTGACGTTTTAATTTTATCGCTGGAGTACCTGTGTGTATATACGAGTAATATGTGTATATACATACATTTATGCCGCCAAAATTTCGTTGGTTCCGCTTCCATAGCTCGTAAATTCGCACATTCCTTTTAATTATTTGTTTTTCGAATTGCATTCAAAGTGATATCTATCGATACACATAACTCGCTATAGAACCATAATTATGAAGCAAAATTAAAATAAATTAGCAATTAACAACCAATTAGTTTTCATTTTGCAGCAAACGTATTAATTTTTGTATAATATATGCGTATTTATAGTCTCGTTCTAAACTGGCTCAATACCATCGTAATCGTGTCCATTCATCGGTTTTATAATATATTATTTATAACGAAACTGGTTTTTAATTCCGCTTGCGAAAATCTTGACATTCGTGTGATGCTGGAGTGAAGTAAGAGCGGCCTTGTCATGTGGTCCATCGCCACTTCCTACATCCGCTAGCGAGAAGAATTTGATTATTCGATAATAAACTCGATGCGTGGCCGCGTTATTCAACAACGCAGATTGGCGTTTTGCGCTCCGAAACCAGTTTTGTTGGTGCGTTGCGGATAAAATTTATTTGGCAAGCGCCGACAGAACAGTGACTGTTGTGAAAATTATTTTCGTACTGACGAGTCTGGTGAATTTATATATATTTATGTACATTTTTATCACGCTAGAATGAGTGCTAAAAATGTGTAATTTAAAATTATATCAAACGTATTTTAGAATTATATCAAATGCAATTTTGCTTCATTTTTATCTATTTATTAAATTACTTTGTAAACATTTGATAATTTTTTTTGTATTCCTATACGAGTAGATAACTCATAATGGGACAAAAAGGACAAGTTCAATTAACCGTTGTTTAACTACTCCTTCTTTTGTCTTTATTTCGACAGCGACCGGTTTCGCCAGGCTCCCTGGCATCGACAGACTGGTGACACTATTGTAAACTTAGTCCTTTATATACATACAGATCAGGGGTGCTAAACATGGTTCTATACAAAAATGTTTACCACCCCTGTTCTGTATGTATATAAAGGACTAAATTTGCAATAGTGCCACCAATCTGTCGATACCAGCGAGCCTGGCGAAACTGGTCGCTGTCGAAATAAAGACACAAGTGGAAGTAGTTAAAAAAACATTTTTATTTAATTATTGTTTAAAATGAACTTCCATCGAGAGATTTCAGTAAAATTAATTGATTATCTATAAAACATTTAGTAAAAACATTGACTTAAAATTAAAAAGTCTTAATAAATTTTATTATGAACATCAATTTTTTTTTTTGTAAAACAGGAAAAAAAATCACAGTTAATTTAACTAAATTAATTCTAATTTCCATACCGTTAAAAATATATACATACCTATATTAACAATCACACTGCAATTGCCGGGAATCGAACCCGGGACCTTCGGGTTGGCAGTCAAAGCACTTACCACTCGGGTCGTCGTGTTCAGGAATCGGAGAAGTACGTCAGAAAATAACAGCGTTCGGGGAGACAGTTAGGATATTTTTTAAATCAAGGCACCTTATGTTTAAAAAACCACCAAAATTTACCAAAGACGGTAATTTTGCTATATTCAATTATTTGTTTCGTTTTGTGTAAAATTCGCAAAAACGTCGGTTTTACAATATGGATAGTAACACAACTACTATTTTTAGTGCCTGATCGTTCCGTTCCAGTAATTATTGTGGCAAGGTTTCTCACTGAATTTGAGTGTTACAAAAAAGTTGCTATTTCGAATATTAAACCGTATCGTTATTTTCAACTGTATGCAATCATGTTACAGCTACTTACTTACAAGCCACATCTTTGTTGTAAAACTGAAAGGTTTTTTGTTTTATTGATGTTCAAGGTAACAATAATGTGTACATAATTAAATTTTATATTACCTTGTCTTCTTCATGTTCACCCTGTTGTAGACCTGTGTAGTCTGTTCTCCGGAGGGTTGTTCCTCCTGTGAGGTGGATTCCCTTTAGTCCTGCCATCTTTTAGGCGATCTTCCACGAGGACGAGTCCTGTTAAGCTAATTATTAACTGAAGGAAGGATTACAGCAACGCATTTTTTTAATATCCCCGAATGACAAACTGATTCGGGGATCTATTGAGAATCCCTATATTCTGGAACAAATAGGTCTTTTTGTTCCTGATAGTTACCTGCGACAGCGCCGACATCAATTGTTCTTTGCTCCGTCATGCAGAACCAACCTGTATTTGGTGATATACGTACCAGTAGGAAAAGCAATTCTGAGATACTCGTATGTTATCTCTTATTTTAATATCAATATTCTATTTTTGTTTACCGTTTTGTGTCCAAATGAGTCGCCTTAATATTTTTCCTTTGTTATGTCTCATTTGTGTATAAGAAAAAATAAACTTCTATAAATAAATTATTTGGTACAATTTAAGGGAGTCCGGTGGTGTCCATTCTTCAGACATGGCGGTACCAGTCACTCTTTCACTGTCTATTCCATATTATAATATCATCACCCTCACATATCTCCCTTATTCTGGTGTTACTCGCGCGATTTCTTATTGTCAAGCCTGGTATCATACTAATACAAGGTGCGGCAAACCAGACAGTGCAGTTTTGAAGGGCTATTAAAAAAACGGCGCAACTTACAGAAATAAGATTAATTTTATTTTATTTCGTACATCGTGCCGTTTTACGCATCAAGTCTTGAAGATGACATCAGAAAGATGATGGCCCCCAGCAGCGATACATTGATGAAGGCAATTTCTGAAGTTTTTCGGCTGCATTTTGGCACATCTCGATGGGCATAGCGGCGATTTCCTCCCGAATTCGATTCTTAAGTTCTTCCAAGGTGTGAGGTCGATGTTTAAAAACTTTTTCCTTCAGATAACCCCACAGGAAAAAGTCGCAAATGCTTAAATCAGGTGAGCGCGCGGGCTATCCCGCGTCACCCCTCAGAGAGACGAGGCGCGCAGGGAACATCTGTCGCAGTTTTGTCATCAAAACTCGAGTATTGCATTACTAGAAATTTGATAATGCATTACAAATATTGAATAATAAGTGGCTAGATTTTCACCGTTGGTTGCTGTACATTATTTTAGATCCTTGATGCGTCATGTATCGTCGTCTCCTCTTCGAACCATTTTTATGTTTTTAAATAGTTTCGCCACTTTGCCACCAATTTTATGTTTTATCCTTCGGGTGAGGTGTTTTGGGATGGAATAACTTCCAACACGATTAAATTTTTAAGTAGAGAACTTTATTAAAGACGATGTTACAAGCAAGAAATTACATGGGTATAAAGATGTGTTACAAGTAAGGAGTTGCAATTGTATCTTATTTAGTGATGCGGTTCAGCTTAAATAGTGTGCATTTCTTTGTTCGATGACACATCGCACCTTCAGGACGAAAACGACTCAACTCGAAAAATCATATCGTTGGGAAATCGCAAAAGAAGAATGTAAATTGTGACACTTTCGTATTATTTCTACGATTGTTTCGATTTCTTAGTAATCGCAGTGTACTTACTTTAAAGAAATCGAAATAATCGAAGAAATAATACGAAAGTGTCGCAATTTACATTCTTCTTTTGCGATTTCCCAACAATATGATTTTTCGAGTTGAGTCGTTTTCGTCCTGAAGGTGCGACATGTACCTGTGGGAACAGATCAATAAAAACATTCTCGCGTTCGAGCCCTTATGTTTACAAAAAATTAATAATATAAACAAACCTTCAATCAGTCGGAAGAAGACGTGGGAACAGATCAATTAATGCATCTCTGAATCCCCAAATGTTTACTTAATATAATATAAACAAATCTTGATTCAAAATATAGAGACGTAGGAAAGTGATTCGTGGGAACGGGTGGTTAGGTACATACAATAAAGATACATAATCGTAGATATATACCCAAAATCCCAAAGAACAAAACGTATATGTAATTTTATTATAGATTATTCAACCGACGATATCTATACTGAATGATTATTTAGTTCAGTATTACATATGCATACTCTGTATTATATATTTTATTCATTTTTGCTTTTTTTATTTTCCTGGGTCCGTACGTATTCCGCTGCAAGATGATTATCGTGGCGTAATTAAGCTGTCGGAAATCATAAAAGGCCAAAGTCTTAATTATTTTTTTACGTAACTTTCGAGCTAATTTGTTGCGATTCGCTATTTGAATTTGTGTATATCTTGCTTGTACCGTCTTGTCGGACGTGACGTAACAGGACGCGACTCGTTGCATCAATTGCAATAACAATAATCACCCGACACGAGCCAGACTGCGGCGTTCGCCAGCAAATAATCGGACCATCAAAAGTGAAATTTTTCATGTATCATCCGAATGGGCCTCGATTGTTCACGCCGTGCAGGGGGTGGCTATTCTTAATTTCTAGTTTTTCAAAATATATACAATTTTCTTAAATTGCTGTGTGCTTTTTCACATTAGTCTGGTGTTTGTCTAGGGCAGTGCTCCGCAACCTTTTCTCATCTACGACACACAAAAGTTATTTCTATAATTACGCGGCACATCAAAAGCTAAAATATATGGATATCAAATTGATACCCAAACTTTACAATAAATGTGCGTGACATGTTCTCAGACAAATGCATGGCATAATATTATTTTAGATATTCAAAGTTAATATACTATATAGTATATTCTTATTCAGCCTATTCCCCTGGACAAAGTCCTCCTCCATTCGCTTCTACCCCACTCTGTCTTGTGCAGACTGCATCCAGGTTATTTCTATAATAATAACCTTCACACTCGACAACAGCACACGTTTTAAAAAAAAAACATCGTTTTATTTCATTATTATTTAAAAAATAATTTGATTGCCTCTAAACCTGCCGACATCACCAGAGGCAGGTTGATTACTACCATGAACTGCCGTCTTAACATTCTTAAGGTCTATTTACACTGGTCAGTCATCAGCCGAACCGACACGTCACTGGTTTGCGTTGAGCAAATAATCGTTTTGTTTGTTTTGATGGTGTCTTGTTACTTTTAATTCATGCCGATTCCGTTCATATTATATTTAAATTCCGAGATAATCGCCTTCTCCACAGCGAATTTAAATGATAGTAAAAACGGTATTCTGTAAAAAATAATTATAAAAAACGGTATTCTGTAAAAAATAATTATATACTCTAGGAAACACATCCTGAAAAATATTAATCATTTTTTATTAAGTGTCAATTTTATGTAGGAATGTGCTTATTTCGGCAACCCCTGACGGCGATTTTATTATAGCATTTGAGATAATGAGTCGGTGAGATTCAAGGCTATTTTTATCGTGACGTGTCGGTATCGGCTGATGACTGTCCAGTGTAAATGGACCTTAAGAATTGTCATTGCGGTATTACAATTGAAGAAATTCTAAACTTTAATCTAGGCAAAGTCACGAGGCTGCGGCAGCCGATTTCGATCGTGGTAAGTGATAATTTAAGCAGACAATAGCCCACAGGGTCAAGTTATGACCCAGACCTACGGTTTACTCTGGATCCATTGAAACTGCGCGATTTCTACCATCCAGTCCTTTCACCGATTTCCCACGCGAGGTGGCGGTGCGATAACGGAGTGCGCGTTCACTTTCGCCCGGAATTTCTGACGCTAATGTTATGTTATTTGGTAACGAGTGTGCGTAATTATTTTCACACTTGATTTTCGTGTTCGCTTCAATGTGCGCTCTCTCATACCCGCTCGAAATCCGTTATTTGAGCTTATTAAGAGCGCAGAGTATGGTCTCTAATGTATATGATTTTTGCACTGAAATTATACATAGTTGGATACTTTCGGTATACTGGGCTGGATGCTAAATCATACGAGTGTATATTCATACATAGATATTTAAAATTTAAAGTATTAGTGTGCATATGATATAAAACACGGTCTCCCATATTGATTTTAAATTCTTGATAGTATTTGTATTATAAACTGTTAAATTAAAAAATATATATTATAAATAACCAAATTCCAGCTTATTCTCCATTAGTATATACATATGTAGTACATTAAAAACTTTTCCCCTATAGGTACAATCTAGCAAAAAAATAATGATACTACCTTCAACTTTTGTCACCTTTCTTTTTAATGTAATCTACTTCCTTTTATTGTTTATAGTCTTTAATTTATTATGTTTCATCGTTTTTGACTCTATATTATGTGTAATTGTTCCTTCTAATTAGTGGTTTTTTTTGTTATTTTTTTTTTGTTATTATGTTTTCTATCTTTAATATTTTCTCCTGTAAATAGTAAATAACCGTTCTTTTAATTAAAATAATTAGGTACCTAACTCAACTCAACTCAAATTGACATAGGAACAAATACACATAATGGTTCGAAAAATCACGCCTGATGATGTCAACATAGGTTGACGAAACAGCTGTCGCGTAAAATAAAAATACAATTGTGATACATAAAACAAAGTTTTTTTTAAATTTAACAGTTTATTATGTTAAAGTATCAATCGGCCAAAACAATATATATTTATACAAACACAACTCGCTATTCTTCTTAGATCTATCGTGATTGATTTGTTTGTGGATTGCTTCAAATGTCAATTTATATAAAAATTCGATTATTGAATTGACTTGACTTCTTCGATTAATGCTCTCGTTAGTCCTTGGTGTGACTCTGATTTTGGGTCTCGCCAGATAGAAAAAGAGGGTTAAATTTATTATATGGACCTTTTTGTAATGTTTTGCAATCATATGTTATGTTTCCGCAATAATATTTCACGTAGAACCGGCACAGCCATCACTGCGGGGTTATCCCGGGCAGGGCCGGGCGGCCGACAATGGCACTGCTGTTTAGTTGTGTACCTATTATATTTATTGATTTTTATGTGCCCGTTTTGTAGACGTAATAATAATGTTGTTGGCAAGGCCGTTCGTTGTATCGTTTCTGTTCTAGTAGGTACCTAATGGCGCGGAGGTACCCACTAGTGATGTTAGTGCTTTCGTAATGTTATCGATTATCTTGGTACATCGATTATATAATTGGAATTGGGTCTTATACGGAGGTTCAGCTCTAATGTTTGTTACTTTTACCCTGTATGGGAATATTGTTGCATAGAGTTTTGGTTTATACGAACGCTTGATCTATATGTAGTCTAGAGTGTGATATAAATAACTTATCAAGTTATTTTTCAAGAAATATCCACGAAATAAGTATATTACTGCTCGCGTTTTTTTTATCATGCATTGTTAGAAAGGGTGATTTGGCAGTTTTGGTTTATACGAACTCTTGATCTATGTAGTCAGAATATGAAATAATTAACTTATCAAGATTTTTTTTATTACGAATAACATCAATGAAATAAGTATATTTTTTCTCGAGTTTTTTATTCTATCTTTTTCTAAATTATCAGAATTTATTATTGGAAAGGTTATTTTATAGAGTTTTGGTTTATATGGACGATTGATTTATGTAGCGAGTGTGACATAATGAACTTATCAAGTTGTAATTTTTTTTCAAAATACATGGTAATGAATTAAATATATTGATTCTCGATTTTTTTTCTCTCGTATTTTCTAAATTATCAGAATGAATTATTCTTAATCTGTTTTTGGATATATTTTTTTGGTTTGTTTTCTTTTTCAATTCATTCAAATATATTTTTGTATATATTTTTGAATATATTTTTTAATTGCGATTTTAAAATATCCTTTGTATAATATGTATTCAATTCCTAAATTTTTATACAATATGTATAGAGTTAGTTAGTTATAGTAATTGCGTAGATTTTCACGGTTGGCAGCAATATGTTTGATGTGTTTTTGGGTAACACCGTGTGATAACTCCTTCTCGACCGACGTTTCGGATATCGTTGCAGTCTCCATTTTCAGGGTAATGATAATGATACAGGGT
This sequence comes from Lepidostoma basale, assembly GCA_022606425.2. NCBI lineage: Eukaryota > Metazoa > Arthropoda > Insecta > Trichoptera > Lepidostomatidae > Lepidostoma > Lepidostoma basale. The sequence goes on along the minus strand of JAHDVF020001001.1, from coordinate 2,225,098 downwards.
AATACCCTGAAGATGGAGACTGCAACGATCTCCGAAACGTCGGTCGAGAAGGAGTTATCACACGGTGTTACCCAAAAACACATCAAACATATTAGTTAGTTGTAGTTTATTTATTTTATAATCGACCTTTGTGTTTTTTATTTTCTCAAGTAATTATTTCTTCACAATTACATAAATGCGCACATAAGGTTGCAAACTTTTTCGAGTTATTTTTTGGCCGTCGAAATTATTACACTGCTCTTTTTTATTAGTATATCGATTACGTATTTGATAATTCCCATCACTAGTTCCCACCCGCGCCCACACACCGCCTCTTGAACCTGCCGTGATTTTATCAGCTGGTGTATGTGAGTACAGTCGGCTACATAAATATTTCATCTGATTTATTCGTTTTTGACGTCATATAAATATTACAATTTAAATTCTTATCTAGTTTGCTAACAATTAATGACTATAATTTTCGCTGAAATAAATATTCGGTATTGAATAAATTTTACCTGTAAAAAATAATAGGATTTACAAATGTTATTTTCGGTAATTAAATGTTATTTGTTTTCTTTTATATGTTTAACTGTTTAATTTGGAACACTGTCAAAATATCGCAATTTATTTATTTAATTTCTTTAAAATTGCTGCGACAGCTGTTACGCCAACCTATGTAGGTATCATTGAGTGTTTCAAAAAACTAAAGTTACAACTAGAAAGACAAATTTTATATGTTTCTATCTATATTTATATTTATATATCTTCTATATAATTTAGTCACTAACTAACTAACTAACTAACCATCACGCCGTTTCCCCGGAACCCGGAGGGGTAGGCAGAAAGAATGGACTGCCACACTGTTCTGTCCTGACATACTTCTTTCATGTCATGCACGCACGTCGATTTCTCCGACTCCTCACGTGACCGACATTTAATATTTGATTGATTTGATCGTGCCACGTTTTCCTCGGCCTTACTCTATTTCTAGCTCCGTTCACGTTCACTCCTTTAGCCACAGTTTTGGAAATCCAGATACCGGTTTGTCGATGTCTGCGACGCTGACGAAACCAGTAACAAAATTAATGGATTTGGACTTACACTTGGATCTTCTGGCTTACAGAGGTTCAGCTCTAATGGCTATTCCTCTTACGTCTGTAGGAAACATTGTTGGAATGCGATTTGGTAGTTGTTTTATGATGGGGCTAAATGTATGGCCCGGAGTGTCCCTCCGAAAGAGGGCGAGGGGGGATTTAGGGTTTATGATAAAGTCTTACATTATTGTCAAGGAATGGAAGACCAGTTAGGTTTGGGATTGTATTTATAAAAAAAGTCTGTTACCGAGGGGAAGATAAGAGGAGCAGTGCCTGGATGGAGTTGGGGTAGGAGATAGCGTCCTGTGTGAGACCATTTTGTTTGGCGGAGTACGTAGTGGGCTATCGGGGAGGATTTTTTTTTATCACGATAATTGTTTAAAAAAAAAAGGATGTTTCTCGTTATTTTTTCAATCGTTCCTTAATTTTTGGATCTGTTTGTATTTTTGTATTACAACATTGTTTAGTTGAATATCTGCCTATTTTTATCACCATGATAAATGAATTTATTTCACGTAATATGCGCAACGTTTATTATTATTTTTTTTGCTTACCAGGGGGTACTAGGTACACAAGTACGTGCTTTAATAAAAGTTCACACTTGACTGAAAATCCTTCAAACGCAAAAACAGTTGTGCTTAATCGGACGGCATAAAATAGCATGGCTCATTATTATATTATTTGGTTGAATAAAACATTTTTAATTAAAACGTTGAGATGATTTCCTTTTTTGTTTCTTTCGTCATCAGAGTATATTTGAATTTGTTATATCTTCGTCTAAAACGATCAACCTTTGATGCCACCTCATCGAGAAGTCGTATCGACCGCTATATAAACCCTCCCTTTTCCGTTAGCCTTTTCCTTACTGATATAACAAAATACACGCGAGTTACGGTGCTGTGTAATTAATACACATTTCAAAATGAAATTTTTATATCGATTTTTTTTTATTATTCGTAGGCAATCGCTTCAATTGAAAACAGTTAAAGTCAAATGTGATACTATTAGTTATCTAATTTATGTATTTATTATATAATAATGCATAATTTTAATCAAATATGTAACGGAGGAATACCGAAAATCTTAAACCAACTAACTTTTAATCACGCCGATCCCCTAAGAAAAGCAGAAATAATGGACCGTCGCACTATTCTTTCCTGATATAGGTACTTCTTTCGTTTACTATATATTCATACATCGTGTTATGCATGCACGTGGATTGCTCCGACTCCTCACGTTGCCGACATTTAATATTTAATTGATTTGATAATATATAATACTCGTATTATATGATTTATACATTCATATAATAAAAATTCGCAGAATAAATGCAGTAGAAACGAGATTTCTTAGACGAGTGTATGGATACTCTGTGTATGATAGTGTCGAATGAAAATATAAGAAGTGAATCGGGTCAAATTATGGTGTTATGAACAAAATAATGAAATGATCATTATGATGATTTGGACATATGGAAAGAAAGAACGGTAAAAAAATATGTGTTAACGATGTAAATTGAACTATAAATAGAGAAAGATCAAGGAAAATGTGGCACGATCAAATAAATCAAATATTGAATGTCGGCCACATGAGTAGTCAGAGAAATCGACGCGCGTGCATGACACGATGTATGAATGTTGAGAAAAATAAATGAATAAAATCGAGAGAAATATGTCAGGAAAGAAATGTGTGGCAGTCCATTCTTTCTGCCTACCCCTTAGGGGACACGGCGTGGTGGTTATTTAGTTAGTTAGTTTATAATATAATAAATATGAATCAAAACGCAAGTTTAAAAAAAAATCAAAATGTATTCAATATCAAATTCATTTGATTTGAATAAAGATGGATGGACAGATCGACACATGGGAATCGACCTCCTGAGAAAGAAGTATGTTGGTATTTGAAATTCCGTAGTAGAAGCTCAATATAAATAATGAAAATAATAATAAAATAATTGAAAAAATCTTCAAAATGTATATTTAGTTAGAGTTTAGATTATTGGATTTTATCTAAGTATACATTTTAAAAAGATTTTTTACAATTTTATTTTATTTTCATAATGTATATTAGTAACTTACATTGCGTAATCAGCCTCATGGGACTCGTCCTCGTGGAAGACCTCCTAAAAGATGGAAGGACAGCTGGGAATCTACCTCACAGGAGGAGCAACACTCTGGAGAACAGACCACATAGGTCTACAATAAGGAAGAAGAAGAAGATATTAGTAACTATCGAATGCGTTTCCCCGGATATATTTTAAGGCCAAGTGGGCCATGGTCTATTGAAAATAAAATTTATTACACGCATTGTTACACAATGAAATATAATAACAATCATGATATGTAGTAACTCGACTCGTATACCACCGCAACTAAAAAGGTGAAATTGCAAATGTATACTCTATTATAGACGTAACGTAAGTTATTATATTTACAAAATAACTCTCTTCAGTTAGAATGAAATCTACAAACAAAAAAACTAACTAACCATCACGCCGTTTCTCCGAAGGGGTTGCCAGAAATAATGAACCGCCACACTGTTCCTTCTTAACAAACTTTTCGCTTCTTCAATAATACGACGTGTCATGCAGCCGCGTCGATTTCTCCAACTCTTGTGGCCCAACATTTAATATTTTATTAAATTGATCGTGCCACATTTTCCTTGGTCCTCCTCTATTTCTTATTCCGTTTACATCGTTAACATATACTTTCTTTATCATTCATTCGTCATTCATTATTTACATATGCCCATCCTCTCATGATCCATCCCTGATCCTCTCATTATTTTGTTCATATAACTTTTATTTCCACTGCATTCACTTAGTATATTTGCATATGACACTCACATTCGTCTAAAAAATCTCATTTCTACACCATATATATTTTAATTTCATCCGTCTTTTGCCAGTTTCACACTTCCATACATACAGTATGGTTGTTATGACGTAAATAATATTCTTAAACAACGTTTTCGAATTATTCTGTTACAAAGCATTATTTAAAAATCGTTGATGTAATTTTGATGACGTTCTAATCATTGCCTTTGGTCTATATACATAATTATTTTGTAAAAATGGCTACAATTTTGCAATATGCCATATTTAATACTTCATAATCATTATCTTCACTTACCACTCGACCACGATGGTCATTGATAATTATATATCTCACTTCGTTTTTGTGATCTATAATATTCTTAATAATTAGTTTCTCTTTTCCCATAAAAAAACTAGGATATGTTCGGAAAGAACCGCATTATTCTTCTATCCTCTTTTCTCTATCTCCTCTTAAATTTTTCACATTCGCACAATGCGCCATAGACACACGTCTATTTATCCGGCTCCTAACAAGGTCGTCTTTTCAAATGTATAGTGAATGGTGCGCTAAAAGTTTTCATCGCCAACAGCTAAGATGGCAATGCACAATCGTGTCCTTATACTGACCTCTATGTCAGAAAGCGAGATTGAATGTTGCATGTTGGAATATAGCGGTAAAAATCGGATCTCTCACTCAAATTTGTGTTCAAACATTGCACAATTAAATAATAAGAAAAAATAATTTAATTAGAAGTTCGCCATCTTGGAGGGTATCAGTCTTGTTCAGGATGACTATATTTGACAACGTCAGCACAGACTGTTTTATCTTCTAACATTCAGGTCAAACCTGCCTCTGGTGATGCCGATGGGGAGAGCAATTTAATTGCTGAACATTTCACATTGTTCAAAATGAAAATACTCCAAATATTGGAAAGTATTCAGCCTCATTAGCGTCATACTTGTTCGTGCGTTACTATGTCGATGCATTCTTCCAAATCGGCGACTTAAATGTATTTTTTTGCGTAATGTCTATTTAGACAAACGTAGATATTTGAATTTAAGTAATATAACGCAGACGAAAGGTATTGTTAACAAAATATTGACAGGATAACTTAAATGTATTTACATGTTCGTTTTTGCTATGCAAGTTGCTCGAATTCCTCATATATATCATCACTTTCACCCGGTTTAGATGTACACGCTACATTCTCTAGCGACATTTATGCCCGCAGTAAGTGTCAAGTGTGCGCCCGCACTAATGCAGCAATCGTGACGTGCCATTCGTCTACCTAATTTGCGAACCTCGTAACTCCACAATAACAATTGTTTTATCATTGAAACAGAAAAAAAGAACGGGTGAATGGAGAGATTTATTTTAAGTGCCACTTTCATCTAAAGATCTAAACGCTCTCTTATAATGTATCTTTGTAAAATATAAATTTAAGATTTGTGAAAGCTCTTTTACTAACGGCTCCTCTCAAATTCTGTATCTACCAACTATCTGGAGAATGGGCAAAATATTGTCTCCTACCGCAAGAATTAAAAAAAAATCTTTTCGTTTTCACACGAGTATTTAAGAAATGTGTTTAATGTCTGTAAAACTATTCTAAATGACTACAGTAAAACCTCGAAATATCGAACTTCGGATATAACAGACAAAAAAAAACGGTCAAATGTAAAACATTTAGAAACGTCCTGTTAATATTATACATGCTTAAATTCAAGCGTTTTAGCGGCCATTATAATCACGTCATACGTCTAGCACTAGAATTTGAGACATTATGCCGAGCATGAAAGTGAAGATAGCGAAGAAGAAGAAACAACACTGCCAAAAATGAAGTTATAAATTATATATATGGGCAGTGATAAGTCCGTCATCTACGTCAATGATTTTTAAATAATAATAAAAAACTAGCTGCAATGAAATTCGAAAAATGTACATTTTTCGTCATAACTCGTTAAAAAATATGCATATCCGTAATTTCGGTATATTGTTTCCCCCACTCTTCGGTTTTGATGTAATTCAAACAAAATACCTTTCGTCCATTATTCGGCTCCTGATGTTCGCCCACAACCACTTTAATCCACAAATTATCTTGGTTATAACTTCTACTTAAAGTCTTTAACAAATGAATGTATCTTTGTCATTTTTGTAAACTGGTACGAGGTATTTTGTTACTTTGGAAAATGGCAATTATTTAATTATTTTGATTGAGTGGAAATGAATAGCTTCATTCTGGGATGAAGCAGAAGCAACTCTTGCAGGCTTATTAGCTTTTTTTTTTTAACCTAACATGTTTTGATACAATTCCGGGTTGAACAAAAAAACTAATAGAATTTGACAATGACATAAGTCCTGTAAACGCCTCGACTACCATATTCTGTTTCCAAATAATTTACATCTTCGTCTCTATTGAGATACAATTAATCCACAAAAAAACTAACTAACTAACTAACTAACTAACTATCACGCCACACTTTTCTTTCCTGGCATACTTCTCTCGTTTCCTCAACATTCGTACATTGTGTCATGCACGCACGTCGATTTCTCTGACTCCTCACGTGGCCGACGTTAAGATGGTTTGGACATATGAAAAGAATGGATGAAGAAATAATGATAAAAAAAAGTATATCTTAACGATGTAAACGATACTATAAATAGAGGAAGACTGAGGAAAACGTGGCGCGACAAAATAAATCAAATATAGAATATGAACTGTTAAAATATAAAACGCTATTCATGGTATCACAATTTTTTATTATTATAGCGACAAGTGTTACAATATTTTTTCAATCGTTGAAAAAATTATTGCAACACCCGATGATGTCAACATCGGTTGGCGAAACAGCTGTCGCGAAAAATAATAAAATATTGTGATACCATATACAGCGTTTTTTATTTTAACAGTTAATTATGTTTATGTATCATAGTGTTTCGACCAAAACAATGGACTATTTAAATATGAATAAAAATCATACAAATAATAGTTATTCACTCTTAATTATAAACTCGAAATAATTAGAGACATTTCTAAGTTACGCGGTTTTCATATTTCACCGACGCATCCGACCTAGTCTGCGATAGCGGCTCGGGGAAAGGGTCGGGGGAAGGGTTGCAGCCTCCCCCGTCTGCGCCAGCTTTTACTTTCTCCAGAAGAAAAATCGATAGGGGCTATTGCGGCCACTAGGCCACCGCGGACGTGGATAGCGGAGCGGGAACCTCTCGCGGATAGCGGACTGCCTGAAAGCCAAGTTTTAATGGTCTGCCTATAAAGAATGCCGCATTCGTTCGTATTTCGAACGGAACAATCGTTACTTAAAAATACGTTTTTATTCTTATGTAAACGTTATGCTATGGAAAATATTCTTTCGAAATCTAATTGAACCCCTTCTTCTATATTCGCCTTCACTTTGTGTTGTGGATTCACATTTGAATAAATACAAAAGCACTTTGCATTATCACAATATTTTATTTTCAGACATGTTTCGGTCCTTATTCGGTCCTTCTTCTATGCAACAATTTTATTGCTTGTATTGGTTAAAATTTGTGGGTTTAAAAGGACCGAAACGTGTCTGCAAATAAAAAAAATAAGACTTGTGATAATTCAAAGTGCTTTTCTATTTATTCAAATCTGATTTTACCCTTCATTTCGTGGTGTAGAAAATTGACTACAAACAGAAAAATCTTCTGGTATTTGTATAGAATATTTCAGCTTCCATTAATGCCAGTTTATCAGACATTTTTTGAGTTCAAAAAAAATCTTTTCAAATAAATATAAACATTATTAGGAGAGTATTTATATCATAGTCAATCATTAATTGTATGTAATAATAAAATACATTATGAAATATTATCAATTTTTTTCTAGTTAATTAGCTTATACACATTTTTATCGATACAGGTATTTGAATTAACAAAATCTATTTATTAAGATTATATTTCCCAAATTCTAGTTAGCAATAGCTAACTAAGATTATTGTTTTTGTTGAATGGTTAATTCGTTTGCAGTTTATAACGATGTCAAAAATCACACATACTTTTTTATATCGTGAAAATAATCGTTGTGTAATGTGTGCATATTCACATAGTAGCGAGAAAATTAGTCCGAAGATGACTTTCGGTTATTTATAAGTATACCTCATTAGACTCGTCTTCGGCTTGAGTAAAGTATTTCTCGATTTTTATGTTATCATCGTTCGTTTCATTTTGAGTATTTACTATTAATTATTCGTTGTAATACATTGTTACATACATACAAGTGTGTAATAATTTTACACACTTGTATGTAACAGTCTAAACTGGGTGAGTAAGTAAAATATTAAATGTGGCCTGGGGTCCCTTTGCTTTGCTCCATCAATTGCATAAATAACGGACCTAAAAAGTGAAAGACTGAAACTCACGAAAGGGCGTCGCTGCGTCATATAACAGTTTCAGGTATGTGACAGACCTCCTGTATATTAATTATTCGACAATATTTAAAGTGTTAAGTTTCTATGTATTAAGCGAAGTACCCACAAGAAAACGTACCTTTATAATATAACGGATGGTTTCTAATAATGACAAATGTTGAAATTCTTCTTTTTCTTCTTCTCCCTTGTTGTACGCCTATCTGGTCTATTCTTCAGAGGGTTGCGCCTCCTGTGAGGTTGATTACCAGCTATCCTTCCATCTTTTAGGAGGTCTTCCACGAGGACGAGTCCCGTGAGGCTGATTACTTCTGATGTTGAAATTACTTTTTAAAATTTTTAATTCTTCCGTTTTAAAAAAAAAAAATTTAAGATATTGAATTACGCCTGTTTCTCTTTTATTATAGTCACGTTCGAATAATTGTGCAGTAAATTTGATAAGCCGGGCCTTTTTTATATATTGCTTCCCACAACAGCGACGTAATCTTAAGTGAAATCTCTTCAAATTAGAGAATTTTCGCATGTGCCATATCGCATGTATAAATACCACTTTAAAAGCCGAGGCGCCCAGGGAGAGACATGTTGCGCAAGCTACCAAACTTGCGGAAGTATACTTGCAGGGAGTATTAAGCAGTGAAAGGCTTTTTTACCATTGATACTTTTTTTAACACTTTGTTTTTCTTCACGAACTCCTCTGTCCTGCGTCAAATTTAATCTTAAATTTCATTTGGTCGTTACAATATTTGATCCCGGCTAATTAACCGACACTAAGCCGAAAGCTCTCTGTCTTATCTTTAGTTGAGGTTGCGTTTCCGGTTCTCGTCTCCGTCGCGGTAAAATAAATATATATAAATGTTCGAAAGTTATCGAAAGCCCTTCAATCGTTGATTTAACGTAAACCCAATTAAAACTTCTTAGCGTCTTCAACATTCTTTAAAAAAAATCTCACTGCATATGCACTTTATAATCACGCGGTCAAAAACAAACAAACCATCACGCCGTTTCCCCGCAGGGGTAGGCAGAGAGAATGGACCGCCACACTACTCTATCCCGGCAAACCTCTCTAGCTTCCTCCACATTCATACAACGAGTCATACACGCATGTCGATTCCTCCGACTTCTAACATGACCAACCTTTAAAATTTGATTAATTTGGTCATGCCGTGCTTTCCTCGATCTGCCTCGACTTTGTACCTTATTTACATCATTAACGTATACTTTTTTAACCATTCTTTCTCCACCCACGCGTTCACGCGGTCAAATTAACTTAATATTCTCCTCCAGCCTCCCTAGAATGATTTACCCCAGTTGAGAGGTATTAAAACCATGTACTTGGAAAATGAACAATAAATTAATTTTAATATATATATTTTTTTAATATTTAACTTTTTGTCTGTTTTTGTTCTTCTCTTATTTATTCATTTCGGCGTAGTAAATTTTTTTGATTAATATTTTTTCATTGAATTTAGATTAACCTCTAAAAGAACCCCTGCATGGTGAAATTAAAAGTGGATAGTGATTTTACGCATAGTGATGTTACGTATCAGGCACTGGATAAAAATAGATGAGGAAATATCTTTGAAGCCCTTTAGCGTCTCAAAAAGGTAGCAGGATGACAAGATGATTGAAAAATTATTGTTGATGGCTATATGTATCTTGATAGAACGAATTAAGAATACATAATCATAATAATTTGTATATTTTAAAATAGCATCGTTGTATCAGTAAACAAAGGGCACTTTGAAAATTTCGAATGCATTCACTTGTCGTTTGATAGCTTAGACGAATGTGTGATAAATCTGTATATAATAGAGTGTCAAATGCAAATATAAGAATGCAGTTTCTAATTAATGTGTTACGAACAAAATAATGAAAGAGTCATTAAGATGGTTATGATGACGTCTTTCATATAAGTGAAAGTACGCTCTAAAGACAAATACTCTTGACTTTGGAAAGTATCTTGTTTTCCTAATGTCTAACCATATCTCATGCATTCCTGGTATTTGTTGTGTGTATATGATATACATTAATGCTGTTTCTAATATCTGTTGAGTAAATAAACTGATTTGATACATAAAATGAAGGAATGAAGAAAGAAACTATGTTAACTATGTAAACGGAACAAGAAACATAAAGTCTGAGGAAAACCTGGCACGATCAATTCAATCAAATATTTAATGGAGGAGTCGTAGAATTCGATTTGCGTGCATGACACGATGTATAAATGTTGAGGAAACGAGCTAAGTATGTTAAAATAGAACAGTGTTGCGGTCCATTCGCCGACCCCTTCGGTGAGACAGCGTGATGATTTTTTAATCTATAAATCTTAAATGAATGCATCCTCTTTATTAGACACGTCACAGTATTTCACATCACGTTCTCTTAATGTAAACTAACTAAATAACCATCACGCTGTCTCCCCGAAGGGGTAAGCAGAAAGAATGGACTGCCACACTTTTCTTTCCTGACATATTTCTCTCGAATCCTCAACATTCTTACATCGTGTCATGCACGCGCGTCGATTTCTCCGATTCCTCATGTGGCCAACATTCAATATTGTGCCACGTTTTCCTCGGTCTTCCTCTTTTTATAGTTCCATTCTCATAGTTAACATATACTTTTTTACCATTCTTTCTTCATTCATTCTTTCCATGTGTCCAAACCATCTTATGATCCTTTCATTATTTTGTTCATAACACCATCATTCGCACCGCAATCACTTCTTATGTTTCATTCGACACTTTCATACACAGAGTATCACACATTCGTCTAAGAGATCTCATTTCTACTGCATTTATTCTACTCTCATCCTTCTTTTGCCAGTTCCATCGTTAATGTAAAAAAAGTAGTATATGTATTTTCCAATGATTCTTGATTCGATTTACCTTGCACGTGAACTTTCGAAACGTATTTTTTTTTGCTTTGTGCGTTCAACTAATGCTTTATTTTAATGTATCAAGCGAACGATTGTACTCGCTGTCTCACCTTTCCGATAAGCCTCGATTCCACTATCACGTCCATCGACTTTATTATTTATACCCATTGTTTGTGTATTGTTTCCCCGTTTGATTGTCGGGCCGCAAGCATCTCGATTATGCAAATCGTTACGAATCCGATAGCCGTAATGTAAATTGTATAATAATACGTACACGTATCGACCCGGGCGCTAAGGCGTTCATGGTCATGCAAAATTGCCCGGACATGCTCTTGGTCTACTGGCATGCAAGCTGATATTGATAGCCGTCCTAGTTGGCTTTTTGTTATGTACGCAGATTGGGATCCAATCTCGATATCATTTTGTTTGAGCGTGTTCCGATCGCTCTTTGTGGCAAATGTCAATATTCCTATTAGCTTTAAACGAATCGATTAAAATGTATATTAAGATATGAACCTCCAATATAGTGTACATATCTCATAATTTACTGTTCAATTTGGAACACTGTTATAATACTTCTTATTATTCTTCTTCTGCTTTATTTAGGACTGTGTCCTGTTATTTCTCGGAGCCTGTTCCTGGGAGACAGATGTCCAACTGTCTCGCCATCTTTTAGGTGGTCTTCCTGCCGGTCGATTTCCTGTTGGTACTTTATTTGCGGCTATATTGATCACTCTTTCAGAACATGCTCTTTCCACATGATATCTCCACAGTAGCGTCTTCTCAGTCTTTCACATTGCAGAACTTTATTATTTCAGAATTTATTACTGTCTCGGAGTGTCGTTCCCGCAACGGATCAGAGAGTCCTCATTTCTGTAATATAATACAATACTATTTATTTTTTTAATTTCTAATAATAAATAGAAAAATAGTTTGTATTTTCAAAAATACAAAGTGTTATTATGTTTATTCAAATGTAAGCGACAGCTGTTTCGCCAACTAATGTTGGCATCATCAGGTGTAACGACACCTTAATTTTATGAACACCTGATGATAGCAACGGTGGTTGGCGGAACAGTTTGCCCGACAATTTCACAATTTAAATAAATAAATTGTGTTTTAAAGCAGTGTTATAATAACACAAGTCACAGTTTTTGGATGAATCCAGACTCCAGAAAAATCTAATAATTAACCCTTAACGGAGGTAAGTCACCCCTGACGTGACAACTTTGTTGCTGCGGTCGTATGGCACATGTGAGGTGACATGATGAATGTTGTTGTCTGTGGAATCTACGCGTAATTACTTTGTCAGTTGAATATTATCAATGAAGCGATTGACATACAGTGCCTTTTTAAAATGAAATATTGATAGAAAAACATATACAAAAGATATAAATGCAAGCCAAGGGTCAATATTGTTGTTACATAAATATTTATATATGTGGTTACAAGAAATTTACTTTATTTTATTATTGTTTCGTTATGAATTTTATATTTATGTATACAACAATCGCTCTTTGTTTCCCTAAAATAAATCAAACATATAAATATTAGTAATAGCTTATTTCTTTTTCTGTAATCTGATTTCCGGAAACAATCGTTTCCATCGCCAATTGAAATAACTGTTTTCCGTATCCTTAATTGAGCGCCTATTTTAAAAGTCATTTGATTAATCAGGCACGTATTGCAATCAGGTTTCAGCGCTATCCATTCGTTCAATTTATGCTAGATCGATTTTCATTGCTAGATCACTAGGTCAATATAATTCAATCGAATAATAAGATTGCGCTTTATCGACATGGGAGATTTTTTGAATTGTTTTCTGATACAGTACACATTTATATATTTTCTTTCTTCTATGTCCATTTTCTTGTAGGTATTATTGTTTTTTTTATTATTTAGTAACAATTTCACGGATACTAGATATCGCACTAACATTTCTAAAGTGACAAAAGTCATAACCACATTTTCGACTAGTTTCACTTGACAAATATTAATTTTTTTTTTCGGTGCGCATTTTAATTCGAGTTTTTTGTACGTCAATAAATTTGATGTAATATATACGTAATTGAAAAAATAAAATGATTTATATTACATTTTATTATTTCCAAAGTGACACTAGTCAAACACGTAGTTTTGGTCACTTAAGATGTGATGTAATATAATGTCTCATTCAGTAAATTAGAATTTAATTCTCAAAAATTCGTAGATAATATTGTTTTAATTTCTTATTCAGATTTTCTAACTGATTTCTTGCATTGTATTAATTACAACGATGACGTATTTAGTGTGTATACTATAAGTATAATAAAATAAATAAAAGTTTATCTCGCCATTTTTGTGGAGTTTTTCTTAATTACAAATAGAAAATTTTCATTTGCATTTCGCTCGTAATGTTTGGCTTTTGTTTTCTTTTTCTGAAATCCAAAGAGAAACACAAGTGTCCATTGTGTGAAATTCGCCGTTCTCTCGAAGTACCCACATTCATTTTATGTATTTGAGCAATGGTCACTGTTATTGCACGCAGCGTACCAATTTTTGTAGGCTAAATGAATCAATGCTTTTTCTTATATTTCCGTAATTTCCTTTTCCGGAAGAAAGTGAGTAGCATGAAAATTCTCATAATGTACGTATGAACACAAAATATATTTATCATCACCTTATGTAATCTAAACAAATAAGCTGCTTTTAAGTATATGTTTTTTCGACGATACGGTCATTTAGAACTAAAAAAAATAGATAGAGAAATGAAAATACGAATTAAGACGTCTGTTCTCTAGATTTTAATTTTTATTTTTACATCAGTGTTCAAGAAACAATAAATAGACACAGATATACAATACAAAAAAAAATAACATGTTTTTAAAATTGTGTTGAAATTATTATTATTACTATTGTTAAATTACACTTTTTTATGATCAATCATTTGTTTTTAAGTTTTTTTTTTCATAAATTAGCTTGACAATTAGTATTTTGCGGACGATAAGACGCACTCCGATTTTTGGTTGAATCTTCAGGGTAAAAAAGTGAGTCTTATGGTTCGAAAAATACGGTATATATCAGTTGTTTTGTGCATACATATGCGATGATGTTAATTTATTAATGCTAATGCGTGATGTTAAGTAAGTCAGTTAGCCTTTGCTAAAGCATCATGAAAATATTTTTTCATTATGCATATAATTATGTAAAATTGAAATGTCGAAGACCTTCATGACAGAGTGGCAATAGCTATAGCTGCCACACTGAAGGTACCTTCGATGGCAGTGTGATTGTCACACTGTTAATGGTCTGGTGTAGAATTTTTTGTGAAAACAAAATGGCGATAGATTAGCTACCTATCACGTGCCATGATAATCAATAGCTAAAAGGTTGTATACAGTTATTGGGTTCGAATAACCTGCCGTATACGAATGTGGAAAGCAACGAGAAACTACCACATTAAAGGCCCAAGTGGCATCCCAAAAACCAGCAAAATATGTTACATTTTGCTGCAAACCCCAATCCCTTAGATTCAAACTAGCGAAGAATAATTATTTAAATAGTCCATTGTTTTGAAAAAAAAAATTCTAACGCCTGATGATCTCAACATATGTCGAAGAAACAGCTGTCGCGATAATTAAAAAAAATAAAATTATGATACCATAAACAGCGTTTTATAATTTAGCATTTTAAAATATTTGATTTGGTATTGATTTTATTCTAGAACAGTGAAAAGTTTTCTTTCCGCAAAAAGTCGTGGGCTCTACGAATCCTTTGGCATTATTATTTATTCAGTGCAATCTTTTATGCGCTTTCGCTATAACGGTACGCGGCCCGCAGTTTTAGACCAGCATTTGGGTCAGCTCTCCGTCCGTGGTGCGCGCTCGGCATCGCCCGTGGGCCGTTGGGCTCGGGCCGTAATGCCAAAGTTCACTGGGACAGTCCGCCAGGCCTGACCCGGAGTGAACGACTGACGAACGAAAAGCATTCCCGATTCTATTTTTGAATTCGTGCTTTGATTGTTTTTTTATGCTTCATTTGTTTCGATCGGTTGCCGCACTCGAGGCGTTTCATTCCGTAAAAAGACAATTTATGAAATGTTTCGAAATAATCAATGATTACGCTTTTTCACTAGTCTTCGTTGACGTACTAATTATATAAAACGATGTTTTTTTAGAACTGCTTCCATCTTTGTCACTGTTTCGACAGACTAGGATCTGGTCTGTCAATCCCAGCGAACCTAGAGAAACCGGTCGATGTCGAAAGACAAAAGTTCGTGTAGTTCTTAAAAAAATATTTTATTCAATCATTATTTGAAATGAACTTCCATCAAGGGGTTTCAATAATATCATTAGATTAATAAAATATATTATTTGTGTTTAAAATAAAATAAAAACACTGCACTTTGTTTTTCACCACTATGCGGTTATTTTGATTGCCGACTAGTTTCGCTTGAACCCAAGCTTCCTCAGGGCTTCGAAATAATAGAACAACAACACAGTTTTACATGTATATGTAGTAGATAGAAAGAGAGGGAGGGGGGAGAAAACAGGGACAGGTATATTATAAAAATGTATACCTCCACTTGGATTTGGATCTTCTGGCTTACAGAGGTTCAGCTCATGCGGCTATTCCTCTTACGTCTGATGGGAACATTGTTGGAAGGTGATTTGGTGGGTTGTTTGTTAATGCGGGGCATAATTTGTGTGGCCCGGAGTGTTCCTCTGAAGGAGGATCAATTTTGGGCGCTTGTGGCGGCTGGAGGTGTTTGGGTCGTAATTTAAGAGATATTTTATTGTGGGGTTAGGATGTGAAGGGAGTCCTTTGTAAAAACGTTCGGCAAGTTTCACAATGAATTCTTCTATCATCTTCTAAGAATTAAAAAAAAATCTTATTTCTAACAAAAATTTTGAGAAAAAGATTGAAAAAGGTGTTTTAATTTCATTAAAAATGCAAGTATTATTAAATTTATATTGTTTTCAATTTATTTTTTTAAACATATCGGAGTTTGAAGACCCACAATCGATTATGCAAAGAAGCACATTTGGCTAGCAAGATATGACCACTGAGATATGTGCCTCTCCTAAGCATTTTTTTGAAATGCGAACTTTCCTACAATTCGGGACAAGGGCGCGCTATCATATGCAGTAATCTTATCCAATTTAGGTTCAGAATTTCGGTGATCCAGCGCCCATGCGGCACTATCGTGGCGATAAAACGAAAAGAAACGTCGACATTTCATTGATTCATAGAAAAGGGAAATAGCGTGGCGAGCGATTCTCCATCGGGGACCGCGTGCGTGGCCGGTCCAAATAAAACGGCCTTTGTCCCAGCTCACTCGATACACAAAACCTGACCCTAATCACTGGCACACAAAGCCCAATTTCCCTTACACTCTATAATACAAATAAACAGTCCTAACCGCAATATATTTTCGTAACCAAGGTCGAAGCGGAGAATTTTCATCAGAAAATTTTTCTTCAAACGGATGTAGGCTAACGTGGTTTTCACGTGGACCTTGAATTTAAAGCGGCAATGGAACGGTGAATTATTTATTTCACGGACAATAATATACAATTTCTAATTTTGTGCAAAAATGCCGAAGGTCGTTTTCTAAAAACCTCAAAAAAATATTAAAATCTCAATTAACACAAAGTGTTTTCCTCTTTAAGTATGATTAATATTATTTACACTAAGGATTATTACACGTATCACGGAAATGAAATGTTTTTTTTTATTTATTTATATGAATATGGAGATTTCTGATTATCTTGGTTTTAATATCAGGCGCATTATTAAGATACAAGGTAAAGTAAAGTGAGAATATATAAATAAGAAATAGACGCGTTTGCATGACACGATTTACGAATGTTAAGAAAACGAGAGAATTTCTTCTGTTTATCTTTTCGGGGATACAGCGTGATGGTTAGTTAGTTAATAAATTACGAAATATCGATTTGGGGATAATTTCTGGGACTTCGTGTATTGGATGTTTTTATAAACAATTCTCTTAAGTGGGTATAGGTTTCTGTTGAATATTATCGAATTATAATATTTCAAATATTGAATGTCGGCCACGCGAGAGAAAGAGTACGAAAATATTTTGTTTACAAGAGAGCGAGAGAGGAATACTTCGATTCTCTTCGAAAGTAATTCGAAATGTACACGATGCGCATGTCTCTTGAACGTTTCTGGATTATTTTAAATTTTGTTACAACAGTAGTCTTGAAAACAAAAGGAGAACATTTGAATACATTTTGGAAAACGTTGTATTTTCACAACCCTTTTTTGCACCTTTCACAAACATGTTTCGGGACACAGGCTTCCCTTCTTCATAGGAAGTTTGTGTCCCGAAACATGCTTGTGAAAGGTGCAAAAAAGTATTGTGAAAATACAATGTTTTCCAAAATGAATTCAAATGTGAATCCACAATACAAAGTGATGCCGACTAAAGAAGAAAAGGAGAACATTTTGTTGGTGTTAATTGTGAAAATTTTAACGTGTGTTAAAAAAATTACATTAGAAGTTAAAACTTATTACTGATTACGATTGCACAGTGAACCAAGTTTATAAAGGGTAAAAAAATCTTTACTTCCGTGAATATTTCGCGGGTTCCAACTAGTATAAATAAATGCACAAAAAACAAAACAATACAGGAATACTGATTACCTGCTACTACATATATTACATAAATGTTTAAAAATATATAACTAACTAACTAACCATCACGCCGTCTCCCCGAGAGGGTAGGCAGGAAGAATAGACTGCCACACTTCAATCGATGCGGCACTCCATCCTTCTCTTTTCGCCCCCGCGAGAGACGCGGTGTGATGGGTTGCGAACCTCATCGCCACCAATAGGCATCTCCCGCGCACACTTAGATCGTCCAACGTCTACAAAATAAAATGACAAATAAAAATAAATGATATAAATAATAAAAATATAATATGTCTTTAAAATATTATATACACGTATATACAATTTCATAACCACTCTTATAGCGTGTTAATGACATATATAAATTATATGTATAGGTTTGATTGATTGAATCAAAATTATGTTAGATGCATGTATGTACATAAATAAAAACTATCTATTAAAAGGCACATTTCAGAAGTCACAATGTAAGGTTTCTTAATTTTCAAAAACTCAAAACATAAAAGTAGTGATTATGTTACATGCAAATGTATAATACATCTTCAGATTAAAAACGAACTAGTCAATCAACTGACTACATTACCCAATGGATTAAATGACCGTCTGATGACCCTCCGTCTGAACCTAGCGGAGGACACCTATGCTACTGTGAAATCAGCGTACGCCCCGACCCTTGATGCCGATGATGAGGTCAAGGAAACTTTTTACTCCCAACTGGACAACATCCTGAGCCACATCCCCAAGTTTGATAATATCTTTCTATTGGGAAACTTTAATGCATGCATGTCCTAAATTATATTATTTTACTTTTGTATCAAATTATTTATCATTTGTTGAACAAAATGTATGAACATTTAAACATTGAAATACTAAGAATTAATTGTATCTCAATAGAGACGAATATGTAAATTATTTGGAAACGGAATATGGTGGTCGAGGCGTTTACAGGACTATGATCTGTCATTGAAATACTAGGTTTGTTATGTACACGAATGCCTAAAATTCACGGATCAAATGATTGATGATAATTGTATTTTTTGTTTACTGAAAATTCATTCACATACTTACATCTTCTTTTCTCTAGTCTTTGCCCAATTTACTCGGGGTCGATTCTTCTACGGCGTCTCTGGGACTGTCCTTCCTGAGTGGTTTCTGGTGCGACCCGGTCTCACTCTCTCCGGACTCCTCTTTTCATTTATTCATTTGAATTTATTAATCGCGACATATTTCTTGATTAGTTTTCATTCTTCCAGTGAAATTCCAATGTTCGTGTTTCACATTAATCAAAAAGTAATTTTCATTTAACGCTTATCGGACGCTAGCTTTTGTATCTTTTGTATACGTTATTCTATCAATATTTAATTTTAAAAAAGCACTGTCTACGTTAATCGCTCAATTGATAATATTCAACTGACAAAGTAATTATGCGCAGATTCCACAGACAACAAGATTCATCTTGTCACCTCACATGTGCCATACGACCGCAGCGATAAAGTTCTGTTGTCACGTCAGAGGTGACTTACGTCCGTAAAGGGTTAATTTTTCATATGAAGCACTTACGTTATTATATTGCCCTGATGAAGCTTGAGTCCAAGCGAAATTAGTTGGTATCAATTATAATAACCACACGGTGGTTAAATACAAAATCTTTTATTATTTCATATCTATAGGATGTTTTTTTTAGAGGTTTGGTTTTTAAACTGGTAACATTGTTTCTACAGACTGTCAATTTGACAGTTGATTTGTAGTCAGTACGTTTTGCCATTTCACCATGAATAGACTGACGTCAGCGCTTGCAAATTGTGCAAATTAATTTTGAAAGTCATAGTTCGGTTCGCCAAACTTATCGTGCACTACGTCCATTTTACGGTCGTCATAATCGTCCATCCGAGCAAGTTATTCGAAAGACTATGGATCGTTTTCTCACCACGTACACTCTAGTGTATAATACGCATCCACAAAGACGACAATTGTCGAAAATTGGATTTCACGATTGCGCTTCATTCGAGCTAGCCGTGGCGCTCACATGCCCGAATTCATATTTAAACAATAATGGCATAAAATTATCTATTAAATAAAGCCAATATCATAGAAAATAACATTATTTTAATGTGTCTTTTTTTTCATTTTGAATATGTATTGTATACCTCTAAAAAATATATAAGTTTAATTTTCATTTATTATCTAAATTATAACTAACTATACATATCATCTGTAATTGATTTTTTTTTAAGTAATGTACTCTTCGTCAGCTTGTCTCCATCCACTGCTGGACGTAAGCCTCTCCACCCCCACCCTATCTCTCTTGCCCTTTCGCCAGTATTCTTCAGACCTTTCCCGCCGTCCTTACACCTCACATAACCTCCACAACCATGAACCAAAAAATGTACTACCCAATCGCTAATTTTGCATATTTTAAAAGCAATAAATGTGAAGAAAATGTATTTTTATCTGATAAAATTAATGTAACCCATTTGAAACACTAAAGCATTAGTACTAGCTGGGTAATTATCGTGCATATTTATGTAATCACAGCTAAATGATCCATAAAAGGGCGAAGCCAGCATCTGCCAGCCGCTTTAGGTGTATTTCGTATACCGTGACTTACTTGACCTGCCTCTACACAGCTTTGGCAACGAGGTTACGGATAGGTCATACTCATGACGTCACTACTGTTTAACCCCTCACCCTTTCGCTCAGCCGAGCACTCAACCAAACTAGTTTACTTAACATTTATAATGGCACATTCAAATCTGTGCTGCTTGCGTTGATTTTATTCAAAGTTAACCCATTCTAAGTGGACAATTTACAAGGCGATTTTTCACCATCCGACACATTTTTACAGAAGTTTTAATATATGATATGAATACAATCGATAAAAAAATTCTTACTCTAAACACATATTTAAAGAGACAAATATGGACATTGTTCATTAATAGTGGCAGAAGTTTCGGGTCTTTCCAGCTATTCGGGCAATATCGTCAGTCTATCTTCTAGGTGGCCTACCGACACTCCTTTTCTTTGTCCAAGGCCTCATGATTTTAAGATACATGGTTTCATGATTGGAAGTCATATAACGGTTTCAACTGTTTATTAACTTGTTAGATTTTGGATAGATACGCTTGCGACGTATTCTTACTTGTTTGTATGGTTTCTTGTTGAGAAATAAGGCGTCTCATTTTCTCTAATCAAATTGTCTTGTCTTCGATTGGTTTTCTTAATCATATCAGTAACAGGACAAGATGTTTAGTTCTGATTCTAAAATTCTAACCGTCTCCAAGCATAAAAAGGTTGTACGGATGCTGATATATGTCAAAATACTTAAGAGTAAATTATCTAATAAGCATATTTTACCCTTTTCTTACGGCGCCATTTAGATAACAGAAAAACAACATGATTGCCTGCCATTGACTACTGCCACCTTGGTAATTACGGAGTTTTCTTTACACATACATGGTATCGTGGTAACTATTTGTTTTTTTTATATTCCCTTTTCTTTGTATGCGTATCAATCATACGTGCAAAGCAGTGGCGCCAACGAATACATTTATTTTGTCCGAATATCAAGAGATTAAAAATATGCCGTTTTAAACAAGTATAAAAAATATTATGACACCAACTTTTATAATTTGCCATTTGTAAAACTGTAAATATAATCTCATATACAAAGAATTATAAACTTACAACATTAAAATCGACACACATGTTTATTATAGTGGTTCACAATATGGAAAGTAAGCGAAACGAGTTAAATAAATATGCGCCTAAATAAAATAAAAGTCGACCTTCGTGGCAGAGTGGTAAGAGCTCTGACTTCCATACCGAAAGCCCCGGGTTCGATTCCCGGCGATGGCAGTGTGATTGTCTCACTGTATTTGGTCTGGTGTAGAATTCACGTGACAATAAAATGGCGATAGATTGGCTACCTATCACATGCCATGAGAATCATCAATATAATAGCTAAAAATAATGTGTATACAGTAATTGGGTTCATAGGACCTGTTGTATAAAAGAAAAAAAATCACATGAAAATAAGATATAACATACAAATATTAGATCATATTATAAAACATTTAAAATCTATTTGAGTAATGTATGTAAAACTTTGTATCACAGAGTGCCAAATGCAGATATGAGAAGTGAATGTAGTGCGAACTAAAGCATTATGAACAAAATAATAGATGATTTTGGACACGTAAAAAAATGAGACAAAAGGCAGACTGAGAAACGTGTCACGATTAAATAAATCAAATTTGAATGTAAGACCACGTGAGTAGCTGGAGAAATCGTTCGCGTGCATGACACAAAGAATGTCAATGTCAGCAATGTCAGCAAAGAACAATGTGGCAGTCCATCCATTCATACCCCACAGGAATGGTATAAATATGTTTTTCACAAACTCTTAAAAGTGTATTTTTACACGTAATTTTAGTAACATATTTGTATATTTTCTGGATTTATACATATAATGAAATGTTCAGTGTATTTCAGCAACTACTTGTTGTAATTAGTGCGCGAGTATATACGCCGATAATGAGTTTAGATTTAAAATTTAGTGCACAATGGTGTTCGTCTACCGACCCTTATGTATGGAAGCGAAGCATGGAACTGGCAAAAGAAGGATGAAAGTAGAATAAATGCAGTAGAAATAAGATCTCTTAGACGAATGTGTGATACTCTGTATGATAAAGTGTCGATTGAAAATATAAGAAGTGAATGCGGTGCGAATGATGGTATTATGAACAAAATAATGAAAGGATCATTAAGATAGTTTGGACATATGGAAAGAATGGTAAAAAAATATATGTTAGCGATGTAAATGGAACCAGAAATAGAGGAAGACCGAGGAAAACGTGACACGATCAAATAAATCAAATATTGAATGTCGGCCATGTGAGGAGTCAGAGAAATCGACGCGCGTGCATGACACGATGTATGAATGTTGTGGAAGCGAGAGAAATATGTCAGGAAAGAGAAGTGTGGCAGTCCATTCTTTCTGCCTACCCCTCCGGGGAGACGGCGTGATGGTTAGTTAGTTAGGAATTATATGTTCTTTATGGTTTCAATTTGACTAGTAACTAATGACTATCTTGAATAATCTCTATAACAACGTTTATACGTATTCACAATCCTACGGCATTAACCTGAAGGATTATAATTGTAAATATTAGTATTAATGTGCCATTTTCTCGCGGAATAAGTTCAGTATCCGTCACTGCTGCATGAAGCCTTTGTGAACTGCGAGACGGGGTTAATGGGCCCTCCGTCCGGTAATATCGTTACAGGGCTTCCTCCCCCTCCCTCCGCTCTTTTGTTATCTTCTTTTAATTGATTAAATAAACACTCCCGACTGGTCCACCCATTAACGAGAGTGTATGTACCGAAAATTGTATTATAGTCATGTTCTTTTTCTTTTTCTCGGCGCTACATCCCGCTGTAGAATCTGACCTCCTCCACAACAGTTCTCTATGGCTCCTGTCTCTGGCTAACCTTCCACATTCTCTTTTCTTTCAGTCCTCTTCCACGCAGTCCGTCCATCTTTTTATTGGTCTCTTTTCGTGCTGTACCCATCTAGATATAATCTTTGGTGCTCTGCACTCTCTTTCTGAGAGCGCCAACGTATATTTCGGACCTTTGCGTGACACCCATGCCAACGGAAAAGTTCACTCCGATCAGTAGAAACAAATCCGAACAACACTACGATTCCGGTCAGATCCAATAAAGCAAGTTTCTACGATCGTGCTTTCAGCCTTGCGGGTCCTTTGGCATGGAATAGCCTCCATGTATTAAGTATGAGGATACTGATGTTAAATTTAAGAAACTTCTAAAGACTGCACCGTTCGGTCTGTTTTTTCCTAGTGTGCCCTTGGAGTAATTGATTTTACAAAACGGCGCACTTAATATATAAATTATCATAAATAATAATAACAAATAGTCAGCCCACCGTAGGTGTTGAGACTTACAATCTCACTACTGTTTCCTGGTTAATCAGTGCTTCTAACTTAAGATTTTTTTTGATTCTGTAAGTCCCATCCTCCAGCGTGGATTCAAAAAATTTCTTCAGAATCTTCCTTTCAATAATTCTTAGTTTTCTTTCTTATCTCTGCATTATAATAATAATAATATGCTAACTTTTAAAGCGCCGTTTTTGTGATGTAATCACCTCAAGGGCGCATTAAGACGTGTTTTAAATCTAAAAATCTAAATGTGACCGCTTAAAAAGCGATCGGTTTAAAAGTATAGTAGAACAAAGTATAAATGTTTAACTTGGGTATGAAATATGAAAAAGATGGGTTTTCAATTTAGATCTGAAATCTGTCGGATCATTTATGCATCTAAGGTGTGAAGGGAGATTGTTCCAAGCTGATGGACCGGCTACCGCGAACGCTCGATCCCCGAAATTTGTACTGGGGCAACGCTTCGGCTCAACTAATCTTTCTATTGCTGAGGAGTTCGCCGAGCGAAGTGTGTGCTTCACAGCCGTAAGTGACTACAGGTCTTATGAAGGTTATAATCATGTTGGTCTCGCAAAAAAATTGAAGCTTCAAAATACGTATAGTTTGATATAGTTGACATTTCGTGATCACAATGGAAATTTATGAACAAATTAATTTCGCCATGACGCACATCAAACGCTCTTAGAATTGACCGATGCGTCAATGTACATTAACACTTTGACTGCCTCGGTGCTTTTCATGATTCCGGCGTATAAAAACAACTTAATTTAACCCCTATAGAGCAGCTGGCTACATTTGCAGTTTATAAAAAATGGTTCAAACTACTGCAGACTACATTTACAGCTCATATTTGAATGTATCCATTGTTCTTACTACTAAATTGTACATACTATTATCAAATCAAATCAGTTTATTAACTCAATAGACATTACAAACAACATAATGTTTAAGGCATCTATTGAGTACAGGTAAAATATTATAAAAACACAATATAGTACCAGGAACGCAAAGATGGTTCGACATCAGGAAGACAAGATACTTGTCTCCTGAACGTACCTTCACTAATATGAAAGTCGTCGATTTCCGAGGAGACCGCGTTCAGCAGACTAATTGCTCTTCCCACCGGTGTTACCAGAGGCAGATTGGTTCTGGTGGCTGGTAGGTAAAACAATTTGTGCTGTCGCTGTCGGAGAAATCTATCAGGGACAAAAAGATCAACATCCTCTAGCACGCCCGAGTTCTCGAAATATCCCCTGATTAATTTAAAGAAATGGGTAATGAGATGCCCATCTCTTCGAATCTGCAATGAATTGGTTCCAAGCATTCCTATCAGAAATGCCATGGGATAGAGCCACGGATAACTACCATACTCCCTCATGTAGAGATACCTCATTATGATGAACTATGCATGCTATGCCGCAGTTCGAGACCTCTTTTTTGCAGACATATAAAGTCACCCGCACAATGTTATTAAAAACTGTGTTATAGTTACAAGTCAAGTCAATCAGAAAAAGCATTCAGAATGTGTTTTTTTTTTCATGTGAGCCAACCTTGATTTTTTGTTCTTCTCCCGGAGGCTGTTTATGGTGTCCATATTTACACTGATACTCTACGAATTTCCTCTTATCTGCACAAAAATTGCAAGTAAACAAAGTACGAGATAACTCGTGGTTGGTGTCCTAGACAATAACGCAAACTACGAGTTATATCGTAGTGGACGGTCAACGTGTTAATGTAAAATTAATCCATTGGAAAAGTTCATGTAGGTTTCATTTTGATAAACTTTAATCGTTAACACTGAGATTCCATTATTATAAAGTACATGTTTGGAAATATTTATTTTTTCTTGTTTAATGATGTAAAACTCCATATTAAATAATGAATAGGAATGAATAACATCTCTTTATTACAAGTTTTATTTTATTTTATAGGAATGACATGTTTCGCCTTGATGCATACTTTTTTATGCCTTTGATTTTTAATAATGCCTTTGCTAGGCGAAACATGTCATTCCCGTGAAATAAAATATAACTCAATTTTAGATAAACGTTAAAACGTTATAAACGATAAACGTAGATAAAGTTTATATCGTTCTCGCTATGATGAAGTTGTAAGCCTTCGAAACATGTCGAGAAAAATAAACTCAAAAGTGAAAAAAACGGTGATTTAATTCATAAAAATTCGTTAAAATAAAATTTCTAAAAAAACAGATGTTTTCATTCGTATTAATTATGTTTGGAAGTTTATCTTATAACTTCAAACTCAAGAGAACGATATATATTTTATAGTTCTACAGATTGATGATGGTGATGATATTTTTTAGAATGTCTAGAAAAGTAAACTCAAACGTGTAAGAAAAGTTTTTTGTATTCATTTAAAAAAATGTCTTATCTTATTATTTCCATGTATTCTGGGTTGTTTTTAGTTTCAACTAACAATGTGGTTGAAATTTGATTTGGTGACGAAATAGCATACTATTAAAAATGTATATTAAACCAAAATCAGTATATGATCTAAATGGTTTTTTTTGACACGAATGATACATTACGGAAACATAGATAGAAAAGTGTATATCTTTGCATAGAGAAGTTTGTAGGCTATACATATTTGGAAATCTATTACCAAAATGGTAAATGGAAAAGAAGCGTTAAATCTCGGAATTTTTATGCGTGTTTTATTATCCATTTCGTTTTCCTGCGATAACATTCCTGTTTGTCTGCTCCACGTGTACGAGGCATAATAACAATAAGAGCCGGGGCTCTTTGCTCACCCATTGTAATGGAAATCATTCATCATAGAGCCGGTGTAATATTCCAGCCGGAGACCTGGTATCGGATTTACATTACGTGTTACATACATCACACACTGATTTGCAATGTAAAAGTTGCATGCGATATTCTCGTTAAAAGAAATGGCACTAACAACGTATTATTTATTTGATCGTTTTTTGTGTTTAGTAATGTATGATGTAATTTATGATTTTTTTTCTTGTACACTTCATGATCGTTTCTCCGAAATGGCTTAAGTGTTAAGATTTTTAAGGAATAGTAAGAATGCCTGTTATTCCTAATTCGAAAGAAGAAGAAAACATGACAGTCTGTAACATTAGCGTGAATGGTGAAAATCTGTAACAATTGGATGAATTTGTTTATTTAGAAAGTATGTTCACAAAGGATGGGAGAGTCGAGAATTTATTGAATGAAGGGTTGGGGCAGGCCACAGAGTAAATGGTGCACTTAAAGTTGTCATCGCAAACAAAAGCTTATCCAAAAATGCTAAGATGGCAGTGTTTCAATGGTGTTCTTGTGCCGACACTTATGTATTGAAGTGAAGCATGGAATTAGCAAAAGAAGGATGAAAGTAGAATAAATGCAGTAGAAATGAGATCTCTAAGACGAATCTGTATAGTATAGAGTGTAAAATGCAAGTATAAGAAGTGAATGCGGTGCGAATGAAAGTGTTATGAACAAAATAATGAAAAGGTCGTTAAGATGGTTTGGACACATGGAAAGAATGAGTGAAGAGAGAATGGTGAAGAAGGTATATGTAAACGACGTGAACGGAACTATAAATAGAGGAAGGCCGAGGAAAACGTGGCACGATCAAATCAATCAAATATTGAATGTCGGCCACGTGAGGAGTCAGAGAAATCAACGCGCGTTCATGACAAGATGTATGAATGTAGAGGAATCGAGAGGAGTATGTCAGAACAGAACAGTGTGGCGGTCCATTCTTTTTGCCTTCCCCCCCGGGGAGTGATGGTTAGTTAGTTATTTAGGAATAATATCTGTACCTATTTTTAAAGTTTTATGAAGTTAGTTCGACAAATGCGTGTACGGAAATAGGAGAGTGTTTTGTTCAGTTATTGCGGTTTTAAGGGTATAAAGAATTTTGGCAGATTTTTGACATATTCACGTTTTGCCATGTTGTTAGAGTTCGATATTTTATGACATGTATTATTTTTCCAATGAGTTTTGTGTATATTCATAAGTTTTAGAAACATAAGATTTTATCATAATATGTAATTGGAATTTAATGACATGTAAGCATTTAAATCGACAAAAACAGACATTTGTCATTTTTCCAAATAGGTACGGATATCATTCCGTTGTTTCGAATTTCGATTTCATGCAACCGCGCCAGTCACGAAGTTGTCGCGTAGTTCCGCCAAGTTCGAATAAACTTTTCCACGTTATTGTCTATTACTTAATTTCGATTTAACATCTCACAACTTCTGCATGGGGAATTTATTTTCTTGTTACAATCGCGAATGCGATTACTTGCACAGCATGGTGACTGCTCTTATGTAACTTAAATAAACCCTTCGAATATGTGATGGGTTGCCACCAATAGGCATCTCCCGCGCACACTTCGATCGTCCGATCGTCCACAAAATATATCTAAAACAAATAATATAAAATACAATGATGAAAAAATAAAATAACAAAAATAAAAAATCTTCTTCTTTGTTGTAGACCTATGTGGTCTGTTCTCCAGTGTTGCTCCTCCTGTGAGGTAGACTCCCAGCTGTCCTTCCATCTTTTAAGAGGTCTTCCACGAGGACGAGTCCCATGAGGCTAATTGTGTAGTGCAATATAGGGGAGTCTGGTTGTGTCCATTCTTTGAACATGACCGTATCAGTCCCTTTTTCGCTGTCTGCCCCATCTTATAATATCCTCAACCTCACATATCTATCTTATTCTGGTTTAAGGCGAACGTGTTATTGCCATAAAATATAATAATTCTTCTAGAAAACAAACTTTTTCATTCGTATTAATCATATCGCCTCTTTGCAATAATAACGTGTTATCTCGAAAAATATAACTTTTTAAAAATGAAACAAGATACCCATCTGAAAGAGACAACGTGACAAGACAATATACCACTGTTGCGTTGTCTCTTTCCCTCATAAATTCTCTGTTTTTCACTTTAAAAATACCATGTTTTTGTAGAAAATAATGTTGAACACGGCGGATTTGTTTTTCGAAATGTCACGTTATTCTTGCAAAGAGACGATATAATATGGTTACATGATTGTTCAAGAAACATTAAATTATGAAATAACGATTATCTCTTGGGACTTGTTGGAACTGCGATTATTTTAACTTGTTATTGTATGATAGATAAAATATTTTCCTCCCCAATGTTTATTTTGCCTCCACCGCGTTCCTGAACCTCAAGTTTACTCTCGTTTTATGCGTTGTTTGTACTGACTTTGATAATAGCGGACGCTGGATGTTCTCGTAAAATTATCTTAAACAAACACTGCACCCGCGCGTATCGGGTTCGCGCCTGGCGTCACAATGGGAAATAATGCATTCTCCTAGTTTCATGTATGTACCAGCATGTGCGGTACTTCCTATCGTATTCCAGTTTTTTCTTACATCCATAATACATCCGCGTCCACACTACAAACTTGTAATGAGATACTCTTACGAAATATTGCGGTCCTGATTTCTTCTTTCAACTTCTTCTCTTCTTCAGCCTATTCCCGTCCACTCCTTGGCAAAGGTTTCTTCCATTAGCTTCCACGCCACTCTGTCTCTTGCAGACTACATTCAGGTTATGTGGACGTGTCGGTTAAGGTCATCCTTTCACCGTAGTTGCGGTCGCCCTGCACTATGTTTCTCATGATCTCCACATCGGCAACCTTTTTGTCAACGTCTGGCTACGTGATAAGCCTATCACGGTTTTAGAGTCGCTACGTGGTGAATGATGTCAGTGACCTTTGTTTTTTCTCTCACCATATCGTTTCCGACTCGTTCCTAACATGGCTCTTTGGGTCACTCGCAGTTTTTCGGCGCTTTGATTGGGCAATGTTACAGTTTCGAGGCCATAAGTGACAACCGGCAACCAACTACAACCTGATTACTATTATTACTTATCTTTCTAACTAACTAACCATCACACCGTTTCGCGGGTAGCGGAAACAGTGAACTGCCACACTGCTATATCGATCGTCTCACTAACATCGTGTCATGCACGCACGTCGATTTCTTCAACTGCCAAGTTTTCCTCCGCCTACCTCTATTTCGTGCCCCATTCCCATTTACTTTTTTTTTTCACTATTCTTCTATGTCCAAACTATCTACCATATTTGATTTTTTTTCTTTACGCTATCGTTAGCACTACAGTCGCTTATTAAATTTGCATTCGACACTGAATCATGTAAAGATTTAACACACGTTCATCTAAGATATATCATACTTGTACTTCCATTCATATTGCGTGCATGCTACAGGGTGGTGCAAAATGACCTTAATATATTTTTTTAGAATCGTAATAAAAAAATCACGATTATCCCCAAATATGTACCATAAATACAAGTATAAAATACCTGTAGATTGTGAAAAAAGATTGTAATATTTCTTCATAAGGATGATTTCACTATTTCCTACTTAATAAGGTACCGTAAAATTCATTTCGATCCATCCTGTGTATGAATATTTTATTCATTATTATCATGTTTGTTTCCCATTAGCCGTGCCGAAAATGACTCGGTATGTCATTTTTTCCTTGATTATTTTACGTGGAGTGTAATTTTCTCTATCTTGATACATTATTGAGAATTTCATTGTGCGTCAGCCGCGAGTTGACCCGAAAGCGTACACGTGCTGGCTAACGCCGCCCATTAAGGCGTAATGAAGGCGTGGGCGAGTCGCTACACCCCACCTGGCCACAACCGGGTTAGCACAGGTAAACAATTCCCTCCGTAATGTCTCAAGTGGCGCTCCCCGAAAAGGACTATTGAAGCAATGACGTTCTAATCCATAGGTTCTCAAACTTTTCTGGACCACCGTCCCCCTTCACAAGAAAACAAATATCAACGCCCCCTATCCCATAACACTTAGGTATACCAAATATTATAATATTGTTAAACTTTATCTGCATATAATTTCTCTTTATATCGAAACATGTGTGATGGTTTTACATCGACCATCTGGTGGTGGTCTAGGGGATAGAACGCTTGGCTTCTGATCAAGGGGACTTGGGTTCGAGCCTGGACACGACCAGATTCTTTCTTCATAATAGTGAGCTTCTGCTCACATTGAAGATTTTTAAATAAATTCTAATATCATTGATTTAAATCTTTGGTGTTAGTCTTTAAAAAAAAAAAAAAATTACATACGAATACCTAATGGAAATACTAAAAAAAAGCAATTACAACAAGTTGAATGAGTTGAATTTTTATTTATTTATTATTGACTGATAGATTTAATGTATTGAATAGGTATGTACCCCACGGCAGCCCCCATTGACTGTCTTAACGCCCCCATTTGTATCTGGGTTCGCTACCGCCCCCTTGGAACGCCTCAGCGCCCTGGGGGTCTCTACTGTCCCGTTATGATCCTATATTCTAATCTAGTGGTTGTCAAACTTTTTGGCGACGGAACCCTTTTTGAAACACTAAATATTTAACGGGCTCCTAAAACTCCGAAATTTAAAAAAATTCGTACATTATAAATCGTGATCATTATCTCAAAGTGTGCTCCGCATAGCAAACTTCGAGAACCGCTGTTTCTAATCTATTTCGGTGATTTTTTTTGCTTGGCTATTTCAACAACAAACAGCACTTCATCCGTGTTTATGCGAAATTTTAAACAGTTTTGTTTTTAACTTCCTTTTTAGACTGTTTTGTGGCTTTGTTTAAAAAAAACGAACACACACGACCGCGTACTTTTCGTGGGAAGTGTAATGATTTATGATCAATTTGAGTTCGCCAAATCCGTGTTTTGTATGAGTTATCGCGCCCGCACTTGTTAATCGGCTGACATTTTGTATTTCGGGACGAAGGATTACTTTTAACTGTTGAATATTCCAATGACCTCGACTAACGTCTCTTCTAACCAATATCCGCGTAAATTGTAGGCGTATTTGGGTCAATATGTCGATCGAAATCCCTTCTAAAGGTGACCGTAACGACAACGTAAAGTCACCGACGTAGCCTGAATCTCGTTATTTCAAATGTTATAATAAAATCGCCATCGGGAGAGTTGATAAGAGACGCGCAGACGTAAAACTGACACTTATCAAATCTCCCGACGTCGATTTTATTATAGCATTTGAAATAACGAATCGATGAGATTCAAGGCTACGTCGGTGAGGTTACGGTGCCGTTATGGTCACTTTCTAGTGTAAGGTCCTTAATATAGCAAATCGTTGGAAGTTTTTTATGATGCTATTGTTTATTAATTTGATCCATTGTCTTAATCGACACACTATGATACTTCAAAATTATTAAATGTTTTAATAATTTTGTTATTATACATATCGCAATTTATTTTTTATGAGATTATCGCGACAGCTGTTACGCCAACGTTCGTTGTCATCACCAGGTGTTAATAATTAATGTTATGATTTGTTTGTAACACCTGGTGCTGCCAGCATAGGTTGGCGAAACAACTGTCGCGACAATCTCATAAAAATAATTTGTATTACGTATAATAAATTTTAACATTTAATATTGTTTGTTTGTTTTCGTTATCGTTAAGATTTTTATATTTGAGATTTTTTTTTACTTAAAATGAAAAATATTTTTTTATCAAATTTGTTACATAACACCATAGGGTTCATCACTCCTGTTCTTCGTATTATATTATTTCTGCACACTTCCATATCTGTTGTTATATATTTATATTATATCATAAAAGTGTATGAATGAGATACATGACTTTTTATCAGATGAAGACAGCTCAATTTCGCCATCGCTCGGGTAAGCAGCGGGTATTATGGTAGACTTTTGCTTTGTTTTGTGCGCTTTTATTGTATAAATTTTATTTTTTTATGAGATTAAAAGGAGAGTAACTTATATTGCAGCCTCTTGCGTCAATTTTGATCATTGTTATTCTCTAGACAGAAACTACACTTCATAAAACACTTTTAATAAACGCTTCGTAAACTATGATACTAAAATGCTAGATGAAAGACCAATATACTCGTATATAGTTTTAGAAGAAATTGTGACGTTCTAACCTGATCGAGAAAAAGTAGGACTTTAGCAAAGGCCCTAAATTCTTAGGAGCACTCCGGACCACACATCTCCAACCACCAAATTCTGCAAATGTTTCCGACCTACGTAAAAGGAATAGCCATTAGATTCTGAGACTGTAAATCACTATCTTGCAAAAATTCACCCTAAAGCGTCCCTTACTGGATCAATAATATTGACAATGCAGTATTGACAATAATATTATCATTTAAGCCGAAAAAAAGAGTATTGAAGGTCGATATTTTTGATTTTTGGTCAGATTTTCTGATCTCTGGCGTCAATATTTAAAAGTGGAGGGGATATTGTCATTATTATAGAGGATATTGACATAATTATATTCTCAAGGAGTAAACGACTACATCAATATTATTGACAATACTGGTACTGTCAATAATATTGATTCTGTAAGGGCCGCCTTAAGAACGGACCTAATTTTGCGTCACTATATAGGTCTATCCAAGAAGGCGAAGCCTAGAAAAGTTACTATACTGCGCAATATGTTGGGTTGAGTGGAAGCATTTTGTCTTTGTCAAATGAACAAGAGATCCAGATTGTCTTGCTTGTAATTATTATGGTTTGGCGCTTCGGGCTATTTGCAGCAAACATTGTAAAACGTGTCTAATCGATCCTATTCCGTGTGATCGCGTGGTCGAGCCGGTACCCTATACGGTGCCCATTGGCGGGGAACTTAGATAAGCCTCGCGCTGACCCAGATGCGGCTGGTGTGAGTGCATTGTGAATGGACATTATCATTTGATACTGGCACCTCCTAGCTCCTCGCACTGCGGTCGGGTCACGATTACCGCGGCTACAACTGGTTCTCGTTCTAGGAATATTCTATTCAACAAACGCAGTCGATAGAAAGTTTCCAAATTTAAAAAAAAAAAATTGCCCAGTTTTTTTTTACAACAACAAACCATCACGCCGTTTCCCCGCAGGGGTAGGCAGAGAGAATGGACCGCCACACTACTCTATCCTGACATACCTCTCTAGCTTCCTCCACATTCATACATCGAGTCATACACGCACGTCGATTCTTCCGGCTTCTGAGATGACCAATCTTTAATATTTGATTAATTTGGTCATGCCATGTTTTCCTCGGTCTACCTCGACTCCTTACTCCATTTACATCGTTAAAGTATACTTTTTTAACCATTCTTTATTCACCTATGTCGTCGTTTATGTCGTCACTGTTTTTTATTAATCAACTTAAGAGATGGGAGGATTGATGGACTTCCACCGCTTACCTGAAGGTTGTTATAGGACGCAGCTGCGCTCTTTCATCAGCTTCGTTCATGCAATCTCTAGGCCCGTCCTCCGTCCATGCGGAAATGTAATTTTGAGCAAAAAATGAGGAACCCTATACCACATTTAATCTATAATACTTTTACCTGTATGTCCCACTCTCAAAATAAATAAAAACTTGTTAGTTACATTAAAATACAGATAATTTACAAAATAAAAATACTTATAACCTAACACAGAAATTTTGGCTAGGGTGGGACAAGGTCGGGAGCGGAAGAGATAGAATGCGGAATAACTAGTAGCCATGACGTTATCCAACCTTCGAAAGGAGAGGAACAAGAAGGAGAAGAAGTGATTTTAAGTAATTGCATCCTTTGCACGATGTTAGACAGTTTAAAATGACAGGCCCTGTAAATCTAGTATTAAAAAAATACATATCATAGTATTTCAAATTCAACTAACTAACTCACCGCCATACTGCTCTGTCCTGACATACCTCTCTAGATTCCTCTACATTCATACATCGTAACATGTACGCTCTTCGGTTTTTACGAATGTGAGCGCCTTTCAGTATTTATTAATTTGGAACTCACAAGGCCGACATTCAATATTTGATTTATTTGATCGTGCCATGTTTTCCTCGGTCTTCCTCTATTTCTGGTTCCATTTACGAGTACATTGTTAACATATACTTTTTTACCATTTTTTCTTCATTCATTCTTTCTATGTGTCCAAACCATCTTAATGATCCTTTCATTATTTTGTTCATAACACCATCATTCGCATCGCATTCACTTCTTATATTTTCATTCGACACTCTATCATACACCGAGTATAAACACATTCGTCTAAGAGATCTCGTTTTTTCTTTCTTTATTTATTTCGAATACACTTTTAATAATATTATTTCTTTATAAAATGTTCCCGTCTTTGCTTCCGAGCTGGTGGCCTAGAGTAGTAACGACCTCTGGTATCGTCTTCTGACCCATTACACCGCGGTCCCTGTACCCGTCCCAGGCGGACCCGATCTCTTCTCGTCGGCTCCGGTCATTAGGAATAACAACTCTCGGCGGTTCTAGTGACGTAGATCTCGCTGCGCCCGCTACACCATGGACCAAAAAATGACGCTTGCTGCCCAAAAATTAACTTAGCTTTACACTTTTTTTTATGTCATGGCAAAATAAAGTCAAAATAATTCGTCGTATCTGCTTACCCCACTTAATCACGAATACTAATACATAAACGAAAAAATATTGTAACACCTGATGATGCCAATATCGGTTGGCGAAACAGTTGTCGCGAAAAATAAAAAATAAATGTGATACCATAACAGCGTTTAAATTTTAACAGTTATTTAAGAATACTTTTTTTATAGTATTAGATTTACGTGCACAATGATTTTCTTGTACGTTGGAACTGACAAAATTAGGATGAATCTGTTAGATTAATGTGTAATAAATCTTCGTGTCAAACGCAGATAGGTATAAAAAGTGAATGCGGTGCGAAAGGGGGTGTTTTAAAGAAAGAAATATAGGTATATATTCAACAAAGAATTATGATAATTAGAAGAATGTGCGGGAAAACGTTGTATTATCGAATACCGAACGATGAAATAAGAAAGAAATGTAAGGCAGATGACTTTATCAGGGATAAAATTAAAAAAGGATCCCTGAGATGGTTTGGACACATGGAACGAATGGATGAGAGTAGAATGGTTAAACAGTTGTACGCAAGCAGCGTCAGTGGAAAAAGAAGCCGAGGACGACCGAGGAAAACGTGGCATGACCAAATTAATCAATTACTAAAAGGCGGTCACATTCGAAGTCGGAATAATCGACGTGCGTGCATGGTACGATGTATGAATGTAGAAGAAACCCGAGAGGTAGGCCAGGACAGAGCATTGTGGCGATCCATCCTCTGCCTACACGGAAATGGCGTGATGGTTAGTTAGTTAGTTGGTTTAAGAATTATTCGATTTTTTTTCTTCAAATTGTATGTCAACGATTAAATGGAGCACTCAAATATATAGATCAAGGAAAACGTGGTCTGACCATATCAATCAAATTTTGTTGGTCGGAAAAATCAACATTTGTGCATTGTATAATGTAATCTTAAAAAGCCTAAATAATTTATTTATTTTATAAAAATGTGATGGTCCATCCTCTCTGCCTATACCATCTGGGAAACAGCATGACGGTTAGTAGTTAATTAAAAATTGTATAAAAATATAATATTTAAACAAAGCCGAAAAAATCGGTTTTGCAATGTAGAAAGATCTGGGCTGTATCTAAAATTAAATACAGAGCATTATTATTCTAGGACCATCATTATTTTTTTATAATAATTATAGTTATAATTATAAACTTTTTATATAAGGTAAAGTGAGTAATAAATAAATGACCAAGCATATTTTCAAGTCAGTTTCTTGTGCTCTGCGTGGCTACAGCCATTATGGGCCGCGCTTGGAGTTTGGAGTTGTTTTTTTATTTTGTGCTCAATGTATTTTGTACATTTTACTTGCATGTAAAATTCGCTTCAATCAATTTCTAAACACTCCTACTAACGATCCATTATTCGTATAATGTTGAGGATAAATTACTTAGATTAATTTTAGTGCAGAAAGCCATTTGATTCTTTAAGATATTTGGAAATCCGTGTTTAATGGGGTTTTAATCATTTTTTTACATGTTTTCCCTAATTAAATATTATCAATATGTCAATATTTAGATTTTTTTTAGAGTCAATATATTATATTTGTTAAGACATTAATTAATAACCGAAAAAAAACGTGTGTAATTATGTACGCACCTAAGAAGTTATATTTCTTTGACGTAACAATCCAAAAATAACTCAATTTTTTTTATCCCGCGTGCCAATACCCTACGTTAGTAGAAAGAACGATAAAATACGAGATTCAATAGAAGAAAGATATTAAATACGAGTAAAATTAATAAAGGTTTAATTAAAACGCCCAAAAGAAGTACAACTAAAATATGACAATTAACATATTTGGTACCTTTTTATGACTAACTTCATTCATGTCTCGTTTCGTGACATGTTTTCGCAATTTGTGAGTTTTCCGGCTGTTATTTATCATTGATGGCTAACTTCATCATGTCGCACTTCTGTAACAGGGTGCGCGCGCAGCTCTCAATTTTATTCTCCACGTACCAAAAGCAGTATAACTTAAAAATATACATTAAAATAACTTTGGGAGTGACGAAGAAACCCGTTGGATTTCCATCACATAGGTACAGTCGGTGCCGATGGGGTTAAAAAGGTTCAATTAAGTCGTTTGGGCAAGTCCGGATTCTGGTAAAATGACAAAGTGTTCCCAGGGACCGGGTCATCGCCCTACCGTCCCTCTTTCTAGAGAAATACACCCCAACGGCACTTGCAGCCCAAGAGCCGTTATTGTTCATCTTACCCTCGGCTTTCCGAAGTAATGCGGCGAGAGAAAAGACCGGACTCGTGTCTTAATAATTGACGATTGGGCGGTTTTAGAGACAATGGCGGAGGCCCTAACCGTTTCATCGGGTTTTTTTAATGAATAAGAATTATTCCAGGAAATCGTCCAAACCGCATCAACATTTTCCTTATTTCTTTTTGTAATGTTTTTATTATTATATCTAGGCAACGTTAATAACACTTATCTACATCGATAATATTATGCGGGCGAAAGTACAGGGTACAGAACTCTTGATACTTGATGAAGAGGTTTCATAGTTTGATTTTACAGCAAGACTAAATTTTTTTATAGAATAAATATGTTTTACTTGGTTTGAAAATATATATAAATAACTAACCATCACGCCATTTCCCCGGAGGGGTAGGCAGAGAGGATGGAGCGCCACAATGCTCTGTCCTGGCATATCTCTCGGGCTTCCTCTACATTCATACATCGTACCATGCACGCACGTCGATTATTCCGACTTCGAATGTGACCGCTTTTTAGTAATTGATTAATTTGGTCATGCCATGTTTTCC
This sequence comes from Lepidostoma basale, assembly GCA_022606425.2. Classification (NCBI taxonomy): domain Eukaryota; kingdom Metazoa; phylum Arthropoda; class Insecta; order Trichoptera; family Lepidostomatidae; genus Lepidostoma; species Lepidostoma basale. The sequence goes on along the minus strand of JAHDVF020001001.1, from coordinate 2,187,111 downwards.
TCGGTCGTCCTCGGCTTCTTTTTGCTTGACTTGTGTACAACTTTTTAACCATTCTACTCTCATCCATTCGTTCCATATGTCCAAACCATCTCAGGGATCCTTTTTTAATTTTATCCATTTATTTGTAAAGAATTTTAATAAATAAATAACATCAATATATGTATCATATTTAACCCATTATCACATTCGTACTCATTTAACATTATTGTACAATAATTTAGATTTTTTGTACAGCGAAAAGTCAAAGACGCCTTAAACATTCTTTTTCGCATTTTTCTCATTTTTTTTTTTTTTTTTTGATTGACATATCTTTTGTAGATTGTCACGGTTGGTAGAATTATATATATTTTTAACATTTTACGTAATACTGCCGACGGCACGGTACTTTGCAGATATAGATAAGCGTCCATTACCCACCACATACTACCCTGAAGATGGAATCTGCAAAGGTTTCTTAAACTTTTTTCGAAGAGAATACCACGAAACGCAGTCTGACTCAAGATACTAAGAAAATAGCATTTTTATGTTTACAATTTGACAAGGGAATCGAATGACTGGAAGTCCCACGGTAGTTTTCCCATATACCCACCTGGAAGATACCTATGAAATTCCGTGAAACGCCGCCTTGCATAACAACAGCAAGACTTCCACTAGGTCCGACTCCCTGGCGTTCTAGAGTGGTCCTCATGATCACTGAGCTTACCATCAGGGTCATAGCAGACAAGGAGAGGGCGTATGGGGTATCTTCAGTGCCACAAAACCGAGACCCACCAGCAAAGCATTCGCCACAGTGATAGTCAACGTCGGGGAACCTGACACGACACTATCAAAGGAAAGCAAAAGTGGAATTAGTTTCAGCAAAATCATTTGATTGTTTAGTGCAAGATGTTTGCGATTTTATTTTAAGGAGTCTACGAAAATTTGTGCAACGAATTCTTCTTCTCTTCTTCTTCCTCAGCCTATTCCCGTCCACTCCTGGACAAAGGCCTCCTCCATTCGCTTCCATGTCACTCTGTATTGTGCAGACTGCATCCAGGTTATTCCGACGTGTATGTTCAGATCATTCTTCCACCGTAGTTGCGGTCGCCCTGCACTTCTCTTTGCCGTCCACGGTCTACAAGTCAGCAGTCTTCTTGTCCATTTTTCATCTGAGTTTCTGGCTACGTGACCTGCCCATTGCCATTTTAGAGTTGCCACCCGGTGGATGATGTCGGTGACCTTTGTTTTTTTCTTCTAACCGTATCGTTTCTGACTCTGTCTCTTAGGCTTATTTCTAACATGGCTCTTTGGGTCACTCGTAGTTTCTCGGCACTTTGTTTGGACAATGTCACAGTTTCAAGACCATAAGTACCAACTGGCAGAACGCAGGCTTCATAGACTTTTCGTTTCAGGTTGGTCGATATTTTCCGGTTTTTAAGGATGTAACCCATGTTTCCGAAAGCTGCCCAGCTTAGTCCAATTCTTCTTTTTGACTCCCTCCAAACAAAGATAAACATGCAACGTATTATCTCTAATAAACCCTACGTGGAATGTTTTCCTGATTTTTTATAAATAATTTCAAACACTTAATTAATAAATCAAGAAGGAATGTAGAACGGTAGAAATTATTATCTAAGGATCAATGCGTTGGTTTGGACAATGGAACGCACGAAGAAAGAATGGTTAAGAATGTATACGTTAACGATGTAAATGGAGTGCGGAGTGGAGTCGAGGTAGACCGAGGAAAACGTGGCATGACCTAATTAATTAGATTCGACGTGCGTGTATGAATGTGGAGGAATCTAGAGAGGTGTGTCAGAATAAAGTAGTGTGGCGGTAGATTCTCTCTGTCTACCCTTTTAGAGAAACGGAGTGATGGGTTGTTATTGTTAAGGGGTGCAACGAATTATCTGAAATAAACGCTAGGTGTACTACGTGTAATGTTTTCCTAACACTTTATCGCCGGGACGTGAATAAAATATTTCCTCCTTGGGCGTGTACACCACGCCGGCGGTAATGCCCCGTGTGATCGGATTATGGATGCGGCCGTCTGGCATTACCGCATCGGAAGCTGCGGCCGGTCACCCCGCCGGTCTAGACCGCCCCCTCCCTCCCCGTCCCCCGTCCCACAGGTGGCTCGCACCCCCGACCAGGGATCGTCCGCTAAGCGTTGCTGTTATTATTATTTTTATTCAATGCATACATCATTCTCCATTGAAATATAATGTAAAACTCCACATTAAGTAATTCATATTTGCCGAAAACGTAATCGTTTTAGTGGTTTTATTTTATTTTATTAGAGCATGTCATTTCTCTTGCTAGGGTATTTTTTATCGTATTTAATGACTAATTACAATTGATAATTTTTTCTTCTATATTCGCCTTCACTTCGTGTTGTGGGTTCATATTTGATTCATTTTTTGAAAACATGTTATTTTCACAACACTTTTGCACTTTTCACAAACATACTCGTATTTCGGGATACAGAATCAATAATGTAAATATTTTTTTTTCTTAAATACATGTTTAGTTTAAATCCACTAATGTTTCTGATCTTCTTTCTGGTCAGGATTTTAACTAAATATACAATATACATTTTAAAAAGATTCTTTACCTTTTTTTTTTCTTCATAATTTACAATGAACTTCTACCATGAAATTTCAAATAACAAAATCACTTTTTCAGTGTAGAAGCTTTGATTTTAGTGTAGAAATTTTAATTATTTAAAAACAATTGATAATGTCAAAATAAGACGAAACATGTCACTCTCATAAAATATAATTAAATTTATAGAAAACAGTCATTTATCAATATTAAATACTGTCTTTATTAATCACTAATATTTTCTACATTATTGTGTACGTTTTTTTATCCTTAAAAACATTTTTTTTTAACTTTTGTGAATTGGAATTATTTCATTTTGTTTGCAGAATGGTATATGTGATCACTGCCTCACATATTTCTTTATTGTAGTTATAAGAAATATTAAGATGTATTATAGTTATCTATACTCATGTAAAAATGTGACAGTCCATTCTTTCTGCCTACCCTTTCGGGGAGACGGCGTGATAGTTAGTTAGTTAGTTAGTGACTCATATATATAAACCAATAATTGGCAAATATCGGGTTGTTGAAACTAAACATGCACAAATATAAATATTTTTCTCTGTTCTTTGATTATTATAATTTTTTTTTATATCAAAATTCTATAATTAAGAAGCGATGAAAATATTAATAGATAACTAATAAAAAAATCAGACTCCAGTGGTCAAGGGTTAGCCAAGTGCATCCGATACCTGCTGCATTCATACGTTCTCCTTCCTCCCAAAAATTCCTTCATATTTCTTTCTATACATTCCCATTTATTTTTATTGAGACCGTGAATACAGACATAACCGATCTTGGAATTGTGATTTGAAATTGGATATTCCCTCTTTCTTTACCCATAACATTCCATATTATTAATTCTTTGTACCAAATTTAATCCAATTTAATAGTTTTCTCTCTCATTAAACCCCATTTTCACATTATCATATTCAGCTTAAATTATTTTATATATTTCAATTTGTTTATCAATGCTGGGCTTTATACTAAATGATAAAGCTTCTTACTATTGATATTGATTTATTTTGGAAACCTTGGGGCCAATAGACCTTCAACAAAGAAAAAATAAAGATAACATTGGAATACTAGTAAAATAATCTTAATAAAAACACAATTATTACAGAAATATTGGAAAGACAAACACAAATATATTTTTATTGTTCCTAAGTAGCCAATGAATCAATGATACTTTTATTTTACTCAGTTTTATTACACTTTTCATTAATTTTTAATTAATCATTACAATTCTGCAATAATACAATTTTAATCGGAGGTAAATTTTTCCTATAAATTTCATATTTTTTCAGGTATTTTATATATTGAAATGTTGAAAATCTTATGAGTTGAGAATAATGGAGACTTTTTGATAGATTATATGAAATTAACTATTTAACCATCACTCAGCCTCTTTGAAGGGTTGGGCAGAAAGGATGGACCGCCACCCAGTTCTTTCCTGACATACTTCTTATGATTCCTCAACATTCATATATCGTGTCATGTACCCATGTTGATTCCTCCGACTCCTTCCATGTAGACATTTATAATATTATAATATATTATTGAATTGATCGTCCCACATTTTCCTCAGTTTTCCTCTATTTCTTGTCCTGTTTACGTCATTAATGTGTACTTATTATCATTCTTTCTATTGTCTCATCAATTATAACAATTGTTAATTTGAACAGATTTAATGTAATATGTGAAAAATTTAACTATAGTTTCTATAATATAATAATACACAGGTTACTCATTGTGATAGTTGCATTTTCTTCCTCTATTTCATGTTCTATTTACATCGTTATAAATATGTGAAATTAATTTATAAATTATTGTTTTAATTATTATTTGAGATAGAATTCATTCAATAACTAGTTCTGTTTTTTTCTTTGCAGATTGGTCGATCTTCAGAATCACCGATAGACTTTGTGGTGATGGACACCGTGGCAGGAGACAAGACGGGCGAGGCTAAAGTATTACAAAGCACCATCTCCCGTTTCGCTTGCAGAATACTGGCAGACAGAGACGAACAGAGCACTTGTCGGATATACGCCGCAGGATTCGACACATCTAGAAATATATTCCTAGGAGTAAGTTTTTCCTTCCACTTACTTCTCATGAATTTAAACCCGACACCATTTTTTAAATATTTGTTGTTAATGTACATCATCATTGTTGAATTACAAGTCATTAATTGCATTTTACTGTAATTAGTTTTTCCATACAAACAGACAATTATTTTTTACAGTTGATGTTTTTAGTGCCCTAACGGGTATTGATTTAAATAATGCCGTTAGTGACATATAGAAAAATATAAATTAGCGTTTTTGGTTCAAATTTTATGTAAGGTTACGATTATTTAATATTTTTGACTGCTCCTTAATTAAATACTTGATTCAAAATATTTCAAATAAATTAACTATTTATGTTTGGCTAATATTATTATATATAAAGGTCTTACAAGATCTATTTTATAATAATGAAATAATAAATATTGATATTCTCAAACAATGTGATAGAGCATTTTTATCATTTATAAATCATAAAACTTTTTTGAGGAACTTGTTTGGACTTATTTTTAGTGTACATCAATATATTATATGTTTTTTGTATTTACATTTTAAATATTGGGTGTTTTGGAAAGTTTTGTCTGTTTTAGTGTACGAAAATTGCATTTATTTGAAAGAAAAATAAAAAATACACATCAATCAAAATATTGTCCATAGTTAGCCACTACTTTTCCCATCTTTCTGGCAATATATGAATCCATCGTCGAAAACACGCCTCGTCTTTTGAGGTAATCCACGCATCGACCCAATTTTTGGACTATATTTTAAATGATTAACCACCCTACCTATTTGAACGTACGTGATACGTTCACTTTGACTGTACCATTTTACGATATTCCGAATCACGTACGGGTTTGAGAAAAAGTAATGTACCTAAAATGTACTAAGTTTTAGATATACGCGCGTGTGCCGTCAAAATTTGAGCTCAAGTCTTCATAAATATGATAGTTTAACAAAAGGCCAGGCGAAGTGTGTGGTCGAGTATTTGACGTTTTGTAATTTAAAAAAATAAAATTAGTATATAATTAAATTTCATTAATAAAAAACCTTCTTGTTTTTTGCACGTTTCTCGGATAATAACCCAAAGGTAGGGCGGTTAATACAAATGAAACAGGCAAATCCATTCGTATTTATTTATATTTTTAATCACAGTGTTTTTTTTATAATTTGTAGGAAAAAGCCACAAAATGGACGGAGAACCACGAAATAGACGGGCTGACGACAAACGGTGTACTGATAATGCACCCCCGCGGGCAGTTCTGCGGCGGCGCGGCCGAGTGCGGGCTGTGGCGCGAGGCCAGCGTGGGCGGCGCCGTGTTCCAGCTGCGCGAGTCCCGCTCCGCCCAGCTCAAGGGCGAGCCCGTGCCCAGCGAGAGTAACATCCTGCGCGACGGCACCATGGTGGACCTGTGTGGCGCCACGCTACTCTGGAGAAGTGCACAGGGCCTGCAGCACTCACCGGTGAGTGCTAATAATAATAATTAGACTTTTAGGGATACACTCTCCTTTTCGCACTGTTGCTGCTGAATGATGATATGAAGCGGAGAGAACTGCGGTTAGGGAAGTCCCAGGTCGTGCAGTTGACGAGAGGTGACGTACTGCGGTTAGGGTGTGCCAAGTAAGTTAGGCGCTGACATCCAGGTCGTGCAGTTGACGAGAGGTAACATACTGCGGTTAGGATGGGCCAAGTAAGCTAGGCGCTGACATCCAGGTTGTGCAGTTAGTGAGTTGGCCAAAACACGCGCCAAGATTACTCCTCTGTCGAGTATGGTCTCATTTGCTGGCTAGCACATCTTGCATTGTGGATCTAGAGAGTTTGCGGTGTTTTTGAGTCAAGCACGAAAAGTCCTGACGCGGCATCAGTGACTTGTTACTGTAGCACTTTTAAAAAATAATAATAATAATAAGGTTACTAATTCGGACGGGACCCGCCTACAATAAACGTCGGATGGGCCCCGCCTGGAAATCACGTCGGGTGTCATCACTCATTTTCTCTAGTAAACTCACCTGAATCAAATTGAATTTGTTTATTTCTCAAAGATATTACAAACAAACATTAAAGTTTAACAGGTAAAATATAAATTACATAATTCCAGGAACACATGGTTCAACTTTAAGAATACAAGATCTAAAATAAATACAATCTAAAATCAAGAATGTACTTTCACTAATATGACAGACATCGATCTCCGAAGTGATCATGTTTAACAGTTTGATTGCTCTCCTCACGGACATCACCAGAGGGGCCGCTTATTAAGGGCTCTTTAACAATGTTATTTAGTCATGGGAGCTACATCTGACACTACCCATCAGATATTGGTTGTTTATATTTTATGTGAATATAAGAAGTGAATGCAGTGCGAATGAAAGTGTTATAAACAAAATAATGAAAGAACTATTAAGATGGTTTGAGGAATGAATGAAGGTTGAATGGTAAAGAAAACGTATGTAAATGACATAAACGCAACTTGAAAAAGAGGAAGATCAAGGAAAACGTGGGATGATCAAATCAATCAAATATTCAATGTCGACCACGTGACGAGTCAGAGAAATCGATGTCCGTGCATGACACCAAGCATTTCACCAGGATAGCTGGCATCGACAAACTGGTTCAGTCTAGACCAGTCTGTTGATGTCAGCAAGTCTGGCAAAATCATTTGCTGTCTAAATAAAGAAAAAAAGTGAAAGTCGTTATTATTTTTTATCCTTTATTGGTTTCAATTACAGTATTTGATCCTTGCGGATGTTTATCTCAAGGATATTATTACTTATTTATTGTTTCTTGAACAATGATGTAAAACTCCACATTAAATAATTAATACGAATGAAAATTTCAGTTTTCTAGAAGTTTTATTATATTTTATGGGAATGACATGTTTCGCCCTTCTAAGGCACATCTAAGGCATTTGATTAATGCCCTAGAAGGGCGAAACATGTCATTCCAATAAAATATAATAAAACTGACGTTTTCATTCATATTAATTAAGATATTATTTTTATTTATTATAAAATTTATTTCTATATTGTATGTTTAAGCTGTACAGAGCTGACTCAGTCATGCTTTGGGTTCCATCTATATATGTTTTGACATTCGCCATACAGCTGAGGAAACCATGGAAAACCTCATTATTGAAAAATATAATTTTATTTCGTTATTATTTAAAATGATCTTCCATCTAGAGATTTCAGAAAAATCATCAGATTATCTTTGTTATATGGTTATCTGTACTTTAAAAATAATCATTATTGTATTTGATTCAGACGAAGCGAGACTTAGAGAAGCTGGTGGACGAAATAAACGCCGGACGGCCGCAGTGCCCTGTGGGGCTCAACACCCTGGTCATCCCGCGCAAACCTGCTGCCGCCCATGCACTGGATCAACTCAACCAGCCCTACGTTTACTTGCAATGCGGCCACGTCCAAGGTCAGTTACTTTTTATTTAAATGGAATTTTATTGAATTCGATCTTACGTTTGAAAATATTAATGAGATATATGCAATAATATAATAATTTTACATATTTATTAATCTGACGATTTATTTTAAAAGTCTTCCATTTTGTCTAATTTTACCAAAATGGTCTACTAGGAAAAACTGACCGAACACCTTGCCCTCTTTCGGAGGGACACTCCGGGCCATACATTTAGCCCCATCATAAAACGACTACCAAATTACATTCCAACAATATTTCCTACAGACGTAAGGAGGAATAGCCATTAGAACTGAACCTATGAAGCGAGAAGATCCAAGTCCAGTTTGTAGTCTTCGGTTAAGAAATATTAATAAAATGTTTGTTTTGTGGTCTCCAGGTCACCACGATTGGGGCCAGGAGAAAGAGTCTGGCGCTCGGCGATGCCCAATGTGCATGAAGATCGGCCCAGTGGTGAGGGTTTGCATGGGGCTAGAGCCCGACTTCTACGTGGACAGCGGCCCGCCCACCTACGCCTTCAACCCCTGCGGCCACATGGCTACTGAAAAAACTGTCAAGTTTGTATTTTATTTATTTTCATTCTTTTACAGGCCTTTTTCTTGAGTCGATTAACTTTTAACATTCATCATGTTTCATAATTATCATTATAACTAACTAACTAACTCATGTATGGAAGTGAAGCTTGGAGCAGGCAAAAGAAGGATGAAAGCAGGATAAACGCCGTAGAAATGAGATCACTAAGAAGAATGTGCGGGAAAACGTTGTATGATAGAATACCGAACGATGAAATAAGAAAGAAATGTAAGGCAGATGACTGCATCATCGATAAAATTAAAAAAGAATCCCTGAGATGGTTTGGACATATCCTAACATACCTCTCTAGCTTCCCCTACATTCATACAGCGAATCATACGCGCACGTCGATTCTTCCGGCTTCTTACATGACCAACCTTTAACCCTTAACGTACCGTGTTCAAAACAAAACGCTCGCTCCCATGTGGTAAATTCAGTTTACCACTAACTTTATCTAAATATCAAGCATATGACTCGATGAATCAAAATTTAATTTATGTCATCTTGTAGGGAATTTCATTAGGAATAGATCGATATCTATAACATACATGGATTATTTGAAAAACATATCATTATTAATTTTTTTCTGGAACCATGCGATTTCTGATATGGAATGCGTCACAGCATACGAGCAACTGGACACCAAGTATAAACTTGTCCCCGCGCCGCAGCCGGCGGGGCGAGACTTTACGAGATTTTACGTATGATAAAGGCACCTAGGCAAAATGTATACTACGTTCAAGACAACGAGTACGTATTAATATTTGTCCCTTTTGGTAAAGTGTTAATATTTTCACAGTTCTGATATTATTAAGTTGCGTGCTGCGTTTCCATCCAGTCGGTATTATTACGTACCTATTGAAAAGGCCAAACATATAATTTATAATACGTTCAAAACAGCGAGTAAGTATTTGTCACTTTTGATAAAGTTGTAAATATTAGCAAAACAAATTCTACCTTAACACGAATGAAGGTGAGGGCAGTCTTAGAAAATATTTTTTTTTGGGATGAAGGAAGTAATTTTTTGCTTTTTTTTTTATTACGAAATATTGAGAACACTTCAATGGAGGATTACAATTTTTTTTATAATATTAGGGTCCATAGGTTTTAAGAAAATCAACTTTAAATTGGCAGTGGAAACTCAATTGACCACATGGCAACGCGACGGTTAAAATTTGATTAATTTGGTCATGCCATGTTTTCTTCGGTCTACCTCGCTCCTTACTCCATTTACATCATTAATGTATATTTTTTTATGTGCTCCATATTTCCGAACCAACGCAGCGATCCTTTCATAATTTTGTTCATAATATCTTATTTCGCTCTACATTCCTTTCTAATATCAGCATTTGAGATTCTGTCGTACATCGTTCTACCACACATAGTCTTAGGGACCTCATCTCTACCGCATTTATTCTGCTCTCATCTTTCTTCTGCCAGTTCCATGCTTCGCTTCCATACATTAGGGTTGGGACCAGAAAAAAATCAAATATTGTTAAACATACATAATGAAACAAAAAAAATTGGAAAAAATCTTTTTAAAATGTATGTTTATAAGGATTAATTGTATCTTAATAAAGATGAATATGTAAATTGTTTTCTCTTTAGTATGTATATTTAGTTCAAATCCACTAATGTTTGTTTTTTCGACTAGTTTCGGCAGCTCGCTGGCTTCCAAAACCAGCCGAAGACACAAACATTAGTGGATTTTAGTTTAAAATTTCTACATTTTAATATTTAAAAAAAAATATTTTCTCATTATTTGCAATAAACTTCTACCATGAAATTTCAAATAACAAAATTAATTTGTTTCACATAAAGGCCAATAACTGTGTAAAGGTACAAAGTGATAGAATACTATAGTGTAGTTCAAACCTCACTCTAAAGATGTCACCCGTGACACATGTTACAAAAAACAGTTTTTTAATTGATGTTTAAACCACTCGGCACCATTGTAATAACCAGCCTTCAATTGTACTTTTGTTTTGAAGATTAAGTTAATTTAAATTGTCATGAATGTAATAATTTCGGTGTCATTTTTTATTTTATTTTTTTCAGATACTGGGCCAATGTAGCGGTCCCCCATGGAACAAATGACTTCCGAGCCATCTGCCCCTTCTGCGCAACCCCGCTGGTGGACAATCCGGGCTACATCCGCCTCATTTTCCAGGACAACCTCGACTGAGCGCAGTGCCCCCTATAATCTCTCTTTACTACGACACAGATGTGAGACTCCATTCCTTCCAAATCAATTAACTAAAGATTCATTAATATTTTATTTCTAACTAACTATTAATCTTGTTAATTGGAAGTTCATTGGTTATAATGAAAATACATTTTTTTAATTAAAAAACTCCTTTATATAAATACATATATATTTTGTTTAATTACACTTTGACCAGTTTCGACAGTTCACTACCATCTTCTGGGACTGAGCTGCCAAAACTGATTGAAGGCAATAAAAGCAAGTGGAATTAAACTTAATATATATTTTAAAGGAATTTTTAATTAGTAAAATATTAACGACATTTACGAAACTAGCTGATAAATTATCTAATTTTGTGTACACCTGTGTACACGTGTACACGTGATGTCGCTGGTAGTCCAAATTTTGGGATAATCTGGGAATATTGGAGAAATTATAAGTGAGCCCCAAGCATGGGGCCCATACGCTATCTGACCATCTATTCAATGCCCCCACGGATGGGGTGGTAAGCACGGAAAGGAAAACTAACCCATCACGCCGTCACAGAAAGAATGGATTGCCACACTGTTCTATCCTGACATACTTCCCTGAACATGATTACACCATGTCATGCATTCACTTTGATTTCTCCGACTACTCAACTTTCATTTTATGGGAGTGACATGTTTTGTCTTGCCAATAATATTTGATGAAACTGGTGTTATCAATTTAAGCATTTATTACTGTGTAAATTAATACTTTTATGAGAAATAGTATGTCTGTTCAAAACTAATTCCAAATAGACACTATACAACATCGTATAGAATAAATATACAGTCAAACCCCTATTTTACGTTTTTTAAGGGACTAAGAAAAAAAACGTAAATGGAGGGAAAACGTAAATAGGGCGAAATGCTGAACCAAAATGAAACCGACATAGGGGTATTGAAAAAAACATATATTTTTTTTTAAATCACGTAGATTAGTTCGCAAATGCGTGAACCAAAATGAAACCGATGTAAAAAGAAAGAAAATGTTGTAATTAACTTAAAACAACACAAAAAACGTAAAACCCGAAACAAAAAACGTAAAAACTGTTTGTAAATGACGTTCAAGGAGAACGAAGCGTTACAAATCAAGTCGAAAACCGAATGACAGATGATAACCTGCGAAAATCGAAAATGTCGGCCAATCATCACGTTGCGCGCCGTATGCCGACCAATAACAACGTCGCTCGCCGACCAAACACGGCCGAAACGATGCGCCGATTCATTGTCAAGCGCGCGTAACTCGCATATTTGGAATATTTTCGACGTAAATTGCAGGAAAAAAAAACATAAAAGCGGGTAAAAAATGTACTAAAATATATCGGGACTAAAAAAATAAAACGCAATTGACGGGAAAATGTTAAATACGCGGACGTAAAATCCGGGTTTCACTGTATTTGTTTCTGCTCATCTATACTCTGCATTAACATGTACATTTCTTTTGTTTCAGATTTACATTGCAGAGTGTGTGGGAGCATATGTTTATAAACCAGTCGCAAGTGTTAACTTAGAGCTGATTATTTTTTTAGTCTACCATATAAATGAAAAAAAAAAAGCAATGACTATTGTTTGCAGCCCTCGCCAGTATTATTTCCCGGCCCCTGTCTGGTGCGCCAGGCAACAGGAGCCCTCTTGAAGGATGAAGCACTTTTCCGCAATCTATTATCCCGCTATCACCGCGTGTGTTTGTGTGTTTCATATTGAAGGATTTGAATGGTTAAAGAAGTCCCCTCTAAAGAAGCGTCGCGTCAATGTGAACAAAACTCGATGAACTGGTCCTAGGAGTTTCACGTGTTTACTGTGCGTTAGCCATATTAATTATTATGTTTAAGTAACAAAATGAATTTTGTAAATACGTGTTATTGTTTAAGGTTTAATGTATCGCATTTTAGACTATTTATTTTTCAACTTAGCATACACAATTGATGCAGAATATAAGTTTTTTTTAGGTTAATATCTCTTAGTCTGATTTAATTGTGTATTTTCATAATCCATACAAACGATAACCAAATGAACTCTTCTGTGAGAAATGTTAACGTTGAGACACACAGTTATAGCATGTGTTAAGCTGTTTTGAGGTTTTAAAGTGTCACAAACTATTCTGTAAATTTCTCTTGAAATGAAATGAATTATTTTGAACTTTATGTTACAATTATTTTTTTAATGTAATCTTGTAAGTGTACATCATTCGCTTTTTTGTGAATGTGTATGTTCAGAATATTATTTTTTTTATTTGAAAAAAGTATTTCTGAATCTTTTCTAATTTGAAATTTTGTGTACGTCCATAGCTGTTATCATCGCATTTTTACATCAAAATGAAGAGAAAAAAAATTGGGGATACCTATTTAAGATATGAAAACAGATCTCACAACCACATTATACCTTCCTAGTGGTTTTTAATTAAACATTATTGAAGGTATAATTGATTGCATTTAATGAATTATATGCAAATTATACTTTAATAAAACAGAATTTCTGCCATAAAACCTATAGTGTGGGTTACATTGTTGTGAAATGATTTCCTGTAAATTGCATTTTTTTTTTACCTAAAATACCCTCAGTCATACTTAGCTTAGCTTTTCATCCCTGTTTAGTCTAGCGTAGTTCTAAAGTGTCCGCAGTTTTCTAAATAATTGGTTTGATTGATGGCCTCACAATTAGATTTTTGATTATCAGTTTATGCACTCACTTTGATTACTTCTTGGAATGTTGATTGTCACCGCAGATTATAAATTGTGCTTTTATACAGTCTGTTTAATGTTTACAACTTCATTTTGATGAAGACATTTCCCGCATATCTTTGTTCGGTGTCCATTGCGTGTGTATGTTTGTTAAAAAAAAAATTATAGTGGTTTTGGTCGAGTTTCCATTGTACATTATATATTGTGAGGAAGCGAAGAGCAGTGCTGAAGAAGGGGTGGCCTTTGAATATGATAAGATAATAACTGAATAAGATAAGAGAAGTGTATGTAAGTTTTTAAATCAAAACTCACTCAGCAAACAGCTTGTTGCGCGCGCGAGTAATTTAGGGCGGAAGTGTATATTAAATTTAACATTTGTTGTGAAAAGTCCATTAAATGTGTATCTTCTTTCTTGTTTATAATAACATTTTCTCTACTTGAAGTCTTTTCTCAAAACATTTTTGCAATGTTGATACATTTTACAACACCGATTTAAATTGACTTATTTAATGATTATGAATTCCTTTCTCGTGATTATAGCCAAATGCATAAAAATAGTAATACTTGGGTACTTCATCTGCGAAGTAATTTTGTCACTATAAGCGCATTACATTACCTCTGCGCTGTGTAGTGAGTGCGAGCGAGGCCTGCTGTTTAGTGGAACATTGAACTGATGATTAGATTTAATTTTATATGTTTTTTGTAAGAAATATATGAAATATATAAGCGCTCTTTTGGGTTCCTAATCCACTTTTTATTTTATTTTTGTTTCGCATCTTCATCCATCCCTCACCTCCCCTCACTCCACCTCCATGCATCACACATCGTCTCTTTTGTTTTATTATTCAATGGCCTGGTTCCTGTGTACAAAATTTGATATGAAAAGGGAAAGAATCATTATTTTCCTTCAATTCCTATTTGCCGCAGAGAGAAGGTTAGAGGTTACAACATGTATTATAATGCAACTAGTTCTTTCTTGAATATTTGAATTGTCTCGATTATCAAATTTGGTATCTGCAATCTAATAAATATGTCCCCACAAATAGATTGTATTTAAGAACCAAAAACTTTATTCTCTTCACTACTGTTTATGAAATTGACAAGGCGTCACACAAATTGGTTTCCCGTCGGCTATAAGGTCTGTCCACTCGTAGAATATTTGTAAATATTTGATTAATGTAAAATAAAGAGTTTTAAAATAATTGTTATTTTATTTCTTCAAATATAAAAATATTACATGTCATTGTCAAATGCAAATCTTAAACGAAGTAAAGAAATGTTTTCAGGTGAATAAGAGATACCATAAATATGTATATTAATTTAATATTATTAAGTTTTAAAATAATAATTTGTAATGTACTCATATTGATTAACAATAATCAAATTGGCGTACCATCTACAAATACTCAGTAAAAGTATATTATATTTGTCCCTTATATATTCACATTCACTTTGTGTTGTAAATTCATAATTAATTATAATTAAAAATGTTTCGTAATAATACAACTCTGGTTAAAATTTTACACTGTAGACGGCTGTTGATCATTCAAAACATATTAAATAATCAAGTGTTGTATTGATGAAAAGTATTTAAAATCTTATACATAGTGTGGTTAACTACATACGAGGTCTGTTCAAAAAGTATCCGACCATAATTTTTATTGGCAAAACAAATAACACTTTGAGGGCGGAGCTTAGATGACCGTTTGAAGGTATACCTAGTGCGCATGCTCAATTTTTTTCACGACCACAGCGCCACTCAGTCGCTGCCACGCCGTTGAAGAGTGAGCACGTGTACGCTATTGTCGTCGAATTTTAACTTTAAACGAAAAAAAGGTGAACAACGTTACTGGATCAAATTTTGTTTAAAGCTTGGGGATTCTCAAGTGGAAACTATCCGCAAAATTAAAAAAGAGTCTGGGGACGAAGCAATGGGCACCACACGGATAAAGGAGTGGTATAACCGCTTCAAAGATGGCCGCTCATCAGTGGAGAGTGAAGCACGATCCGGTAGGCCCTCAACATCCAAAAATGATGTTGTCAATGATCAAGTAAGGACCCTGGTGATGCAGGATCATGGAATAACGATCAGAAAACTTGCTGATGAAGTGAGCATTAGTGTTAGATCCATTTATTCCATTTTAACTGAAGATTTGGCTCGGAAGGGTCTCAGCAAAATTTGTGCCAAAGTTGCTAACAATTGAGCAGAAGCAACTTCATGTGGAGATCGCACAGGACATGCTGGAGACTGTGATCAATGATCCCAATCGGCTCCCTGTGATTTCTGGCTTTTTCCCCAGCTGAAAATGCCTTTGAAAGGGACCAGATTTCACACCAGGGAAGACATCACGAACATTGCGACGGACCACCTGCGCGCCATACCAAAAGAGTCTTTCCAGCGTTGCTTCCGGCAGTGGCAGAACCGTTGGGAGAAGTGTGTAACAGCTCAAGGGGACTACTTTGAAGGGGATTAGTGTCATTTAATTGTATCTCAATAAATGCTGTTTTTATGAATAAAAGTCTGATACTTTTTTAACAGACCTCGTATGCAGCTCATATTTGGAGGTAGATTATAAATCTTTTTACTTTTCCTTACTACTAAATTGTACATAATATTATGATAAACTGGGACTATCTGAGCTGCAATGCAGTCAACCGTAGTTCGAGACCAATTTTTTTTACTGCAAATGAAGCCAGATGCACAATTGCGGTTAAACCATATTCAAGTATTTAAAATAGATTTAATTTAGTTGTGATGAGAACCCTAAGATTCTGATCAAAGGAAGTGCATACAGCCAGACCCTGCTTGTCTGGAGACCAGTCCAGGGAGTTGATGGGCTGGGAGGAGAGGGACATCTTTTGTAGACGATCCACGGTCCCTGCCACGCCGCATGTTCCGCCCCCAGCGTCGGTCTTACTCCTTTTATCTGGATATTTACTGTTAACACAAAAGAAACATATTAAAGGCCTGGATGTGAATATCGGGGCAAACAGTGAAGTTTAGTTTGCAGCGAACTTTTGTAGTTGGCGGTGTTTATTCGCTGTCAGTTGTCGTAGAGTACATATTTCTGCAGTTCCTGCTCCAATGGACACTGAATTACTCATAGAAAGTGTGCAAGCGACAATATTTTATAGTCAGGGAAAGATTTCAAAAATCGGCAGCTATTGTCATTTTATTTGTTGCTGATACATATAAAAATAATATTTCTTCTTCAGAATGGGAATGCAATCTGACAAAACAAAATGTGAAAGCAAAATCCCGCATTCTGTCTGACATCCACTATCGCTGCAAACTATGAAAATAGTTTGCTTCTTCACAGTTCAAGTTTTGCCTGACTAGGCCTTGTAACTATCAAGTGATCTAAGTAACAATAAAACTTACTATTGCCAAAGAATCATGTGTCCGGTTCCCGAAGATGTCATAAAAATATCTCTATTCTGTGGTAAATGACGGCAAATCCAAATAGTTCCATTATTCTGGTCACTTTCAACCATCTGCAATAATTAGGAAGAAATCAAAATCCAGTTGTTTAGAAATAATCTAACATTATTGCTAAGTACAAAACAAAATATACCTGAGCAAAACCCTTTTTTGGATGTTGTGTTCTAGTATCGAATACATGGAATTTCCCTTCTAAAGTAGTAGCCACAAATTTATTCATGGGAATGTCCTTTCTGTCAAATTCAATACTGCAAATCTAAAAACAAAAATATACCATCTTTCAACCTCGTCAGGGTAATAACATGGTAGCCAAAGAAAAACTTTGTTTTGTTACCATGGCGAAGCTCTTGTGAGAGTGATATCAGTTGGTGATTTAAAAAAATTAAATATGTAGCAGACAAAATATTATATATGTGCATTTCATTTATTTTTACAAATGTCACATTACAAACTAAATACTTCTAATGAAAAGTCGCTCAACTTTACCAGTTCATAGTAATCTTTTCCTGAAAAGTAACTATGTAACAAATAAGTCGAGGGGAGTATAGTATATTTACCTTCATCCCCGGGAGAGTGACATAAACCAACAAATTTTATAATAAAAGATAATTATTCATTCTTAAAAAATATTAAGTCGATACTTTTGCTCCATAACATTTTATATTTGTTATATTTATTCAATTTGTATATAAGCTGGTGGTGGTCTAGGGCAGTGCTCCGCAACCGGTGTGCCGCGGCACACTGGTGTACCGTGAGCCGGATGCAGGTGTGCCGTGGCCAAATGCGTAATGAAAAAAATATTCAGTTATAGTCGGAACTCGAATTGCGAAAGAGTCGACACTTTCGTAAGTCAGTTCAGGAGATGGTGACTTTTTTTTGTCTATATTAGGTCATTCGTGAAAAATCGGTCGCCGCTGATTTCTACTGGCCGGAAGTTGCTGGCGACCTCAATTTTTTAACTTAACAGCGACTTCCAGCCAGTAGAATTTGCGAAAATTTGATCCTTCGATCTTTCGGGAGGAGCAAAAAATACCGCCGCTGCTGATTTCTACTAGCCGGAAGTCACCGGTGAGCTAAAAAAAACGTCTCCTGAACTGATTGACGCCCACGTCCAGACCGAATTTTAGGTTTTGGTGTGCCGCGGAATTCTAGGAAGAACTTATGTGTGCCGTAGGTGAGAAAAGTTTGCGCAGCACTGGTCTAGGGGATAGAACGTTTGGCTCCTGATCCAGGGAACTTGGGTTCGAGCCTGGACCCGACCAGATTCCTTCTTCATAATAATGAGCTATTTTCTGCTCATCTTGAAGATTGTAAAATAAATTCTAATATCAAAAAAAATTATGAGAATGTTTACTCTTACCCCATTTTTAAGATTACATTCCCATCTGAGCGACATTGTCCGCAGATCAAACATTTTAATATCTCCATTGTCATATCCCGCACAAACAATTCTCTCAGAATTGTTATAAGAATTTCCAAAGGTAACAGTCCAGCAATCTCTCTTAGTCTCCCCGGCACAGGGTTCCATATTTGCCACGGGTTTGTCTTTCTGCCTCGGATCCCAAACTTTAACGGTACCTTTTAATAAAATTAAAAGCATAAATAAATTATAAGGCAAATGAAAAGTGTCTGTTTTCTAGAAGTTTCATTATATTTTATGGGAATGACATGTCTCGCCTTGCTAAGGTATGATCAAATTTAGGGAGAATCGAGCGCTTTGTTGTTTATATACCTGAGTTAAAGGAGTAGAATACTGTAATTGAGATAATTGATGTGACTCATTCTCACTACATTTGATTATGCATTAATAAGGCGAAACATTTCATTTGCATAAAATATAATAAAACCTCTAGAAAACAGACATTTTCATTTGATTTAATTATTTAATATGGAGTTTTACATCATTGTTCAAGAATCAATAAATAAATCTTAAGACATTACACTTAACATTGCAGGAATTTTTGTATTAAAATATTGTTTTTTTTTTCACATTTAAGTTTACTTATGACGACGTGTTTTGAAATTTACCTTCATCAAGAGAATTATATAGAATAAACAAATATTGTTCCCCGATGGCGAAGATGAAGTATGCTGAGAGAATGAAAAAAAACAGAGTTTTAATAGATACAAAATCATATATCTCTGTATATATTTTGTGCTTTATCCAAATAAACTTTTAATATTACAAGTTCACAAGGAATTGGGCATTTTTTGTGAATTGCATACAATAATCTAAGATTCTGTTACCCAGTTATGGATCTTCTACTTCTGGTATATTGTAGTTAGAGTAGCAAATGGAAACTTACCATCACGACTACCGGTAACTATTTCTGGAGCACCGCAGTTAGTTGAGTTTCCACCAATACCATCTATGGAGTTTATCATATCGCTGTGATCTTTTGTCTTGTATATTGGGGAATATCCCTCCAGATTCCTATAAAATTTATATTACATCATTCTTATTGTATCAATTAAATTAATATTTTAGTTCATCAGTACAGAATTACTAACCATATTTCTAGATTTCCTAGGAAATCTCCAGTGGCAAGATGTCGATCTTTTAAGTTCGTGGCACCGAATGTGGAACACTTCAAAGCGTTGTTATTATCTAAAACCTTAATTTGATTTATGCTGCCCGAGTTAACTTCATATATTTCTATTGTTCCGGTTCCTCGAGGTTGGGAACCAAGCACAATAAACTTTGCGGAACAAGGTATCCATTTACAATCAAACAGTGAATAATTCAAATTCTTTTCAATATGCACAATTATCTGAGGGTTATCTATATTCTCCATTGTAACCGCTTTAATACTGAACACATTCGAAAACTAAATTGATCAAACGCTCTTCAACGCGCGACATATTATGACAGTCATTTGTTTGGTAACCATGGCAATGTTACCAGAGATAATATACATTTGTATTCAACATGCTGAAATACGAGAGTTTGTCTATTGTAAATTAAATTTCCTTCCCATGAAAAGCGCACTAAATATTTTCATTTATGTGTACGATTTTATTAAAAATTAAAACCTAATTATGGATATATTGTATTTACCCGTCATCTTATTTGTAAGTATGTATTATAAAGATAATGTAATTTCTGACTTTTCTGACAAAAGTAGGAGGGTAATTCTTTTTTTCGTGGAATTAATTTTTAAAAATTCAAGTTTACATCCGGTTGCAGGGTTTTACATCGACATTTAAATTATGAAAGATTAAATTGTCAATTTTTCATATGGGTTCTGTTACATAAAGAGTGACCTTGTAATGAATGTGTCCAAGTCTAAAGTGATGGTATTTGAAAAAGAAGAATGTATGAAAATTTTTGATATAAGCGCGAACGGTGAGTAACTGGAGAAAGGTTCTGAATTTATTTATCTGGGAATCATGTTTACAAGAGATGGAAAAATGGAGAAAGATATCGAAAGAAGGGTCCGTGCTGGGTACAAAATTAATGGCGCTCTCAAAGTCATCACTGCATCGGGTGGTGGTCTAGGGGATAGAACGCTTGGCTTCTGATCCAGGGGACTTGGGTTCGAGCCTGGATACGACCAGATTCCTTCTTCATAATAATGAGCTATTTTCTGCTCATATTGAAGATTGTAAAATAAATTCTAATATCATTGATTGAAATCTTTGGTATTAGTCTTTTTTTAAAAAACAAAATAGAAATATTTCAACTAAAGCAAATATGGCCGTACATAGGAGTTCTAGTGCCAATCCTTATCTATGGAAGTGAGTTTTGAAGCTGATAAGAAAAGGATTAAAGTAAAATAAATGCCGTAGAAATGAGATCACTGAGAAGAATGTGCGAGAATACGATATATGATAGAATACCGAACGACGAAATAAGGAAGAAGTATAAGGCAGATGATTGCATTATAAGTAAAATTAAAAAAGGATCTCTGAGCTGGTTCGGACATATGGACGAGAGAAGAATGGTTAAAGTGTTGTATACAAGCAGTGTGAGTGAAAAGAGAAGCCGTGGAAGACCAAGGAAAGTAAGGCATGACCAAATTAATCAAATACTTAAAGGCGACCACATTTGAAGTCAGAAAAATCGACGCGCGTGAATATTAAGATGTATGAATGTGGAGGAATCTAGAGAGGTATGTCAGGACAAAACGGTATGGCGGTTCATCCTCTCTGCCCCCCATCTCCGGGGAAACGGCGTGATGGTTAGTATGTTAGTTATTTATTATTGGTTTATCTTCTTTGATGTGTTTTATTACAAAATATTATTATTGATCATAGTAGATTAACATAAATAAATGAAACAGCACACTTTTATATTTAATATCTTAACTTTATTTGGTATTGGAAGACATGATTTCAATTACATAATAACAACAAAAAATATAACACAATTAAAACACAATATTAGATTGCATGTATTTCTATATCAATATACAATGACCCTACTACTTACGGCGAAATTATAATTATATAGGTATTTACAAGTTAATAAATATGTATTCACATAATAAGTAAATAAATTTAATAAAATTAAATTTTGTAGCTTACAGTGAAAGAACTCTGACTAGAAAAACATAGCAAATATTGATCGACCATTTTTAAGTTTTCAAAGGTAGAGTTCATTCACAAATTGAAGATCTCGTATCGATGTATGAGTGCGGTGATAGTTTTTGCAATTTGATTGGTTGCCGAGTCAAATGAGCCGCACGGCGTCAGTACGTTCCGAGACATAGAGGGAACCGCACGTATTTGGCATTCTTTGGCATCTCGTATACTCGGTGATTCGAAAAATACTCGTTTTGCAGGATTATTTTTAAAATATTATTTTTATTATTGATTAATTCCATATTGACTAAGTCAGCTCTGTACAGTTTAAATACATAATCCAGAGGGGAAAAAATATATACTAGAGATAAACACCTGCAAGGATCAAATATTGTAATAATAAAAACCAAAAAAGGAAAAAATATCATTATTATTATTAGTTTCGCCCTTAGTCGCTTTTCCAAGAAAAAAATAATAAGCAAATTATAATTTTAATAAACTTAATTTTTATAATTATTACAATTAAGCCGATAGCATTTTTGTTAATAAAAAATAATAAAAATAGCATGTTTATTTATTTTAATGTTTGAATATAGGTACGACTGATTTTTTTTTGGTTTTCCAATCATAAAAAAATAAAATAAAAATAGCGTCTATATTTTTTGTAAACGCACTGTCATTCACACTATTGCAAACGATCTCCCTGTCGTGAACGGACTCTATCATTTATTCTAAACGTAACAGAATCTTCCCTAATTTCAGATACATAGTAGGTATTAATGAGTCGTTAGACTTTAGTTGTGAAATATTCTGTCTTATAGGTCATTATACCATCTTCTTCGCTAGTTTCAATCCAATGGATTGGTTTGCGGTGTAACATTTTTTGCTGATTCTTGGGATGCCACTTGGGCCTTTAATATGGTAGTTTCCCGTTGCTTTCCACATTGGTACAATATTTCATAATCAATCAATGGTACAGTAGTGGGTACAATTTTCTCCATCTCAGAGATATTTTTTAATTCCTGAAACTGATGAATTATGGGCTATGTACTCGTATGCCTTGTACTAAATCGAGTTTTTTTCTGTTTTCATTTTCAATAATTCCATATCTACTAAAGATTTTTTCAAACAGAAAACGCTTTACGTAAATGTCAAAAATAATTTATGAAAAGGTGTTTTCTGAAGTTTTTATGTAGGTATTGTATTATATTATACATTAAACGAGGAATATATTTCGCCTAACTAGGGAATTATAACATTTTAGATTATCACACATATCATATTTAATAATACCCTAGTAAGGTTAAAAATATCACTATATTTTATGGGCAAGGAAGGTGCCTCCACGTTTGGTGTTAGGTATTTATAAATCTCGGCGTCCGTCCCTGGAATCGACAGAAGTCGGCCAAACCTTACACCACAATGGCAAGAGAAGAGGAGAGATATGATACTTTTAGGATCCTCAATAAAACTAGCTTGCCATTGACGTAGGATGTCACAAAACTTTTAGAAAACATACATTTTCGTTAAAATTAAATCACATTGAATTATTAGATTGATACGTCCAAGCAAGATGATATAAGTCCAAAGTATAAATTTATAATTAATTATTGAACTTAAGTGTTCTTTGCTTAAATAATTATAAAATAAATCTGTCACTATCAAATGAAGGCTGGTTATATTACAAAGGGCCAAGTGGTTTAAACAGAAAGCAGAGAAAAAAACAAAAAACTGTTTTTTTATTCACGGGTGGCATATTTAGGGTGACGTATACATGTATGACGACTACACTATATTATTCAATCGCTTTGCCCATTTGCACAGTTATTGGCCTTTATGTTTAACACCAATTGCGATCAAAAACTCATTGGCACCTTTGTAATGTCCAGCCCTCAAATAATCTCAAAGTCAAATATACACGATACTCAGATTAATGAGTCAAGAAAAAAATAATGGGGTATTTTTGGACTAGGCGCACCAGGCCAGCTCGGGCTCGAGGAAGTGTCGGCTGGGCCCGGTGGCACGCGGGGCTCGGGCAGGCGGCGGGGCGCCATGCAGCAGCTCGCACATGAAGCCGATGTACGTGATGGCCAGGCGGAGTGTCTCTATGCGAGAGAGACGTTTCTCGTAGGCGAATGTCGGTACCTACACACAAAATTGAATAATGAACATCAACAACACCATTACGACGTTTTCTGGAAGGGTACCCATTGAGAATGAACCGCCACACAACTCTTTCCTGACACACCTCTCTAGATCCACCATATTCACACGAGTCATATACGTTCGTCGATTGTTCCGACTTCTAACTTAAAAATTGATTAACTTATTGAACGCTTAGGCATTAACACTGTGGAATTCCATAGTAATACTCGTATACTTTGGAAATTGAAAATTTTTGTTTATTCCACTATTTAAAAAAAATATCGTGGGTTCAATACTAGAACTAGATAACTCTAAAAACATAGTTTTGAGATAATGGCAATTAAA
The DNA here is from genome assembly GCA_022606425.2 of Lepidostoma basale. Classification (NCBI taxonomy): domain Eukaryota; kingdom Metazoa; phylum Arthropoda; class Insecta; order Trichoptera; family Lepidostomatidae; genus Lepidostoma; species Lepidostoma basale. Next base: position 2,163,090 of record JAHDVF020001001.1, on the reverse strand, counting down.
GTTTTTGGCTACACAAATCATGACATTACTTTCAGAAGGATAGTAATTAACACGTAGTTTATTGTCAAAAAACATAGCTAAGAGTTCAAGGAAGCCACTTAATGTATAAACTTGACCAAAAATGACTTCATTATTTTTTAACAATTAAAATAGTGAGATATCTAGTTTTAGCACTAACCATTGTTGCGGGGTATATCAGGATATGTACTTGTAATAATTAGTTATCTATGACTTGGAACCAACATTTTGACACTATTGCTTGAATTATTATACTAATGTTACTGTTTAAAAAAGTTTTAATTAGGTATATTATTTTTATACTTATGGAAGTTTTATTTAAACACTATGTAAATGTTACTTATTAATCTTTATTTAAAGCTATCGCGATTTTGGTGATGCTATACAATTCACTAGCTCAATAAAACTGATTGACAAGCCTACCAAAGTGTTTAAATAAAACTCTTATATAAAAATGTATAGAAATTGTTACATAGTAAATGTCTCTAATATAAATTTAATAATTTTAATCGATTTTATTGAAAAAAAATATTATAAAGTTCAATAAATAACTTAGTCTTCCGTCGTGTTGTCAAACTTTAGGTTGCTATTAAAAAAATTATACTCCATGCTTATAGCTGGTGGAGAAGAAGAGAATAATGAATTCAAATCTTCATATTTTTTTTGGAAATCGGTCTCCGGGCCGGCATTTTCTTAAGTTGTCTTACAGAATTATTGAACATCCTTCGAGACGATTTTGAACAGTTCACAGTGGAAAATTCATCATCAAAATTCGTTTTGAATTTGAAGGAATATGGGGACTCTGCTTCAAATCGCAACCAGCTCATTTTTTGCCAATGTACTGACCTTTTGTTAATGTCTACTTTTTTATATTTAAATATGACTGAGAAAAACTTTTCCAGTCATAGAAGTCAACATTGTCTATGACTTTATATGGCTTATCGCCCTGTTTACGAGCACTCCGAGCAAGAGTTTTCCAGTCATTCGGCCAATTGACTTTTCGAACTCTCTTAAATTCAGATCCAATGGCCGAATGAACTGAATCACACTCCATCTCGGAGTGCCCTGAAGTCCTAAACTTTAAATCCATAGATTTAACAGGCAGCTGGAAATATCTATGTAGACAGGAATCAATCTCGCAGCTTCCTCTCCCTGCCTCTCCTTCGTGCCACATAAAACAAATCCCTTCATTTTTGACCACATCATAAATTGTAAAATTGTACGTTGCCAAACGCCTTTTGTAAAACAGAGCATTATTGGAAGGGTTACCTGGAACCATTTAAAGTTGCTGCAGGTCAAAATGTATTGATACAGTCGTACCTCCTAATCGCTCGGCTATTACTTTGTCTTCTTTTTTAACTCTTCTTGCTGCGTTCTTTGTGTCTACATGCTCTTTGTAATTATCCACTATTACCCCGTCTTCAACAGCCATGCAAATTTTGTATTTATCCTTTTAAGGTTGATGGAATCCCAGATTGAAATTATTGCAGAAGATATTTCTATAAGCAGAATCTTTAACACACGGTATTTGTTTTTCTTCACAATCTTTGATACAAGATCGATACAACATTCTTATATTATAAGTCTGGGGATAGATACTTTCGTTCGGTATCAGATCTGGTGTAGTGTGACGCCACAACTGGAAAAGACTGAATGTGTTTTTTTTAAACATTTTCTATCATTTCACTACTAGTTGTCTAGTTCTAGCACTAAACGTCGTATGATTTTTCCTTTTGTCTACTTTTGAAATTTGTCTTTAATTTAATAATGGTCGTATATTTGAGATTACCAATTAGAGCATTCAGTAGTCCTTGACCAACACAAACATTTGGCATAAATAACTCAAAACCACCAAAATTCGACTTGTCTAGTTCTAGTATTGAACCCACGATATTAAAAAACACGACATGTTTCGGAGGATACCTCCATCTTCAGGTGTAAAAATATAGGTAATAATAAAAACTAAACAAAGAAAGACTAATAAAAAACGCATTTAAAATTCGATACAATATACGTTATAAGTAGTACTACAAACAATTATTATTTTTATTTTTTAACATGTTGTGTTTTTTAATATGTTTTATTAAATAGTGGATTAAACCAAGTTTTTCAATTTCCAAAGTATAAAACTTTATTAATTTGGTCATGCCATGTTTTCTCGGTCACGACTTCGTATACCATTCATATCATTAACGTATACATTCTTACCATTCTTTCTTCATTCCATGCGTTCCATGTGTCAAAATCAACAAAGTGAATCCTTTCAAAATCTTTTTCATAATATTTTCTTTCCTTCCATAGTACATTCCTTCCTGAAACAATATTTTACTTTACATACTAAGGGATCTTAATAATCAAATACTCTCCATTCTATTGCGGAAACTACTACATTTTAAACTGCACATAATAACACAAAATTATCAAAACAACAGCAAGACTTCTAGTAAGTCCGATTCCGTTGCGTCCTAGAGTTGTCCTCGTGATCCTGCAAGTCCCGGGTAATACACAAAAAAGTTCCCACCTTACGTCGTAGCTTGTCGAAAGCCTCGTTGAGGTTGAACATCCTTCTTCTCTCGCGGATGTTGGCCGCCCTGCGCTGGGCTACAGAGGCAACCCGCCTGCGGGGCTTCTTGGAAGATCCTGCTCCAGGTCCTACGCCCCCTCCGCCGCCGCCCCCCATCCCGGAGCGTCCACCACCACCCCCTGGTCCCGATCGCCCCAGACCACCACTACCCCAAACTGGAAAAAAATAACATTAAACTTTATTTCAATTTGACCCTTTGGTTGCTATGATGTTTTTCAAAATATCAGCGAGAAATACTAGAAAAAAATACATAGACTCTTCATATATTAGGTAAGCTTGAAAGAGATACCGTGCAGACTGTCTTGATGCACTATTTATCGCACATGAAATGTTTTAATTCAAGCATTTATCAGTCGCCCAAGCATTTATCAGTCAAGGTCGCCCAACGCGCCATGGAAAGAGCCATGCTTGGAATAACCTTGAGGAACAGATTTAGAAACAAATTTATTCGACAAATAACCAAGGTGACTGAGGTGGCTCTGAGGATGGGCGGGCTGAAGTGGCGATGGGCTGGCCATATCTGTCGGAGAACCGACGGCCGATGGAGGAAATGGGTTCTGGAGTGGAGACCGCGTACAGGATTCCGCAGAGTTGGACGTCCCCCTGCCCACTGGACCGACGATCTGAAGAGGATTGCTGGACATGGATGGATGGGAGCAGCAATGGATAGGGGACGTTGGCGTGCTTTGGAAGAGGCCTACGTTCAGCAATGGATGACAGACGGCTGATGATGATGATTTATCTGTCGTAATGAATTGTTAATATTATAAGTCTTCCTTAATGGAATTCTATGAGATAAGTGAGAAATTAACATTTGGTATTAGATTGCGTTTTTTGTGTCCGCGCATTCGTTTTATACTCTACACTCCGTCTGCGACGAGGAAAAATTGTTTTTTAAGTTTCCGTCGGTCCAAGTCTGGATAAAGAAGGAGGGTTCTTTGCAGGGATAATCACCCTGCATGGTAAAAGAATATATTATGATAGCGAAACTAACACAATCGCCTTAAGTAGGTATATTTTACCCTGCTGGAAATATATCAATGAAAATTCTTTAACTAATGTACCTACGGATTTTTTTACGATTGAGTTTTGTACATCGAAATAAGAAGAAAATTCAAAAATTAATTAAACGATCAATGAGGAGGTTTGGATACACCGAAAGAATTAATAAAACGGTAAGGAAAGAATACCTAACTGGCGAAAAGCACAGGAAAATAGAATACGACTAAATAACTAATTAATTTACCAACATCCCCTTTTTACGGAGGGGTAGGGATAGTGGATAGACCGCCATACTGTTCAATCCTGGCACACCTCTGTAGCTTTATCTATAATTCATACATCGCGATATGTAGGTACCTACAGTTGTCGATTTTATCCACTTCGAACATGTCGATCTTTTTACAATTTAGCAAGTTTCCTTTCTCGACTTATTCTATTATATTCTTCCATCATACATCTGATCCATATGTCCAATTCAATTAAATTTATATATCGAAAAAGGGATCCGCGTTTATATCACGCTGAACGAATTCTGAGATGGCTAAAAAGTACCTATGCCATGACAGAAAATCGTGGCGGTCCATCCTCTCTGTCCACTCCTTTGGAGAAATGGTTTAATTGCTAGTATTTCGGTTTTCCTCTATTTCTTATTCTATTTACGTACACTTTATTTATCATTTTTTCTTCACTTATTCTTTTCACGCATCCAAACCATCTTAATGACAATTTCATTAGTTTCACTTTTTACATTTGCATTTGACACATTCGTCAAAGAGATCTCATTTTTGCTGCATTTATTCCACTCATAAAATATTTATGTAGATAAATATAGTACTCACCTAGATCAGGATGAGGGAATCCGGCCAGGAGATCTGGATATGCTGGAGGCTGGTGGTCCACCCACAGAGAGCCATAACCCCCGAGATCTGCACTCTATGAACAAAAATAATATTTTATCATCCATGAAAACATTTATGAATTATTTATATAAACTTAAAATAAAAAGGCGACACATATATGTTGTTAATTGAAATAATAAATACCAAAAAACATTTTATAACGGTGAATATTTTTTTTAGATCTTATAATAGTTGTAAACTTTTCTCTAATAATTAATAAATCTAAATAATTATCTAAGTTCTAATTCGAGTAATTATGTTTAAATAGTTTAAGAACTCACTAAAATAATCTTAAATAAGGTAAGGTAATGTAAAAAAAATTGTAATGTAATCTCTTAAGTGATTACGTCACAAAAACGGCGCTTTAAAAGTTAGCATATTCTTGTATTATTATTATTATTACAAACATGGAAAATACAATAACAATTTTATAAGAAGTTATATTTATATAATTAATTTATCTATTGTCAGAAGTAAATAGCAATATACGAGTAGGTATATTATATGAAGTAATTCGGACATTTAAAAATATGAGATAATTGTATTATTTCTCTAGTTCAAATGGGTAGTTTGTATGTTTATATCTAAATTGGTTTCTTATTTGGAAAAATAGTTTTATCTTAATATAAATAAATGTCTTACTGGCCCGTTATTCCATACGTGAACATTGTCATTGGGTAGGGTCATTTCACTAAAGCAGTACTTCAAATACTCTAATTAATAATATAAAATTCACACACGAACCGAATGTCCACTCATGATGACGTTTGACTTCGTAATATTTGTGAAATTGTATCACCCTTCATTTTCAATAATAACATGTACTTTCGCAGCTGAAATCAAAAAATGTCAAATGGAAATATAAGTACAAATAATATTGCATCTAATAGAAATAACAATAGAGCTCATTTTGGTTTGAATGTTTTTAAGTACTTGAAATGTTTGGCAACCGAGTTGCATAATCGCTTAGGGGCAGCAGGTTTTCCGCTTCTGATTGGTGGACCCAGGGGGATGAATAATTCGATTTTTCCTATTGGCTCATCGGCTTGGAGGCGGGTCATTCGGTGAGACAAGTGCGATAAGTGAGATTTTCTTCATTTTCTTTTAAAATTAATATAATAATAAAAAATATTTAATTTTTTTTATAGAAATTAGTTTATACGATTTTTTTATAATTACAATTACACCTTAATACGAATGTTGCAAATATCACATTTGATAATGCCTTAGAAGGGCGAAACATGTCAATCTCATAAAATATAATAAAACTACTAGAAAACTGATTCATTCATTCGTATTAATTATTTTATATGGAGTTTTACATTATTGTTCAAGAAACAATAAATACAATTACATCTATTTTACTGTGTGAATTAATATTACTATTATTATTGTTATTATTTTGTTGAATCGCTCTTTACATCATGACAGCATGAGCCAAATCGATGTAAAGGATATTATAGATATCATAGTGATTCTCGTGACATGTGATAGGTAGCTAATCTATCGCCATTTTATTGTCACGTGAATTCTACACCAGACCAAAGATAGCGTGACAATCACACTGCCCTCGCCGGGAATCGAACCCGGAACCTTCGGGGTGACAGTCAATGTACTTACCACTGGCCACGAAGGTCGTTCGATCCGTCCGATATCGATATTTTGATACATTTATGTATTTTTTCACATCTCTAATCTAATTATGTCGATCGTGTTTGGGAAATCAATTCCTCCCCCCATTGTGAAGTCGGGTGATTGCTTTCGTAATTAGGTGAAACTGTCAAAAAATGGAGGGAAAATTGAATAATCACTAAGTATGTGACTCGCCATATTGCTAAAATCTGATAATTTCCGGAACACACAATGCTAATGCGACACTAATCCCTTTTGTATAGGACGGTTAGCGCTACTGGACCGTGTAATTTGGGGATATTTCTTATAGGGGGATTATTTTAGGGGTAAATATTTCATAAATAAAAACAACCAAGTGTCATTCCAACAACGTTCCTTCGATCAGTGTTTAGATTTGATTAAAATGAAAACTTGAATTAATTGTCCTTTAATTCATGTAGGAAGGTACCAATAACAAACATATTTATTTATTATATTAATTGATCTTTTACCAAATGCATAGTTTTTTAACACCAAAATGGGATAACTATTGGGAGCTCATCTTGTTAAGTTTTTACAAAAAACATCTTCTTCTTCTTAGTGTAGACCTTGTGGCCTGTTTCTTAAGAGTAATTGACCTCCTGTTAGGTTGACTCCCAGCTGTCGATCCATCTCTTTGGTGGTCTGCCTGGGGGTCGTCTACCTTGGGGTTGGCCGTGCAACACAATGAGGGGGAGTCTAGATGGATCCATTCTCCTCACGTGTGCATACCGGCATCTTCTCCTTTGCCTTCCTTGCCTAACGACATCCTCGACCTCGCATATCTCCCTTATCCTTGAATTCCTTATTCTATCTCGTAGTGTCTTGGTGTAAGAAAAAAATGGTTTTCGAAAATCATTTATATGAAAACCAAAGCAGTAAAAACTCACCCTGAAAAATTATAGGTATATAAAAATTGTTTTCAAAACATTAAAATACAGTAAAACGGGCAGTGAAAAAAAAAATGGTGAAACTGCTGCACACCTTCGAAAGAAAGATGCTGCGACGAATTTCTGGAACCGTGAGATATAGAGAGCAATGGCGTAAGCGACGCAATGATGATGAGTTGTTTTCCATGTACCAGGCTCCCAAAATCTCCACACACATAAAGCTATAAAGATTGAGATGGGCTGGACGTGTACAGAGGATGCCGTACTTACGGGTCCCCAAACGCATTATGACTGGACGGAGAAGGGTGGGAAGACCAAGACTGAGGTTGGAAGACGAAGTAAAGAGGGATGCAGCACAACTTCTTCGGGTGCCGAACTGGAGGACAACAGCTGAGGACAGGGACTCCTGGAGGAAGAAGAAAAAGGACAGTGAATCGCCGCTTCCACCGCAAAAAATAACTTATGATACACACCGTATGATTGTATAAATTAAAAAATCGTTGAAATCTTCCAATTGTAGATACATAACCTTCTATAGCTTAGGTATTCATTTTAACAATCAATTATATAATGTCTTACCATTATTGTTTATTGTTTCTTGAACATTGGTAATATGAATGCTGGAATGCAAGGCAAAACATGTCATTCTCATCAAATCAAAAGGAACTTTTACAAAACAGACGTTTTCGTTAATATTAATATATCGGTTAGTAATCATTAGTCCTATTTATTTAGGTAGGTACTGCTGGAGATATTCTGATGTTTACTAAGATCGAATGATTTCAGTTTGTTCCAAATGTACCTATTGAAATAATTCCACAAATGGTGTCCTGATGCTGCCTTGCGCAGTGATGTGAACAGATGTTACCATTCTCCTGCTCCGCCTCCATACTCCGCGGTGGAGAGCATAACATAAAATCAATACCAGTTGTCTGCTTAGGTAAATGATAGGTATATTTGTTATTTTAAAAACTATCCTTTTAAATTCACTTTCAAATAATAATAATAAAAATGAGAGTTGACGCTAATCTTCAGAAAGAATTGAATTTTTATGCAGTTTAAAAATATAATAGTATACGCGCTAAAATAAAATATCTCTATAATATATAATATTTAGCATTTTCTTGTTTCATCCGGTTTCGGCAGCTCGCTTCCATCATCTGGTGTTTATTAATTATTAGCTGGCTCATATTGGATCATACTACTTCTTCGTGATATCTTCTTTTTGGCCTGTTATTCTCTGCGTCAAGTTCTTTCTTGAAAAGTGGACTGCCAGCTGTCTTTCCATCATTCTGGTCACATGTTCTTTGCAGAATCTTCTTCTCTGGCGTCTCCATCCTTCAATAGGTACTGTAGACTTCGTATAGCCTGCGCATATTCTGTCACGAAGGGTACGGTCAGCAATGCTTCTGGGTGAATTCATATCCCTGATTCTGAAGGAGGCTTTTAATTCTGGCAGTGTTGGAACCTATTATCATATATTATAACTTTATTCAAGATTAAGGCGTTAACACCGTAGAATTCCTTTATTAATTTCAAAGGATAATTTACTTCGTTATAAACTACATTCCGTGTAGGTACTCGTATTTTAATTGTCTGTGTTTTTCTTTGCAATAATTACACTTTTAATATTTTTGGTTGATCACTTTTACTACCGAACGTTTTCGATACTATTATTAAATATCTTCGATACTATTAAAAATTTAAATATACATTATAATAAACATTTTATCTTTGTCTTTTCGGTATCTTAATTAGGTACCTATTATAAAATTTAAAAAGAGGATTTTAATATTATTTTGTAGCCCTCTATTTTAATTTTTTTTTTTTTTTACCTAACTATTTATAGTTCCTAAACTATCAAATCTTATTTTACGTCTGATAATAAAGATATATTTTCACACGGAATACATTACCTGATCTAATTTCAATGATAATATTTTTATATTGAATTTACATATTGTGGAAACAATGTGACACTGAGATAGGTAACAACGCAAGATTTCATTTGTCAAAACTCAAAATGTCAATAATTCACCCTCGCGCCTTCTTCGTGAAGCGACTGCATATGTGTAAGTAACAGCGCAAGTGCACCCCAAACCAATAAAGAGGCAATGTCATATTATGCAATTTCTCACGGTAACAGATTTAATTAAATACAAATGATGAAAATATTGTTTATAAGTGTGACAAAGTCATCCCTTTTGTCCGAGGACTGTTCCGCGATCCTCAAACATTGCGATTTTTTTAATAAAACAATTTAAATCGTTATTTTTTATTTTTATATTTAAATATACATTATGAACGCACCTACTTACTTAAGTTGCTTTGTATATTTAGTACCCATTTATAAACATACAGTAGCCGGTGGTAAGTAATACACATCGGATTTTAAGAAAGAGACTGTCGACCATAATCGGCTAACTTCGGGTTTCTAGCGCGTGGCCTCTACTATGCAGTACTATGCACTAAAAGCTCAACATTTAGTAAGTTAGCCGCGAATGGTCGATAGCATTTGTCATAACCCCGATATATAATATTTATATCTAATAAATAAGGGGTTGTTTGTTTTTATCTTTTTTTTAAATTTTAAACTAACTAACTAACTATCACACAGTCTCCGCGAAGAGGTAGGCAGAAATAATGGGCCGCCACACTGTTCATTCCTGACATACTTCTATCGATTATTCATCAATAATATATCGTGTCATGCACGTTGATTTCTCCGACTCCTTATTTAATATTTGATTGATTTGATCCTCCATATTTTCCTTCGTCTTCCTCTATTTCTTAATTCGTTTACATGTACCTTCTTAATCATTCTAATTGTATTAAATAACCCTAAATTAAGTTCCACGTAAATTAACTGTAACTTCTAAACCATTCCATGTAACTTCTAAACCCAAGTTGTCATCGCAAACATCCCATCCCATGTAACTTCTAAACCTAAGTTGTCATCGCAAACAAAAGCCTATCCATGAAAACTAAGATGGGAGTGCACATTGGTGTTCTTGTGCCGACCCTTATGTATGGAAGTGAAGCATGGAACTAGCAAAAGAAGGATCTAAGTAGAATAAATGCAGTAGAAATGAGATCTCTAAGACGAATGTGTGATAAATATATATATGATAGAGTTTCAAACGCAAATATAAGAAGTGAATGCGATGCGAATGAAAGTGTTATGAACAAAATAACGAAAGGATCGTTAAGATGATTTGAACACATGGAAAGAATGAGTGAAGAGAGAGTGGAAAGAAGGTATAGGTATGTAAACTACGTGAACGGAGCTAGAAATAGGGGAAGGCCGAGGAAAACGTGGCACGATCAAATAAAATCAAATATCGAGCACGTGAGGAGTCGAAGAAATCGACGTGCGTGCATGACACGATGTATGAATGTAGAGGATTCGAGGGAAGTATGTCAGGACAGAACAGTGTGGCGGTCCATTCTCTCTCCCCAGCCGGCGTGATGGTTAGTTAGTTAGTTGGTTTTTCTAAACCATTGTTTATTTTGAAATAAAATTATCTATTTCTTATCCTATTCATAATTTAAAAAAAAACGTAAAAAAGGCGAAATGGTGTCTCCCGCTAACTAAGTGTTAAAATGTTTTATTTATTTTTGACATCAAATTTTGTTACCTTGATTTAAAAAAAGTGAAGATTTTTGTTTTTTGTATTTCGTTTTGATAATTAGCATATTACAACTTTTCAATATTTTTTGTTATTTTTAGCATTAAAATATTTGTGTCGAATCCCTACAGATTGTGCTCCCCTGCTCCCCTGCAAAACGGCGCGCCATTGTTAGACCACGTGCGGAATATTGGGGTGTGATGCGCCGTGAAATTTCCTTCGGTCCGATTGCCCTGCGAAGGGCGTATATACCTATAGCATATTGCATTCGAATGAGGCAAATATACTCCCGACGCGTGCAGGATCCATTGTTGTCTTGCCGCATCTCGTCATTGTTTCAATTGAATCCATTTAAAAATGTCAAAATATTTAATATTATGAGGAAAGGGGAAGACTGCCACGTGTGTTTTTAGATTTTAATTTATTTCGTAAAAAGTCTTCACAGAATTAATTTTTTCTTGAACAAAAATGTAAAAATCCATATTAAATATTGATAAAGACGCCAGTTTTCAAGATGTTTTATTATAAAATATGTTATGGTAGGGATGTGATGATGCCAATATAGGCTGAAGAAATAGATGTCGCGACAATTTCATAGAAATGAAATAAATAAATTGTGATATTATAACAGTGTTTCCAACGAAATATTATATATATCATTTAATAATATTCTTCTTCTTCAAGTACCTTGGCGAACCTATCCTTGTCCTGCGCCGCTTGGAACAGCTCCTCCACACTTCAGATGCTGGTCCACTCCCTTATGTTTCGCAGCCAGGACATATGTCTGTCTATCTATCTCAATTCTGAATTTTATCTCTACATCTGGGTAAAGTATTTAAATTTCTCCACCCTTTCAACGTTACGGCCGTTCTAATGCAATACTGACCCACTGTAATCAAGCCATCCGAATGTCATCCATTTGATTTTATTGATATTTATTGTTTCAATCTTTCACCCAATCTAGTAATACGATAATGGCGGTAGCCTTTCACATTGCGTTAAAAATATCTTCTGCTTAATGCTTAAAATACAATCTTCATAGATGGCGCTAGTGTGTAGATTGAAACTACCATGTAAAGGGTGGTGTTACAGATTGAAACTAACTTCCAAAAAATTGTCAGACATGGTGGTCATAAGAAAATGTGGAATGGGGAATGTTGTATTACATAAAGCGTGCGCTTAACCCAACCAATGACAGGTCATAAGTCCTGTAAACACCTCGATCAACCATATTCTGTTTCCAATTTGCATCTTCGTCTCTATTGAGATACAATTAATCCTTGAATTGAAAACCCGCAATGGGTAAAATCCAGTGTTCGTCTACAAGTATTTGTATACATTCAAAATGTTGTACAAATAAGAACGTCTGCTTTCCAGAAGTTTTATTATAATTTATGTGAATGACATGTTTCGCCCGACTAAGACATTATCAAATGTAATAACCATTCACATTATTGATTGATTCTAGAAAAAAAATCCAGATTCAGTTCATAATTGAATGATTTGTTTATTTTATAAATAGAAAAAACGTTACCATTATTTAATTTGACTTTATTCTATCACTTCTATTCCAGGCAATGTGTCTATAGAATATATTCAATCATCATCATCAGTCATAAGTGGTCTAGTATTGGACAAAGGCTTCCCTTCTAGACTTCCACAACTCTCTATCCCTCGCCACTCTGTGCCATTTACCTCCACTGCCACTCTTTTGATGTCATCAGATCATGTTGCTTGTTGTCTGCCTAGTTCTCGGTCACTAGGACTCCATCCTTCGTATGCAATAATTACAGTCTAGTCATTGTTAAACAGGTTAGCCCAGAAGTCAGTCACCCGAACCAGTTCCTACTCCATGCATGTTACAGGGCAGCAAGGACACTCCATTATGTGCAGCATGGATTGCTCCATGCCACAGATGCAAGCATCCTACCCCCTTGAAGGATACCTCATCCCATCATGTCGTCCCTGGATAAATTAGGTTTAGGGTCCTCCAAGTTTTCCACTGTAATTCATCATGTGGTGGTAAGGTTTCCTTGGGTATATCCAATTTAGACATCCACATCTTCTCCTCTCATCTTTACTATCTCTCGACTTCAGGAGACCGTTGAAGTGAAATGGAATTTAAAAAATTTCTCCTCAACTTAATTCTTAAGACCGGTGCTTATGTAGCAGACGTCAGGAATCATTTTGTTAATTCCCCCTTTTCATATTACTGACAATATTTCTCTTAATTTTACTATTAATATAAAACTACTATTAAGCAAAACATTTACTAAAAAAAAATCTGTTCTGAAGTTAGTGAATGTTATTTTATAGAATATTTTTCAATCTGTCTTTTAAGAATCATACATAAGAAAATTTTCAGTAAAAAAAATGCATTAATAATATTAAATTAAATAAGATATCAAATATTTCGAGTTAATAAATAAACAATAATTTGGGATTGAAATAGTATTATCTACGAGATATGTAATGAAACATTCCACATATATTTTAAATTTAAAATAACACCACCTATTAAAATATATAAATTTATTATCTATTCACAGAACTATTCTTATTTAAATGTTAATATGGATACAGTAATATTATGTACAATGTTATTTTGCAGGCTGCATCTTATTGGTGATCATCTCCATGACGTCGTGGTTGTAGGTGGAGTGCAGCATCAGGCCCAACACGCCCGCCCTGAAAGAAACATCTCAATTAAAAGGTTCTTCAATCATTGGATAAAGATTTTTTTTATTAATTAGTAACTAGTCCTGGATAGAGGTATAACCCACATTCCAATAAGTAAAGTTTTACTATTTAAATATATCTGAGTACATTTGTTAAAATTTTGCTTTTTGAATTTAAGAAACTTAAAAAAAAAATTAATAACAATTTATAGGAATAAGCATATGTTTTTTTTATTGAGCTAATTGATAATAACACTAAAAATCACACAACTTTAAACCTATGGCGGCAAAGATTTTTTCAAAATATTAGGAGTACAGAAAAGTTCTCGCTGTTTTTTCTGTAAATTAGAAATTTTTATTAAAAAAACTGATAAAGAATATCTTAATCCAAGTATCGTCCTTCGCTAGCTCTTACTTTCTCCATCTATCAGGCAATTTTTCAAATCCGTAGGAAGAATGATTTAATCCAGTCATCGACCAGTCAGTCATCTACTGGATGTGCACTACCTCTTTCTCTCTTGCGTAAGCACTAAGAACAATCGTGGGGCCAAGATGTATTACCTTATGCACAGAAAATATTGAAATTTAATTAATTTAGTGTCATGTTTTAGGGAATGATAATCAATGGTTTTGTGAACATCTACTTGAACAATTTGTTTTAAATAACTAACTAACTAACAAACCATCACGCCGTCTCCCCGAAGGGGTAGGCAGAAAGAATGGACTGCCACACTTTTCTTTCCTGACATATTTCTCTCGCTTCCTCAACATTCATACATCGTGTCATGCACGCGCGTCGATTTCTCTGACTCCTCAGATGGCCGACATTCAATATTTGATTTATTTGATCGTGCCACGTTTTCTCTATTTCTGGTTCCATTTACATCGTTAACATATAATTTTTTTACCATTCTTTCTTCATTCATTCATTCCATATGTCCAAACCATCTTAATGATCCTTTCATTATTTTGTTCATGACACCATCATTCGCACCGCATTCACTTCTTATATATTATATATTAAATTGTATAGATTAACCATTTTCGATTTGAAATATCATATCCAAGCTGGAATTTAATTTTACAAATAAACCTTATGTTTAACTGTAGCCTAGATTCTGGGTATTCTACATTAAACAGCTGGAATAACTTCAAGTTTTTATTATGGAATAATCTGAGCACTGTGAAGTCACCTGGAGGCCATGGCGTATCGGATGTTCCTCTCCTGCTCCATGAGCTCGTCCACTTTGAGCCACTGGCGGACGCGTTCCATGTCCACCTCGGCCCGCCGCAATTTCTCCCAAGCGTAATGCTTCAGGCATGACTTCCTTGTTGCCTGGCACAGCTCACCTGACACAATCAGCATTACATTACATACTCCAATATCGGATCTCGCACCATGCAACTTGTGATACAATTATTAGCAATGAACAAGCAGTGAATTTAAATTAATTTGATGTAAATATTTAGTGAAATCTCGAGGCAAAATATCATCCATGAATTATAAAGTAAAATGTGAAAATAATTCTTATTTCTTCTATATACAACTCAGTTCATCATAATATTATATACAATTTAGTAGCAAGGAATTAAAGTACTTGTAAAAAGGTTATAGAATGTATCCTTGTAAAAAGGATACATTCAAATTTGAACTCAAATGCAGTCTAAAAAGGTTTATAAGATACAATTTGAACACAAATGTAGTATGCCGAAGTTCGATCCCTTTTTTTTAAATATGTAGCCAGCCGCATAGGTGTTAAGCATGTGAAAATGTGGTGGAAAAGTAATTTATTCAACATAATTCAGCTCTGCTGCATCTAAATGAAATATTTAATTACTATAATAATTGATTTCATTTAAAAATTATTAAGCCACTGGATGAATTTTGGTATATGAAAAATGAAAGCATATGAAAGAATTAGATGACATAAACGCTGGTGCGAAAATCCACAATATGTCCATCAGCTGTTTGCTATATGCAGACGATGCGGTTTTAATCGCTGACAGCATGGACGATCTACAAGTCCTAGTGTCAAGAATGTACCAAATATGCAATAAGTGATGAACGTGTCAAATTCTAAAGTTATGGTATTTGAAAAGGAAGAATGTATGACGGATTGTGACATAAGTGCAAACGGTGAGTTTACCGAATTTGTTTATCTGGGAAGCATGTTTACAAGAGATGAAAGAATGGAGAATGATATTGGAAGGATAGAACAATGTGGTGATCCATCCTCTCTGCCTATCCCTCCAGAAAATGGCGTGATGGTTAGTTAGTGGATGAATTTTAATTACCTGTGGGAATGAATATGTCTTTTACCAGAGGGCAGCCACAAACATCAGTATCACTCACTTTAGGCTCCTTGCAGTGTTCAGGACATAAAACCTGAAATGAAATAATTCAACCAATCAGGTATATAATATATTTATATTTAATATTATAAAATGATTTACTTTTCATTAAAAACAAGTCAATATAAGTTAAACCGACCCGAAGTCTCTTGCAGTAGGTTCTGTTGATGGGGTTGTAGAAGTCACAGAACAAGTTCTGTCCTTCTATCCGTGTCTTGAAGACGCTGCCAAAGGAAGACTGCGCTTCATACTTGTTGAAGCACTTCTCCATGTGCTTCACAGCTGTACGGGAGTGTATCTCATGGCCGCAGGTGATGCAGTACATCGACATTTCCGTCTCCTCATCCACCTCCTAAAATAAGTCACAAACCAATATTAAATATTGTGGCCTTTACCGAAATATAACTAATTTGCTGTTTAATTTTTTTCTACTAGATAAAATAGTTTTACTTTGTGTAAATCATAAATTTGTTGAATAATGTAGGCTCATTGTAATGATACATTTTAACAATAAAACAAAAATATTTATGGATTTCTGCAAACGCCAATTATGAGTTACACACCATCTATATACCAAAAAGATTAATAAATATTTTAATACAAGGATGCTCTCTGAAAGAATGGACAGGAATGAGCAGTGTTCAGAACCTGTTCCAAGATGCGCAGGACAGAGATGCCTTCGCTGCAGTGATCACTAACGTTGGGGGGACATGACATGGCACCGGAAGAAGAAGAATGCTCTCTGAAGATATAACTTCTCTTCCCTGTCAGCCGTTGTTAGAAATGGGTATATTAACATCGATGAGCTTCTCGGGTACATATCTTGCTTGTATCAATAAAATAATAATTAAATACAGTAGTTTTTGGCTCTTTTTCAATCCAAAGACATAATAACACACCCCTAAAGATTGAAAAAAAGTTACTTCTTTTCCTGGAAGCTAATCATTTGTAAGAACTTTTGAAAATTATATAAATGTAATTATCACAATATAAGAGAGGGCGAAAGTATGGTAGCAAATGAAAATATACATGGCATATCTGAAAGGTGGTATAGGTAATTTAACATTTCAAGAGAGGGACAGAGAAGAAGGTATTGGAGGGACCATATAGAAAGAATGGAGACCCAGAGATTACCACACCTTGGCCTACATGGAAAACCAGAGGGAAGAATAATGCCTGGAAGACCCCCAAGAGATGGAAGGAAATACAGATTGCAAGACTAAGCAAACTCGGCGGCTCTAGCGGCCTCCAACCAGTTTAAGAAGAAGAGAATAACATAAATAATATTAACCTCCACTTGTGTGGTGCTAGGGGAGAGCGTTCTGGCATGTTCCACCATTTCATCCAGCATGGCCCGGCGCTGCTCCAGGCTCTGCAGTGCGGCGCGGACGCCCGCCAGCTTCTCCCGCACGCGGGCCAGAGAACGTCGGTCCGTCGCCTCTGCGGAACACGACTGCAGGGACCACTCCTGGATGCGCTGGGGTAGGACCTAATAAACACATTCATCATAATGGAACTCAGATTGATTCATGTTATTTTATACAATATAAAACACACAAAATTTTTGTTTATTTAATAAATATATGGGGTACCAAAAACTGGCGTGGTTTTTCATTTGAGTGTTCTATAGTTAGTTGGATTTTGATTGCCGTTCTTACATGATGTCTTTTGTGATATTCTGGTGACTATACATACCAAGAAAGAAATGTTATTTATAAAACTATAATTTAACATTACAATTATCAATTGACCAATTAGCAACAAATGAATGAATCATAATATAAATAGGCAAAAACTCAGATGTCATCATAAAAGAGAATGATAATATTTTGAATACAAGAGAACGAGAGGAATACTTCGATTCTCTCCAAAAATAATTTGAAATGCACTCGATGCGCATGCCCGAAAACGTTCTCGATTATTTTGAAATTTATTCATACATTGTGTCATATACTCACGTTAATTTCTCTGACTCCTTACTTGTCTAACATTTAATATTTGATTGATTTCATCATGCCACATTTTCCTCAGTTTTCCTCTATTTCTTGTTCAGTTTACGTCGTTTACATATATTCACTTCTGACTTTGCAAAAATTGCAGACAAACTTGGATATATTCACTTCTGACTTTGCAAAAATTGCAGACAAACTTGGATACTCATGGTGAAGCATATCACGCAAACAAAGCAGAGAACATCTACTTTGGTATGCAAAAAATAAAGTAAAGTAAAATGTTTGATTTTGCATTAAAATACCTGGTATATCCGAGCAGTGGCGAGCTTCATCCCGCAGGTGTGCGAGCAGTACTTGGAGCCGGGGCGGGCGGGGTGCGTGCACTGCGGGCCGTAGCACTGGCGCGCCGGCCCCCCCAGCAGGTGCGGCAGGGGCACTGCCTCCGCCGAGGAAGCCCCGCTCGCTTTCCCCGCTCCCACGCCACCCCCGCCACTACCAGAATCGGCTAAGCGATGTTTGCTGCGACTACTGAAATTCAAAATGCTTCAATAGTCTTACACTATTCAAAAGAGAAAAACATGGGAATAATCATTTTGATAAAATTTTTGAAAATCTGGAAATATTACGGATTACAATAATTATTTAACAATTGAGGGCTGGACATTACAAAGGTGCCAAATATCAACAAACAAAAAAAGTCTAAAATTAGTTTTTGATTCCAAACAGATAGTGTTTTCCCCTTTTCTTTAATTTATGTTTAAACCACTTTTGTAATAACCCGCCTTCAATTGTAAGAATAATTTTTTAATTATCATTTTTTTAAAGATTTTACAGAATCAAAAGGTGTTTTTTTTTAAATTAATATATCTGTTTTATTTAACTGAAATTTACTGAATAACATTTGGATTTAACTGGCAAAGGGAGGGCATAACTAATTATGAATAATTAATTTGGTATAAAATCAAATCTTAAGCTAGGACCGAACTCAAGCTGTCTGGCCAATAGGCAAGCTCACTACCGCCTGTGCTGCCAAGTCTTTGTAAATACTGGTGAAATTTCTAATACACTCCACTGATAAGTTTGAAAGCTTTTTTTACTAAGAATTGGCAGGTTAGTGTGACTATCAATGACCCTAATTAGTACTGCAATCCTACTAAGTTGTACCGATAATTCTATAAACAAAAAAATTACAAAATAAAAATATTTATATTAATAAAAAAACACTTTGTCTACAAACCTTGATGACTTTGCAATTTTAGTACGAGCAGGAATAACATTGGTGCAAGTCCGGTGTTTACATTTCAACTTGAGTCTTGTATTGGTTCCATACTTTGCCATATCATGACATGCATCACACCTGCAAATTATATATGCATAGAAAAGATGTACGAGTATACATGTTTTCAAAATACAGAAAATTTCATAAAAGAAAAATATACAAATAACAATTTACTCCAATAAGTGATGCAGACAAAACAGGTTAAAAGAGGTAAACTTGTGCAAAAAATTAAAAAACCTTTAAATTGAAATATTACAAATAACTTAGACTTTGCAGAAAACATTACAATCTAAGCCTAATCATCATCAGCCATTAGTTGTCTAATGTTGAACATAGGCCTCTCTTCCTGATTTCCACAACTCTCTATCTCTCGCCACTCTGTGCCGTTGACTTCGTTCCACTCATATGATGTCACCAGACCATCTTGCTTGTGGTTTACCAGGATTTTTGTGGCCAGTTTTCGCCTAATATGTGGGTTATACAGTTTTCAGGTTTGGCCTGCATTTCATCCATACCACAAATAAAACAGAAAACTTTTATATAGTGACTAGCAGCCAACCGTATAACTGTGCATATTTAATCTTAAAAGTTGTATATGTATTATAAAAACAGACTTCTTACTTTCCACAATCATGAGTCCTTAGGCAGCCGGAACAAGAGCCGCAGCCCCCTGTGGGTCTCTGATGGATCCCCGAACCGCGAGATCTATTTTCAGAATGTTCTTTACGTTTCTTTTTTCTTTCATCTGGACCTAAAATGAAAATTCAAATTAGTATTCAGCATTTAGGTATATTAAGCAATATGAACATTTTGTTTTTTTTACAAAAAAAATTTAAATAGTAATAACTAGCTGCATGCATCATCTTATTATTAAGAAAACAATACATTAAAGAGTCATCAATGTCCATTAAATGCTAATTACATTTGGAATAGAAAGTAAGAAATTCATTTAGAAGTGTTATGGTAGTGACTAATACTAATGTTCCAAATATGTATTTCACAAAGATAGCAATGCATTGATGAAATTGTATTAAAATATTTCACAAAGATTACAATGCATTGATGAAATATAAGGAATATGAGGGTGCATATTGTTTCAATTTTGGTGGAATTGGAAATACTTCAATCTTTCCAACTTTGTTCAAATCAACAAAATTCATAAAAACAGTTTAATATGAATTCTGTATTTGCCTTTATTTTGTGTTGTGAATCCATAGCTGAATATAATTGACAATACATTGTTTTAACAACACTTTACTAATTTTAAAAATAAATGTTTCGGATGGCGGACATCCTTATATTCGGAGATTTTTTTTAAAATCTGGACAAAGCTATTGTTTAGCTTGTTTGTTTTAAAATTAATAAAGTGTTGCAAAGTGTGTTTCCATTTTATTCATTTAATATTATTTATACACATTGGGAACACAGCAATGTGTTTGTTCTACAACTACAATATCATAGAGAAGGATCAATGGAATTGATGATATATTTACCAGAGTCTTGGTCATCATTTTCTCTTTTCTGCGGTTTGAACCTTGTGGTGAGAGAGGGGTCCTCCTGGCGGCAACGGTCGCAGTAATACTGTCGGATGTAGCGCGCCTCCTTCTCCGAGATGTTGATGCAGTCCCCGTGATACCACTCCTCACACGCATCACATCCGCTGGGGAAATCAATTACAATTTCTAAATCTTTCTTAGGCAATCAATTTCAATTAACATGATTCTTTTTAATATTTTATTTTTGCTAAATAAAAAAACTAAGATATGCATTGAAAAATATTCTTAAAAGTGGATGAATGGATGAAGTCACGTTAGCTGCTGCATATAGTACTTAATAATTACGAGTACGCTGAATGCTGCGTAGCGGGAATTCCGATTCTAACTAAATGCCTTGTGGTACACTGTGTAGTTATTGGCGGACATCATACTAAACTATAAAATAATTGTTGATACACACGCTATAACAGCATGACGCAAATGCACGTCCTCAGCGTGGCTGAAAAACTATTCTTTGACACGGATATGCCCCATTAGTACTCAACGTGTTGAGTAAAATTAGGCATTTAATCTAAAAAAATCAGAAAATAATAAGGTGGAGACCATGGGAGAATAGGAGAAACATCGGCAGGTAGACCGACGACATTGCTGCCGTGGGGGGGAAAATGTGGCTACGGCTGGCAGGAGATAGAGACGAGTGGAAGGGAAGGGAAGAGGCCTATGTCCAGCAGTGGACCGATAAAGGGTGACGAAGAAGAAGAAGAATCTAAAAAATATATATACAGATTTCTATCAAAATATATTATCCAACTTTGTGCTCATAAATTCATAAGTTGCATTTTTTTTATTTGGTTTATTATGATTACAGAAAATGATAATAAAACACAATATATACAGTAACTAGATCATTATTCGAAAAAGTACCATTAAATTCGCAACATTTCTTATTTTTATTTCAATGTCAAATAATCACAACGCAGGAATAAATTTCCCTTAATTAGTCATATTTGTATATATCTCAATGATGGAACTTACAAGACACACACAACTGAGTAATAGATATAGAAAGTATTGTAAATTCGAAAGTTCACTTTTGGACCAACAAGTAAATGCTTATACTCTATTTAGCAATACCCTAATAACCCAGTTATAAGAGCGAAATATAATAAAATACAAATAAATGACTGTTAAATAAATTAATACTGATTGGTTAAAAATTTATTGTTGTCTGTGGATGGCAAGAATCTACAATTAAACAACTCGGATGGTTTTATAATTACGATGAAACATTTCTAATTATTTTGCGGATTCCATAAAACTCACATCATAAACCGTGAACTGTCGGAAGAACGGCATATGCAATAAGCCTGCCCGGCTTGGTTCAAGAGAGTCGTTATTTTAGATTGTCGCTCGGGCAGATTAAACTGCTTTGCAATGTCAGCTTTCTGTAAAAAAATATATTATCATGCCAGTTAGAAACAGCTAAAAAAAATACTTTAAATTAAAATACGAATTATTCATTCCATTGGACAAAAATACTTACCGATTGCTTTGGGCCTTTTTTATCTCCCATGATATAATTATAAACATACACCTTAAAATATAGTTTTTATGTGAGAGAGAACTCGCTGTACTAATTACATTGTTAATCTCATTAAAATCATTTTTAAATAATTATACCGAACTCTTCCTATAAAACAAAAGTTTGACAGCTCAACGGAGCGTTTTGGCTTTGGGAACGAACTTATTTGTTGTTTATGGTACTTTTTTAAGCGCACTAAAAATGTTTCGTTTCAAGGAGCTGGGGGTATATCAGCACAATAAAATAGAACTATTTTTTAAATATAAAAAAAGCATTAGAATGTATATGGATTATATTTGAAAAACATTACTATAAGATTATCAGAGAATGAACAAAAGTTAATGACTTAATAGAGACGATTGCGGACTTAAAGTGGAGATGGGCTGGGCACATTACGAGTCAACCAGCTGAACGGCCAGTGACATGGAGAACAAGGAGTTTTCTGAGCCCTCCATAAAGACGATCGGATGACATGGCATGGAAACCGAAACAAGTGGAAAATCTTGACTGAGGACTGGATGAAATCAGGAAGCCCTGAAGAATAGAGAGAAATAACCAGGATCAGGAGCCAGTGGAAGACGGTTGTTGAGGAGGCCAAATCCTACACCAGGATGTAACGCATCGCTATAACACATTGCTAAGTGTGTAAGTTGGTAAAGACAAATATTTTTCGGTACAATTCATAAATGATTATGAAAACTTTCTCGTTTGATTGCTTCATAATTTTACATAAATTCTGTTACACATTGATAAGCCATTAAACGTACTTGAACGTATCCGCAAAGGGCGTAAACACAACTTTCTATATAACGATATTATAAACGAAATATAGTTTCAGTAGTGCGCTGTTAATTGTAGTGAATAGACGTTGTTTGTGAAATAGTAAAAAATTGATGATCTTCAAAATTAATTGATTAATAAATTCGGTATGGGGAAACTTATGGTAAGTTTGTAAACAATTGTCATGACCAATGCAATAAATTTATAGAATTTGAGAGTTATTTTGATTTTAAAATAAAATTAACTAACCAACTAACTAACCATCACGCTGTCTCCCCGAAGGGGTAGGCAGAATGAATGGTCTGCCATACATTTCTTTCCCGACATATTTCTCTTGATTCCTCAACATTCATACATCGTGTCATGCACGCGCGTCGATTTTTCTGACTTCTCACGTGACCGACATTCAATATTTGATTTATTTGAACGTGCCACGATTTCCTCGGTCTTCCTCTATTTCTAGTTCCATTTACATCGTTAACATATAATTTTTTTACCATTCTTTCTTCATTCATTCTTTCCATGTGTCCAAAACATCTTAACGATCCTTTCATTATTTTGTTCATAACACCATCATTCGCACCGCATAAATATTAAAATAAAATAACAAAACAAATGGTGTGAGGGACTAACTAACCCATGTAATAATGATATAAAATCAGGTTTGTTCTTATTTAGTATGCCTAATCGACAATTTATATTACTTACAGCTGGTTACATCTGCACTAGTTCTGTTGGTATTGAGAAATTTCTCAGTTTCCGCAGAAGAACTTTCAATACCTCGTAGATCGATTAGAAGTTTTGGAATTAGCAAATTAAAAAATTACTTTTACAATGGTGACACAAATCAAAATCAACGAAATATTCCAACATATGTTGATAAGATACCGAAACAAATTATACATTTAACACCAGAGTATCCCGTGTGGAAGATACATAAATACAGTGGAGTTCAAATCAAGCCAGTCTCAACTATTCCATATATACATGTGCTAAACTCAAATTCAAATGAAAATAAGAATTTTTACAAATTGCCGCCTTTAGATCACATACAAAACCTTTTAGGAACATCAACGCCTCTCGAAACAATTGAAACGTTAAAGGAACTCGCATCAACTGACGATGGTTTAAAATTAATGGCAAGCTATATCAAATCGGAGTATCCAAATTCAAATATACATGAAAAAGAAATATTTAACTTGATATCGCAATACAAAATTCCACAGATTCAGCAAATTAAAGTTTCCCAAAATTCTCATGGTCCATCAACAACATTTCACGGTACACCACTAGAAACTTACAATCCCCCAGCACTATCTTACAATCCACCAAAACAACATTATATTCCACCAAAACAGTATTATGGTCCATCAAAACAGACTTATGATCCACCAAAACAGTCTTATGGTCCACCAACACATTCTTATGGTCCACCACAACAATCTTATGGTCCACCACAACAATCTTATGGTCCACCACAACAAACTTATGGTCCACCACAACAATCTTATGGTCCACCACAACAATCTTATGGTCCACCACAACAATCTTATGGTCCACCACAACAATCTTATGGTCCACCACAACAATCTTATGGTCCCCCGCACCACAACAATCATGAACCCTCACAAAAACTTGTTAAGCCACACGCTTCTCAGCCACAGTCTACATTCACTTCAACTCGTTTACCCATTTCACCTTACTATTCTCCAATTGTTCCGCCGACCCAGAGTAATGTTGTAGCAAAATCACCCGCATTTTCAAAAACTTCAATTCTTGGAAATTTATTTAATTTTTCTCATTTGCCCACTCTTTTAAATTATGTACCTATTCCGCAAATATTTGAGAAGAAGGGTTCGCAGCAAACTTTGAATCACAAAATACTGAAACAACCAATCCAAAACCAGCCACATGCATTGCATCGATACTTTCCACAAATTAATTCCGTATCACGCCAGCAAGTTTCTATTCAACCACCGATTTTTACATATAAACCATCTATTCCATCTAAATTCTCATCTTCAATCTCACCCGGAATAATTAAACCACAAATATCTTTAAATGTAAAAAAACCGCAGAGTTTTGTATCTAAATCAAATGGATGGCAGATTTCAGCTTCAAATTTTGACCAAAGCATACCTCACATTCAAGTTGCTAATATCGGGACGCCTATTGTTTACGGTTTGCCATCAATGTCTTCACAATCAAAAACTCCTGTACAATCTGAAACAATCAATTCAAGTGACGGAGTCATTTCAGAAGTATACGGACTTCCTGAAACAGGTGACTCATCATTTGTTGTTAAAGCAGAACCAATCGTCGTAGAAGATTCAAGTGAAGAGATTGAAAGTAATTCTTTTAATAGCAAAGAAATCGAATTAGAGTACGGACCCCCAAAAACTTACTACAAACCCGAAGTTGAAAAAATAAAAGTCAATATCATAAATCCAGAGGAAAACGAAGAAAGTCTTTTAACTGAAAATGGCGATAACTTAGAAGTTCCAAAACAAATTGCCACTCCGGAAGACACAGATAGTGAATCTGAAGAAGTAAAATTGGATCAGGTGATGCCTTTAGAAGAAAAGAATGATCATTTTGAAATTAATGAAACTCAACAAACTTACGGTCTTCCAACCAATATAAATGAAAAACCAAAATCACTCGTTATCATGGAAGACACCGATAATTCACAAAGTGGAAAGAATGAAGCCGCATTCTCAACATTAAATGAAAACGAAGATTCTTTGTCTAACTTTCAAGAATATGGATTACCAAATAAAGTGCCGCCAACAACATATTTAAAACCTGTTGCTGGAAATTCGTATCCAGGTTACGAGCCAACCCCAATAGATATGATGGAAGCACAAAAAATTCACTCCGACAGATTATCGTCTCAAAATTTGACTCCTGTTTTTCCATTTTCAATGTCCAGTGGTGGATTTAAAATTCAAGATTTTGAAAACGGAATCCATAACTTTAACGAGGAGTATAATGAGATGAAACCTGAAAAGATGATAACAAATGTATGGAATGGAGCACCCGATCTTACGTTGCCTTTAGCCATGCCAGGTAATCATAAATTTCAAAATGCTTATTTTGTACCAACTTTTGAACCGAACAAATATATGTTCGCAATACAACAAGACGTCGTGAATACAGACACATCAAGCAATGATGTAAAAGTAACGAAGGAAAATTTGAATACGGATGGACGATTTGTTTCTGCGACCAAATTTGAAAGTCCTAACTTTTCGTATACTCAGCTAAGCGAAATTCCTGATGATACCAGTTCGAATCCATCGTTCACTAATATCAGCGAATTGCCTCTGGAAAGTAGCGGTACGCAATTCCAAAGTACTCCGAATCACGTAACGTCGTATGGGGAGCCTGTTTCTTCAAATATATTCAACGAAGATAGTTTACCAGCTGCCAGTGAAAAGAAAACAATTATAGCTGTTCCAGAATACAAGCAAAAATCTGATATCATGGCCAATAAGGAAATCAAATTGACCCCGGGTATTGAAAAAACTACAGCGAAAGCTACACAAGATAAAAAATCTGCATCAACTTTAAATAAATATACACGAAGACGATGGATGCCGAAATCGATAAGACGCGACGCCGTTCAATCAAGTAAGTAAAAACTACCAACCATTTTTTTTTAAATTTCCAATTATGATTTTTTTTTAATTCATTTTTAGTAATTTCGTAATTTATAAATTCATTAATCTTATTTCCCCTAATTAAAATTTAACGGGATGTTTTTTTTTGCAGCTACCGTGGTTTATGCGGAATCAATCAATGAGAGTAAAATTTAATAGTAAGTTAATGCGACATATACGAGTAATTCCTATAGATATTTAAATTTTGAAATATATTTGTTTTAGGTTAACCTGTATTAAAAAATAATTAGATAGACGTTCGTCTTGTTTTTTTTAACAAACGAATGTTTTTCGTAATAACAATACACCAAACTAATTGGGTGGTTTGTTTAAAAAAGGGGCTAATTTCATTAACCGCAATAGCCCCCAATCTCCTCTTTGCTAATTTAAACTTGTCCATGGAGCGATGAAACAATTTTTATTATTTATTTTTGTCTCGTCTCGCGTCTCGATTCCAGAACATGGATTACTTTTTCTTTGGCGCCCGGGTATAAACGGTATTGACGTCTGCTCGCTTTTGGGAAGAAAATTATTAAATATAACCTCTAAAAGCTGTCAGGAACACGTGAAAGCCACGCTTATTTGACGTATTTGTGTTTTAATAATATATTAAGTGTTATTCCGCGATAAATATCAAATAAAATGGGAAAGAAAAAGGGCGGCAAGAAAGGTGGAAAAGCGGCGAAAAATTTCAAGGTTGTTGGAGCCAAAAGTCTAAAAGTAAAAACCAAAGCGAAGGTGGTTAAAACCGACTTGAAGAAGGTAATTTTAAATATTATGGCCTTCCGTGTACAATAATTAAAAATAAAATGTGGAAATTCTTGCAATATTTAGTACTTACACGCGTTTCATTAGCACGATGACTTACGCACCCCGAAAAAATTGTATCCATTTTATTCGAAATGTTCCATTTATTTCCTGAGGCTTATTTTATTTTAATAATTTCTTTCTTCTTTAGTTAAACAAGGAGACCCAGAAGCAGAAGCTGCAGGAGATTGATCAGCAACTTGTCAAGATTCAAGAAAAAATCGTAAAGAAGCCTGAAGCCAAAAAAGGCAAAGGAAGGAAAGGTAAAAACAAGCGAGGAAAGAACGCCAAGACAGCGGAAGATGCCAGCGCCGCCGCTGACAAAATTGAGAAGCTAGAAGTTTAAATGTGGAATAATAATTTATATTTGACTAATTCTTGGGTAAGAACTTTAGCAGTTGGAACCTTCCCGATTGACCTTTCCGCACAACTTGCATTTGTCATTTGAGTGAAAAAAAATTACATGACGACTTTCATCTTTTTAAAATAGGTACATCTAAAATCAAGAAATCAAAAATGTAATAATAATTTTCCAATGTGAATCATCTACATATTATTTATGTAAACTTATCAGTAAAATAATTGCACAGGTGTCAGTGACCTGCCGATGGGTTCAATAATCTCAAATCACGAAGGTTGTTTTGTGACACAAATATGTAAGAATCTTTAAAACTATGAATTTACCTACTATTATATAGTATAACTAATAGAGACTTTAAGCATGTTGGCATTGTATTTGTAATGAATTTATTAGAGGACAATATTTTTCATGCCAAAAATTTACATTTTAGATTTTTTTATTACATTAGATTGTATGTAAAACGTTGTATACATATATTGGTGATAATATGTAATTCTATGTCTTTTGTTATAGAATGTGTCATTACCTCAGAATTATATAATTTCTATTACTTATGAAACTAATAAAATGATATGGAGTATATGTTTATCGTCTTTTCATTTCACTATTTTATTATTATAGAATATTCATCATCGAAGATAAATTCATATTCTTCTCTAGGAAAGGCCAAGAGCCTATGGGAATCATTGTCTTCATATCTCAGAGGTTAAAATACTCACCCAGATAGCCCATAGATTTTGAGTTCAATAACTGTTGGCAATGGTGCTTAATTTATTTTTATTGAAACGTGATTTCACTAATGATTAAATCATAATCTTTATACTTACATTTTATTATAAGATAGTTGAGGGGGTAGTGTATATTGATTGGGATTTACAAAATAAGTATGGAAATATTTCTAAGCATGTTATATTTGTTAATAGGTCATAATAATTAGTAGCCTCTACAAATTCAGACTATACTCTCTCTACTAATAGAGAACATGTGAAGTGCTGAGTTCATATTTTCTAAACCTCTGTCATTCATAGGCAGAGAGCCATTAGATCTCTTGATTTCTTTTCTGTGTTTGCTGGTCTCATAGCTCCTCTCTATTCCAGGAGCAGGTCTCTTGCTGGTCCTCCCGCCTTCCCTTGGAAGGCTGGGTTTATTGAGTCTGGTTATGGAGGGTGCCACTGGTTCATTCTCCTTATTTTGTACTATATTTAAGTCTTCTATTATCTTTGGTTCAGAATTATTCCGTGTAATAATACCGTTGGTTTTACCATTCTTATATAGTAAGGGTTTTTCAGTGATATCTGGAATTAAACAATTTTTGTTTACATTAATTAAATTATACATTAGTGTTTTTTAGGGGTAGCATTCATCAAAAACAAACTATAATCTGTGTTTGACAATGAATAATATCAAGACATATAACTTGTTAATATTTAAGAAAACCAATAATTTAGAAGTTTTATTACATTTTATATCATAGTCACATTCGATAATGCCCTAGATGGGCAAAATATGTCACTCACATAAAATATACAGGATATGTGGGTGTTTGTAAATTCAACCAAGGAAACGTGTTCCCAGTTTGACATAATGTAAATTCTGTATCCGTGAGGTAAGGGACGTTAGCTCACCGCTATCTAAAAAACTTCTAGATAACTGTTATTTTCATCAATATTAAATGCTAAATATGGAGTATTACATTATTGTACACGAAACAATAGATAACTTGTTACGTACATAAACACATAATTGTGTATTAAACAAGGAACACAGATTAAGGATGTGGTATTTGTTACATAAATGTTGTATTTATATTCAAAGTAATAAATTTGAAAGGAAAATAATTATATCTTTAGAGTACTTTTTCATAAGTTGTCCTGGAGCGGTGTAAATATCTAAATTTGGAATGCTTTCGTACAATAATTAATTATGGTTAAAATAAGTTATTCGATATTTATAAAAATAAAAACCCAAATGATCTAACAGATAATCATTCTTTACAGATGACAAATGATTTACATTTAATAATGTAAAATGCTAAATTGCGGTAATACAAAATAAGACTTATTCTCTATTCTTAAAATAAATAAATATGGGTACTCTAAAGTGCATTGAAATCTGACACATAGTGATATGATGTGATGTTATTACAGTGATGATACATCTATGGTGATATGTCCTTTCAACCTGTCAGAATCCCAAATAATATTCCTTAAAATTAAACCCTGAGTAATATTTCTTAGAATTAAAACCTGCCAACATGTAACTAAGACGCTACTGATAACATTTCATTTTTACTTTAGTTTAAAACTAATTTATATATATAATTTTTGAAAACAAAATCACATACAAATTTGACACTGTAATTGCAGGGTATTGCACCGAGGGTCATATTTTTCAATTTTTAAGTGCAACAGCAGTTTCTCATTCTCTCGAGGTTAGAGAGCCAATAAGATAAGATTCTGTCATACTCATAACTACCTTACAGTATAATCAAAAACATAAAAATTATATTACACTCATAATGTAAATGTAAAATGGTATTTACCTGCATTAGACTGTGTGATATAAGTTCCTTTATCTGTTCTGGCATTGGCCATATCACTTTTATCCTTTTTCAGATTATCTCTTATCACAGTTTGACTCTTTTTCCTAATAATAAATATTATAACTAAAAATGCTATTGTTAGAACTATTCCTAATGCTATTCCAGACCAGAGGCCGATGTCTCCCTGAGTTTTGTCTGAAATTAAGAATTAAAATTTTGACAAATATATTTATAAAGTCTCGAGGTATTCACAAAGTGTACGGAATTTCAGAAACCAATATTCAATTATTGGTATGTATAATTTCATTATTGTAACCTTTATTATCTCTATAGTTATGTTTTAAACATTTTCGATTTAACACATCTAAATAATATTTTATGAAGATGAATCAATAAGCCCAGTAGAAGTGAATATTTGTTTTAGACTTACCAATAACTGGCAATGATTCACTTGTTTCAGCGAGTAATTTAATAGCTTCACTTTCTCCCCATTTGTTAAATGCATATACAAATATTTCGTAAGATTGTCCACTGGCAAGATTTCCTATTTTTATAGTTGACAATGGTGTGGTAATGTTATTCAATAATTTTGTAGTATTATATGTTACCCCCCAAATTGACAATCCATACATGTGATCGACGGTGTTATTGGGTTCTGCAAGGTAAATTTCAAATATTTTTCAAACAAAGATTGGAATGAGTAACAACAGATAAATGTGTAATTGGTTCTTATAGGTTGTTTATGGGCATTTTATTATCTTTCTGCATATCCTATGAGTCACAGTAATTGTCAACACTAAAAGTAAAGAGTAATAAAATTATACCTGTTAAACACTGAATTATTAATGCATTAGTACTTGCATTCACAGAACAATTGTTTGGTGGATCTGGCTTTCTAAAAACATGTTTCAGGTAAAGCTGACAGGGCGTTTTCTGCTCTCCTACGTCATTAGTACCCCAACAAGAAACAAGAATTTCATCAACATATTTGATTTCAAGCGATCTTAGAATATGATTGTTGCTCAAAAGGTTTGTATCACTTATGATAATATTCTCATTCAAATGGATTCCGCTTTCATTTTCAAATCTCCAAAAGTATTTTGTTGTTTTTGGAAGTGAATTAATTGGGCAAGAAATTGGAATGTTTTCTCGAAGGATCATTGAATTATTTTTATTCTCACACCTTGGCGAATCTGTAAATTTTTTCAAATATGAATCTAATTTATTTACAATATTAAGTTATGTATATATAAATTGACATTCAATAGTAAGATGTAAATTCTGAAGTTCGTCTTATTTAATATTGGATGATTTGTAAGGTTTAATAGTTGGTAAGTTTCATTCGCTGGAATGAGTAAGAATGAATTGAAATAAAATATTATTTTTTTTACTGATTGGCATACTTACATAATACTTGAAGGAACAAATTGTTGCTGTCTCCGCTACCTTCTAGATTATAGGCTCTGCAGGAATAGTTGCCGGTGTGTACACTTGAGGGATTTAGTATTAAAAGATCGCTTGATGACATGCTTATTCCGCTATTGTTGAAGGAACTTCCTTGTATTGTTATGTTCTGTAATGTTTAGTTACAAAATTTAAACCACATATTCTCAATGTTGATTATATCTCAAAGAAATTAAACTTAATATTCCGCCATTGCAAGAGTATTATTATATTAAATCATAATTAAGAATGAAAAAAATATGTGTATGTAGTTATATTTTTCTTTGACTGTTTTTATTTGAGTTGTGTGCTTTTATAACCATTAAAAATAATGTTTAATTTTCATTAAGATTCCGTTCGAACTCAAACTGATCTACAAGCATTAATTATATCAATGTATTTTTTTGTTATGTATCAGGCCGATAATAAGAATAAATAAAACTTAAAGCTAATATAGTTCTTTATTATTATTAATATTAATATTAAAGTCAATCAATAAAAAACATTGTTTTTACCACTTTTGAGGTTTTTTTCGACATGTTTCGAAAGCTTACTCCTAAGTTAGTTTATATCGTTCTCCCGATGAGTGTGTAAGCCTTCGAAACATATTGAGAAAAATAAACTGAAAAGTGTTTTAATTCACGGATAATTAGTCAAATTGTGTTTCATTAAAAAACATGTTCAAAAACGGCAGTTTGGAACACAAAATGCTCACTAAGACATTTTAGGTATATAATATTTTATATCTATTAAGTGCCCTTTTAAGGGAATTAGGTACTTGTAAGCGAGAACTTTTTGTTGTTGAAAAAGCTGTTTAATTTAACAAAAATTATAGATTACGTAAATTATGCAGAGTAGTTTATCTAGTTATGTTAATGCAATTATGAACTCCATTTGAACAGAACAACTGAACAAACTTGACAGTTAAGGTGCTTTATGTAGTAAATAATCAGATAGAATCTCTACGTGTTTTCGTAGTTTATAGATTATAATTGAAACCGGTCTTACATTGGCATACCACTCTGTGTTGGTAATCCAAGGATTGGCTTCCACCATACATCGCAACTGTATAACATCTCCTTCGTGTACTGAATTATTTCCATATCGGTTTGTCACCAGCGATAGACTCAACATTGGCTTAACTGAAATTGCAAGATACAAATATAATGGCATACTAATTTAATAATTCCAGTCAATTATATGAACATCTCTGAGTTATTTCACTTACAAAATATATTAAGTCTCATGATGTGCAATTTGCTTGCATGACTTGGAGCCAAAACAGCATTGGTAGCCAAACATGTGAGATCTTGTCCATTGTATTCCGCTTTTGGTTTAAAATGAAGTGTTGACATTATTTCGTTTCTAGTTATTTCGGTTACCTGAAATTATATGCAGCAACAATTCATTTATGTACTATTAAATTGTATTATTAAAATACCACAATCTCCACTTAGACATATTAGTAACACTTACAATTTCTTGATCAGTAATAATTTTTCCATTGAGCCACCATGATACTTCTGGTAGAGGGTGAGAACCGTTGATATAACAAGGCAATTCATATGTCTGGTCTGCTGATAAAGCTTGTTTACTGCTTAAAATGTTTACTGTTTCTGGGCTCACTGAAATTCAATACAATTATAATGAATTTAATGTTAAAAAGTACTATATTTCTTTATATTCAATGTTATGAATGGATTTAATAGTAAAATCTGAAATAAAAAATGACAGAAAATAATCTAACTTAACATAACATTATTAATCAAACTATTTTAATCAATTGTCAGAAACCAAGCTAATATTAATGGTCAACTAATCTTGGTCCCCACATACACACCCATGGTCACTCTCGTCCCAGTCGGTTCTCTAGCCAGGACCAACCAGCCCCCACACAAGGCCACTCCCTGTCACCATTCCTTGGTCTCCATCCATGACCTCAGCCCCTGTCCAAGGCCACCCCTGACCCTTCCACACTCCTCCCTACCCTTGAAGTCAGGTCCAAATGTCGAACCCAACCCATCACATCCTCCAAGAAACCCTCCACTCACCATCCAATAATATCTGACATTAATATCCAAGAAAGAAATTTCCAACATGTGGGTGAGCAATAGCCTCAAACGATAAAATAACAATATTTTTAATCTGAAAATACTCTATTCGTGTTAAAATTTGACATTAATAAAGCATTCTTGTATAAAATTTCATATGAAGCACTCACTTTGTGGTTAGACATTTAAAAAATATTAAATATATATAAAAAAAAAATTATTTAACCATGGTATGGTTATTATAGTTGATGCTAACTAGTTTCGCTTGGACCCAAGCTTCTTCAGGCCAGTATAACAACTAGGAGTGTAGCACGGTGTTCCTCCCCGATAGCCCACTACGTAATCTGCCAAACAAAATGGTCTCACGCAGGACGCTATCTCCTACCCCAACTCCATCCAGGCACTGCTCCTCTTATCTTCCCCTCGGGAACAGACTTTTTTTATAAATACAATCCCAACCCTAACTAGTCTTCCATTCCTTGACAATAATGTAAGACTTTATCATAAACCCTAAATCCCCCCTCGCCCTCTTTCGGAGGGACACT
The DNA here is from genome assembly GCA_022606425.2 of Lepidostoma basale. Classification (NCBI taxonomy): domain Eukaryota; kingdom Metazoa; phylum Arthropoda; class Insecta; order Trichoptera; family Lepidostomatidae; genus Lepidostoma; species Lepidostoma basale. The sequence continues at coordinate 2,128,888 of JAHDVF020001001.1, read as the reverse complement.
CCGGGCCATACATTTAGCCCCATCATAAAACAACTACCAAATCGCATTCCAACAATGTTTCCTACAGTAGTAAGAGGAATAGCCATTAGAACTGAACCTCTGTAAGCCAGAAGATCCAAGTCCAAGTCCATGACCAAGTGTAGTTGTTATACTGCCCTGATGAAGCTTGGGTCCAAGCGAAACTAGTTGGCATCAATTATAATAACCACCATGGTTAAATATAATTTTTGTTTTATTTATATAACATTTTTATATTTTTCCTGAAATACTCAGAACCATTATAAAGATATTGGACTTGGACTTGAATCTTCTTACAGAGGTTCAACTCTTGTGGCTATTCTTCTTACGTCTGAAGTTGTTGGTTTATGCGGGGGCTTGATTTGTGTGGCACGGAGTGTTCCTGTGAAGATTTGCTACTCACCGTATAAGTTAATTTCAAGACTGGAGGATAGTGGAGCCGTGATATTGTTATTGCTGGCCAGGCACTGGATGGTAGTTTCGAAGTAGTCTCGGGTTAGTGTTAGAAGGAGCTGGTTCTCCATCACCCCGGGCACTTCGCTGGGCTCATCGGTGCTGTCCAAAAGCATGGCACCCTTCCACCATGTCAATTTAGGGGGCGGCTGACCTGCACAAGCACAAAAACAAATGTTTTTATATAAAAAGGTTTATTTATTTATATATAAAAAGGTTTATTTATTAATTTGGTAGTTTTTTCTTAATAACAATTAAGGGAGACACAGAAACTACTACAATATTAGCTTCATAACTAACTAACTAACTAACCATCACGCCATTTCTCCGGAGGGGTAGGCAGAGAGGATGGATCGCCACAATGCTCTCATAATAACAATTTAGGGAGATACAGAAAATACTACAATATTAGCTTCATAACTAATTAACTAACCATCACGCCATTTCCACGGAGGGGTAGGCAGAGAGGATGGATCGCCACAATGCTCTGTCCTGGCATACCTCTCAGGCTTCCTCTACATTCATACATCGTACCATGCATGCACATCGATTATTCCGACTTCGAATGTGACCGCCTCTCAGTGATTGATTAATTTGGTCATGCCATGTTTTCCTCGGTCATCCTCGGCTTCTTTTTCCATTCACGCTGCTTGTGTACAACTTTTTAACCATTGTTGATTTTTTTTACTTTAAAAAAAAAATTATAAAAAGGTGTCATATATACTTTAAAGCATAATTTAGATCAAGGTTAAAAGAAATTATAAATATTAAAATACCATTGGTTTCTGAATGTTTAATTAATTTTATAATAATATTTTAAAGAGTCACTGTAATTTCAAAATGATGTTTTTTTTTCGTGAATTAAACAATGTTTATTCCACATTTAAATTTATTTTTCTCAACGAGTTGATATGCTTTATATTGTTATCCCGATGATGAAAGTATCATATCTTCGAAACATGTCGAATGAAATAAATTCAATAGTGGAAAAAACAGAATTTAATTCATTAAAATTTTAAAAAAATAATTGATTTAAATAATAAACTTTTACAAATGATATTTAAATAACCACATTAATAATTGATTTCTATTATAATACATTTAATTTTACTAAATGGAAGATGTTTCAGTAAGCTGTTTGTTGTATGCGGACGACGCTGTGCTACTTGCAGACAACGAGCACGAACTGCAAGCCCTGGTGTCTAGGATGTATGAGGTATGCAAGCGATACGATTTGATGATGAATGTGAATAAGTCTAAGGTAATGATTTTCGAAAAAGAAGGAAGCATGACAGTGTGCAACATTAGTGTAAACGGTGAAAATCTGGAACAAGTGGATGAATTTGTTTATTTAGGAAGTATGTTTACAAAGGATGGGAGGGTGGAGAAGGATATTGAAAGAAGGGTTGGGGCAGGCAACAGAATAAATGGTGCACTTAAAGTTGTCATCGCAAACAAAAGCCTATCCAAAAAAGCTAAGATGGCAGTGCACAATGGTGTTCTTGTGCCGACCCTTATGTATGGAAGTGAAGCATGGAACTGGCAAAAGAAGGATGAAAGTAGAATAAATGCAGTAGAAATGAGATCTCTAAGACGAATGTGTGGCAAATCTGTATATGATAGAGTGACAAATGCAAGTATAAGAAGTGAATGTGGTGCGAATGAAAGTGTTATGAACAAAATAAGGAAAGGGTCATTAAGATGGTTTGGACACATGGAAAGAATGAGTGAAGACAGAATGGTAAAGAAGGTATATGTAAACGGCGTGAACGGAGCTAGAAATAGAGGAAGGCCGAGGAAAACGTGGCACGATCAAATCAATCAAATATTGAATGTCGGTCACGTGAGGAGTCGGAAAAATCGACGTGCGTGCATGACAAGATGTATGAATGTAGAGGAAGCGAGAGGCGTATGTCAGGACAGAACAGTGTGGCGTTCCATTCTTTCTGCCTACCCCTCCGGGGAGACTGCGTGATGGTAAGTAAGTTAGTTAGTTTACATAATCTTACATGAATGATAAAAAGTCACTTATTTTATAATTCAAAATTGGAATCATGTCTCAACCCCACCCAGATTAATGATTAATTATAATATATGCGAAATATATATTTCAACCTCCAACTGCCAAGCAGATGAGAAGCAGAGTGTCCCCTTCATGCAGTGGTCCAACAGAATTTTCCACCTTGGAGCCTATCTCATCCATGAAGAATGGCTTACTGGGTAAAACTGCAACAACAAAAAACATATTTTTTTATCAATAAAGAGTATTGAATGAATATCTATGTAAACGTTTCAATTATGTAGAAAATATTATGTACAAAAAATCAGGTTCACTAAAATGGCAGGCAAGACACTGAGAGATCGCGTGAGGAACACCAGAATAAGAGTGTGAGGTTGAGGATATTATAAGATGGAGCAGTCAGTGAAAAAGGGACTGGTACGGTCATGTTCAAAGAATGGACACCATCAGACTCCCCAATATTGCATTGCATAATCAGCCTCATGGGACTCGTTCTCGCTTAAGACCTCCTAAAAGATGTAAGGACAGCTGGGAATCTACTACACAGGAGGAGCAACACTCTGGAGAACAGACCACGTAGGTCTACAATAAGGAAGAAGAAGAAGAAGACTAAAATGGTTTGGACTTAAGGAAAGGCTGAATAAATAATGCATTTGTATCATGTGAATGGAATACAAAATCGATTAATTAAATTTAAATGTCGGCCTTTTGAGGATTTGACAAAATTGACAATGTCCATATACAAATGATGTGGAAATTAAAGAAGTAGAGATGTCCATCCTCTCTGTTTACCCTTTCGGAGAAGCGGTTTAGTGGTTAGTTTTTTTATGTAAAAATTCATTATTACGCTTATTGAATACATTGGAATGCACCGCGAGAAAAATGGATTCATCAAGACTCCCTCACATTGTATTGCACGGTCAACCCCAATGTAGATGACCCCCAGGCAGACCATCAAAATATAGATCGACAGCTGGAAATCGACTTCGCAGGAAGCAAATTCCTCTTAAGAAACAGGCCACAAAGCACACATTAAGAACTGGAAAACGAATAAATTCTTTGAATGAGGTTCTATCAAAGAGTTTCTTCGTCTTATTGTTCAATCAGCTCTATATTGTAAAAGCGCCAAAAACATGAGGAACGAAAAACATACATGTTTAAAATTTACGGAAACGATAAAAAATGTATAGTTAAACAGATAAACTATTATATAATAATGGCGATGTGGCGATGAGGTTCGCAACCCATCACACCGCGTCTCCCGCGAGGGCGAAAAGAGAAGGATGGAGTGCCGCATCAGTTAAAGTGTGGCAGTCCATTCTTTCTGCCTACCCTTTCGGGGAGACGGCGTGATGGTTAGTTAGTTAGTTAGTTATTATTTGTAAGGAGAAATTTAAATACTGTAATGTCCACTTTATTTATTAAATATTTTTACAAAATAAAAATATTAGACACGACATGTTTCGGCGGTGACTTTCTCCATTTTCATACAATGTTTATATTTTGTATAGTGTATGGATAATGTTTTTATTTTGTAAAAGAATTTAACCCTTACCACCCCTTTGTCGAATGCCAGACGACATCTCTATATGTACGCTACAACTCAGATTTGCGCGCGCGGTGTATTTTCGCGCGCAAAACTTGACTTTCTTGTGATTATTCGTTAAAAAAACATTTAATTTCACGTTTTATTAAGATTTTGACTGTTTTCCGTTTTTATTTTACTATAAAATAATCCTTGCAAATTCACATAACCTAAGATGGCGGGAACTTCGCGTGATACGTCATGCAGAGGAGCGATTAGAGTACAAGCCCCAGTACAATATTTAGAACCTTTGTCCAGTTTTGCAATGAGTTCCAGTTTTGAAGATGAAGTGACAAAATAAAAACATTATCCATACACTATACAAAATATACAAACATTGTATGAAAATGGAGAAAGTCACCGCCGAAACATGTCGTGTCTAATATTTTTATTTTGTAAAAATATTTAATAAATAAAGTGGACATTACAGTATTTAAATTTCTCCTTACAAATAATAACTAACCATCACGCCGTCTCCCCGAAAGGGTAGACAGAAATAATGGACTGTCACACTTTTACTGATGCGGCACTCCATCCTTCTCTTTTCGCCCCGCGGGAGACGCGGTGTGATGGGTTGCGAACCTCATCGCCACCAATAGGCATCTCCGCGCACACTTCGATTGTCCAACACCCACAAAATAAATCTAAAACAAATAATATAAAATACAATGATATAAAATAAAATAACAAAATAAAAATAATTTAACACAAAATGTTCTTTTTAGATGGTGCACATATTGTCTATTTAATTTATGTTCCACGTATCCACCGTTTTTTAAATTTAGCACATAATTTATATAAATAATAATAATTATTTATGTACAATATTTGTCTATAAAAGACACGTAAGGTATCATTCATTTAGTAAATATTTATAATAGGGTCAACAGGAAAAGCCAAGAGGTAAAATCATATATATTATAAAAATATTACTAATCTAACTGCGCTACAGCATTTCGATAATTATTTAATGTTAGCAATTACAATTTCTGATAATCTTAATACAAGTAACGATCTCAGATACAATTTATGTTCAATAATAATTCGATTTTACGAGAGGATTTAAATAAACACACGATGATGCAGGCTTATCGGAATCGTTAATATTCACAGACAATTTTATCGCGATCATCAAAAACGGTTTTAGCGATATCCTGGAATTACTTTCAGCACTTTCGGCCCCATTTAAATATCACAGAAGGTAGGTGCTGCCCTCTTGTCGCAATCTTCTTGGATCCAGTTGGAACATTTCTTAAAATCCCATTCGAAAGCAAATCTAAACTCCAACTAATTAATTTGAAAAGGTCACTTAAAACTTATAGCGAGCAGTTATCATCAGCGCGACGGGTTAATATCTTGTTGAATTTAACCCTAATAATATTTTCTTAATAACAATTGACTTGATAAGAATCACAAACGTGTTGTAGAGATTACGGCGCGCGTTCTAAATGTTGGTATAGGTTCATAACTTGGAGTTGGATCTTCTGGCTTACAGAGGTTGAGCTCATGTGGCTATTCCTCTTACGTCTGATGGGAACATTGTTGGAAGGTGATTTGGTGGGTTGTTAGTTTATGCGGGTGCATGATTTGTGTAGCCCGGAGTGTTCCTCTGAAGGAGGATCGATTTTGGACGCTTGTGGCGGGTGGAGGTGTTTGGGTCGTAATTTGAGAGGTGAGAGAGGATGTGAAGGGAGTCATTTGTCAAAACGTTCGGCAAGTTTCAGAATGAATTCATCTATCATCGGAATTCCCGATTCTAGATGCAGTTGTGTGATCCTGGTCCATGAAAGCGCACCAAGCGATAAACGGATAGCCTTATTTTGCAGGATTTGGAATTTTCGTATGTAACTCGAAGCTGCATAGCCCCAGATTGGGGCTGCATAAGTGAAGATCGGCCTTATGACCGTTTTGTATATCAGGAGTTTATAATATAAACTTTATTTAAAATATGTGCGTGATAATCACAGTTGACAGAATTTGTTGGTTCTAGTATTAGCGTTTCTAGTGGTTTATTCTGTAACCGACATTTTGAAGTGACAGAGGAAACCATTAAGCATCTATTAGATCTAAGATATAACAATCAGTGATTGTAACATTCTCGTATATTTGGCAATTAAGAATAAGATGAGAGTCTATAAAGTATGCGTAAGGCCAATAATAACATATGGCGTTGTAGCAAGGGCAGACACAACGTAAGAACCAAACAAATTTTGAGGAATTCCGAGATTAAGACATTGATGAAGATAGCAGACAAGACACTAAGAGATCGCGTGAGGAACACCAGAATAAGACAGATAAGTGAGGCTGAGGATATTATAATATGTTGTAGACAGCGGAGGATGGATTGGTATAGTCATGTTCAAAGATTGGACACCGCCAGCTTCCCCTATCCTAGCACTACATAATCAGCCTCACGGGACTCCTAAAATATGGAAGGACAGCTGGGAATCCACATCACGGGAGGAGCAACCCTCTGGATAACAGACCACAAAGGTCTATAGCAGGGATGGCGAACCTTTTTTGCAAGTGGGTCAAATTTATAAAAATAAAAAAATAAAAGCGCTGGCTAGGGTTTTTATAAAAATTAAATCGTGATACATTTTTATTTAGAAGAAAGTTGATGGCGCCTTTTATTAGCTCATAAGCGACTTCCGGTTAGTAGGCAGAGAATTGGTCGGCGACATTTTTTTAGGGGTCGACAGCGACTTTCGGCCAGTAGGTAGAGGATTCGGCGGCGACCTTTCCTTTTCTTGGCCCATAAGCGACTTCTGGCCAGTAGAATTCGGCAGCGACAAATTGGATTTTTCCGGACTACTGACCGAAAGTCGCTGATGAGCTTAAAATAAAGGTCGTTGACGAAAAATATCCCTGAATACGACCCAGAATTCGATATCGAATTTCTCCCGCGGTTCGCCATCCCTGGTCTATAGAAATAGTCTATAGGGAAAAAAAGAAATGCTTATTTAATCAAAAAGGATGACGAGTGTCAGGGGAACCAAATTAAGTAAGTGTAATTGAAGGGTCCATTACTCACTGACGACGCTGAGCCAGATGCCAGAATTCCTGGTGGGGGAGCGGGAGAAGTCCGCCCGACAGCGGTACGTGGCTCCATCTTCGGCAGCCACGCGTTCCAACAGCAGGGCGGCGGGCGTGCGGTGGAAGGTGAACAGCGCGCGGGACGCCGCCTCCGGGAAGTCCTTGCTGCGCCAGTGTCGCTGCAGCCGCCCGTCATAGCTGACACAAAAAATAACATACAAATAATAAAGTCATCCACATCAAAAATCATCCTGTATAAAACAATCATCTGAACAGTAGTGACCTATGGATGTGAGGCGTGGACAATGACAGCGAAATCCGCAGAAAGACTGGATACTTTTGAGAGAAGGGTGCTGCGCAGAATTCTGGGACCTGTGAATGACGGTGAAGGCTGGAGGGTGCGGCATAATGACGAGCTGTACCATATTTACAAAGCTCCCAGTCTCTCCACACAGGTCAGACTGAATAGACTGAGATGGGCCGGTCACGTGCAGAGGATGCCGTCATAGCGAACCCCAAAAAGATTGCTGGAATGGCACCCAGGTGGTAGAAGACCAATTGGGCGACCAAGGCTGCGATGGGACGATAAAGTTGGGAGAGATGGAGCAAGATTGTTAAGAGTGTCAGATTGGAGGGTCGAAGCGGAGGACAGGAGGAGTTGGAGGCGAAGAATACTGGAGGCTAAGGCTCGATATGGGCTGTAGGGCCACCGAAGAAGAAGACAGTGAAGATAAGCAGATGTATAATTATTTTTCTCGACAAGTTTCGAATATTACACAACTTCATCATAAGGTGATATCTAGTTTATATTGTTTTCCCGATGATGAAGGTGTAAAACCGTCGAAACTTGTCTACTAACGGACATATTAACTTTTTTAAAGAACCAGAACCTGCCCACTGATAGACAATATTATAAAGATTGCTGGACGTGGATGGATGAGAGTGACGTTGGATGTTTTATTTGCCACGCTGCAGAACCAATGTGCCAATGGTTATGCCTGTGGGTAGGGCAATCTTATTACTTAATCGGGTCGCCCCGGAGGTCGACATATTTCGTGATAGTGTGAGTTGCTTCAGGGATGCAATATCAATGTTATGATTCTGTCTAATTCTTAATCTTAATTTTTTATGCTTCTCTTATAAATTGTTATAATGTAATTGCAAACGATCTGGAATTATATGTCTGCAATGTTTGTGATTTTTGTTAAAATAAATGAAATGAAATAAAAATAGGGAGAGACTTACGTTCGGCAGTGGACGTCAGACGGTATAAAACTCCAAGATATTTACATGGGTAATTCTAATCACCACAAAAAAGTATTTTTTATTTGTTCTGCAAAGCAAAGCTTGGAGCAGGCAAAAGAAGGATGAAAGCAGGATAAACGCCGTAGAAATTAAATCATTAGCGGGAAAACGTTATATGATAGAATACCTAACGATGAAATAAGAAAGAAATGTAAGGCAGATGACTGCATCATGGATAAAATTAATAAAGGATCCCTGAGATGGTTTGGACATATGGAACCAATGGATGAGAGTAGAATGGTTAAAAAGTTGTACACAAGCAGCACGAGTGGAAAAAGAAGCCGAGGACGACCGTGGAAAACATGGCATGACCAAATTAATCAATTAATAAAAGGCGGCCACAATCGAAGTCGGAATAATCGACGTGCGTGCATGGTACGATGTATGAATGTAGAGGAAACCCGAGAGGTATGCCAGGATAGAGCATTGTGGCGATCCATCCACTATACCTACCCCCCCACGGGAAAATGGCGTGATGGTTAGTTAGTTAGTTTAATAACTCAATTCTGTTTGCTAAATATAATATCATGAATAAACCTGTTAGTATTATTATTAGAAATTATTTAGACTGTATATATTATATTGTAGACTTTATATAAAATATTGGTACATTGAGGAGAGCAAAAATATAAAAATATCGCACTATAGGGTTAAAACTAAACATCCTGACTATTTTTTTTTTAATTAAACGTGTTTTTTTTTGTATTTTTTAATTAGAAGAACCCCTGCAGTGAATATATTCATTACGTAAATTAAAAATTATTTGCGCGCTATTGGTTCCGTGGGGATCTGTTGATCCTTCCGTAATGGGTTCTGTCCCCCCGCCCGACCCTAGGGGGGGATATTGCGCACGTTATCAGTTGGAAGGGTTGGGGGCAATCAATTCTTCTGCCTTTAGCCTGGGCGTAGTGTTTGCTCTTAAATCCTAATCAACTAAATTAACAGCCTCTACGTCTCTGTTAAATTAGATATATATGCTAATTGGCAGTTTTGTAATAATATATTGTCAAATATATCAACCAAATTTGCAATAAATCCAATCATTTAACGTAATCAAATGATTTTACTGAAATCTCTTGATAGAAGTACTTTGAAATAATAATGAGATATATATAATATTTTTTAAGGACTACTTTTACTTCTGTCTTTATTTCGACAGTGATCGATTTCGTCAGGGTCGCTGGCATCGACAGACTGGCCAGTCTGTCCAGCGAGCCTGGCGAAATCGGTCACTGTCGAAATTAGGTAAAAAGTGGAAGTTAAAAGGGCGTAGCGGCGCCCTTTTATCAGCCTCGCTCGTACACTCCCTGGGCCTGTCCCCGGTCCATCCGGGACTTACATTTAAATACGGCAACGACAAGGGGGTGCCAGACCAAATTTAATCTACTCAATCTCACTTCTATGCTCCGCTGTACTTTATTGAATAAATAAAAGTGTAGTAAAAAGTGGAAGTAGTTCTTAGGGGTTAAAAAGGGTAGTAGGGCTACGATGGGGTATGTCTTGCTGGAAAGTACGCCTCCACAAAATGTCGTAGGGCGCCATGTTGTATTTACAACAGCAACACTACTATCAAGTCCAACTCTCTAGCGTCCACGAGAGGTCTTTTAAAGACCCCGCGAACCCCGGGTAATGTGGCACATATTACTTAGTGCCATAGCAGATTGAGAAAGGACGAATGGCGAGCTTTCAGCGCCATAAAACTGGATACACACAGCTAAGGGAAGGTAGCCCCGACAGAAAATCCTCCAGAGAAGACAAGAGGATACCACTCTGGATATTTTTCCCCAGGTCATCACTATAGGGTGATAGTCAACGTTGGGAAGACCTAACAGAACACAAAAATAAGAAGTTCTTAAAAAAAACTTCGTTTTATTTAATTACCAATCATTTAAAACTGGTGCCCAAATATACTAAAGTTATTCAATATTTTACAAAATAAAATTATAAGAACCCATTGTAAATATAACATTTTAGTAGTGTTTCTCAGTGAATCTTCTTTTGATAGAAAATTTGATTTATTTTAATATTTAATTAGATATTCTAGCATACATTGTTTAATACCGCTGAATGGAGGAAATCTAAAAAAAAAGTTTACAACTTTGAAACTAGATACATTAAAAAGTCATAATTTAGACCCTTCCTTCTTAACTGCACTTCTATTAGTGAAAAAGTATTAAATTCACTTTGGTAAATTTACGGTCAATTTGTGTCGCGGGGCTGTAACATTGCCGTAAAGTTCCCATGTTACATCTTAATTAAAAGTGAGTCCCTTTGACGGGGATTAGGGCTAGGACAGCCATCCCGCCTTGAATTAAACGACTTTAAACCGAAAGGAAAGAGCAATAAAAACAAAGTGATTACCTATAAAAGGGTTTATTGCCCTTGTACCACACGAGCAGCAGAAGGGAGTCGTTTGTCTCCTTGGTGGTCACGTCGCAGGGAAGGGCGGCCTTTCCTCCTAGAAGGGCTTCAATCTTCTTTACTTCTCCTGAAAAAATAAACAAAATCAATCGGCTTTCTAAATAATTAGCTTTAGCGAATCTTCCGTAGCATTATATGTGGAATAAATAATACAATAGCACTTCCAAACTGTTTCTAGTGTTTCAGGGGGTATTCTAGTGTAGAAAATTGAAAGAATCGTTTTTTACATATTTTTAAAGTTTAGACCTTTAATAATATGACCCTAAGAGGATTTTATGAAATTCTGAATATTTTCGAAGTTACAGCTATTTTTGTGATGCACCGACTAAATCTGTTCAGGCGGGCGAATGAACAAAACAGGCAGGCAAACACTAACTACCTGAAAAAAGCCCACATTATGAAAACTCTTTTGTACTCAATAAATCATTAGAAATAGACTTTTTTTTTTTTTTGTATACAACAGGTCTTCAGAACCCAATTACTGTATACATTTTACATAATGCATACATTTTACAAAAATAACACAGGCATACATGTTAAAATAATACACATATATCAGCAATTGTGGTATGTAAGTACCTATATGATCCTTAAAGGACGCATAGGTCATATGGAGAATGTCCACATCGACTGACACCTCATTCAAGAGCACCATACCCCGGGTCATTGTATGCTGCTAAGTATAATGAAAGATGAAAAGTTTGGAAGCTTTTTTCTCGACATCGGCTGGGCGTTGCGTTTTATTACTTTGAATATCGACGACGCTTAGAGGGTACTACAATTCTGCGAAATTCCATCCCGAAGTCAATTCTTTTATGTTGTGCCCTCCCCGTTTTTGAGTGCCCACTACCCTACGTTGGCGATCACTATGGAGAATGCTTCCCTGTCCAACGCCAGTTTTTCCACATGACCATTCTGGTCTAATCTCTAATATTGTGCAGCCGGGACCTTTGTCTCTTGTCGAAATTACCATCTCATTTGGGATGACAACGACTTCGATCAGAAAAAAAGACTCTATCGGTTGGAAGCGAGGATTAAAATTATCACTCAATACCCCCATGTCTCGCACAATACACCGCGAGCCAAGTTTTCCATCTTCCTGTTTATCGCACTAACTACGCTCAGAGCGCGGCAATGTTCCAACTAAAGTAAGTATTTTGGAGATATTGATGTTTTCCACCTGAACGAGCGAAGTTTCAGAAAATTGATCGTAGCAACTTTTCGGCGTAGTCGAGACCATATTGTTACATAACTTTATTTAAATTTTTATTTCCACTATTGTTATTATTTTAATATATTTAAAAAAAATTAACCTTATTTTGTCTAAGTTTAACTTCAATTTCGTTTCATGCTATCGTCTGTTAACTATTATATTAATTTATATTTGTGGTAGCATGTAATTAGCCATACTTTATTTTTTTACGTGTTTTTCCTTTTAATATACAACATGTTATTGATATCGCCACCCTTAATGAATAAATAAACAAATAAATAAAAATTCTCTTGGAACCCAGATCTGGTGCTGCAGTAGGAACTTAGAAGTATAAGAGCAATCAAGAGATCTTTTTTTTTCGGATACCCGAGGCTGTTATAGGGCGTAGCGGCGCTCTTTTGTCAACCTCGCTCGTACACTCTCTGAGAATATCCCCGGTCCATCCGGGACTTACATTTAAAGACGGCAACAACAAGGGGGTGCCAGACCACATTTAATCTACCCCTTCATACTTCTGTGCTCCGCTGTACTTTATTGAATAAATAAGCAAAATTATAATGCATGAACATTTCAGAAACCAAAAAAAAAGATCTCTTGATTAGATTTTTTTTCTGTGCAATAATCCAGCAGCCCTGTGTATAATGTATAAACAACAGCCCATGTATAAACAAGCACCCTGAAAGTCGGTCACTTGTCTCGGATTGGCTACATACTGGAAAACCAGAGCCATCAAGACACTGTTCTCGTTAAGAACGGTCAGAGTTAGATCTACTCGTATATGAAGGTCTAGGCACCATTGAATGGATAATATTTTAGCTGATCTGAGCGAAAGGGATTGCTAGGATCAAAATACGCAAAATCGAGAAGCTTAGAATAAAACCACTAATGAGATAGCTCGAATAAGACCACTAAAGAAGAATTGGACTAAGCTGGGCAGCTTTCGAAAACCTGAGCTACATCCTTAAAAACCGGAAAATACCGATCAACCTGAAACGAAAAGTCTATGAAGCCTGCGTTCTGCCAGTTGGTACTTATGGTCTTGAAACTGTTACATTGTTCAAAAAAAGTACCGAGAAACTGCGAGTGACCCAAAGAGCCATGGAAAGAGCCATGTTAGGAATAAGCCTAAGAGACAGAAACGATACGGTGAGAGAAAAAACAAAGGTCACTGACATCATCCACCGGGTGGCGACTCTAAAATGGCAATGGGCGGGTCACGTAGCCAGAAACTCAGATGAAAAATGGACAAGAAGACTGCTGACTTGGAGACCGTGGACAGCGAAGAGAAGTGCAACTACGGTGGAAGGATGATCTAAACAGACACGTCGGAATAATCTGGATGCAGTCTGCACAGGACAGAATGACATGGAAGCAAATGGAGGAGGCCTTTGTCCAGGAGTCGACGGGAATAGGTTGAGGAAGAAGAAGAAGAAGAGATAGCTCTTTACGTATGAGCTAAAAATCTTCACAATACCAAATAAGTATTAAAGTAATTTGAATGTTTTGATACCGAAAACAGGTTTAATGCTTTATAAATGAGTAAAATGAAAAGCATAATTACAAAAAAAATGTATGGAAGTGACGTAATTTATGCCTCATTAATTATGAAACCAATGTAACTAATTCATTGCGGCTTTTGAATTCTCCAATTAACGAACGGTGACACCTACCTGGGACCGGCCTGAATTAGGTTCTTCCTATCACATTTATATCAGGTGATTGTCATCTTAAAGTCAAGTGTATATAAGGTTGATATTAAAATAACGTTGATTGTGTACAGGTCCGGAACCGTTTCATAAGATTCAGCGCCCATATTAAACGACGTAAGAAAAATCCGGGTGCATAAAGTTCATTCAAAATCAGTTTTCAATCTGCCTTTTGAAAATAATACATTTTTATGTATAGTTAAAAAAATATTGAGATTTTAGAATTTATTCTAGATTTCCGTTTCACGTAAAGTAATATATAAGCATAAAAAATAAGGGGAGGTAGAGGGATAAGAAACGGCAAGTGTATAAGCGAAGTTGGCATTTAAATAATTGGGAAATTTAGACAATGTTTTAAGAAATATATATTAGGTTGGGGAAAAAGTAATTTCGTATTTTTCCCTTTATTTCAATGCTTTATAAAAAGTGTTACAATCATCCGATTTAAGTCAAATATAAGACGTTCTGTTTGATAACTTGTTGTCAACGAGAATCCAACTTCGTAGTGCCTCTCTCGTAGAAGCCCTTGTCCCTATTGGCAAAAAACTCGGACAACCAATTTTCACAGGCCTCTCTATTGAGGCCAAATTTGTACCCCCTAGCACGTTGGCCATAGACAGGAACAGGTGGTAGTTACTTGGTGCCATGTCCGGACTATAGGGTGGATGCATAAGAACTTCCCATACGAGCTCCCGGAGCTTATGGCGCATCATCAAAGATGTGTGCGGCCTGGCATTGGCCAGATGAAACACGATTCCTTTCCTATTCACCAATGCTGGCCGCTTCTGTTCTATCGCCAGCTTCAAATGGTCGAGTTGTTCACAGTAGAAGGCAGAATTAAGCGTTTGGCCATAGGGGAGTAGCTCATAGTAGAGTATTCCCTGCCAATCCCACCAAACACACAGCAACACCTTCCTGGCCGTCATTCCTGGCTTGGTCACAGTCTGGGCCACTTCAACCACGATCTCTGTCGCTTGACATTGTCGTAAGTGACCCACTTTTCATCACCAGTTACCATCCGCTTCAGAAATGGGTCGATTTTGTTGCGAATCAGCAGCGATTCGCAGATGGAAATTCGGGGAAAAAGTAATTTCGTATTTCGCACGCAGATTAGAAAACCAATTGGATACGTATATTTTATTTATGTTACAGTTTGTTTAGATGCTTTGGACACATGGAAATAATGAATGAAGAAAGAATGGCGGAGAAAATATACGTTAACAAAGTGAATAAGACAATTAATATATAATAGAAAGACCGAGGATAACGTAGAACGATCAATCAATGTATTGTAAATATCGACTACGCGAAGAGTCGTAGAAATCGAAGTGCATACATTACACGATGAATAAATGTTGAAGATTCCAGATACAATAAGTATGTTAGGAAATAGCTGTGTGGGAGTCCATTATTTCTGCTTTCCTATTTGAGAAACGGCGCGATGGTTAGATAGTTATTGAATTTTATATATATTTATTTTTAAATTATTGTGTATTTAAAACATGTCGCACGCTTAATAGTAAACTGACCGATTATGGTTTAGGTCATAATTGAGTTAACATTACATAAATATAACACCCGGGGCACCTGGAAACGATACAAAGTCGGCCAAATCTTCCACCACAATGGCAAGAGAAAGAATATAAATAATACCTTTTCATTAGCACGAAAAAGAAGATTGCATGGAATATAATAAAAATTGTTTTGAATGTTATTGTAAAAGAAGAGATAAAAGAGAGATGACTTGACATCATCATCTCAGGACAGCCCACCGTCACAAACAGGTCATACGACTTAAACTAAGAGGAAAAAGAAGAAGAATAAGTTTTGAATGTACGGTCGAAACGGTCCTGTATTTATGTTATTTGAAATTAAGGCCACAAAATGTCTGATGTCCATTTAAGTTCCGTAAACGTCTTTCGATTAGTGAGTTTCTTTAATAAAATTAGGCATTGCGTAAAATAGTAAACACACAGAATAGGTATAACATAAGTATTTCTAGATTCTTAATTCGTAAGCTGTAAAGATTTAACGTCCTATGAATGAGGCATGCCACCATTAAACAGCGTATTTTGTATTAATATATCCGAATTATAATTTATTGCAAACAAACGTTTTGTAAGATATCAAGCGTTGTTTTTATTTACACAGAAACAGTGCGGAAAAGTCAAACGAACGAAAAATATAAAATACATTATTGAACACATTTATAAAGTCGGTCTTCTTAAATTAGTAAATTTATATGTTAATTCCAAAATGGCGTCATTTTAGCATTTTGGAAGCTAAATTATTGAATTATTTAACATGCTAAATACAATAAGGCAATACATAGATAGATATTAATAACTAACTAACCGGGTGGTGGTCTAGGGGATAGAACGCTTGACTCCTGATCCAGGGGACATGGGTTCAAGCCTGGACACGACCAGATTCCTTCTTCATAATAATGAGCTATTTTCTGCTCACATTGAAGATTGTAAAATAAATTCTAATATCATTGATGTAAATCCTTCATATTAGTCTTTAAAAAAAAAAAAACTAACCATCACGCCGTCTCCCCGAAGGGGTAGGCAGAAAGAATGGACTGACACACTTTTCTTTCCTGACATATTTCTCTCGCTTCCTCAACATTCATACATCGTGTCATGCACGCGCGTCGATTTCTCTGACCCCTCACATGGCCGACATTCAATATTTGATTTATTTGATCGTGCCACGTTTTCCTCGATCTTCCTCTATTTCTAGTTCCATTTACATCGTTAACATTAATTTTTTTACCATTCTTTCTTCATTCATTATTTCCATATGTCCAAACCATCTTAATGATCTTTTCATTATTTTGTTCATAACACCATCATTCGCACCGCATTCACTTTTTATATTTTCATTCGACACTCTATCATACACAGAGTATCCACACACTCGTCTAAGAAATCTCATTTCTACTGCATTTATTATATTATACTTTCATCCTTCTTTTGCCTGTTCCATGCTTCGCTTCCATATACATAAGGGTCGGTAGAAGAACACCATTGTGCACTGCCATTCTAGCTTTTTTGGATAGGTTTTTGTTTGCGATGACAACTTTAAGTGCACCATTCACTTTGTTGCCTGCCCCAAGCCGCAGTTTACGAATAAATTGCGTCGAAAAAGGTAACGAAAGTTTAAAATATTAATCCTGCTTTATTTTTTATTTTATTTTTATTTTATTTATATATATAATACACAAATGAGACATAACAAACGAAAAACACTTAGGCGACTCATTTGGACACAAAACGGTGTAACAAAGATAAAACAATGACATGAAACCAAAAAATCATACATATCAGAAGGAACCCAAATATGTCGACGTCAGCGAGGCAGTACTCTTTCCAGAATTTGAAATATATTTTTTATGAACACTGATTAGATTTTTATGAACACTGCTCTTACTACTGGCATCGCCAAAGAGCATTAGAGAAAGACATTATTTTTTATTTTTATTAATTTGACACATTCACAATAGAATGTTCTCTGTAATACGAGTAATATATTTATCGTTACATATTTATATGCATTTAGTAAACCTTGAAATAACGGAAAGATGAATTATTGTTACATTGAGGTTATATACATAATAATTGTGCGAAAAAAAAAACAAGAAAAATAACTCATTTAGAAATTAATGCTTATTATAACACGATAAACAATATTAAGAAATGATTGGGATAAAAATATATATTTTTTAATTAAGTCTTTCGGGTAGGTACCTATCTTAGAATATTTTTTGTTCTTAAATATAAGACTAGTTTAAAATAAAACACAAAATTATTCTCTTTTTGTTTTTCCACACTACTGTCATACAACAACAATCATACCAAAATTCAAAATAATCTAGAAACGTTCTCGGGCATGAGCATCGTGTGCATTTCGAATTACTTTCGGATAGAATGGGGGTACTCCTCTCTCTCTGTTGTATTCTTTTGCCTATTTATATTATGATTCACGGCTCTTTTAATTAACAGATTTAACCACAACATAATAATACAAGGATGATTAACATTTATATTTCTGATTTTTTATAGATACATTCGAAAAATACGAAAAAACAATTATAAGAAATAAATCAAACATTCAGAATAAATTGGTTGTTTTGTTACCCTACCGAATGGATTCCACATGGATTTTGACCGGTTTAAAGTTAATAAATAATGTAATGTTTTAAAGAATAAAGTAAATTTTCAAAATATGCGTGTTTTAATTTATTTCTAATAATGTCACACCATAAATTAAATGATTCATACAATAGAATACATTATTATGTGAAAAAATTATAATTTTTTAAAGAATAAAGTAATTTTTTTTAAATATGCGTGTCTCCTATTATTTCTAATAATGTCACACCATAAATTAAGTGATTCATACGATAGAATCCATTTTTAAGAGAAAAAAATAATAATTTATGCTAACAATACACACTATAACACGACATCAAATCAAATCAAATGAGTTTATTTTCTCAAAAGATATTACAAACATTTTTTTATAGTTTAAGACATCTATTAAGAATAGGTAAAATATAATAAATATATAATACCAGGAACGCATGAGAGATGGTTCGACATTAGGAATACAAGAAACTCTCCAAAGTCAAGAGTATTTGTCTTCTGAACGTACTTTCACGAATATGAAAGACATCGATCTCCGAAGCGATCATGTTCAGCAGTTTGATTGATCTCCCCACCGGCATCACCAGGCAGGATGGTTCTGCATGCTAGGAGATAAAACAGTCTGTGCTGACGGTGTCGAAGATAACCATCCGGAACATAAAAATGGATAGCCTCCGAGATGACGGAATTGTCAAAGAATCCCCTGATAAGTCTGAAGAAATGGGTAAGTGTGCACCCATCCCTTCTTATCTGCAAACTATTGGTCCCCAGCACGCCCAAGAGGAATGCAGTGGGATAAAGCCACGGATAGCTACCAAACTCCCTCGTGTAGAGATATCTCAGAAATCTTTTCTGAACCCTCTCTAACATGATAATTTATGTTAACTATGCACACTATAACACGACATAGGAAACTCGACTTCGGAATGGGATTTTGCAGGATTGCACCTCTAAAGAGTCGTCCATAGTCAAAGTAAGCGTAATAGCCAGCCAATTTCTAGAAAAAAGTGTTTAAACTTTTCATCGTTGCTAATATAATATGTTAGAGTGCGGCCACACCAGAGTGCCAGAGTAGGAGTCAAGACACGGGTGGCTTGTGATCACGCACTGTGGCGCGAAGCGTATAGTGTGGCCGGACCCATAGTAGAAAATACGACATACGTTGGTTCGCCAGGTGTTCATCTTGACTATTTAGTAGTATTTTTACAAACTAAAACAATTCAGGTGTGTGCGTGAGAAGTAAGAGACAAGAGTATGTTTATTTAAAATATACATTGATTGTCTTCTTTTCAAAATGGGGGAGGGGTAATATGGACTTACGGAAAAATATTTTGGGTTAATGGTTAAAAAAGTTCCCCGACCGCTGATCTAACCGATGCGGCATTCCATCCTTCCCTTTCCGCCCCCGTGAGAGACGCGGTGTGATGGGTTGCGAACCTCATCGCCACCAATAGGCATCTCCCGCGCACACTTCTAATCAATTATTTCTACAACAATTATACAATTATTTTTTCATGTAGAGAAGACAATTGTCCATGAACATTTCAAGGGCTTTTTTGTAGAAATTGGTTAGCTATTGAACTTCTTACTTTAATTATCGACGATTCTTAAGGAGTACTATAATACAATACTGCAAAATCCCAGCCCGAAGTCAATTTCTTATGTCGTGCCCTAGCTGAAAAACTGAATAAATGACATTTTAAAAGGAAAATTATAAATATATAAAATATTAAACGATTCAAAAGGGGAGACAAAATTGACATCCTGTATAAAATTTTAAAAAGTTTTATTTTTGCACTTTTCCGCCAACACTTTGTTAAATGCACACCGAGAAATGAATATTGATTTATTTCTTTAATTAAATATTGATTTAAATTTTGAACAAGTTTTTATTATTTCAAATTTATACAAGTTAATTTATAGGAACAAATAAACTTTAATATTAATGAGCATAGGTATTTGTCTCTAGTATTATTTTATTATCAAATGTATTAATTTATAAGTGTGTTTCGTTAACAATGGCGCAAAAATTCATATCAAATAATTAATACGAATGAAAACGTTTATTTTCTAAAAGTTTTATTATATTTTATGGGTTTTACCTTGTTAAGATATTAACATTATATTTGACAATACCTTATCAAGGGGAAAGATGTCATTTCCATAAAATTAAACAGAACTTCTAATTAACAGACGTTTTTATTTGTATTAATAATTTATGTGATTTTTTCTGTATGTTTATGTTATTTTCTGATGTAAATAAACAAATAAACAATGACACGATACAATCAAAGAGAGATTAGCATAAAATATCTTCAATTATCGACTAGCATATCGTCAGGGGTATCCATATCATATTTTGGTTGCCGCTGTTTTAAACAGCTGCAAATTAAGTAAAGAAGGTTTCCTGCGTGATGTTATCAAAATTAACATAAAAAGTTTGCGACAAAGTTATTGTAACCAGGAAAAAATTGAAAGATTTACGATATTATATATTTTACAAGTATTCGCAAAAGAAAAAAACGCGTCAATAGGAATACCTGTTATACAACATAATGCTTTATGGACCACATATTATTAAAACTTCCAGCGTACCTTGCAAATTGATATTATTTGAACACGGATTGTACGAATGCCAAACATTTTTTCCCATCAGCACGAAGATAATCACATATTTTTAGTTAAACTACTAATTTTCTTGCAGCCAATTGTCATAAACCTTCCTAAGTTTAATTTTAATACACAATTAAAACGAGATAACGAGTTGTTTAGTTAGATAAATCACCATTTTATCTGAGATTAAAACAGTTTTCGAGCAGTTTATAACTTACAAGACGAAATGAATACATTTACATGTATAAATATCAACCAATTATTGTAAATCTTTCTTTAGAAATTTGGAGTTTTAATGGTCCAAGAGAAGCAACGCTTGCTGGAATTGCGTTTCTTGATTTACGCCTTATTTATGATTCCAATCATAGAACTTTAAATGTTATTAAACAAAGTATTATCGCATCCTGTGCGTAAAAGTGATGAATTGAATTCGTTTACCCTCGGTCCAACAAGGCTGTTTATTATTATTTAATAAATTTACGAAATGATGGATTGATGTCAGATGCCAGTACATAATAGATTTGTGATATTATATTTGCGCGTATTATAAAGAAAGAACACAGAAACTTGTAAGCCTTATTTTTACATTTTGTTAGAATTATATTTCGATAAAAGAAATCCTAACGCTTTCACCCAAGACATTAACCAAAAACCAATGAAGTGTAATGATTATTGTGGGATTTCCAGATATTAATTTAAATTGATCTAACCATTGTTTTAGAGAAACGGAAAGTAGCTAACAAAAATGGATTGAAATAAATTCGAATCTAGCTAGCATCCCTTAAAATTCAGATAGCATCCCTAAGAATTCAGCAAGTATCAAGCTATTGTTTTTAAGAATATCTATTAATTTTACTGAAATCTCTTGATTGAAGTTCATTTTAAATAATAATGAAATAAAACAATGCATTTTTTAAACTACCGCAACCTTTGTCTTTATTTCCATTATAACAGTGACCGTTTTCGCCAGGCTATTTATTATTTGAATCCACTAGAATCTAGGTTATAAAAATTCTTCTCCCTACTACCAGGGGTCAAATAAAAAAATGTACACTGGAAAACCAAAATCATCCTTATAAAACAATCATCCGAACAGTAGTGACCTATGGATGGATGTGAGGCGTGGACAATGACAGCGAAATCCGCAGAGCGACTGGACACTTTTAAGAACTGGACACTTCTGCTGCGCAGAATTCTGGGACCTGTGAATGACAGTGAAGGTTGGAGAGTACGGCATAATGACGAGCTGTACCATATTTACAAAGCTCCCAGTCTCTCCACACAGGTCAGACTGAATAGACTGAGATGGGCCAGTCATGTGCAGAGGATGCCGTTATCGCTAACCCCAAAGAGATTGGAGTGGGACCCAGGTGGTAGAAGACCAATTGGACGACCAAGGATGCGATGGGAGGATGAAGTTGGGAGAGATGGGGCAAGATTGTTACGAGTGTCAGATTGGAGGGTCGAAGCGGAGGACAGGGGGAGTTGGAGGCGAAGAATACTGGAGGCTAAGGCTTGATATGGGCTGTAGGGCCATCGAAGAAGAATCTAGGTATCATTAACTAGTTTTTTATGCGTACTATCCTGATTCTTAATAAATCGAAACACTGTACATTATACTTATCAGAACATTATATTACAATATTGTAGTTTAATTATCTTGACATGTTTCGATGGTACATTAATCAACAGAAGAACGATATAATTTAAAATAAAGACTATATTATATACAAATATACAATATAAGATATATTCTCAAAATGTAGCTATTTTCTTATTCGTTTTGGTCGCCTTAGTACCTTAAAATATATTTAAACAATACTAATATGTGAGAAATACTATATATTATACAATAAAAAAAACTAACTAACTAAACGTCAGGCCGTCTCCGGAGGTAGGTAAAAATAATGGACCACCACACTATTCTTAATGATCTTTCTATATTGTTCAATAACACTTCCATACGTACTGCATTCACTTTTCATAATTTAATTGAGATTTACACACATTCGTCTAAGAGATCTTATTTCTACTGCATTTTTAAAATAATTTTTCATCATTATTTTGCCAGTTCCATGCTTCAGAATCAATAATAATATTTCTTATATTTTGTAACGCTTCAATTTGTCAAATTCGCCGAATAAATTTGATTTTATGGTCCATATTTTATCTGCAAATTATATCTCAACATCTTTACGACAAAATCCGATATCGGTACAAACTTTCGGACGGATCGACGCAGATAAACCTGTCCAAACTTCGGTTTGATGAATAATGTCTGTTTAATGTTTACACGGATTTTCGGGAAAGCGAATTGATTCAATTATTTTTATGGATTGATGGAAAATAAAAATGTCAATATAAAATTCAGTACAATTTATAATTTAGTACGATATTAAATATATCTTTGACATCAACAAATTATAATAAATAAAGTAGATATTCTACAAAGTTATAAAGCATAGGTAGTATGTTTATAAGAGATGGGCGAGTGGAGAGGGATATTGAAAGATGGGTTGGGGCAGGCAACAAAGTGAATGGTGCACTTAAAGTTGTCATCGCAAATAAAAACCTATCCAAAAAGCTAGAATGGCAGTGCACAATGGTGTTCTTCTATCGACCCTTATGTATAGAAGCGAAGCATGGAACTGGCAAAATAAGGATGAAAGTAGAATAAATGCAGTAGAAATGAGATCTCTTAGACGAATGTGGGGATACTCTGTGTATGATAGAGTGTCGAATGAAAATATAAGAAGTGAATGCGGTGCGAATGATGGTGTTATGAACAAAGTAATGAAAGGATCATTAAGATGTTTTGGAAATATGGAAAGAATGAATAAAGAAAGAATGGTAAAAAAAATATATGTTAACGATGTAAATGGAACCAGAAATAGAGAAAACGTGGTACGATAAAATAAATCAAATATTGAATGTCGGCCGTGTGAGGAGTCAGAGAAATCGACGCGCGTGCATGACACGATGTATGAATGTTGAGGAAGCGAGAGAAATATGTCAGGATAGAAAAGTGTGGCAGTCCATTCTCTCTGCCTACGCCTTCGGGGAGACGGCGTGATTGTTAGTTATTATGTTTTTTATAAAGCAAAGATTGACACATAACAGAAAGATTAACAAACCAACTCAATTCTTAAAAGGGTTAGGAAGAGATGATTATCAAGTACACTTTTATGTATTTCTAGGTATTCACAGTAGCTGCCTTGATGTTTTACCTTATTCCAAATCAAACAAGATAAATCGCGAGGAAAAATTATTTTAAAATGTCAATAAGTGTGTCTAAAGTTGTTTCCCCACTAAATGTTCGCATCATCAGAATCAAACAATAAATAAAATGGTCATTACTTTTTTTATAACAAGATAAAGAGTTACATGTTTAGATTTATCATAAATATTTAGTATTTACTGTTCAATTAATATGAATAAAATCATCTATTTTCTAAAAGTTGAATTAAATTTTATTGGAATTACACGTCATTCCTATAAAATATAATATAATAAAACTTTTAGAAAACAGACGTTTTGATTCTTATTAATTATTTAACATGAAGTTTTAAATCATTGTTCAAGAAAAATATACATTAATTGTTTCTCGAACAACGATGTGAAACCCCATATTTCATAACGATAAAAACGTCAGTTTTATAGAAATTGTATTATAATGTATTTTATAGGAATGTATGCTATCCTTTGCTAGGGTATTTGATAACTCTTATAAAATATTAGGTACTTCTAGGAAATACTAACCATCACGCCGTTTCAACGCAACATATCGTCGGTTCAAAGGTAAAACTCATTAAGTGACATTTTGGTCAAAATTTTTATTTTTGCATTTTCTGTATCAGATTTGTGAATTCTACGTCAGGAAAAAATCAGCAAATGTATTTATTAAAGAATAACCGTTATTATTTAATAAATACACTTGGTGATTATTTTCTGACGTAGAATTCACAAGTCTGATACAGAAAATGCAAAAATAAAAATTTTGAGCAAAATGTCACTTAATGAGTTTTATCTTTGAACCGACGATATGTTTCATGAACTGAATGAAATCCCAACGGACTCAAAATGACTTAAGGCTAATTAAAAAAATGAGTATTTTTTTATACAAAAAATCTTAAATTGTACATCAATAATGGATTTTAATTTTAGAAAAGGCTAAGTTCAAAATATCCTATTCGATACGGAGTTTTTCATCATTGCTCAGGCAATAGTGAATACCTCGTAATGAAGATAAGTGCGTACATTAATAAACTATTAGGACACCTCAAATGAAGATGTAATCTTAGCGAGTCGTTTAAGTTTGAAAATAAAAAGCAACGCACCGCTCATTATGCGAGACGATTGAGGAAATTATCCGCAGCATCTCCGCACAAAGAGCTGATGAATATTCGGAATTAATCTCTGATTGATGAGAACATCTCGTGCGGCTTCTGATTACTGAAACCACAATTAGGCTTACCCACTAAATTAATTATGACACAAATTTCCAAATTCCAAAGTTCAGGATTACCGCATTCTGCGTGAAAACTAGTTTGCTAGATTTAATGATTCCACTTCATTATTTAAACATAAAAAAGATTACGAATAGCATTGTCGTAGATTTAAATGTTGACAAATACAAAAGTCAAAAGATAATTCTTCCACGAAATACCCATAGCAGATATCACACATCTCACACATACTAACATTGATTAAACTCATGACGATTAACTTACTAACTAATTTATTGTTTCGAGAACAATCATGTAAAATTCCGTATTAAATAATCAATATGAATAAAAATGTCTACTTTCTTGAAGATTCATTGTATTTTATGGGAATGACATGTTTCCAATTGCTTAACGCATTATTAAATGTGCAATTGTTAATCCCTTAGTTAGGTGAAACATGTCATTCACATTAAATATAATATAACTTTTATACAACAGACGTTTTCATTCGAATTAATTAACTTATTAACTCTTTTTAAATGCTTAAACAATGACTGCAGTATAAAATAACCTTACTTTGATGTTAAGTTCATTTTTTCAACAACTTATCTCTGTAACTATCCACCGGTATTGATATTAACCGTATTTTCGTAAATATAACTTATAACTAATTGTATTTATATAATACAAGGAGTAATGGAACGATTTGATGTGTGTGGTTACCTATTTAATGGCGAAATAATAATTTGAAATACTTACAAAATTTCATTCGATATAATTCCGATGCTGATCCAATCCAGCTATAAAATTATTTTAGTATGAATACAAAACTACCATAAATAAATGTTTAACGAATTATTTAATAGACTATTGAATATTTATGTAATATTAAATGCCTCATTATATACAGCTGCATTGGTATTAATTTTATAGATTCCGCTTTAAGAATGGTATGCTCTGCCAAGATGCAGTTCTGTGAGAGAACATTTATGCATCCAGGCGTGAGTTTTGCCCCAAATATCATCCAAGGCATTCATCAGACAAACCGTGATGTAATTGCATGCAGCGCTACTAATAATAGCTCTCGCAAATTGACAGAAGTCTACTTACCATTAAATGTACTCAAATCTAGGCGAATCTTTGGAGACTTAAGCGACTACATAGCTGTTAATTACTTAAATGTAACGCAATGGCGTCACGATATGTCTGTACTTGTTATATTTTTGAATCCATACTCATGAGTTCAATTTTCTATAACACATTCAACCGGGTTAAATAAAATATTATGTAAATCTTAACACGTTTTGAATACCACTTTGTGATGCGCTTCGGTTCGTAATGATAACAATTGTAAGCTAGGTGACTGTTTTATCGACTGCAAATGATTAAAGCGCAATCTGTTAAAACTAATATGAATTACTACAATATATTGTATCGAGTGGTCAGGTTGTTAACTGTCAGTCAAATGGCGTGTGATATTTTAAATTATTTCGTGTTTTCACGTGAAAGCTTAGGTTTCTTTCTTCGCTAAAGTTTTTATTATTAAATTAGGTAAACTGTAAATATGAAAACAATTGTTTCTCATACACATCACAGGTATGTTATTTACGCCTAATCGAAATAATACAATAATTTAAATTAATATTTTTTTCAAGTCAGAAATTGATTCGGAGAAGATGATAAAGGTTTCATTCTTTTTTTATGTTCTTGCGCTCTCTTGTAACGCCTGTGGCAGGGCTAAAATTTGTACACAGATAAAAAATAAGAATAAAAACTTTAGTTGTGAAATCGGCTCAATGTTTACGGTGGTACTTCGATTCAAGGAATCAATGTGCAACACATCTGTATACTTCAAAATGTTAAAAATCAGAACATTATTCATTACAAACAAAAACAGTAACAAAATACTAACCTGGTTTCTGGAAAGAATTGTACTTATATGAATCTCTACAATATTTACAATTATTATGAGCCAATATACCTCGATAGCTCAATTCAATGCATCATGATCCATAAATGCCAAGTTTTATCTTTCTAAATCCACAATAACTCCTTACTTACATTCCATAATTATTGTTAATATTTCATTACGAATATTCGCTTTACGAAGGAGAAATCCGAACAAATCAATTTGAAACTATGTGCATCGCTAATTTTGATGCAAATATTCACATTAAACGTGAGTTTTTTTTTTGTTGTAATAATTGTTTACTTCAATCAATTCCATATCTGATTGATATTATATGGTGAAAAACAACCATTTATTTATCTATTAATTCAATAAGGATTCTTGTATCTGAATCGGAAAACGTAAATTATGTTTTATATCTTAAAATTAACGAGTATTATTTCCATTGACAGTCATTAACCTCCTCTCATTTTGATTCGTGGATCTAAAAACGACGCTGAAGTAAATGGCAGAGCCGTATACACGAAATTCAAAGATTTGATATTTTATAGGAGTGACATGTTACGCATTCAGTTTGTTTTAGCATTATCGACTAATTAACTAGCTCACTAAACCAGGATAATAATATATAAAACAATGAG
This sequence comes from Lepidostoma basale, assembly GCA_022606425.2. Taxonomy (NCBI): domain Eukaryota; kingdom Metazoa; phylum Arthropoda; class Insecta; order Trichoptera; family Lepidostomatidae; genus Lepidostoma; species Lepidostoma basale. The sequence goes on along the minus strand of JAHDVF020001001.1, from coordinate 2,101,372 downwards.
TACTTAGGGCATTGACAAGTTTACCAACTTTGTGTGTATTTTGTAAGTTACGGGCTCTAAGTTCATTTAAATCCTTTTAAGTATGCAAGCAAGAATTTACAGTTTATAAGATGTAAACTTAGTTGACCTTAGAGTTAATAACTTTGATCAGTTTTAAACTTATTTAAAATATACTGTACCGAGATATCCCTCATCATTTTTGGAAGACTTCTAAAAGCTTTTAAATTGAGTTTGCAGATGATTTTCATCTCGATTAAAAGCATTTTTTAAATACGTTATAATCTGGTTTCTGAATGTGAATTATTTTTGTGATAAGTAACCTTGTAACTAGCTCACAATTTTTTGGTATTTTCTTTACCCTATATTAAATGATACCCATTTTTTTGGTACAACATATCGCCTCTTTGCAAGAACAACGTGTTATCTCGAATTTTTTTTTGTTTAAAAATGAAACAAGATACCTGTCTGAAAGAGACAACGTGACAACACAATATACCACTGATGTGCTGTCTCTTTCCCTCATCAATTCTCTGTTTTTCACTTTAAAAATACAATGTTTTTGTAGAAATTAATGTTGAACCCGGCAGATTTGATTTTCGATATGTCACGTTTTGCTTGCAAAGAGGCGATATGTAATTAATTTTTTTATTTGTAAATGAAAAAAGGGTTTAATTTAATATCAATATATTAATTCGAAAAATGCAGCATTCCTTACTTTTTTTTATATAGATATGAGGGTGAGGTCACATAAATATTCTTTTTCTTTTTCTTCTTAGTGTAGGCCTTGTGACCTGTTCTTACGAGGAATTGGCCTCCTGCGAGGTCGACTCCCAGCTGTCGATCCATCTCTTTGGTGGTCTGCCTGGGGGTCGTCTACCTTGTGGCTAGCTGTCCAAGACCATGAAGGGGTGTCTGTATGGATCCATTCTCCTCACGTGAGCATACCAGTATCTTCTTCTTTGCCTTACCCACATAACCGTCCTCGACCTCGCATATCTCTCTTATCCTTGAATTCCACATAAATCTATTTTTATATATATTATTAGGATTGATTCGTTTAATATTACCTGATATGTATTATAATATCTGGGAATATGTATATTCATTGACAATTCGATTTACTAAGGGGTTATAATGTGTCCTAGTTACGAGTATGTGAAACATGACACTCTGTCTCTTAGGCTTATTCCTAACTTTCCGTGCCCATCACCTTGGTCTTTGCCAGGTTCATATTCAAGCCTAAGAGACAGAGTCAGAAACGATACGGTGAGAGAAAAAACAAAGGTTACTGACATCATCCACTGGGTGGCGACTCTAAAATGGCAATGGGCAGGTCACGTAGCCAGAAGCTCAGATGAAAAGTGGACAATAATACTACTGACTTGGAGACCGTGGATGGCGAAGAGAAGTGCAGGGCGACCGCAACTACGGTGGAAGGATGATCTAAACAGACACGTCGGAATAACCTGGATGCAGTCTGCACAGGACAGAATGACATGGAAGCAAATGGAAGAGGCCTTTGTCCAGGAGTGGACGGGAATAGGCTGAGAAGAAGAAGAAGAAGAACCATGACACTCCTTGACATAAGTTTTACAAAACTTCTAAAAAATCGGACGTTTAGTTCTATATTATTGGTGATTCGGTCCTGTTAGCGCAATAATAAATTACCCAATTTGGGACGCACTCTTCTGTATCGCAGATTTTCATTTTGTTTTTCTTTTTGTGCGGTCGGTTCTGCCGAGGTGAAGAACGCCAGGCGGACATCTGCGTCTCTGTGTTCCATGTTCCACGGCAACAGTCCGTTAGCATTTATTATTCGCACTCACCGTTTATGGCGCAGTTTGGACGAGGTTGTTAAATTTACGAGAAATGCTTGGATCTGGGCTGCGACGTCTAGACTTCCTTGCTCCGACATAAAACAGTTCTTACACTACATACGCACCGATGTGCTAACACCCCTTCGAAGTCTTAAGTAAGTTTAGAACTATACAAAACAATATTATATTTTTCAAATTTCTTTAATAAGTTGATTATCACTGTGATAGTATTAACCCCCTATATTGTAGATGACTACATATGCAGTCCCAAAAAAATTGGTTTCAAATTACGGCAGACTATATTTGTAGTTCATATTTAAATGTAACCACGGTAATCGTTTGCGGGCGGCCAATAATCTTTAACACACTGTATTTCTTTTTATTTTCCATAGACATTTTTACATTTGTATTTTTTCCACACCGCATCCCAGCTGAGGTTTTCCATGATTTCCTCAGCTGTATGACGAATGTCAGGATGCTTGTTAGATAGCCCATGGAACCACGACTCAGGCACACTTAACGACATAGTTAAACTCGGATACAAAAGCACTCTTTAATAAAACTTAGCTTACACCATTTGAAGATGGTTTGGTCATATGGAACGAATGGATGAGAGTAGAATGGTTAAAAAGTTGTACACAAGTAGCGTGAGTGGAAAAAGAAGCCGAGGACGACCGAGGAAAACATGGCATGACCAAATTAATCAATTACTAAAAGGCGGCCACATTCGAAGTCGGAATAATCGACGTGCGTGCATGGTACGATGTATAAATGTAGAGGAAGCCCGAGAGGTATGCCAGGACAGAGCATTGTGGCGATCCATCCTCTCTGCCTACCCTTCCGGGGAAATGGCGTGATGGTTAGTTAGTTAGTTAGTTAGCTTACACCTCATTGAAGAATTAATATCAAGGTATCAATTCTCACAGACAACACAAGTAAAAAAATATATCATGTTAACATTTTTACTTAAGCTCCTTACTACTAAATTGTATGTAGTATTATGATGAACTGGGAATATCTGTTTAACCCTTAACGTACCGTGTTCAAAACAAAACGCTTGCTCCCATGTGGTAAGTTCAGTTTACCGCTAACTTTATCTAAATATCAAGCATATGACTCAATGAATCAAAATTTAATTTATGTCATCTTGTAGGGAATTTCATTAGGAATAGATCGATATCTATAACATACATGGATTATTTGAAAAACATATCATTATTAATTTTTTTCTGGAACCATGCGATTTCTGATATGTAATGCGTCATAGCATACGGGCGACTGGGACATCGGGTCGGGTCGGGTCGAAACTTGTCTGAGCGCCGGGCCGGCGGGGCGATGATAAAGGCACCTAGGCAAAATGTATAGTACGTTCAAGACAACGAGTACGTATTAATATTTGTCCCTTTTGGTAAAGTGTTAATATTTTCACAGTTCTGATATTATTAACTTACGTGCTGCGTTTTCATCCAGTCGGTATTATTACGTACCTATTGAAAAGGTCAAAGATATAATTTATAATACGTTCAAAACAGCGAGTAAGTATTCGTCACTTTTGATAAAGTTGTAAATATTAGCAAAACAAATTCTACCTTAACACGAATGAAGGTGAGGGCAGTCTTAGAAAATATTTTTTTTTGGGATGAAGGAAGTAATTTTTTGCTTTTTTTTTTATTACGAAATATTGAGAACACTTCAATGGAGGATAAATTTTTTTTTATAATATTAGGGTCCATAGGTTTTAAGAAAATCAACTTTAAATTGGCAGTGGAAACTCAATTTACCACATGGCAACGCGACGGTTAAGCTGTAAATGTAGCCAACCGCAGTTTGAGATAATTTTTTTTACTGCAAATGAAGCCAGCCGAACAACGGGGTTAATCAACTTCAGCGACATTGACAGACTGGAAGAGTTCCTTCAGATGATTTACGTCTCGATTTTTTCCCTAAATATTATGATATGTTAGAGATAAAACATTGATTAGCACAGTTTTAACATATAATATAACGCTTAAACGTATGGATACTTACCAAACGCGAAGAAATGAAATTAGACAGCTTTGGAAGTTCTGCCTGATGATATTGTGGGGTATGCTGGAGAGTAGCGATATATGGATTAAGTAATTATTTTCTAATTTTGTTATTTTCTTCATCTAAACCAGTGCTCCGAAACCGGTGTGCTGTGAGCCGGATGCAGGTGTGCCGTGGCCAAATACATAATAAATAAAAAAAATGGTTTTAGTCGGAAGTCGTGAATTGCGAAATAGTCGACTCTTTCGTAAATCAGCCCAGGAAACTCATTCAGCTTTTTAGTGAAAATCTGACGGGATATTTTTTGTTGGCGACCTTTTTTTAGGCCATTCGTGAAAAATCGAACATTCGATTTTCCCGAATGAGCTAAAAAAAGTCACCAATATCTCTGCTGAACTGATAAACGCCCACGCCCAGACCGAATTTTAGCTTTAGGTGTGCCGCGGAATTCTAGGCAGAACTTTGTGTGCCGTAGGTGAGAAAAAGTTGCGGAGCACTGATCTAAGCCCAGAACCTATATATAACTTGAAGATGGCAGCGAGCTGCCGAAATTAGAGAATAAGTAGAATAATACTAAAATATTGATTTTAAAGAAATATTAATTTTTATCTTGTTAATTAAATTTATTGTAATAGATTTTATTAAAAAAGATATAGAGCGATTGATTATTGCTGCTCGATCAGACTTTACCACAAATCGACGATATTTTGTTATTTTCTTTTAAATCAGAAAGATTTTTTTATTCCTTAACTCTTTGCCCGCTACGACTGACTTTAGTCAGATTAATAAGTCGTAAAAACCTGGAACTTGATGTGTTTATTGATTATTTGATACTCGAGAAAGATACTGACATAATTAATTAATTATTGCTATTATGATTTGGTTTGTAAGATAATATCGTTTTCAAAATGTCATTTTATTCGAAACGCGTCCACGAAGAATGTGTGACGTAGCGATGACAAATAGAGTAAGGCGGTCTTAGGGAATCCTTGTCTATGCCATAATTTTTCGGAGTAGGTACCATACTCATTGTCCCAACCACCTTTAAATTAATATTCAAATGCCAACATAACGTGGAATGGGTGCCTACTCACTCGCAATGTTTTATTTGTACATGTAATTTGTAGATTGTTTGTACTTCGTATACTCAAATAACAATATTAATTCCATTATCAGTAAACATCAGACAAGATGTCTCCATTGTAAAATTTGTCAGATTTATTTACGTCACGATTTGAATGGGGAACATTGAATACATACTTAATATGCCGGAGTTAATTTGAGTGTACCTTCAGCTCTCTCTCTCCACAAAGGTTTGCGCTGGTCCCCCGTCCTTCATAATTGGTTTTTGAGTGTATACCAAACATATTAATAAACTTAACTTCAAAACGAAGTTGTTTGCTCAACAAGCCTTGATATACAGCCAAAACGTGTCGACAGAATACAAATTTTCTTACATTGCGAAATAAAATAACAAATTTTGAATACTCGATGTATTATAGTAGGAAAATATGTATATATTTGTTTTTCATTACTTAGTTCTTAGGCATAACCACGTGGAGACGTTTACAACTAATTGCAAATAAGAATATTGCAATTATATTGTCTGGATCATTTTGCATCCAAGTAGAATTTATCTCTTGAGATAACACCCCTGAAGACATTTTGCTTATCGATTGTTCACATCCTGTCTATTGCATCTCTGTTCAAACGTAGGTAATACCGTTCTCAACAAAAACCTTTATACAGGGTGACGCAAAATTCATCACCATAAGAAAAATATGACATTATTTTTGAAATTATCGCGAAATGTCAGTTCTGCTTTGACACTTGTGAAGTAAACAGATACAGAATACACGTCAACAAAACATGAAACGCTTAACTCCTCAAGAACGTGGACAAATTGTTCCGATTTCTGCTGAGAATATCGCGGCTGTGGCTGAAGATATCGCAGAGGACCTCGAAGTATCGATAGGGCGACGTGCCACACAATTGGGCATCAATCGACGTTTTTTACAGAGAATTTTGGTGAAAGACTTGAAGATACAGAATACATCGTCTGTTAGGCGTTGACTGCCAAGCGCGTGTAATCTATGCTCAAGCTATCCTAAATTTTGACCACGAGGAAGATAACTTTTTATCGAAAATCATCATGAGCGACGAGGCCCATTTCCATCTCTGTGGATATGTGAATAAGCAGAATTTTCGCTTCTGGGGCACTGAAAATTCGCGTATAACCCAAGGAGAGACTTGACACCTGCTCAAACTAGAAACGAAACTAGAAATCGCCAAAGTCCTTATCAGTGATAATATGATTTGACCTCTGAGAGATGAAAAACCGTCATCGATCCAGACTACTTTATTGAAACAAGGAGGTGCATTATACAATAACCCAGCAATTTTTTTTATGTGATGTTCTTATTGAATTGAAGTCCATTTCAAATTATTTCATTAGTGTCAAAATGTTTATATTTTTTTAAATTCTTCTACAAACTTGGTATTTTTGTTACTGGTTTTACCATTATCGCTGACATCGTTAGACTAGTCCTTGGTTAATTGAAGACTTATTTCTAAATGGGCTTAAAAACATAATAAGGGATATATTGTTTTTTTTTTTAAATGATATTGTTCTGTCATATGAAACAATCAAAAATTATTCAATTGAAATGTATGTATTTTAAAATTAAAATTAAACAGAAAATTGATATATAGAAAATCTTAAAAAAAATCATCTATTTTCGGCTTTACTTTTTGTTTTAAATTTATTATATTCTTTAATAGAAATATCAAAAAAATGTTTTATCACACTTTTACCATATTCACTATTTATCAAAGGCATATTTGGATAATTGTTATCCTGTATTAACAATAGTGACTATTGACATAATAAAATTTAGAGATTTTTACACCAAGGAAGGATGATAACCATTCGAAACATGTCTGTTTTAAATGGGAAACTGAAATGAGAGAAAGTAACACAATTTTGCAATATTTATTAAAAGATCTTTAAAAAATTTCACCGACGCAACCAATATTGCTCGAAGCGGTAACTTATCTGTTTCTTTTTTTGAAAAGCAAAACCAAGAAATAAGAAGTTACCCTGAACATCTTACGCACATTTTTATTATTTATTTTAAACCCCATAACAAAAAACAATTACAGTGCCAATGCAGTTCCAGAGAACAATGAGTTATTAATAAAATACTTAAAATATTGTTATAGGCTGTAAATATTAATTAAGTTAAAAAAAAAACGGGGTTACTTTGCACGGGATTATTATGGACACTGCAGACGTCTACAGATTTGATCGGAAATCTCTTTTGCAAAATTATCAAATTGAATCAATTATAAACTTCGGTTTTCAAACATTACAACTACGCATTACTTTGAAAAATAAGGTCATCCATAAAAGCTTTTCAACTATCATTTTTACTAAGATTTTTTATTAACTGTTAAAATTTAGAGCACTGTTATAATATCAAAAAAAATTACTGTACATTTTTCGAGAATGTCGCGACAGCTGTTTCGCCAACCAATGTTACAAACAACTTGTGTGTAACACATGATGATGCCAATATCGTTTGGCGCGACATTCTCAATAAGTGTATAATAAAAAATTGTGATATCATAAGTGTTGTAAATTTTAGCATTGATTAATAAAGTGTTTCGTATCACAGTGTTTCGGCTGAAACAATGCACTATTTAAGAACTTTTACTTTTTTTTTTAATTTTTCATAAAAAACTATTTTCTTGAAGTTTTATAAAATTTTATGTATTACGTAACTGAATATTTTTGTTTAATACAAATGAAAACATTTGTTTTCTAGAAGTTTTATTATATTTTATGTAAATAACACGTTTCGCCTGTCTAAGGCATTATTAAATGGTATGGAAATTACATTTAATAATCCCTTTAGCAGGCGAAACACGTCTTTCACATAAAATATAATAAAACTTCTAGAAAACAAACGTTTTCTAGAAGTGTTACGTGGCCAACAATCAATATTTGATTTATTTGATCGCGCCACTTTTTCCTCGGTCTTCCTCTATTTCTAGTTCCGTTTACATCGTTAACATATACTTATTTTACCATTCTTTCTTCCTTCATTCCTTCTATGTGTCCATACCATCTTAATGTTCCTTTCATTATTTTATTGTATTCATAACAATTAATAAATATTTTCAAATATATATAATAAAATCTTTAATAAACATAACTCACCCAATAACCTAGCTCCGTCGCTTTCTGCCCAACAGGCTAGAAGGAGACACAACAGAGTGCCCACCCTGAGTCCGGCCCACGTATGAGGCGCCATGGTGAGGACTGTTTCATGGCGCTCCACCGCCTACAGCCGGTCCTGGGCCATCTCTTCCTGGGCCCACCCAAATACTCGTAGAGGACCTGCACATAAATATAACACGTGTTACTTCTATTTTAAATGGCTTAAAATGATGGGTGAGTGGAAATAGAAATCGAAATAGAGATAGATCATGAAACAAATTGAATTTTGTTCTACTAATACTCGCAAAAAGAAGACTAACTATTAATTAAATAACTAACTAACCATCACGCCGTCTTCCCGAAGGGGTAGGCAGAAATAATGGACTGCCACACTTTTCTTTCCTGACATATTTCTCTGGATTCCTCGACATCGTGACTCGTTTTCCTCGGTCTTCCTCTATTTCTAGTTCCATTAACATCGTTAACATATGATTTTTTTTACCATTCTTTCTTCATTCATTCTTTCCATGTATCCAAACCATCTTATTGATCCTTTCATTATTTTGTTCATAACACCATCATTCGCACCGAATTCACTTCTTATATTTTTATTCGACACTCTAGCATACACACATTTGTCTAAGTGATCTCATTTCTACTGCATTTATTCTACTTTCATCCTTCTTTTGCCAGTTCCATGCTTCGCTTCCATACATAAGGGTCGGTACAAGAACACCATTGTGCACAGCCATTTTAGCTTTTTTGGATAAGTTTTTGTTTGCGATGACAACAACAACTGTCATGATTTCTTCTTTTTCAAAAATCATTACCTTGGACTTCACATTCACATTCATCATCAGATCATTTCGCATGCATACCTGATACAAAATATTCACCAGGACTTGGAAGTTCATGCTCGTTGTCTGCAAGTAGGACAGCGTCATCCGCATACAAGAGACAGCTTACTGACAGTCCGCTTATTTTGGCACCTGCATTCAACCCTTTCAGCTCTTTCCTACTACTATCTAACTATTAACTAACTAACTAACTAACCATCACGCCGTCTCCCCGAAAGGGTTGGCAGAAAGAATGGACTGTCACACTTTTACTGATGCGGCACTCCATCCTTCTCTTTTCGCCCCGCGGGAGACGCGGTGTGATGGGTTGCGAACCTCATCGCCACAATATATTGTATAATATGTTGTTCTGATACTGACAACTATGTCAAACTGTCTTTGGTCTGGTGTAGAATTCGTATGACAATAAAATAGCGATAGTTTGCTACCTTTCACATGTCATGTGAATCAATATGATAGTTATATCCTTTACGTCGATTTGGCTCACGATGTGATGACGTACAGAGCGATTTAATAAAATAATAATAAAAATATGATAAAGGGTGATGAAATTGACTAAGTATGGATTTATTCAGATTTAATGTGTTAGAAATTGGATCTCTTAAACAAAAGTTTAATCAATATTTGTTTAAAACTTATTATGAAAGTAACATACTCGTAAATGTCATAGAAATAAGATTACCGAGAAAAATGTCAGGGAAACAATGTACGAAGCCTGTCCAATAAATTCGCGAACTGATTTTTTTTAAATTTTATTTTCCAAAATTTAGGGTAGATCAATCTTTTCTCTTACAAAATGCTCCCCATTTATATCAATGCACTTGTTCCACCTTCGTTTCCATTGTTCAAAACATTCCTGGAAGTCTTCAAGAGTCACGCTGTTCAGCTGCTTTGTCGTTTCACGTTTAATCGTTTACACGTCGTCCCATTGACGCCTACGCATGACCTTTTTACATTTCGGGAACAGGAAGAAGTCGCCGGGGGCTAAATCTGGTGAATAGGGAGGGTGATCAATCACAGAGATCGCATAACGGGTTAGAAACTGGCGGAAAATCAGTGATGAATGTGAAGGCGCATTGTCATGATTTTCTCAACTTTAAATGTTCTGTTCAAATCGTGTGAACAGACGATTTTCGTAAATTTAGTTCATCAGCAATCATCCGAACAGTTAATCGATGATTGTAAAGCATAACAGACCGAACACGATCAATGTTTTCATCAACACAGGAAGTCGACGGTCGTCCTGAACTTGCATCGTCCTACAGTCATCACGGCCCTCACTAAAATCCTTGATCCACTTAAAAATGGCAGTTTTCTTCAGTGTCTTAACTCCATAAACAGCCTTTAACATTTCATGAATTTCCTGATAATTTTTCACAAGTTTTACCAGAAATTTGATGTTGACTTGTTGTTCCATATCTGTTTGTCAATCTCCATTGTCGACAAGAGCATAAAACACACGCCACAAAAAATTCCCCGTTCGAGCGGTACGTTTACCTCGATGGTTTGGTGATTACGGATTCACTTAGTGGCTCCCCCGGCAGTAAAGTAGCCAGTGCTCTTGTGCGAATTTCTACTGAAGACCACCCGAGCAACGCAGTCTCTCCAAAAGTGCCTTCTGATTCTTCCCCATTTTACTATGTCCTCAACACCACAGACAGACCTTATCGTTTCATTTCTAATCCGATCTCTGAGGGTTATGCCTGCAATGGAGCGTAGGGTTCGCATTTCTGCTACTCTTAGAAGGTTCTTAGTTCTATTGGTATCGGCTCTGATTTCTTTTTCATACGTCATGATGGGGTGAACGCATGCCTTGTATATCTTGACTTTACTTTCGGTTAGCATGTATTTGTTCCTCCATATGGTGTCGCGCAAGCAGCCAGCCACGGCTGTCGCTCTGTCATATAGGTTTATTCGTATATTCAATATACAATAGCAAAAGCTGTATCAGCAATTTTTTAAGTTATTAGACACCAAATGGTATTTTCGGACCATTAAATTAATTAACAAAACACGTAAGTAGATAAATATATAATTAGTTTCGGCATTCGCACCTGAACGAGGTAATTAGATGGCGCCGTACCATCGCCAGGTGAATTTTATTATTTGATTATGGAAATACAGCTCAAACCGTGAATTTTTTTATATGCATTAATGGCAGTTGTTTGCCCAGAATAGAAATACTAGATAAATGAGTAGGTAATAACGTTTTTGATCAAAGAATCACCAATCATCATAGGCTTGTGGGCGTGTATAAGTTGCATTAGTAGAAGCGAAATTTGTTAATTAATATAATACAATTTTCCCTCCTAATGCACCTATGTTTTTAGGTTTCAATCTTACAGATTAGTTTGCAGCAAAGTGTAACATTTTTAAATAGTCCATTGTTTTGACCGAAACACTACGATACTTCAACGTTATTAACTGTTGAAATTTATTATTATTATTATTTTGTTGAAAAAACTCCTTACATCATTTACAGTGTGAGCCAAATCGATGTAAAGGGTGAATACAAAGAATATCAAAGGAAATATATACATAGAATCTTATGAATAGGAATATGCCAGTTATTTCCTTGCTGCCCTTATCGTAAGGGTATTCACGAATTCGCCATAATTGCATCCAAAGAGGTCTATCTCTTTTGCAACCTCATTTAAAAGACGAATCGCTTTCAATACAGGAGAACTTCGAAGGGCCGCAATTTGGGGCATAAAATAATATATGCCTTGCTTTGCTGTAGCTATGGGAAACGTATAGATTTAGTAATCTCAGTATTCCTGGATTGTAAATACCCCCGGATAATAGTTTGAAAAAATGCTTACCTAGAAAGATCATTCGACGAGTTTCAAGAGTGTTGAAATCCAAAATTCCTGTGAGAAATAGTGAGAAGTACAAAAAGGATAGTAATTATACTCTCTTAGGTATAAATATCTCAAAATTCGTTTCTGGATCCTTTCTAGTTCCAAGATGACTGTTCTTTCTCTGGGGTCTCAAATGATGGAGCTGTACTCCAAGTTATACTCCAGTCACTGTTATGATATCAGAATTTTTATTATTTATTTTTTGAGTGTTGCGACAGCGGTTTAACCAACCTGTGTTGGCATTATCAGTTGTTTGTAACACTTGATGATCCCAACATTGGTTTGTGAAACAGCTGTCGCCGACCCACGTGTTTTTTTTCACAGTCATCGTCGAGAATCGAATTCAGGACCTTTGGTGTGGCAGTTATTGCTATTGGCACTGTGCCACGAAGGCCGTCATGCACTTAATAATTATAAGTATAAATTGTGTTGATTATCAATTGATAATTCTGACATTAAATTACATATTTTGAATTTATTGTAGATTCTCAAGTCGCTGAGCATTTATCATTACAAAATATATTATGGGAACCTATTTTTTGAACCAACGATTTCCAACATTCGCAACATTGACGACTAGCGGACCATTATGTCGTTTAAGGAGAGACAAAGAGTAAAAATAAATGCGAACATCAAGATCAAATGGAAAACCTAGCAGGTAATTACAATAAATTATTTCTTATTCTTTTAGAGCTCTCTTGGGAGGTCGACTCCCAGCTATTCCTCCATCTCTTTGGCGGTATTTCGGGGGGACGGTAGCCTGCAGGAATCTGATGCACTACAGCGCGTGGGATTCTGGAGGGATCCATCCCCTGCATTCCAGTAACTTCTGCCCCATCTCACGACATTTTCCACCTTGCAGATTTCGCAGATAGCCGTGTTCCTCGCCCTATCTCGAAGAGTTTTTCCTGCTATCATCCTCAGCGTCCGCGTCTCTGCCACCCGCACTTTAGCCTTGGTTCTTGTAGTATCCGCTCTGGTCTCAATGCTATATGTCAGTAAAAACCTTACGCAGGTTTTGTATATTCTGACCTTACTGTCAGTTCTCATATACTTGTTCATCCATATGAACTCCTTGAGACAACCTGATACCTGATAATAATAAATTATTTAATAATAATAAATAAATCATATCCCTTTATGACATTTTATACTCAATGAGTCTAAAATGTTGGTATCCTTTGACATAGACCAGGGTTCTTCAACGTGGATTCTGCGGAACCCTTGAGTTTAGGGATTTGAACTGTAAAATGTAATATCTCTTAGAAAAGGTGTCCTTGATGCCACGTGCTTTTGTATAATTGTAAATAAGTTGCAATGTGTTTTGATTTGTTTGCATTATTTTTTGTATGTTAATTATTTTGATTTTATTATAATATTTATTTATTTAAAATTTCTAAGATAGCTAATCTAAATAACTAAGTAACTAACTAATTAACCATCATGCCGTCTCCCCGGAGGAGTTGGCAGAAAGAATGGAACGCCACACTGTTCTGTCCTGACATACTTCTCTCGTTTCCTCTACATTCATATATCTTGTTATGCACGCACGTCGATTTCTCCGACTCCTCACGTGACCGATATTTAATATTTGATTTATCGACTCCTCGCGTGACCGATATTTAAACTAACTAACTAACTAACCATCACGCCGTCTCCCCGAAAGGGTAGGCAGAAAGAATGGACTGTCACACTTTTACTGATGCGGCACTCCATCCTTCTCTTTTCGCCCCGCGGGAGACGCGGTGTGATGGGTTGCGAACCTCACCGCCCCCAATAGGCATCTCCCGCGCACACTTCGATCGTCCGACACCCACAAAACAAATCTAAAATAAATAATATAAAATACAATGATATAAAATAAAATAACAAACTAAAAATAATTTAACACAAAATGTTATTTTTAGATGGTGCACATATTGTCTTTTCAATTTATATTCCACGTATCCACCGTTTTTTTAATTTAGCACATAATGTAATAACACATAATGTTTTATTCTATGTTGCACATGTTGACATGGACGATCCGGACTTTTGTGTTTATTTAATTTATGTTACACGTATCCACCGTTATTTAAATTAGCTGTAATTAGGCACATAACCAGCAAGAACTTAAAAATAATATTGAAGAAATTATTCAAATTGTCATTGGATCGAATGAAAATTTATTTTTACACCTGTCAAAATTCTTTGTAAAAACCAAAAAACTAATATAATTTTAACAGCAAAACAGTACGAACGTATTACGTGTCACAATTAACTATTATAAAGTGCGGCAACAATTAAATTGACCAAAACAATTCACTTATACACGAAATATCTCCAAATTTACAGGAGCACCACATGAACCAAACCAAATTTTCAAACTCAGAATATATTAAACCGATATTTAATATTTGACTAATCTAAAAAAATATACATATTATCTCAAATAATGAAGGTTCCTTCAGATAAAACAGAAGTTCGGAAGGTTTCGAAGGTAATGAAATGTTTAAGAACTCTTGGCCAATCAACTTGTTATTTATTTTTTATAGATTTAAAGTTTAACCTACATATACGTATTGAAAACAATAAATTGCTCTAAATATATAATAATAAATCAAATTCAATTATATTTTCTTCGATCACAAATAATAATACAAAATTATTACATTAGATAATACAATGAGAACCTACTTATATTAAGTATTGAACATGCATCATAAGAGCGCCGCAAATTTTATTGTACTTGTTAAATATGTATGAATGTAATTTCCTAAAACTAATTGCATATTTACGGCAGAAATTGATTCTGAATTGGTATCATAATAACAGGGCGTCAGCACCCGCCGTATTGCGCGGCAGACATTATAGTTGTACCGGGCGACCCTTTTTGTAAGCAGGATTGGGTAATATTGTATCGAGACAAAAGGCTATAAAAAATAATCTGCAGACAACGCGTCTAATAAGCAGCGTAACCAGACTGTAGCGAAACTAGGTAAGAACGGAAAAAGAAACAACACTTAACACCAAAAATTCTACCACATGGGCGACCAATAGCCTCCGGGAAGGTAGGTACTCCAGAAAAAGATCTAAGATAAAGTGAATTATACAAAAACGAGCACATGCGTATCGACAGCAAGATCAGAATCTATAAAACATGCGTGCGACCTATCATGACGTACGCTGTAGAGATGCGGGCTGACACTGTGCGAACCAAAGGACTACTAAGAACATCGGAGATGAAGGTCCTAAGATCAATTACTGGAAAAACCCTCCGAGATCGTGTCCGTAACGTAGACATAAGAAAAACCTGCGAAATAGAGGATATCGTTCAGTGGAGTAGATCCAGAAAAAGATACTGGAGGGACCATGTAACCCGAATGGATGGTGACAGACTCGCATATACAGCCGCTTATGAAATCCCCTCCGGACACCGCCCACCTGGAAGACCGCATGGGAAGAGATGGAGGGACAGCTGGATCTCATCATCCGACGAGATATGATTTCTGTGTCACAGATCGTCAGATCTATTAAAAGAAGAAGAAGAAAAGGAAGATACAAGTGAAATTAACTAACTAACTAACCATCACGCCATTTCTCGGGAGGGGTAGGCAGAGATGATGGATCGCCACAATGCTCCGTCCTGATATACCTCTCGGGCTTCCTCTACATTCATACATCGTACCATGCACGCACATAGATAATTCCGACTTCGAGTGTGACCGCATTTTAGTAATTGATTAATTTGGTCATGCCTTGTTTTTCTCGGTCATCCTCGGCTTCTTTTTCCACTTACGCTGCTTGTGTACAACTTTTTAATACTTCTACTCTCATCCATTCGTTCCATATGTCCAAACCATCTCAGGGATTCTTTTTTAATTTTATCCATTTCGTTGTTCGGTATTCTATTATACAACGTTTTCCCGCATATTCTTCTTAGTCTCATTTCAACGGCGTATATCCTGCTTTCATCCTTCTTTTGCCAGCTCCAAGCTTCACTTCCATACATGAGGGTTGGCACTAGAACTCCATTGTGTACTGCCATCTTTGCTTCTGTGGATATATTTTGCCGTAATGACTTAGAGTTCGCCATTTATTTTATTCCCAGCATCAACCCTTCTTTCGATGTCTTTCTCCATTTTTTCCGTCTCTTGTGAACATGCTTCCCAGATACGTAAATTCGGTAACTTGCTCCAATTACTCGCTGTAGTATTGTAATTTAGCCGACAGGATTACGCAGAAGCAAGTCTTACTCTAAATGGTGCCAGTATAGAAAGAGTGCACACCTTCAAGAATGGTTCGATTACAGCATAACACCCTTGTTTCGAGCTGCTGCATCCAAAGTAAAAGTAGCCATAATGTTGTCCAATCTCTTATTCAATAAACAAGAAGTAGAACTAGAGTTGATTAACTTATAGCGGTGTGATGTGTCACTTACATTTATAAAAACAATCACTTTTGACTTGGGAGGGGTAGAAGTTAGTTGGTACCGCTCTGCGTCGGATTCAATTAGTGCGGCGAGGTAATCTCGCTTTATCTCGGGCCGAGAGGGTCCACGTCCAAAATTCAATTAACCCAGCATCTCCAATCATAATGGCCTGGTACTTATTAATTATTATTATTATGCACGTGCAAATCTCTCGTTATCTCAGAGATTATTATAAATATAACGCAAGACTCTAAGACGCTAAATTACACAAGTTACGCGATGGAAATCTGAAATTATTAATTCCATATGTAAATAGAAATTATGAAAGATTCACAACTATTTGAGTTGACCAAATGGATTATCAGCTTTATTTTCATAATATTAAAATAACATAATTCATTGTAAGAACAGTACAGCTCTGGACACAAATAATTAGGGAAGAAATTATGCGCTGACGATGATATGAAAAAAAAATACGACATGAAAAAATTGGTTTATGTCGGCCGTTTGAGAAGTTAGGTCAACGCTGTTAATATGTGGAGGATACCAAAAAATAGCCTTCTATAAGACCACATCTCAAAAGCCTCTAGTCTCCGTCTATCTCTTTCGGATAGGCACCATGTCTCGCAGCCGTACATCAAGATACTCCATACGAGTACATAGGTTTTGATGAGGAGTATTCTCAGTTTTAAGGCTATATTTTTCGATTCTATTATTTTCGACCTTTTATTAAATGCAAGCCTAGCCTGATGTATACGGTTGTCGACCTCGCTCTTAGACCGACCGTCCCATGTTATTTTGCTCCCGAGGTAGACAAACTCCTTGGTGTTCTTTAGTGAAAATCCCGACATCACTACTCTCATCTGATGTTGCGTTCGGCCTACAGTCAGCAGCTTTGTTTTGTCTTTATTTATCTTCATGTTATAGTTATTTTGAAGAATGCTTTGCATAGTTGTTAAGGCCTCTTGCAGTTCTTCTTCACTTTCAGAAACGATAGCAATATCGTCAGCAAACCTTATCATATCCACCTTTTGCCCGTGTATCTTTAAAGGCGGGCCACACTGTGGTAAACAAGCTCTCCACAAGGGTGACCTTGGCGGGAGCTGTGGAGCCCGCGGTTGGTTTAGCGTCCACACTTGGTTTAAAACAAACTCTCCACAGTAGACACTATTTTCGTATACGTCCGCACTCCACCGATGCACGGTGTTTCAGGGTGCGATATTACGAGATACTTTTGGTAAAAACCCAATGACATGGAAATGGCTAAGTGTTTAGGGAAGAGTATTAGTCATCCAGTTCACACAATAAATTTGAGGCCGATTTGTTGAAATTTCAACCCCTAAATTACCTACCTAATTGCATGCAACAACAAAACCGGTTCAGTCGTATTGTTTCGCCGCTAACCGATTGATATATACCTATGAATTTAATATTCAAAATTAAAAAAATACTTCTATTTCTATCTTTACACTCAAGGTCGAGCTGCAAAGGGCCTTTTACAGTCTCATATTTAAAAAAAATCTTACGAAATACGCTATTCAAATACCTACTTTATGTAAAGACAGAGAGATAGACAGATATATGTGTTTCTATCGTAGAATTCAACAGACATATACATTTTATAAGAATAAAATTTTCAAAATAATAATTTTACAGAATAATGAAAAGTAGCTCGTAATATTAAAAATTGAAACACCGCGCGACGCCGCTACGCAACTGATCTTGACTGGTGGAATCAAACCGCTAAACATGTGGAATGCGTGTTTGTCGTGTTTACAAATGTGGATCCACACGCATTCATATTACAAATTTTGGTTTCAAACCAGTGTCCACACAGATTTAAACCCCCGGTGGAGAGCTTGTTTACCACAGTGTGGCCCGCCTTTTTTACACATTCTCTGTGACTCATTCTCTCTCTCAAGTCGTCAATCGCACTCTGTATATACCTAAGCGTTAAAAAGAACAGGTGACAGAGAGCATCCCTGTCTTACCCCTTGTCTTATACTGGCTTCCTTTGTATCATCGTCACATCTGATTATAGCTGAGTATATAAATAGATAATCCCTTGTAGGATATACGAAATATTAGAGATGTATTATGTGGAACTGTAAAACAACTGACACATCGCGTTAAGCTCTTTAAAATATTACCAAAGTTAGTAAATAATAATATGAATGCCGCATAACCTTCAGAGAATTTAACGTTTTAACCAAAGCGATAAATTATTTTGATTAATTGAATAAGAATGGTTACTTTAAAATTAATTTATGTGATCCCGTGAAATATCAGCCACCATTTGTAAAAATAAAATAGAGACATTTTGTTTTCCATAATAAGGTGGTATTTTAAATTAATCATTGCCAACGACATTAAAAAAAGTATTTTAATAAATAATAAAATTTATAATATCTCGTTTCAAAGAAACTTTATATAAGCAGTAAATTTTGTAAAATAGCAGTAAATTATGAATTATTCTCATACTGACAGCAGCCGTCCTAAGTTTTGAAATTAGATCTCAACCCATTAATATCCAGCATTAAATTTGTGTACCAGACATTCATATTTTTTGTTTATTTTTAAAATTAACTTAAGGTGTTAACACCGTGAAATTCAATAATGATATACATTTTTGTTTACAGATATTAAATACTATTTTTCAACATTTCACTATTCCTCCACATTCATACAGCGAGTCGATTCTTCCGACTTCCGACCAACCTTTAAAATTTGATTAATTTCGTCAAGCCATGTTTTTCTCGGTCTCCCTCGACTCCGTACTCCATTTACATCATTAACGTATACTTTCTTAACCATTATTTCTTCATCCGTGCGCTCCATATGTCCGAACCAACGAATCCTTTCATAATTTTGTTAATAATACCTTCTTTCGCTCTACATTCCTTTCTTATATCAGCATTTGAGATTCTGTCGTATATCGTTCTACCACACATACGTCTTAGGGACCTCATCTCTACCGTATTTATATAGAATATTGTCATCGGAAAAATATAACATATCCTTTATGTTCGGGAGAATGTAATACGTTATAATCTTTATCGCGTATTATAACCTTCTCTCTACTATGCAGATATATTATATATTATTTGCAATGCTAATTGAAAAATAATATTTTTTTAATGTGATTAAATAAGTGTTCATAAATTTATAATGACATATTTTTTTCGATTATATATTTGGTTTAATTTTATTTTATCTAATGCATTTACTATAGTTGGTACTTATGATCTTGAAATTGTTACATTGTCCAAGCAAAATGCCGAACACTGCGAGTGACCCAAAGAGCCATGTTAGGAATAAGCCTAAGAGACAGAGTCAGAAACGATACGGTGAGAGAAAGAACAAGGGTCACTGACATCATCTTCCGGGTATCGACTCTAAAATGGCAATGGGCAGGTCACGTAGCCAGAAGCTCAGATGAAAAGTGGACAAGAAGACTGCTGACTTGGAGACCGTGGACGGCAAAGATAAGTGCAGGGCGACCGCAACTACGGTGGAAGGATGACCTGAACAGATACGTCGGAATAACCTGGATGCAGTTTGCTCAGGACAGAGTGACATGGAAGTGAATGGAGGAGGCCTTTGTCCAGGAGTGGACGGGAATAGGCTGAGGAAGAAGAATGAATTTATGGTTTCATTAATAAAAACAATTATAATTTATTTGGGGTCGGCTCTCCTAATATGGCTCCGCCAATCCGCGATCCTGGGCCATCTGGCTGTCCAGTCGCAGCGTCTTCGTGTCGTCCCTAAGTGTGGACATCCACGTTACAGGAAGCCGAACCGGTCCCCTCCTTCCATCTTTCAGTTGCAGGGCCATGTGGACAATGTAGTCTTTAAATGTAAGTCTCGTGTGGACCAGGGACTGGCCCAGGGAATGTACGAGCGAGGCTGACGAAAGGGCGCCGCTACGCCCTATAACAGCCTCGATTATGTGGCGGCAACTTCTATGTTCCTTTTATAAAAAAAGTTTCAGGGCCTTGTGGATGATGTATCCATCGTCCCTACTGCTCACATGGTCGTACCACCGCTGACGACGTTCGCTAGCATATTCCATTATAAATTTGCTTTTCTTAATTTTTTAGTAGTGACATTTCATTATGAAGTTTTAACAATTTATCTTTGTAATACCTGAATAAATTAATGATAAAAATATTTATATGATGCGTAACTCATCTTAAGCCGTGTAGCAATTAATTTCCAAGCGGAATCAATAAAGAAATACATCTGTTTCATCGGAACGGTTATCGATGGTGATCCGAAATAAGAGGCTTATAATTAAGTGAAATTATGTACCTTATTTCTATGGTAATGTGCTCCAGAGACGGAGATGAAGTGGGATATTAATTCAGTCACCGCCCTCGTAACGCGAGAGATACAAGGACCATTCTTCTCAACAATGAAATTAAAATATAGCTCTAAAGGTAAGTTGACATGCAACAAAATTGGCAGAAACTTTTTTATGGGAAAAATGCAAAAAGTCAATGTATATTTCAATATACGAATTTATAATTACACATTATATGGATGGTCAGAAATGGAAGAAAATATTTAACACGGGTCTCTACGATCTACACCAGAACTTCAGTGTAGTCAAGTTTATTCAGATTGCGCTGGCTTCGATTTCGAGCCCCCCAAAAAGAGTGTTGACGTCAACAAACCAAGGTGACTGAGGTGACTCTGAGAATGGGCGGCGATGAAATGGCGATGGGCTAGCCATATCTGTCGGAGAACCGACGGCCGATGGGGGAGACGGGTTTTGGAGTGGAGACCGCGTACAGGATTCCGCAGAGTTGGACGTCCTTCTGCCCGCTGGACCGACGATCTGAAGAGGATTGCTAGACATGGATGGATGGGAGTGGCAACGGATATAGGGCGGTGGCGCGCTTTGGGAGAGGCCTACATTCAGCACTGGATGACAGACGGCTGATGATGAGGATGAAAAAGAGTGTTGTTTAACGACTCATTAGGGCGAAGAAGCGACTGCGATGGTTGGATAGTGTCGTGGCAGACTGTCAGCCCATGACAGCAAAGCTGGGAGGTGGCGGCCAGAGACTGGACAGAATGGAAACGTTTCTTGGAGGACACGACCTATCAAGGGTGGTTACACTGATGAAGATGATGATTATGGGGGATTGCGCAGGGTTCCCCATAACATAGCCAGTGTGTTCCTGGCTGTATGTACTATGGCTCCATCTGGTTGGATCTACAAGTGTAGATGATTTCATACAACTGGTCTTTAACTAATTATCATGCATCATCTGATATTAAGCATCGGCATCATTAGGAGCCAATTATTCTATCAAACTTTGCATTTAAATAATTGTCTCCATAACCAACATTCTGCAGTTTTACTTGTTAATGAAGAAATTTAATTGAAAATGCACTTCATCGAGATTTGGCTTTTAATACACGAGTAAAATTCCGGATCTTATGTTCATTATTCAATTGTGTATTGTTGCATATTCCGCTGTCTACGTAGGATCCTAAATGTGAAATGGCAGGACAAACGGACAAATGACAGCATACTTGCTGAGGTCAATATGACAAGTATTGAGGCTGCCATTATTCAGAGACAATTGCGCTGGGCTGGTCACGTCGTCAGAATGCCTGAGACAAGACTCCCAAGAAAGATTATGTACTTTCAGCTTACCCAAGGGAAACGCTCACACGATGGTCAGAGGAAACGCTTTAAAAATACTGGCATCGACTGTGATTGCTGGGACAAGATTGCAGAAGACAGAACTAGGCGGAGAACAACAGTACATAAAGGCACGCAAGGCTTTGAAGGCACAGCGTAGAGACGATGTCACAGAAAGGAGGAGAAGGAGAATGGAGACACCACTGGGAGATGGTGATGGCTCCATTACAAGCGCCTTTCCCTGCCTCAGATGCCCCAGAATTTGTGGGTCCAGGATCGGGTTCTTAGTCACATGCAGACCCACAACCGTGAAGGACAGTCTTCCTCGGACAGGAGCGACAGCCGATGATGATGTTGCATATTAAATTCCTAAAGTCTTCAGAAAAATATTCATAATAAAAAGTTTTAACTATTTGAAACCAAAAATGCCATTAACTGTGTTATGCAGATACACAGAGATGAAAAGACTGTCTAGAGACAGGAATGAGTAGAGGGGACGATTGAGGCTTATTGCAGACCAATCTGTGGGATTGTAACCATGAAGAAGACGGATACACCTAATCAATTTTGTATCCTCACTAAATTAATGTAGATCAATCTATAAAGCATTAAATGTTGCGAGTTTGAGTCATTCATCACAAAACTATTGCGTTTCAGAGTCAATTTATAAAGGGTGTTTTTTTTAGAGGTATACAGTACATATCAAAATGAAAAAAAAATAAAAATAAAATAATGTTAATGTCTATGATATTGGCTTTATTTAAGAGATAATTTTATGCCATTATTGTTTTAATATGATTTCGTGCATATGAGCGCCACGGCTAGCTCGAATGAAGCGCAATCGTGAAATCCAAATTTCGACAATTGTCGTCTTTGTGGATGCGCACTGGAGTGTACGTGGTGCAGAAAACGATCCACGGTCTTCCGAATAACTTGCTCTGACGGACGATTATGTCGACCGTAAAATGGACGTAGTGCACGATAAGTTTGGCGAACCTGACCATGATTTTCAAAATAAATTTGCACAATTTTCAAGCGCTGTTCTGACGTCAGTTTATTTATTGTAAAATGGCAAAACGTATTGATTACAAATCAACTGTCAATTGTCAAATTGACAGTCTGTAGAAACAATGTTGCGAGTTTAAAAAACAAACCTCTAAAAAAACACCTTATACAATATCTGGTGTTTTAGCTTGATTTGAGTATAAATTGCGTTTAACGTAAATATAATGTGTTACTTCATTTAGATTATTTATTTTTTAATTTATTCTAAACGAGCAATAAAGGTGTTTTTCACAACACACATTAAAGATACACAAATTAATGTAATTACTTTGTAGTTTATTACTACCTGGTTCGGTTAATTTTCCATGTAATTTACTATGCATCGTAATTTGTTTTATTGTTATTATTAAAAGAACAAACACATAAATATTATACAAACGTTTTAATTCTATTTAATGGCAATTTACTTTTAAAAATCTGGGAAACGAAAAGGTTTTATTATCACAATGAATTTGGTAATTTTTAATATTAGATAATAATAAAAAACCTATTAACACCGACAACACTTATTTGAAGTGTTTTAAATTAAATAGAAAATATTTTATAACAAAATGACTTTTGTTTATCATTTAACGATTTATTTTGTGTGGTCGGGACTCATTTTTTTATTAGGACATTACTAACTATATATAATATCAATTGAACAAAATGAATAAAAAGTAATTAAAAACGAAACAATCATTACCGATTTTCCCACCCACAATCAACAAAATACAATGTTACACAAACAACATTTTATATAAAATTTAACCAATACCCTAATAATACGAGTTTTATTATAATACAACTTACATGAGTTTAACATTCCCTTACCTGTGCTGTGTAGATAGTACACATCGCTTCTTATAACTTTAATATCCTTTAATAATATAATATTATTAATAAATGGTTCAAAGATTTATAATTTTAAAATGTGTAGTTAGTATACAGCAACGTAATGCGCGGACTTTTATTAGCACAGTAAGGAAAGAGTTAATTATAGTTTAAAATTTAGTTATATGACGATTTTTTATGAATGAAAACACTGTTTTTCCACTATTGAGTTTCATTTTACGTATACAACAGGTCGCTTGAACCCAATTACTGTATACAACTTGTTTTTAAGCTGATATATTTATTCTCGTGACATGTGATAGGTAGCTAATCTATCGCCATTTTATTGTCACGAGAATTCTACACCAGACCAAAGACAATGTGACAATCGCACTGCCATCGCCGGGAATCGAATCCGGGATCTTCGGTATGGCAGTCAGAGCTCTTACTACTCTGCCACGAAGGTCGTCGATTAATTTTCCTCTACAAGTTTCGAAGGTTTAACACCTTCATCGTCGGGACAACGATACTGTTTATACAAAAATGTGTAAATCTTCAAAACGCGCCAAAAAAAAAAGACTCAAAAGTGGAAAAACAGTATTTTAATTTATAAAATTCGTCATTATGAAATTCCACAGTGTTAACGCTTTAAGTTTATCAAAAATTATATGAGTATGTTCATGTTCTAGATCGATTCCACAAATGGAGTCAAACCGAGTACCATCCTTCACAATGATCAATATACGAGTATTAAATATTTTTTACTAGAGAACTTAAGTTGGTGTAAGCAAAGCTCCGTGTCAACTCGGCACATTACCTTGTTTGATTAATTCACTTCAGCCTCTCCCGGTACACGACGTGATTACATGATCCGCTAAATGTAAAGTACAGAAGACGAAATTCCTTCACGGATGTTACAATCCGCTCCATTTTGTTTGTAGATTCTATTGTTATTTTTTTAGCGGCAGTGTGGGTATCGCAGAGTTGTAATAGCGCTCATTTATTGGTATAAGTGTTAATAATAATATCTAATGTCTCACTTGCAAATCTCGAGGCCCATGGGAATCGCTTTGTGTCAAGTGCCTTTGTTATTGCTAATAATAATGGATACGTGCATATCGAATTTTATTAACGTCCTTGCGAAATACAGCGATTTTAACTGCTGATCATTTAAAGCACAGATTCCCAAAGTTATGGACCCCCAGGGTCCGATTTCGAATTATTGGGGATTCATGTAAGCGAGAAAAAAATGGGGGTCAATGAGATTTATATATTAGGTGTTTCGGAAAGTTCGGTCCGTTTTACAAAAGATAACTCTGGCTGCTTCAAGCCTTCAAATCTGGCGGCCATTTTTTTTAGTAAGCCTGAGCATCTGTCAATTTCGCAAATGTTTGTCATTCTCACAACAACATTTGTTTTTTTTGCTTTTTAAAATGTCGACTTTCGTGGTAAATAAGAAGCATTTGCGGGAAGTTTTTCTGTTCTGTTTTGATTGGAAGAAGAGTGCAGCTGAGGTGCATATAATGCTTGTGGAAGATCATGCCCCATCGAATAATTCACGCAGAGAATGATATAGACGCTTCAAAGCTGGTGATTTTTTGACCGAAAAATGAACTCCTCAAACCAGGTGAAATAGTCTCGGGGGATGCGATTAAATGCGATTAAAGCAGGCACCGGCTGAAAAACGACCGAAATGGGGCAACAGGCACAGCAAGCTGATTCTTTAACACGACAATGTTCGAGGAATATGGGTTGGGAGATTATAATTCACCCGCCTTATTCACCAGACGTGGCACCATCGGTTTACCACTCGTTCAGATCGCATGCCTTAGAAGAGCAGCACTTCCATTGAATAACCTCAAAAGACGCGGCGTTTTTTCGACAACGGTTTCGTCTATTGATAGAAAGATGGAAAAAGTAGTGGCTAACGATGGACAGTATTTTGATTGATGTGTTTTATTTTATCTTTCAAATAAATGCGATTTTCATACAAAAAACGGGCCGAACTTTCCGACACACCCAATTGATATATATGTGAGTGTTCCCCCATTTATACCACGTCATCATTAAATTTCAGAAATTTCGTAAATTATAAAATACAGGTTGAACCCCGTGAAATATTCACGGAAGTAAATATTTTCTACCCTTTAAAAACTTCGTTCAACTTTAATCAGTAATAAATTAAAACTTTTAATCTTAATCTTTTTTTTCCTTTGGCAGTTCGAAACTGCTCTTCAACGTTTTTTATGCCAGCTAAGTTCCTTATGTTGCAAACCAGGAGATTCGTCTCCTGCCAACACCTCTTCGACCCTCTTTTTTACCCTCAATGAACAGGTGCAGCTATTCATATGTTCTCCCCTAAGCTTCATTACTTATGTGATATTTAAAAATATATGTTTAAGCATCTGTTTTGTAGTAGTCTTATGTATGTAACATCTACGAGTTTGCTATGTTTTTGTACATTTTTTTAAAAATGTGTAATGTGTCAGTTAAAAAAAACTTTAAACGTTAATTAAGTGCAGTACATTTTAATGGTTATATGCCAGGTTCTGGGTCTACGAGAAAAAAGTTTGGGAACCTCTATTTAAAGTAAACTAATGATCTTAATTCCTAAATATTCTTACAGGAGCTAACGATCTCAGCTCATCCCAAGAAGGTGTAGTTCAAACTACAAAGTACATTAAGACGACCTTCGTGGCAGAGTGGTTACGAGCTCTGACTTCCATGCCGAAGGTCCTGGGTTCGATTCCCGGCGATGGCAGTGTGATTGTCACACTGTCTTTGGTCTGGTGTAGAATTCATGTGACAATAAAATGGCGATAGATTGGCTACCTATCACATGTGACGAGAATCAATATAATAGCTGTAAAATAAAAATTGTATGCAGTAATTGGGTCCAAACGACCTGTTGTGTACATAAAAAAAAAAAAAAAAAATTCGGAGAACGTCATCTTTCAAATAATTCTAAACAAGGAGTTCACCTTAAAAAAACTCACAATCTTATGATATATTTTGGCTTCATAATGTTCTACAATTTCTGGTCTGGCTATATTTGATTGTTGTCGAAAATAAATAAATTAAGATCAGAAATAAATAAAACATTTAAATATTTTGTATGATGAAAATTTAAGATAATCTCGACTTCGATAGAGCGGTCATGTGATACGAAGAGACAGCGAACACATTGTCCAAAAAGCCCTCAGCATTCCCACAAAACCATGAAGAAAAGGTCGCCCAATGGTAACATGGTGGGCCAACACGGAAAAGAAGCTCCAACGCGAGAACCTGGCAGTGGAGATGAGTCAAAATAGGAATGTTTGGCGTTTTCGTACGAGAGGGCCGACCCCAGATGATGGGAAATGGCAAAAGGAAAGAGTATGAAGACCATTTTATTTTATTTTTTAACTACCGACCGGTTTTCCTCCAGCTTCATCAAATTTTAAAGGTTGGTCATGTTAGAAGTCGGAAAAATCGACGTGCGTGTATGACTCGCTGTACGAATGTGGAGGAAGCTAGATAGGTGTGCCAGGATAGAGTAGTGTGGCGGTCCATTCCCTCTGCCTACCCCTACGGGGAAATGGCGTGATGGTTTGTTGTTGTTGTTCATCAAAGTAACAAAACAAACTGTTTGTTGAAGCCTCGATGAAGCTGCGCTTGATGAGAAACCGGTCGATAGTTTTATAAAACATAATTAAATGACGCTAAAACAAAATATCTAAGCGTTTCATTTATGTTTTAAATGTAACAACATAATAATTAATACGAATAAAAACGTTTGTTTTCTAAAACTTTTATTATATTTTATGTAAATGACATGATTCATCTGTCTAAGGTATTCTTTTAAGGTGTTCAGGTACATTTGAAAATGCCTGAGATAGGCGAAGCATATTATTCGCATAAAATATAATAAAACTTCTATAAAACGGACGTTTTCATTCGTATTAATTATTTAATATGGAGTTTAAAGTCAATATTTAAGAAATAATAAATGGGTTACAACACAAATTATGTGTTACAATTACATAAGTATAAATTAAACTTATCTTATTGAAAGTTAAGGCATTAGCACTGTGGAATTCCATAGTAATATACTTTGGGAATTATAAAAACTTAGTTTAATCTACTATTTTTTAATAAAAAATATTAAAAAACACGACATGTTTCGGAGGATACCTCCATCTTCAGGTGTAAAAATATAACAAAAACTAAACAAAGAAAGACTAATAAAAAACGCATTTAAAATTCGATACAATAATTCGTCATATTTGAATTATTTAATCGAATTTTAAATGCGTTTTTTATTAGTCTTTCTTTGTTTAGTTTTTGTTATGTTTTTACACCTGAAGATGGAGGTATCCTCCGAAACATGTCGTGTTTTTTAATATTTTTTATTAAAAAATAGTGGATCAAACAAAGTTTTTTTAATTCCCAAAGTAAATAAAAATTATATTTTATTTTATGTGTTATCTTGGTAGAGTAAATTATTAATGAATTTAACATTTTTATTAAACCCATTATACCACAAATATCTTAAGATTATTTATCCGAATTTAATCGTTGTTGAAGACAGTTCAAATGTAGGGAGTAAAGCTGCTGCTTTACTTTCTTCGTTGTCAAGCCTTTATTCTAAATGTCTGATTGTTTTTACTTTCAGTTGTTTTTTATACGATACTGAAAACTTGATTGCTTTTCAATTATTCTGTAAAAGGTTTAAAAAAACAAGGAAAAAAAAGACAGACGGTAATGCGTATTCTGCTTTTTTCTGGTTTTTATTTCTTTCACCCCTGAGTATTGTTCAAAATTGTTTTTCTACATTATGTTAGTTGCTTAGTATTTGCCATCATGCTTCAATTTTAATACAATAAATCGAACAAGACGATTTGATATTATATTTAAATTCTTTTATTACGAATCTGAAGTACATAACAGCACCACGTTTAGGGTTTAATAATTTAAATTTAAATTTGTTATTCTGATTCATATATGTTTGGACGAAAACTTTTGAAATTGCAGGATAGTTTATCTTTTTATATGGCAATTAATTTAGTTTTAGTAATTTTCTGCCTTAAATTTCTTACTTATTTCATCGTTCCGTATTCTATCAACCAACGTTTTCCCGCACGTTATTCTTAGTGATCTCATTTCCACTGCGTTTATCCTGCTTTCATCCTTCTTTTGCCAGCTCCAAGCTTCACTTCCATACATGAGGATGAAGAAGGATGTCCACTTAATAGTACCCACGAATTAACTCGTTCTTACTACATACTCGTATATTATATATAGGGGTGCCCACTCATGTAATTGTATTGTATTTCGAGAAACCAATAACGCCGAGCGAAATTCATTTTTATTCGGTGCTGTTGTGATTGACGAGGGTGAAATAAAAGTAGTTGGGGAGGCGCCGCGCCGCTGGCCGTTGGCAGTTGGCAGTTAGGCTTGCTCGGGAGAAATAATAATAACAGAGGCCGTTGCCGGGAAAAGCACGAACTCGAGAATTGCCTCCAATAAATTAAACGCTCAACATAAACTCCGGTTCAACGCGCACTAACGCGCACTGTACCCACTCGTTCCCTACCCCTCGCGCTCTCGGGATATTTCTGTGCCGATAAGCTGACGGGAGACAAGTCATGAAAAATACGAAATTGCGTTAACCCTTTCAGATCTGAATAGCGCTTTTATACCGTACGAGTTTCTTTGTTTTTTTTTCAATGGTGTTCTTGTACCGACCCTTATAATAATAATAATAATATGCTAACTTTTAAAGCGCCGTTTTTGTGATGCAATCACCTCAAGGGCGGTATGGAATCGAAGCAGAGGCCCGGCAAAATAACGATGAAAGTAGAATAAATGCAGTAGAAATCAGATCTCAACTGAAGACTACAGGGGAAAAACAAGGAATGTCAGTTAAAATTCAAAATAAATGTAATAATGCCATCTAGCGGCATTTGTACGTATCTATTCACAGTAAAATTTTCATATTAAAAAATCATGTGTGTCATCGACTATGGCCAGATAATCGATTGCTAATTGCTAAGAAATATATAGACTTTGATTAGCTTTATTCTCAATTTATTCAAATTAACCTTCTGCTGACATTCTTTGTTTTTCCCCTGTAGTCTTCAACTCTAATGCATTTCTTTTAGGAATGCTTGGGGCCAGCTCTCTGCAGCTTCATAACCCATTTCTATTTCTTTAGAGGGTGTTCGGCTTTTTGTCCCTGATAGATATCTCCGACAGCGACAGCATAGATTGTTTTACCTACCGACCGCCAGAACCAACCTGCCTCTGGTGACACCGGTGGGAAGAACAATTAATCTGCTGAACGTGGTCTCCTTAGGTACGTTCAGGAGACAAATACTCTTGACTTTAGAAAGTATCTAGTCTTCCTAATGTCAAACCATCTCTAATGCGTTCCTGGTACAATGTTGTATTTTTATAATATTTTAACTGTACTCAATAGATGCCTTAAACATTTTGCAGTTTGTAATGTCTTTTGAGTTAATAAACTGATTTGATTTGATAAATGCGGTAGAAATTAGATCTCTTGGACCAATGTGTAGTAGATCTGTGTATGTTAGAGTGTCGAATGAAAATATAAGAAGTGGATGCGGTGCGAATGATAATGTTATGAAGATTGGACTGGATTACACATGAATGGATTATTAAGATGGTCTGGACACATGGAAAGAATGAGTGATAAAAAAGCTTTTTAATTAAAAGTTTTTTCATTAACGATGTAAATGGAACTAGGAATGGAGAATGACCGAGGAAACGTGGCACGATCGAATGAATCAAATATTGAATGTCAGCCGCGTGAGGAGTCGGAGAAAAGGACGTGCGTGCATGACACGACGTATGCATGTTGAGGAAGCCAGAGAAATATGTCAGGAAAGAAAAGTGTGGCAGTCTTATATGGTGTTTTAACTTATCACTTCTCTTATCTGTATATGGTGTTTTAACCGTACAGTGCGTCATGATGCAAATATGAATCAGTCCAATTTTTACTAAATATTTTTTTATTGAGTATAAAAATAACGCACGCGCTGTTGATACGTCTCAATCATCTCATTATTTAGAAAAATACTTAGTTAAATTGAAAACTGTTTTATCGACCAATTTTGAATTTGTATGAAATGAACCCACAAAAAATAAGGTTAATTTAGAGATATTCGAAATCTATTAACATATCTCGTTTTGCCTTATCAGTGCAAATTTTATTCTCAACTCTTTTTGTGTCTCTGTGTACTGTAACATCGCGGAACAATATTGCTGAAAGGGTAAATAGCTCCGAAGGAAACTTTCAATGCGCACATTCCAGAAACACGTGATGTGATGTGGGTTAAAGGTCGCGGGTATTGTTGCCTCATCAGGGGACGTGAAAGGGTCAAAGAACATAGAACTTAAGATGAATGAATCTACAGAGAGGTGTAAAGTGGGGCTTTAGATAAATACGCACAATCAAGATGTCGTGGATTGGATCCTGGCACAATCCAAGCCCTTTTAAATACCACTCTAGATTGTATATCTCAGATTGAGGATTGGAAAAATGTACGCTCACATTTACGATAAAGCTATTTTCTCTTACTACTCGTATATGGCGAGAGAATGGACTGCTATACTATTCTACGTCTTCTCTAAAGAATATGTTTTATGCCGAAATACTTAGTGTGTTTCGAAATTACAGTAACAATATTCATTTAAATTATATGTATATACGATGTAAATGGAACCAGAAATAAAGGAAGACCGAGGAAAACGTGGCACGATCAAATAAATCAAACATTGAATGTCGGCCATGTGAGGAGTCAGAGAAATCGACGCGCGTGCATGACACGATGTATGAATGTTGAGGAAGCGAGAGAAATATGTCAGGAAAGAAAAGTGTGGCAGTCCATTATTTCTGCCTACCCCTTCGGGGAGACGGCGTAATGGTAAGTTAGTTAATTTTTTTATATTCATTTACCAGAAAAATGGGAACATCCATTCACCCATAACTGGGATTTCAACTAATCCTTAGGAATTTTAACATTTTTATAGCATCATTATGAATATTATGTGAATAACCTGGTAACCTGGTTATAGAAAATCAACCCATAGAACAGGTCAGAACCTTCAAGTATTTAGGCATAGATCTGGTGAGGGGAGCTGATCTGCGGGAAGAAATACATGCCCAAGTAATCTCTGTTCTCTAAAATCCACAACTTAGAAAAACAAAGACATGGCCATTAAGAGTAAGATGAGAATCTATAAAGCATACGTAAGACCAATAATAACATATGGCGTCAAAGCAAGGGCAGACACAGTAAGGACCAAACAAGTTTTGAGGACTTCCGAAATGAAGACACTGAGGACGATAGCAGGCAAGACACAGAGATCGCGTGAGAAGCACCAGAATAATAGAGATATGTGAGGTTGAGGATATTATAAGATGGAGCAGACAGCGAAAAAGGGACTGGTACGGTCATGTTCAAAGAATGGACACAACCAGAGTCCCCTAAATTGCATTGCATAATCAGCCTTATGGGACTCGTCCTCG
The DNA here is from genome assembly GCA_022606425.2 of Lepidostoma basale. NCBI lineage: Eukaryota > Metazoa > Arthropoda > Insecta > Trichoptera > Lepidostomatidae > Lepidostoma > Lepidostoma basale. Next base: position 2,069,106 of record JAHDVF020001001.1, on the reverse strand, counting down.
TAAAAGACCTCCTAAAAGATGGAACGACAGCTGGGAATCTACCTCACAGGAGGAGCAACTCTCTGGAGAACAGATCACATAGGAAGAAGAAGAAGAAGATTATGAATATTCGTCACATTCTTGAATGCTTAATAATAATTTGATCCAACCAATGTTTTGCGTTTGAACAAATATAATACTTTTAAAAGCACTACTCTGATGACATTAATTTATACAATATCATTAATATTCAACCCCCAACCTTAAGATATTTTTAATGCATATACCAGAAGATAGAAGACTCGTTGAAACTAAAAGAACAAGTGAAATAAATCTAAACTTTTTTGGATTTTCTAGTAAGACAATTCTGTTCGCATAATGAATTCCTTAGTAAAATGAGATTATATTCATTTGATTAAAATAATATCGTTTTCGTGATCCATATTTCCTCAAATTTTAAGCATACATTTTAAAATATACATTATGAAAACCATAAAGAAAACTATTTAATTTTTTATTGTTTCTTGAAGAATGATATACAACTACATATTAAATAATTAATACGAATGAAAACGTCTATTTTATAGATGTTTTATTATATTTTATGCCATCACGCCGTTTCCCTGCAGGGGCGACAGAGAGAATGGACCGCCACACTACTATATCCTGACACAACTCTCTAGCTCCCTCCACATTTATACAACGAGTCATACACGCACGCCGATTCATCCGACCTCTTACATGACCAACCTTTACAATTTGATTAATTTGGTCATGTCATGTTTTCCTCGATCTACTTTGACTCCATACTCCATTCACATCGTCAAAGTATACTTTATTAACCATTCTTTCTCCATTTATGCGCTCTATATGTCCGAACAAACGCAGCGATCCTTTCATAATTTTCTACATTCCTTTCTTATATCAGCATTTGAGATTCGTTCATACATCGTTCTACCACACGTACGTCTTAGGGAATGAGAAGGCATTATCAACCAATCTGCCTCTGGTGACACCGGTGAGAACAGCAATTAGTCTGCTGAACGCGGTCTCCTCGGAGATCGACGTCTTTCATATTAGTGATGGTACGTTCAGGGGACAAATACTCTTGACTTTATAAAGTATCTTGTCTTCCTAATGTCGAACTATCTACATATAATGCGTTCCTGGTATTATGTTGTATTTTTATAATATTTTACCTGTACTTAATAGATGCCTTAAACATTTTGCTGTTTGTAATGTCTTTAGAGCTAATAAAATGATTTGATTATAAAATGCACATTTTATAACACCTTAGCAAGGCGAATCGTATCATATCCATAAAATATAATAAAACATCTAGAAAACAAACTATTTATGAAAAGCTTGTATGTAAGTTGTACTCGTATATAGAAAATGCCTACTTGTATCATTTCTTCAAACAACTTTTTTATTAAATCAAATCCACAAAAGTTTGTATAAAAATATTCACGGATCACAAAGGGAACCATCTTTTTATCTCGTTATATCAGCACAAACTATCAAATGGTGGGATGGTGATAATTAACAGAAGTTTTGTAAAAGGAAAATTAGTTTTACGGGCCAATCGTATTGTGCACACTTCCTGCCTATTATTTATTTATTAAATCTTTATGAATATCTTCTCTTTATTAACTCCTAACAGGCCCCACCCGATAAGATGAACAAACATGAGAAATATGCGAACGCAGCGATGTTATGGGATTTCGGTGTTTCTTCAATCAAGCTGCGAATCGAATCAAAAGGTATTTCGACATCTTGACACCCGTCATTGCTCTCACTTCGAACCTTAAGCAAGAAATAATGATTTCTCAGAACTTAAAAATATATTACTAATAAAAAAAACTAACCATCTATGCCGATATAATGGACCGCCACCATGTTCTTTCCTGACATATTTCTCTTGACTCCTTAACATTCACACATCGTGACATGCACGCACGTCGGTTTCTCCTACTCCTCACGTGGCCAACATTTAATATCTGATTGATTTGATTATTTATACCAACTTTTTACGGTCTTTCTCTATTTCTAGTTTCGTTTACGTCACTGTTTTTTCCACTTTTGAGTTTATTTTTCTCGACATGTTTCGAAGGCTTTACACCTTCATCATCGGGAGAACGATATAAAAAAGTTCATATCGTTCCTTGTAAGAGATCCCATTTCTACTACATTTGTTCTGCTTTCATCCTTCTTTCACCAGTTCCATGCTTCACTTATTTTACGGGGTCAGTAGAAGAACACCACTGTGCACTGCCATCTTAGCTTTTTTGGATATGCTTAAAGACTAAATAACATATGTATATTTTAACGTTAGACTATAAAGACCACCAAGGAAACATTCTAAACATAAATATTTTTGAATACAGGTGTGGTAATAAAATATATCCATACTCATCAGTGGCGTTACTTCCATACAAGCCGAAAAGCCGGGCTTGCCTTAAAAATCTATAATAAAAATATATTTTTTGCACGTTTGAGCCGTCTACACATAAAATAATATTTTGAATTTTCGCGCGATTTAATTCATTGCGTTGCAAATGCCTCCGCTGACATGTGCAGAAATGACCTACGTGTATGTTTTGTTCCACACATATGCGCCGTATTTTATTTCACTCATACGTACTGTAGGTGAGATGCCCGTGAAATCGCCTACGTCCACATGTTTTGTTTCATGTTTTCGATGGGCTTCATATTGGGCTTGTAAAATGTAAAATGGTCTTTGTCGCACTTATGTATTTTTGGCTTGTAATCATATAGCTAGGTGCATATATACCAGAAGTAATCTACATTTTTTTGTATGGATTTGAAGTCAGGCTTTATCACTCTAAAGTATTTTACTATTCGATGCGTCACGAACTTCATTTCTATTGTCAGAATGTTATCTGTTATTTATTATACGTTATGTGCAGAAATGTTGTGAAAAGAAAGATTATGTAATTTCTTTACGAACATTTAGTTATAAATCGTGTTTCGGTGTTAACAAAGTTATTATTATTGTCTATTTACAGCTTATTTCTTATTAATTGTATTTCTTCTTGTATTTGTAAATACATTTTTGTATTATACAAGAGCATGAGTTTGGTGAAGCAGAAAAATATTTTTTATATTGATTTAAAATGCGCCTAAAACGGGATTTAAAATCAGTTAATTCACGAAATTAATTTAGAAAGATAAAACTCTTTTAATCCGGAAAAATACATTATCGTGACCCTCTACTAATAATATACCGTAGAACGGGTATACTTTGCTCCTACGGGGGATACTTTGCTCCAAACTAAAAAAAAGTTTCTATTTCGTCCAGCCGGTAATCACCTCAGATTTGAGAGATTCTAAAAATATTATCAGGTAACACTAATCTTGCTCTACCAACTGTCGTGTGAATTAATTGTCTACGGTAAGCCATTTGGACAGTAGCAGTCAAATAAACCACAACCTCGTAGCAATCTCAACGGAATCATTGGAAAAATCGGTTTACATCTTGGACCCTAGTCGTTAGACCCTGGTGAGTGATATATAATTTGAAAGGATATTTTATAATATAGTAGTGGACATGATATTTTTTAGATTGCTGTTAAAGTTTCTGAGATATTTAAGATTTAAAAAAACGGGGATACTTTGCTCCAGTTTTGGGGATACTTTGCTCCAGGAGCAATGTTTCCCCAATATACAATTTATTATAAATTTTCGTGTTTATTTTAGATTATCATGCCCAGAATACACGTAAAAAGAGCAGATTTCCGTAAATATAGAGCTTACACTCAAAAAAGTTGGAAGAATGTCTCCTGGCTGTAAGATCCGGGGTCAATACTTAAAGGAAAGCCTGACTCACTGACTCGTTTAATGGAAATAGTGACACCGAACAGCTCAATCAATTTAAAGGCGGGATTAAAAAAAGTGGTATTTATCTGACAGATATGCAACCGCTCTTGGAAAGACTTCCTCAAGTTTTTGACAAAGAGGCAATAAACAGTTCTTTCTTAGAGAGCCTGGATAGTAAAAGAGCTGAATGGACAAAAGGCATCTCCAACAAAGGACGTAAGAAACTTATGATAGTTCCAGGAAAAAGCGTGGTGGAACAGCTTGTTGCAGTGATAGCACTAGGAGATACTGCAGCGTCATCATTACAAATTTTGTCCGAAATAACCGGAGAGTTTGAGAATACAGTCGAAGAACTCCCCACAAGTTCCAGAAAATATCGCCGAGTAAGTAGTAGCGAGAGCGAGGCTAGTGGGCAAATTTCTTTAAGAGATTCTTCAGACGGACCCTTAAGTGACTTGGAAAATGAGCCCCCAAAAGTCCAGAAAACTCAAGATTCAAATTGCTACCATTAGTGAGAAAAGTGGGCAGATATATTGTTTTTAATTAAGAAGGAGAGCTTTTCCCGGGTGTCATAACAAAATTAGGAAAAAAAGGTCCCGTTGTGTCTGCCATGCAAAGGTCAATTAAAAGCTGGAGGTGGCCAATGCCTGCAGATGAAATGGCTTACAAATGGGACGATGTATTAGGTTGTATATGCCCACCAAAAAAAATTGGAAGACGAGAATTTTTCTCCGTTCCTGAATTGGACCAATTATGGGGCACTTAGATAACGTTAACTAATATTATTACATTTTCTCGTTAAAGTGGGCTTTATACCTATTTCTTTATTGTATTTTTAATTCTACTGTGATTTTAATATTGTGTTTTTAATAATTGTTGGTGAGATTTTGTATTAGGTACTCATATATGATTTAAAATTATAACATTTTTGAAAATTTTCAAATATAAAGCGTAATAAAAGCTCAGTTAAAATTTATATAAAAAAAAATACATGTGATTAATAGCTAAAACTGTGTTTTTATTAAACTTTGTATATCTCTGGATGGAGAAATGTAAGAAACGTAATATTAAACAATGCTCTGTGGCAGAAATAAATTCGAATCTAAGTTGAATAAATCATGGAGCAAAGTTTCCCGCTTTCAATGCATACTTTGCTCCAAAAGAAAAAATTAAAAAATGGTGACTTAACAGCTCATTTTTATTTTTCAAATCATCTCATCTAAAGGCAAAGAGTTCTTTTATTCACTTAAAAATTATAGCCAGATCCAAATACTCGTATTTGAAAAATGCAAACAATTTTTACAAATATGGAGCCAATTTTGGAGCAAAGTATCCCCGTCTTACGGTAACACAAAAAAGTCGAACGGGCTTGCCTTACTGGTTGACTCAAGGCACGCTACTGATACCCATGTAGAACTGCTTAAAGGTAAATTGTTGGATTTTGAATGCGACGTTACTTACCTCCGAGTGTTTTTTTTGTCATTCCAACGAAGTGCGCAATTTTTCATGGCGTAACTTTTCCCTTTTACGAAATTACAAATACGCATTTAGGTACCGTGCTCTATCTTGTAATGTAAGGTAATATAATAGGAAGAAATGGACCAGAAATGGGGACGGTTTTGTAGATAAAAACCTGTGGGATTCGTTCGAAAACAAACAAGGAAAATATATTATTACATTTAATTTTTTTTGGGATTTTAAAAAATATCCGTGTAACTCGTCTTTCTGGACCGACGTTTTCGGAGATCGTTGTAGTCTCCATCTTCAGGGTGGTTATCATAAGAAAGACAAGTTACACAAGATCCCCAAAAACATATTTCAATAAACCGTGAAAATCTACGCAATTATTTTACATTTAAGAGTAAGTCAAAAACGATGAAACATAATAACTTAAAAACGTTAAATAATAACAGGAAGTAGACTACATTAATAGGAAAGGTGACAAAAGTTGAAACTAACTAACTAACTAACCATCACGCCGTCTCCCCGGAGGGGTAGGCAGAAAGAATGGAACGCCACACTGTTCTGTCCTGACATACGTCTCTCGCTTCCTCTACATTCATACATCTTGTCATGCACGCACGTCGATTTTTCCGACTCCTCACGTGACCGACATTCAATATTTGATTGATTTTCTAGCTCCGTTCACGCCGTTTACATATAACTTCTTTACCATTCTGTCTTCACTCATTCTTTCCATGTGTCCAAACCATCTTAATGACCCTTTCCTTATTTTGTTCATAACACTTTCATTCGCACCACATTCACTTCTTATACTTGCATTTGTCACTCTATCATATACAGATTTGGCACACATTCGTCTTAGAGATCTCATTTCTACTGCATTTATTCTACTTTCATCCTTCTTTTGCCAGTTCCATGCTTCACTTCCATACATAAGGGTCGGCACAAGAACACCATTGTGCACTGCCATCTTAGCTTTTTTGGATAGGCTTTTGTTTGCGATGACAACTTTAAGTGCACCATTTATTCTGTTGCCTGCCCCAACCCTTCTTTCAATATCCTTCTCCACCCTCCCATCCTTTGTAAACATACTTCCTAAATAAACAAATTCATCCACTTGTTCCAGATTTTCACCGTTTACACTAATGTTGCAGACTGTCATGCTTCCTTCTTTTTCGAAAATCATTACCTTAGACTTATTCACATTCATCATCAAATCGTATCGCTTGCATACCTCATACATACTAGACACCAGGGCTTGCAGTTCATGCTCGTTGTCTGCAAGTAGCACAGCGTCGTCCGCATACAACAAACAGCTTACTGACACACCTTCCATTTTTGCACCTGCTTCCAACCCTTTCAGCTCTTTCATACACTTGTCCATATATAGATTAAACAACCATGGAGACATTACACCCCCCTGTTTGACACCTTTATTGTTGAACAACACCACACAAAAGTTGAAGGTAGTTTTATTCTTTTTTAGCTAGATTGTATAGGGGAAAAATGTTTAATGTACTATACAATTATACTAATGGGGAATAAGCTGGAATTTGGTTATTTATAACATTTAGTTTACAATTTATTAAATTTAACAGTTTAAAATGTAGCTATTGTTTTTCTGGACAGTAAACGCGACTTTAGGTGCTTATTGAGGCCAAAGTAATGATGGTCACACATTATTAAATATATTATAATACATGACCGGTTTCGATAATACCGTTCCGTCTACAATGCTTTAATATGTAATACAATTTATTTTTCATATATATAATATTTTCCTTTTCTTTTAGCGGTAACCGTGATCACTCACCTTTATGATTGAGACTAATGGTACTCGAACGTCTTGAGGTATTGAGACTAATGGTACTGGTACTTCACATAAAACCGATAAATCTTTCTGCCAATTCTGAAAACCAACTTTGATTTATAGTCCAGATAAAAGTCCAGATATTTACTTATTTCAATAAACAAATAAATAACGAAAATTAATGAAAAATGTAACACTAATTAACTAACCATCACGCCGTCTCCCGAAAGGGTAGGCAGAAAGAATGAACTGTCACACTTTAACCGATGCGGCACTCCATCCTTCTCTTTTCGCCCCGCGGGAGACGCGGTGTGATGGGTTGCGAACCTCATCGCCACCAATAGGCATCTCCCGCGCACACTCCGATCGTCCTACATCCACGAAATAAATCTAAAACAAATAATATTAAATACAATACAGTTCTTTTTAGATGGAGCACATATTGTCTATTTCATTTATGTTCCACGTCTCCACGGTTAATGAAAAATGTATCATTAATAATTTTGGGAATCCAAATTAACAATACAGGTATTTTAACTAACTAACCATCACGCCGTCTCCCCGAAGGGGTAGGCAGAAAGAATGGAATGCCACACTTTTCTTTCCTGAGATATTTCTCTCGCTTCCTCAACATTCATACATCGTGTCATGCACGCGCGTCGACTCCTCACATGGTCGACATTCAATATTTGATTTATTTGATCGTGCCACGTTTTCCTCGGTCTTTCTCTATTTCTGGTTCCATTTACATCGTTCCCATATAATTTTTTACCATTCTTTCTTCATTCATTCTTTCCATATGTCCAAACCATCTTAATGATCCTTTCATTATTTTGTTCATAACACCATCACTCGCACCTCATTCAATTCTTAAATTTTCATTCGACACTCTATCATACACAGAGTATCCACACATTCGTGTAAGAGATCTCATTTCTACTGCATTTATTCTACTTTTATCCTTCTTTTGCCAGTTCTATGCTTCGCTTTCATACATAAAAGTCGGTAGAAGAACACCATTGTGCACTGCCATTCTAGCTTTTTCAGGTGTTTTTATTTTGGCTATATTTTTGTATGTTAGTTGTCATGTTGCTAAAATATTTGAAATATAAAAAAACAGTATGAAGTAATCGACAATAAATTATTCTCCTACTTAACAAACACAGCGTCTTGATAAGTTGAACGTTTTTTATTACAGTAGCCAACAGGTGTTTTACTGTTTTCCCCATAAATCAAATACTCCAAAAAGTCACATCGCTGGTCACCAAATCGCATAAATATCCAACTTAACATTGATATAACATGTATACACGTGTACATTTTATGTAGGTATGTACATAACACATTTATCTCTCTACGAATGCGTACTTTTAATTCCAAGTTTTTTGTCGTTATTCTCAATACAGACGTTTGTTAATCGAACAGGTCCGAAGTTAAATCTGGATAAAAAATCTTTAATAGATTAATCAACAGTTTATTCATGGTTAAACACGGCTTCGCTGGTTTCCTGTCAACGTTTTTTCACAATGCGCATCTTGTTTGCCTACTTTTATCCCTTGCTGATAATCGAATGCAGAGGCGTAACGAAAAAAGAATATCGTAATCGAAGACTACAGGGGAAAAACAAGGAATGTCAGTTAAAATTCAAAATAAATGTAATAATGCCATCTAGCGGCATTTGTACGTATCTATCCACAGTAAAATTTTCATATTAAAAAAATATGTGTGCCATCGACTATGGCCAGATAATCGATTTGCTAATTGCTAAGAAATATATAGACTTTGATTAGCTTTATTCTCAATTTATTCAAATTAACCTTCTACTAACATTCCTTGTTTTTCCCCTGTAGTCTTCAATTATACTTAGGAAATATTTTTTTTTTGTTTAATCCACTGTTTAATAAAAAATATAAAAAAACACGATATATTTCGGAGGATACCTCCATCTTCAGGTGTAAAAATATAATAAAAACTAAACAAAGAAAGACTAATAAAAAAATATTATATAATAATCTTTGATTAGTTTTTATTATATTTTTACACCTGAAGATGGAGATATCTTCCGAAACATGTCGTGTTTTTTAATATTTTTTTATTAAATAGTAGATTAAACAAAGTTTTTCAATTTCCTAAGTATATTACTATGGAATTCCACAGTGTTAGTGTTTAATAAGTTGATATCGTAATTAAAATGGGCAAATCGGGTATCATAATTAAACCACACCGAGGGCATTCTCAAACTCTAGGGCAGTGGTTCCCAAAGTGGTCCGCACGGACCCCCAGAGGTCCCTGGGATCATTCAAGGGATCTGTGGAAAATTAAAATTGATTTGGGGGTCCCTGAACAACGTCAAAGGGTCCACGCAAGGTTTAATATAAAATAAAAAAATTGTGACACATTTTTATTACTAGAGAAGTTATAATAAATAATAAAGGATCTATTTCGCTGTCGACCTTTTTTTATATTGCTCATTCGTGAAACGGACGTTCGATTTTTCAAAATGAGCAAAAAGAAAGGTTCACGACGAAAAATATCCCTGAATATAACCCAGTATTCGTTGGCGACTTTTTTCTTCTTCTTTTTTTAGTTCATTCGGGAAAATCGGCCGGTCGAAATCGGTGGCGACCTTTTTTTGCTCATTTGTGAAAATCGGATCACGAATGAGCAAAAAAAAAAGGTCGATAACGAAAAGCTTCAAAAACTCATTTTATAGTTCGGTACCTATTTGGCAAAAGGTCCCAACTGCTTTTTTTTAATATTTATTTTACAGGAGAGCAAAAATACATTATTTTGATTATTTATAAAAATGTTATTTTTGTTCCAAATTGTTTATTTCAAATGTCAATTCACGCAGAATAACGTTATCTGCATGATTATCAGTAACTAAATTTAAAAAAAAATGTATACTCTAATCCTAAAAAATAGGGGTTAAATGCAATTGTACATAAAAAAATACATATAAAAACTGTAATAAAAAAGTACAGCTTTAACGTTTTGTCAAAACATAAAGTGTGCAAAAATAATACTGATGGTATATTTAGCTCAATTTCACAAAAAAAACGCTTCTGGGACCTTTTGCCAAATAAGTACCGAGGGTCTGCATAAAATAACAGAAATTAGCAGGGGGTCTACGGGACAAAAAAGTTTGGGAACAAGGACAGTGGCACAGCTCGTTATAAGCCATCGAAAAAGAATACGTTCACGATATATGAATATAAAAATATCTCATAATAGAGGAGTGATGGGTCGATCCTTTTGCCAACAATTATGATCACACTTTTAAAATGTTTCTATAAAAAAAATGTATACACCATTGATTACAGCTGTGAATAAATTTAACAAGTTATATGTGTTATGCATGGCCTAAGAACGCATTTTTCGTGTTTGTATACAAAATTTATTGCCATATTTGTAATCACAATAAATCGTTCCTCCCTGATATATTTTTTATTTTTTTACATGGCATTTCCTGCCGGCACACTTAACTTTGTTTCTGCGACGGCTGCGCCACTCCGCGGCTGTGAGAGTAATTTAAATTCGATTTTAACGCTTAACCTCAGCGAGTGCAAGCTGCCGGGACTAATTGAAAATTATTGCTTACTCTTTTGTTTACATTTTCCACTTCGTCTCTGCGCAGAGACGGACGCAGAGTCAACAAGCCGCGCGGGACTCATCTCAAAGAAGACTACCGGTTTTGGCTTCTAGATTTCGTTGCGTCCTATTAATTAATTAACATCGATAACGGCGGCTATTTATATTACCGGGATTATTTTACGGAGTTTATTGCGTCGTAAAACTTTCTTCGACACTACCGATTATTAATGAATCGGAATAAATTAATGTGGAAACGTAATGGATACGGTGTCATTAATCAAATTATCAACGTGTTAATTACTTATATTCCATAAACCATATCGGAAACATACATCTAATAGCATATTGTAGTGAATGTGTTTTATGAATCTATAAAAATAGTACCCCAATTAATATGTTCTTACTATTTATTGTTGCTCGAATATTTCAGATTGTTTTGATATAAAACAAATAGGAGAGGTGTTACAAATATTAACATCACATATTTTTGTAATTAACTCTGTAGCTGCTTTTTAAATACTGAAATGTTATGATATAAAACATAGCTGGGATCCCAGTGAAAGTACGAATAAAAAGGTCTGTTTTCTAGAAATGTTATAATTTTTATGGGAATTACAATGTCAATGTTCGCCTTGCAATTCTTTACAGCTTCGAAGAGATGGGCATCTCATTACCCATTTCTTTAAATTAATCAGGGGATATTTCGAGAACGCGGCCGTGTTAGAGGGTGTTGGTCTTTTTGTCCATGATAGATTTCTCCGACAGCGATAGCACAGATTGTTTTACCTACCGGCCACCAGAACCAATCTGCCTCTGGTGACACCGGTGGAAAGATCAATTAATCTTCTGAACACGGTCTCCTCGGAGATCGACGTCTTTCATATTAGTGAAGGTACGTTCAGGAGACAAATACTCTTGACTTTAAAAAGTATCTTGTCTTCCTAATTTCGAACCATCTCTAATGCGTTCCTGGTACTATGTTGTATTTTTATAATATTTTACCTGTACTCAATAGATGCCTGAAACATTTTCGTGTTTGTAATGTCTTTTGAGTTAATAAACCGATTTGATTATCAAATATTTTAATTAAAACATTTTAATGCCTTACAGAAGCGAAACATGTCTTTCCCATTAAATATAAGTGCTCTTTTATGAAATAGTTCGTTGTAGTTAGTTATGATTTAAAAAAAACTAACTAACTAACCATCACGCCGTCTCCCCGAAAGGGTAGGTAGAAATAATTGACTGCCACACTTAAATCGATGCGCCACTCCATCCTTCTCTTTTCGCCCCGCGAGCGATACGGTGTGATGGGTTGCGAACCTCATCGCCACCAATAGGCATTTCCCGCGCACACTTCGATCGTCCAACGTCCACTATATAAATCTAAAAGAAATTATATAAAATACAATGCTATAAAATAAAATAACAATAGAACAAATTTGAAATAGAACTTGATAGATAACATTTAAAATATAATCTAATGAAGATATAGCAAAACACAGCGAACTTATGAATAAACAAAAGACTGAAATGATTTGAACAATAAAAGACTGCCGAAGATATATATTTTGATATTTTAAATGTCCAGCTGTAATTTTAAAACCATAAAATTACGTGTGTTTTCGTTTGATGTGTGGAGTAATAATCAACCTGTAAAATAGAACTCGCTTAAGATATTCATAAATATGAGTTACTTCCTTGTCACTTAGGCATCCGAGATGTGTAATAAAACGAAATGTCGGCAGGAGATGTAAAAGCCCTCTACTTTAATGTCACAGATAACGCTTCAACCCACAGATATCTATGACATTATTTATGCATGTTCTAACATCTAAACTATACATATTAAATACCTCCCATAATGTATTAACATAGGGTACCATACCATTATTACCTGCTATAGGATAAACGCTATTTAAGGAGGAAGAATCAACTGATTTTATAATGAAAATGTTTGAAGCCATTTCAAATACTTCCACTGTAAGATATTATATAATAACAATTTAATACAAACTATGTGTTCTTGTATTTTATAAACGTGTATTTTGGCACCCTCTTCGAACGACGTTTCGAAGACCGTTACAGTTTCAATCTTCAGAATGTAATGGTCTTCGAATGAACATATCGTTATCAGTCGTAAAAATCAACTTACCTATAATACAAAGCAGTATACTCGTATAAGTTTGAAAATTGTCTATTTTTTACAATTAATTTAAATATAGATTTATTGTATATAACAGGTCGTTTCAACCCAATTACTGTATACGATTTGTTTTTAGATATTATATTATTTTGATTGTCATGACATGTGATAGGTAGCTAAACTATCGCTGTTTTATTGTCACGTGACAATCGCTGGGAATCACACCCGGGACCTTCGGTATTGCAGTCATAGCTCTTGCCACTCTGCCACGAAGGTTGTCAATTTTAGATATCTATTAGTATAATTGAGGGCTAGGCACTGGTGCCAAGTAATTAAAATTTAAAAATGAGTTTTTGATCCCAATTGGTGTTAAACATAAATGTTAATAACTGTGCAAAGGTGCAAAGTGATTGAATAATATTGTGTAGTTCAAACGTCACCCTAATGATGCCACCCATGGTACACGTATAATATTTTATATATTATTATTATTATTATTATTTTGTTGAATCGCTCTTTACATCATAATAGCGAGGGCCAAAAGTAAATCGGTGTAAAGGGTATAGCTATCAAAGAGATTCTCGTGACATGTGATAGGTAGCTAATCTCTCACCATTTTATTGTTACACGAATTCTTCACCAGACCAATGACAGTGTGACAATCACAGTGGGAACAGAATATGGTGGCCGAGGCGCTTACAGGACTTATGACATGTCATTGGTTGGGTTGAGCGATCGCTTTATGTTTAACAACATTCCCCATTCCGCCCTTGTTATTTTTTCTTCATTTTCTTTGTTTAATGTTCAAACTACTTAGCACCTTTGTAATAACCAAGCTTCAATTCCTTTTTTTATTCTATAGAACGAATACATAAACAAAGGTTGCTCGAAAATAAAATTAAGTTTGAAGAAAATATTTCATAGTCCATTGTTTTGGCCGAAACATTATGATACCTTAACATTTTAAACTGTTGAATTGAATAACTTTGTTTTTGTATCACAATTGTATTTTATTTTACGCGACAACCTATGGTGATATCATCAGGTGTTACAACAATATAATAATGAAACAGCTGTCGCGTAAAATAAAATACAATTGTGATACAAAAAACAAAGTTATTTAATTTAACGGTTGAAAATATTTCTAAACATGAAAACTGGATTTTACACTTTTAAGATTATAATATTAAAAACATTGAAGCAAACGAATCAAATACATTCATTATGTTGGCGAATTTAAGTTTATTTGTCAACACGTTCGTACGGTTCAAGTTTGACCGTTTTGAGCTTGCTTCAATTAATTTCATCAATGCTCCTTCCGATGTGATTTACCTCTCTTCTGCCTACAGTACGCATTGGTTGCCTAAGTACTGTGTAAGCACCCCCGTAAGTGCCACGCAGAATAGAGTCATACATTATACATATTGTAACACTTTTGGAACACGTCGAAGGAGGATAGAAAATAAAATTAACAGTATTAAAATGATATTAAATAGGTTTCTACGTGTTCTGGGCCGGCACTTAAGACTTTTGGCGCCCCTTTATACCAAAGTATTATTTTCATAAATGAGGGTATTAGTTGCAAACCTGGCAAACTCCATCATTAGATGTTTTGAGTAAATCGCAAAAAACTGATACGCTAATAAAATGCGCTTTTTTACGATATTTTTTTTTTCATCTCAACCAGTTAGTATTTTAAAAGTAATCAGCCATGAAATAATCATCATTATGTTGATAATTAAAGTAAAATAATGAATTTCATTTTGGAGTTTGCCAGCTTTGCAACACTCAAGTGGAGGTTGCCATGTTTGCAACAAACCCTATATTTTAATAGCAAAATTCTTCAGAATGAAGCCGAATTTGAAACTGAAAATCAATAAAAATTGTGTGCAAATGTATTATGAATAAGACCAGATTCATATCTCACTTTTGATTGTTGGTGGAGTTTGCCGGGTTTGCAAATAATACCCTCAAATAATAAATTTCATTATTTTCATACATAATAAATTTCATTATTTTCATACATAATAGATTTCATTATTTTCATACATAATAAATTTCATTATTTTCATACATAATAAATTTCATTATTTTCATACATAATAAATTTCATTATTTTCATAAATAATAAATAAATTTCATTTCAAAGTCGGAATAATCGACGTGCGTGCATGGTACGATGTATGAATGTAGAGGAAACCCGAGAGGTATGCCAGGACAGAGAATTGTGGCGATCCATACTCTCTGTCTACCCCTCCGGGGAAATGGCGTGATGGTTAGTTGGTTAGTTATAAATTTCATTGCATTTTAAATGCGAATGATTGCAAATGTGATAGCAGATAAACTCGTATCAAACATTAATTGAATATTTTTTTTTATTATAAGTGTTTTTTTAGATGTACATATTCAAAATGAAAAAAAAACACATTAAAATAATAATGGTTATTTCTATGATATTGGCTTTATTTTATATATAATTTTATGCCATTATTGTTTAAATATGATTTCGGGCATATGAGCGCCACGGCTAGCTCGAATGAAGCGCAATCGTGAAGTCCAATTTTGCGAAAACGATCCATGGTCTTCCGAATAACTTGCTCGGATGGACGATTATATCGACCGTAAAATGGACGTAGTGTCCGATTAGTTTGGCGAACCGAACCATGATTTTCAAAATAAATTTGCACAACTCGCAAGCGTTGTTCTGACGTCAGTCTACTCATGGTAAAATGGCAAAATATACTGACTACAAAGCGTAAAACCTGACTATTTGTAAATATAATCTATATTTCTAAATCGATTGACACCCCATACAAAAATAAACTGCATGCATCAGCACAAACTCTTCAAAAACAGGCCAATCCCGTAGAAATGATATTAAATTCCTACCATGTTCTTCTTATTCACACAGTAATCTATTCTTAACGCGTTTATATATTTGTCTCGCTTGCGTCAACAAAAGAATTTTCTCGTCCAAACAATAATATTCTTCGTTATTTACTTCAATTGCATTAACCCTGATTTGTACAATATAAAATTTAACATTATTCATAAGAATCATTCAGAATTCTTTTCCGCTGAATTGTGACGAAAAAATCTGTATTGTTGTTGTCAAAGAAAGAATACGAGAATTGAATTTTGAATACAAGAGAGCGAGAGAGGAATACTGAATACAAGAGAGCGAAATGCACACACTGCGCATGCCTGAGAACGTTTCTGGATTATTTTGAATTTTGGTCTGATTATTGTTGTATGACATTAAACAAACAAACTAACCATGAAACTTATCGTATTTGGTTTACTTCCGTGAATATTTCACGGGTTGCAACTAGTCTTAACTAGACATAAAGCTAGTGGCTTTAGTTTTGGGTAAACACAAATTTTATTGTATGATTGTTAAATTAATTTTTTAACTTATGTACCGCTAAATCAAAATGTTGTCTACTTTATTCTTCTTCTCTGGGTGTCACGTCAGGTTCCCTGATTGTAATCATAGAAGTTCCCGCCACATACCCGGGGCTGTTATAGGGCGTAGCGGCGCCCTTTTGTCAGCCTCGCTCCTACACTTCCTGGGCCTGTCCTCGGTCCATCCGGGACTTACATTTAAAGACGGCAACAACAAAGGGGTGCCAGACCACATTTAATCTACCCCATCTTAGACCTAAAGGTAACCTGTATAATATAATAAAACTACATGTGGTAGGTCCGATTCTGTTCTCTACATATTATCATCTATGTTGATTGTACGTAGATTATCAGCACCTTTCAAGTCCATTCTAATGCGACTAAAGCCATATTTAGGCAAAATAATCTCATAGATTTATTTAAGTACTATTTGCATTATTTAAAACCAGATTACGCCGAGTTATTTCGTAGAAGAAAGATCAATGTATTCAAATGTGAATAGAATATAATGAAATTTACATATTGGCTAGGTGACGCGCGGCGCAGTATGGGAAACGGGTATTGTATTTTTTGTTTAAGTCAATAAGTATTGTCCATAAACAAAATCCTTCCACCGAAATGGAATTCCTAACCTAGATTTAGAGATAATCGAATGCTTTGAGGATCGTTCGGAAACAAAATAACATAACTTACCGCTTTTTTTTCTGCCAAAAGATGTATATTATTTTTATTTTCTTGTCAATAAAAAGATAACCAATTTTTCGTAGTATATCTTTTTTTGGTTATCATTATTCTTATAAAGTTAAAACAATGTTTTGTAGCGGATAAAACCTAATCACATTAATTTTTGATTAATTTAAGGCGTTATGGAATTCTATAAAGACGAATTTTTTTTTATGAATTAAAAGACATTTTTTTTCGAATATTTTAAAGATTTTACTCATTTTTTCATTACAAAAACGATAAAAACTCAAGGTTTATATCGTTCTCCCGAAGATGAAGGTGTACATTATTCGAAACATGTCGAGAAAAATAAATTCAAAAATGGAAAAAACAGTGTTTTTATCATCGACACATTATATAGAAGAGTATATCCAGCACAAATTATAATATATAGTATAGTAAGAAGTAATCGTAAGGACAGACAATTGCCCTTGATGCACTAAAAACTTTATGAAAATCTGACATTGAAAATCACAACTTTCAGAAAATTCACTTAATATATTTTGAATCTCAGGAACACATGTGGTATTGAAGCGTAGCAGGAGGAAATGACTATGTGCCTTCTTGTGAACTATAATATAACACTAAGCGCGCCTGGAAACAGCACAAAGTCGACCAAACCTTCCACCACACAGGCAAGATAAAATGAAAGATTTATGAACCCTTCTAAATTTATGAATACGAAAATAATTCGTCACACGTGTTTCTTAAAACCTCGAAAAACACTCTCCGTGACACCAGCATGATTTAAATATGGAGTCTTACCCTTTCTAGGCAGGTACTTAAACTGTTTTTTTTATTTGATATATCAGTAATTGTTCATAGATGTATATCGTCAATTGTCATGTTTGAAATTCGAATTCTTATATATCCATTTCCGATGAAGAAAGAATGTTTAGAATAGAAATTTAATAGTTTAAAAGATGGTATATACTTGACGGATTGGATTCAGAAGCAGTTGTCCAAATATGGTTGACAAAATATTTGTTTAACTTTATTCTAATGTAGTCATGTTTATATAGTATCCAATGACAAAGTATGTTTTAAATATAAGAAAGATTTTTTCAAACGTGAGATATATATATGATATAAAAAATCTTAGCATGAAGGAGCTGGCAAAAGAAGGATAAACCTAAGTATATTGCGATAGAAATGAGATTACAGTAAAACCTCGATATAACGGACCTCTATTTAACGAACTTCGAACGGTCAAATGTAAAAAAATTTAAAACGTCCTGCTTATATTATACATGCTTAAATTCAAATGTCGCCGCATGTAAAAAAAATTTAGCGGCCGTGATTATCACGGCATACATCTAGCACTAGAATTTGAGACATAATACCGAGGATGGAAGTGAAGATAGCGAAGAAGAAGAAATAACACTGACTAAAATGAATTTATCAGTGGTAAGATCACATCTCGACGATCTTATAACATGTATTGACGTCAGATAACGAAGTTCAACTATATATACGCATTTTCGTAATTTTAGAGAATTGATTATAAAAAAAAACAGCAAACTTCAAAAGTGCAAACTACACTTGATTCCTTTTTCGAAGCAGGATTACAAAAAGCAAGCGCGTCGATATCAAACAACAACGTCACTTCACGACGATTGACCGAAGACAATAAATAGAATTTTGTTTGTGTTTTGTATTGTTTATTTGTATCTTAATACAGTGTCCATATTTAAAAAAAAAAGATTTTTGATTTGTTTTAAACCTATTTTTATATAACGGACTTTCGGCTTTAACGGACACCCCCTCTCCCTAATTAGTCCGTTATATCAAGGTTTTACCGTACTATGAAATTTCTACAGAAATTCTACATAATATGTAGAATACGGAATACTCATAAATGCACCTCAATAATTATGAAAGGGTTACTGAGATGGTTTGGTAGTATGGTAAAACGAATGAGTGACGGAAGATTGGTTAAAATATAATTGTGTAAATTTTCACGGTTGGAAGCAATATGTTTTTTGGGATCTTGGGAAAATCCGGTGCCGTTACGGTCACTGTACAGTGTAAATGGACCTTAACTCGTCTTTCTGTGCCGACGTTTCGGAGATCGTTACAGTCTACATCTTCAGGGTGGTTTTAAATGTGTGGTGGTAATGTATGCTTAAATATATTATAACCACCTTGAAGATGGAGACTGCAACGATCTTCGAAAAGTCGGTCCAGAAAGAGGAGTTAAGGTCCATTTACACTGGGCCGACATCAGCCGATACCGACACGTCACGCGTTTGCGTTGAGCAAGTAATCGTTTTGATAGTGTCTTGTTTTTTAATGCCGATTCCGTTCATATTATATTTCAATTCTCAGATAATCGCCTTCTCCACGGCGAATTTAAATGGTAGTAAAAATGGTATTCTGTAAAAAAGAATTATATACTGTAGGAACCACATCCTGAAAAATATTGATCATTTTTATTAAGTGTCAATTTTATGTAGGTAGGTGCTTTCTTCGGCAACCCCCGACGGTGATTTTATTATAGCATTTGAGATAACGAGTCGGTGAGATTCAAGGCTATTTTTATCGTGACGTGTCGGTATCGGCTGATGACTGTCTAGTGTAAATGGACATTTAAAGTATATGATATTTACACTGGACAGTGACCGTAACGTATTTTCCCAAGATCTCAAAAAAGCGTATGGTTTATATATGTGTACAGAAAATACTGAATTATCAATTTAATCTACGAATATTTCGAAAGCCGACCATTTTCAAAGTTGAATATTAAGATATCTCGAGAAGTATGCATGTAAAGAAGATTATTGAAATATATACCTATGTTAAGCATCATGTCTCGTTAATTATTCAGTTTGTTTATTATGCCTCTTTTATTATTCACTGTTTGAGAAGCAATGTTAAAACGGTTTTTCT
Source organism: Lepidostoma basale (assembly GCA_022606425.2). Classification (NCBI taxonomy): domain Eukaryota; kingdom Metazoa; phylum Arthropoda; class Insecta; order Trichoptera; family Lepidostomatidae; genus Lepidostoma; species Lepidostoma basale. Next base: position 2,049,256 of record JAHDVF020001001.1, on the reverse strand, counting down.
TTGAAAAACGTGTTGTATTTAAAAAAATATTTTTTTCCTTAATCTGACCGACTACAACATCTTTGTCGATGACAAGTTTTTACTAATACATCGGAAAAAAATGACGTCCAAAAATTAAGTGTATCTGTATCAGTATATAAATTTGTGTATTTTGTTTTAATTTTTAATTGATCACATCATATTTTCTATTTATTATGCAGCGAATTTCATAAGTGGTTTGTTTATAAATAATAATATGGAAGCTCTTATTCATAAATATTTAAAATAAACAAACTTCAACTTGAGTACTTAATTGAAATAATTTCCTTTAAAAATAATGCTGGTTCAATATAATAGTACGACATAAAACACATATACTAAATATAAATAAAATGGTTTATATTGTATTTCAATTTTATTTTTTCATTTATGAGTGTTGTTTGTAACTCTGACGAAACTCCCGCGGGAGCGAAACCGATTGGTTGTTAAAAATAAGGTGGTGCTAATTAAAAATGTATTGTATTTTACATCATGGTTCAAAAACAATAAATAGTTTAAGGCTTAATTTTATCTCAATTTATCTTTTATCTCAAGACAAAGATGTAAATTGTTTTTTGGAAACAGAATATGGTGGTCGAGGTGTTTACAGGACTTATGACCTGTCATTGGTTGGGTTAAGCGCACGCTTTATGTAATACAACATTCCCCATTGCGCCCTTCTTACGACCACCACGTCTGACAAATTTTTGAAAGATGTATATATCGCACATCCTCTGAAAAACTGTCGTAACACAGAAAATTGAAAATAATAAAAAATATTGCTGTCATCTTATATGTTTTATAATCCACGAATAGATTGATGAATTTCACATACAATAATAACAATACACACTTAGTATTCATTATCATTACAACATAGTAGTTTATGTAAGGTAAAAAAATATTAAAATGTGTTTTTCTCAGAACTGCTTTTTTTGTGTTGTGACAGTTTTTCAGAGGATATGCGATATGCTAATATGTTGAGGAATACTTCACATATTTTTGTTTCTCAACTTATTAGGATATATACATCTTTTAAAAATTTGTCGGACGTGGTGGTCGTAAGAAGGGCGGAATGGGGAATGTTGTTAACATAAAGCGACCACTTAGCCCAAACAATGACGGGTTATAAGTCCTGTAAACGCCTCGACCACCATATTCTGTTTCCAAAAAACAATTTGCATCTTCTTCTCTATTGAGATAAAATTAATCCTTAAAAATGACTAACCCGCAATGGGTTAAATCCAGTATTTGTCTACAAGTATTTGTATACATTCAAAATGTTGAATAAATAGTTTATATTATTATCGGGAGTAAAATATTTGTGTGCCCAAGCCCAAATAATATTTGAAAATGCTCTAGCAAGCTGAAATATGTCATTCCTATAAAATATAATAAAAACTTTTATAAAACAAACACTAAAACCTAATAAGGAGTTGTATATCATTCATGTTTAAAAGCCGTGCCACACTGTTTTAAACAAGCTCTCCACATCGGTCTCCACCGGCGGTTTAAAACTGTGTAAACACTTGTTTGAAACCAAAATTCGTTTGACCTTCAACAAACTTTGTGGACGGACGCGCATAGTATGCGTGTGGATCCACCGTTTAAACACGCATTCCACATGTGGAGAGCTTGTTTACAACAGTATGTGGACGCTACAACAACCGTGGGCTCCACAGCTCTCCACCAAGGTCACCCCTGTGGGGAGCTTGTTTCAAACAGTGTGGCACGGCCAAAAAATAATGTGATTTAGTAGATGACATTGAAATACGTTTGTTAATTAATCTTTTTTTTTAAATTCGTGTCGTTTTTGTACAGATGCAAAAAAGCGAATAAAATCAATCACAATCACAGACGATGCTTATTTTCATAGCCAATAAGTCATCTGTTTCGGACCATAGAAAAAACTAACCAAATTACTATTGTATTCTGTTTTTACTAATGACATCCAGCAGACCACAGGTATGCACAATAATTAAGTTTGAAGGAACCTTTACACAATGTAATCGTAAAAGTATACGTTAACATTTGTACATATTAACTTTATTAACCAACGGCGATCGTATAAAATCGAGGTTGCATGAAAAACTTCATCTAAATTACCTCATTACCTTTAATTGTCTACGTATTGTGTATTCGTATGTTGTTCATACACAACAAATTTTAACATATACATGTAATATATAATAGATATGTGTAGATATTATAATTTTATTAATTCGGGAAGGGAACAAGAAGGCATTCAAATGATTGAATAATGTATATGAACAAACATATTGAACGTACTTTCTTAAAACTTATTGCAGTATATATCGCCTCTTTACAAGAATAACATGACATTGAAAAAATCAAATCCGCCGTGTTCAACATTATTTTCTACAAAAACATGGTATTTTTGAAATGAAAAACTGAGAATTTATGAGGGAAAGAGACAACACAACAGTGGTATATTGCGTAGTCACGGTATCTCTTTCAGACGGGTATCTTGTTTCATTTTAAAAAATTTCGAGGTAACACGTTATTCTTGCAAAGAGGCGATATCCTGAATTTATCTTCTCTTTTCTTGTCGTCCTGTCACTCCTTCGTGGTGCATATGGCCTCAAGAAATCTTCTCCACACGACTCTATCACACGCCTGATCCCTTACATCAATCAAAAGAAGACTAACTATTAACTAACTACCTAAATAACCATCATGCCGTCTCTCCGAAGGGGTAGGCAAAAAAATGGACTGCCACACTTTTCTTTCCTGACATATTTCTCTCGCTTCCTCAACATTCACACATCGTGTCATGCACGCGCGTCGATTTCTCTGACTCCTCACATGACCGACATTCAATATTTGATTTATTTGATCGTGCCACGTTTTCCTCGGTCTTCCTCTATTTCTGGTTCCATTTACATCACTGACATATAATTTTTTTACCATTCTTTCTTCATTCATTCTTTCCATATGTCCAAACCTTCTATCTTAATGTATCTTAATGATCCATTCCATTATTTTGTTCATAACACCATCATTCGCACTGCATTCAGTTCTTATATTTTCATTCGACACTCTATCATACACAGAGTATCAACACATTCGTCTAAGAGATCTAATTTCTACTGCATTTATTCTACTTTCATCCTTCTTTTGCCAGTTCCATGCTTCGCTTTCATACATAAGGGTCGGGTAGAAGAACACTATTGTGCACTGCCATTCTATAATATGTTTATAATCTTAAAATTCCGATATACTTAGTAATTTATTTACGGATGTGTGGGAAAATGACACGATAGAATTTTAGGCATGTTTCCTCCAGAACAAACGTGAAAATAATAATAATAAAAAATACATTAATTATTGGTATTCTAAGTAAACAGAGAAAGGAGTGCTCTCGAGTCATTCTTCTCGAGTACTCTTGAGGGCCTCGCGAAGGCCGAACATGGCGGTGGAGAGTCAATCTCGAGCCAAGAGATGACTGCCGTTAACAGCGATAGGTACCCGAGTACTCACTTTACCAAAATACTCAGGTAGGTACTCGGGTGCCACGATACTCCTAAAGGTACCTCATCTCACTTATATTTGGTTCCAGCAAACAAGTCAGAACTTTGATATTATGTAAGTAAATAAAAATATAACTGTATTCATATGTTCATGTATTTCATAAGAGCAAACAAAATAATATTTGCCCTTTGAAGTGTTTTTTAATTCATACGCGATTTTTAAAATCCTGAATATTTTAATTTCTATTGCACTCACAACAATGTATAGAGCGTTTTTTTAGGGGTTTGGTTTTTAAACTGGCAACATTATTTCTACAGACTGTCAATTTGACAGTTGATAGTTGATTTATAGTCAATACGCCATTTTACCATGAATAGACTGACGTCAGAACAGCGCTTGCACATTGTGCAAATTTATTTTTAAATCATGGTTCCGTTCGCCAAACTTATCGCGTACTATCGTCGTTATTCGGAAGACCATGGATCGTTTTTGCACCACGTACATTTGTGGATAATACGCATCCACAAAGACGACAATTGTCGAAAATTGGACTTCACGATTGCGCTTCATTCGACTAGCCGTGGCGCTTATATGCCCGAAATCATATTTAAACTATAATGGCATAAAGTTATCTATTAAATAAAGCCAATATCATAGACATTAACATTATTTTAATGTGTTCTTTTTCATTTTGAATATGTATTGTATACCTCTAAAAAATGATAGAATACCTAATGATGAACCCACCCTATATGATAGAATACCTAATGATGAAGAATGTAAGGCGGATGAATGCGTCCTAAATAAAAATAAGAAAGAATCACTAAGATGGTTTGGACATAAGGAACGCATGAATGAGGGAAGAAAGGTTATAAAAGTCAACAAGTAATGGAAAAAGAAGGCGAGGAAGGTTAAGGAAGACATGGCATGACCAAATTAATAAATTACTTGAAAGCGGCCATGTTCGAAGTAGGAACAATCGATGACCGAGCGTGTCACGATGTGTGAATGTAGAAGAGGCACGAGAGTTATATCAGGATAGAACAAGTGGCGGTCCACCCTCTCTGCCAACCACTCCAAAAAAACGGCGTGATGATTTATTAGAACTATTAATATAATATATTATAATTTTGAATTATTTCTCGAAATCTTTGGTTTGGTTCATTTGGTTCTCCCGTAAATTTGGAGATATTTCGTGTATAAGTGAATTGTTTTGGTCAATTTGATTGTTGCCGCACTTTATGATAGTTATTTGTGACACAAAAAACATTTTCGCTGTTTTGGTGTTAAAATTATACAAGTTTTTTCGTTTATAAAAAGAAATTTGACAGTTGTAAAAATAAATTTTTCATTTGTTCCAATGACAATTTGAAGAAATTCTTCAATAATATTTTTAAGTTTTTTCTGGTGTTCGATTGTTTTAAGTGCCAAATTACAGTCAATTTTAAACAACAGTGGCTAACGTGGAATAAAAATTAAATAAACTCAATTGTCCGGATCTTCCAGCTGACGACAAGTGCACCATCTAAAAGAATATTATGTGTAAAATTATTTTTATTTGTTATTTTATTTTGTTTATTGTCCTTTTTTATATAATTTATTATGTAGACGTTGAACGATCATCGAAGTGTGCGCGGGAGATGCCTATTGGTGGCATCACACCGCGTCTCTCGCGGGGGCGAAAAGAGAAGGATGGAGCGCCGCATCGATTAAAGTGTGACAGTCCATTCTTTCTGCCTACCCTTTCGGCGAGACGGCGTGATGGTTAGTTAGTTAGTTAGTATCGGAAACTTTCGATTTGGGTTTTGGAAATAAAAGTTTTCATTAAAAAGTGTTTTGGTACCGCATTCCTTTGTTTTGAAACGAATTATCATGCAGAAGTGAATTGTCTGCTGGAACAGAGTATAGAGCTCAGGATGGGCGTGATGGATCCCATTCTTGCCTGACATTTAGGGACCACCTCTCTCTCTCGGCAGGGGCGTCCGCTGTCATAATAGTGCCTACTTAGCATTTCATATAAAATCATAAGTAACACTCCAGAAGAAGTACGTGTTTACTCAATGAACATATTCAACATTTTTTCCTTGAATTTTTAGTATGCTTTGTGGGATATTAAAGTTTGCACGGTCGTTAGATTTATAGGATTAAGGAGCATTAAAAACTAAAGTGGTAGAGATTTAATACTGTTGTTGTATAACGTATAATAATTTTACATTTATTTCTATTAAATAAATAAAATATAGGAATGTTTTTAGGATAATCAAATGATTTTACTGAAATCTCTTGATGTAAGTTGATTTTAAATAATAATTCAATAAAACTGTGTTTTTCAACTACTTCCACTTTTGTCTTTATTTCGACAGCGAAACAAGTCGTTTTATTTAATTATTTATGGAATGTTCGTAAAAAAAACACAGTTAACGATGAATACCTAAGCAAGGCGAAACATGTCTTTCCCATAAAATATAATAAAACTTCTAGAAAACAGATATTTTCATTTGTATTAATTATCTGATATGAAAAATTAGCCCTTCATCCCAGCTAATGTAAGTCCTGCGTGGATGGGGGCGGGTCTAGGGATTATTTGAGCGAAGCTGACGAAGGGGCGCCGCTGCGTCCTATAACAGCTTCGGGTAAGCGGCGGGTAACCTTCTATGTCTTTATTTAACTGTAAGTTTGTTAATTTGTATGTGTATTAACAATCACTGTATGTTACCCTACAATAAAAAAACCTTCATCCCATGATTTTTAGAATTTTACCAAAAATGATGTTTTTAGTTTTTTTTTGTAAATGGGAAAAGTAATCTTAAAAATTAATTTTGTTTATTTATATGCCTATATCGATTAAAATGTGTTAGCAAATTTAATAGGAAGCTAAATTTGATAATATTTCATAATACTCGCATACATATGATCGAATACAATAAATGATTGAACATGATACAAATACTCACCTGGCAATATAGCTTTTATTTATTTATTTGAAAAGAACACTTTTTTAACTGATAGGTAGGTGTCTAATAAAATAGCAGTAAAAGAAGCAGGTTATATTTTAGGTTATATAAAGAATAATTGATTTATTTGTAAACTAACGCCACTAGCGATGCTTTATAAACTGTAATAGGTAAATAGGGATCTTAAGTGTTGGGTGCAACAAGAACATATGTGAAATTAAAAAAAGTGTATATTAGTAGAACAGATTTTTCGGTTTGTAGCAAATTTGCTACACTATGCAACTAAGAGTTTTACATAAATTTGCAACCAAAATAAATAAATAGAAAAAGTATTCTGCCTATCACCACAGCACTGAATTATGAAATATGGTACTATTATTTTTCAATAAAAAATTCAGTTCCATTAAGTAAAACAGAAAACGACGAATTTTAATATGTAGGAATATGAAACAAACGTCAATGTCTGAAATGTAACATAATATAACACATCATTTTATCTCATAACAACATCATGTCACCAAAATGACACGACATTTTTAAGAAGCTCTAGTTCAAAGGTAAGTCAATTTAATATGAAAGCTCTTTGTAATATATGCCATTTCAATGTCCTCTGTCACAAAAATCTAAACTAACTAACTAACTAACCATCACGCCGTCTCCCCGAAGGGGTAGGCAGAAAGAATGGACTGCCACACCTTTCTTTCCTGACATATTTCTCTCGCTTCCTCAACATTCATACATCGTGTCATGCACGCGCGTCGATTTCTCTGACTCCTCCCATGGCCGACATTCAATATTTGATTTATTTGATCGTGCCACGTTTTCCTCGGTCTTCCTCTATTTCTGGTTCCATTTACATCATTAACATATTTTTTTTTTACCATTCTTTCTTCATTCATTCTTTCCATATGTCCAAACCATCTTAATGATCCTTTCATTATTTTGGTCATGACACCATCATTCGCACCGCATTCACTTCTTATATTTTCATTCGACACTCTATCATACACAGAATATCCACACATTCGTCTAAGAGATCTCATTTCTACTGCATTTATTCTACTTTTATCCTTCCTTTGCCAGTTCCATGCTTCGCTTCCATACATAAGGGTCGGTAGAAGAACACCATTGTGCACTGCCATTCTAGCTTTTTGGATAGGTTTTTGTTTGCGATGACAACTTTAAGTGCACCATTCACTTTGTTGCCTGCCCCAACCCTTCTTTCAATATCCCTCTCCACTCTCCCATCTCTTGTAAACATACTACCTAAATACACAAACTCAACTACTTGCTCCAAATTTTCACCATTCACGCTAATGTTGCAGACTGTCGTGGTTTCTTCCTTTTCAAAAATCATTACCTTGGACTTATTAACATTCATCATCAGATCATTTCGCATGCATACCTCATACATACAATTCACCAGGACTTGTAGTTCATGCTCGTTGTCAGCAAGTAGGACAGCGTCATCCGCATACAAGAGACAGCTTACTGACACTCCGCTCATTTTGGCACCTACATCCAACCCTTTCAGCTCTCTCATACAATTGTCCATATACAGATTAAATAACCACGGGGACATTACGCAACCTTGTTTGACACCTTTATTGATATCAAACCAGGCTGTAAGATCTCCATTTACTCTGACACTAGCAGTGCTTTCTGTGTATAGCGACTTAATTGCCGTGATCAGTTTTGTACTTATTCCATATTCAGACAATATTTCCCACAACTTTTCTCTATTAACGTAATCATATGCTTTTTGCAAGTCGACAAATGCACAGAAAAGTTTGCGGTTTTTGGCCAGAAACTTCTCTGTCAATGTACGAAGTCCAAAAATTTGATCCATACATCCTCTGCCATTCATAAAGGCACCTTGCACATCCCAAACTCTGTCACTCGTCAATTTTCTTACTCTTTCTATTAAAATTCTGCCATAGACTTTACCAACGATACTCAAAAGACTAATAGCTCTGTGGTTTCCACATTCCATACGCGATCCTTTTCCTTTGTACAGGGGCATAATTACTGCTCTCCTCCAGTCTAGCGGCGTATATCCCTCCTCCAAGCACTGGTTAAATAACTTACATAACCATGCAGAAACCACTTCGCCACCGCTTTTAATAAAATCTATGGCAATACAATCAAATCCAACAGCTTTTCCACTTTTCATTGCATTCACAGATCTTTTCATCTCATTCGTACTTATTTTCTCAATATTATCATTCATAGGTCCCGCACTCGCACTAGTTGTTATACTTTCGATCACGCTTGTATCACCACCATACATCTCCTTAAAATATTCCATCCATCTTTCTTGTATGATCTTACTCTCCGTTAACATTCTTCCCTCGTTGTCTAAAATTGCTTTCACACATCCACTATCAGGAGGATTTCGGGCTTTTTTAACTTCTTTCCAAAACATTTTTAAATTTGCTTGGAAGTTGTTTGTCATTTTGAGCCCTTCTTCCTCCTTCAGCTTTTCTTTCCGCGCTTTCACTACCGACTTCACTCTCTTCTTGCATACCTTATACAAATCTTTTGCTCTTTCATACTTAACTCTGTCATTCTTATTTATCGACAACATATTCAACCAAGCATCTTTCTTCTCTTTAACAGCAATCTTTACATCATCATTCCACCATGCATCCCCTTTCCTTCTTCCTTGTACACACACACCACACGATTCTTTCGCTGATTCACATAAACTCTCCTTCAAGTATTTCCAGGTCTCGTCAATACTCAACTCACTTACATCCCGCTCACTCAATCTATCTTTCACTTTTCTTACGAAAATCTACATTTTGTTTAAACTGTTTTATAATTGTTATTTTTATCTAGTCCAAATGAGTCGCCTAAACTTTGTTTGTTTTTTCAAGTCTTTATTTGTAAAATAAAAATAAATAAACAAACATTGTTTTTTGAGTGTTGATTTTATTGAGATTTATTATGGAACAAAAAAACAGAAATAACGGTTAGATTTGTAATATGTTGATTATTTAACTTTTTTGTTTTCCTGCTTAATCCTTCTAAGATAAGAGATATTTATAATAGACCGGTGGCTAAGGAGAGGTAAAAGATTGGCCAAGGAGGCGGAAACCTCCATCGACTCCTTATTTAATTTTTTGATAAAATGGTAAGTCGTTTACTTCGTTGTGTCGAAGAATTGCCTTTTTTAAGGATTGTTTAATGGTTTTGTTTTTTACACAAAGATAAAAATATCTTAAGCGAGGTAGATAATAATAATAATAATCAGTTTATGATATCACACTACATTATTGATGAATTAATTTTTGCTTTTTAAATCACCAACAAAAATGTAAAAACTTTCGCATAAACCACTTAGTTTGTGTTATGGCATTATTAAAAATTATTTAAAACCCTTACACTATTTTTATATAGCTTTATTTTGTTTATCGAACCATCCGGTATCGTTCCCGCCGGAGCTTCGTCTGGGTTACAAAAATATTTTATTAAATTATTTTTGGTTATTTTTGTATCCCTGTCGAATCTTCGCAGGGAAACCGGTTGGTTCGATAAAAACAAGTGGTATAAAAATAATGTATAAAAGTGTTTTATGTTTTTATTTTGAAAATGTTAAAGTTTCGGGTAGGTATGTATATTATTACCTATGTAGTATGAATTATTTTACAATCAGATGTAAGACTAAATAAATGTACTTTTTTATTATTTCATGATTTGAATTATACATCGATTATGTATATAAAAATAAAGTTGTTGAATTTTGTACATTCTATGATAAACGTAGAAATTAATTTATATTTGATTGACATATAGATTTTTTATTACTATTTGTATTAGAGCATGTATTTACAAAGGTTAAAACTCTTCAAATTATCTTAAACTTCAATACGGATGCTGTAATAGTGTTTGCAAGATCGTTAAGAATGAATGCGACGAGACGGAATGCGGCACAACTCAAAAACTTGCGTATCTATACCTACCTGCCTATGAATTATGCGAAAACCCAAAGTACAGCACCAAACATTTATCATCGCATTTGATATACAATGTGTCCTTAATTATTTATAATGGCATTAGTTAGAGTAAGTAATGTGATTATTTACTTAGAGAAAAATTAAATTGGACGGAATGTTAGGTTTTTTGCTAGTTACGACAAGAAATACCCATCATTACAATGTTATTAGGAGAAAAAACATAAAGACCTTTATTGTATTCTTTTGTTATTAACAAGAAATTTAAAATTAACTTACTTAATTTTGTCTATTCACTGATTTCTTCCAATTATTTTATTCAACATTATAAACTTTTGCCGTTTATATAATATAAATACACAATATTTTTTGTCAAGCAATATAAAACTGTACAATAGAAGTTTATTTTTTTGTTGTTTTAATAATATACATACAAATATATAAAACTAATCATTTAAATAATGTTTACTTCAACACTGTAAAAATATGTTTTATTCCACACACATGTTCTTAACTTGTATTTTGTGTTAAAATGTTTTGCCACTTGCAAATGTTATATTTTTGTAAATATGCTTTTTGCCTTTCCACAGTTTTTTTTTGTAACTTTTATATTTACGAAAAACTCACGTAACTCACAAAGTTCGGTCACGGGACGCGTCAGCTGCCGCCCGAGCTTTGGCTAAGACTGACTTGACTTTTTATTAGGACTTGAGCTACTTTGGATTCGGAGGTACGTGCTTACCTAGTTTCACGTAAGGGGATTGAGGCGGGATTAAGAGCGGGTAAAAGGAATCTATAATGTAATTAATGCAATTCTTGTATTATCCTTGTCACACTATTATTTATTTAACACTTAATTTCATGGTGTAGCAAATTTTATAAAAACCGAAAAATCTGTTGTAGGTAATAATATTTCTATAGAATATTTGAATGTCATACATATTCTTCTTGTACGCTACACTCCACATCCCCATCTACTCATTTAATTATACAAGCTATCGCTAGTGTCGCTAGTTAACAAAAAAAATCAATTTACTTTGACATTTGGTTGACGGTTTATTAAACGTATTTTGAGTAAAAAAATGATTTAAAAAAATTAATTAGCTAAATTGCTAGGTGAGTATTTACATTACGACTTATAATTTCTTGTATCTAATAATAAAATAATTTCCGATAATTTCCAACTAGAACTTAAAAACCAATTTGACGCGTTGGTAGATACCGAAAATGTTGACGAGGAGAACACATGTATAACAAAAATCCTATACGAAACCGGACGTAAACACTTTCCAACGAAGCGTGATGGAAAGAAGTCCAAACTTTCCAGCGAGACACTGGAACTCATGAAAAGGAGACGAGAAATAGCTGGGTCAGATATGGCTTCAATTACTTCCCGAAACTTGAGTAAACAGATCAATTCGGCGATTCGAAGGGATCTTCGAAACGCAAACACACAAATGATCAAGGACGCAATTGAACAGAATAGGGGGTCCAAAGTGTTTACACAAAAACTGGGCAGAAGCCAACTGACTAAACTGAAAAATGAAGACGGCAATATCGTTACCTCCAAACCAGAGTTACTCGCGGAAGTCGAAAAATACTATGGACGTCTCTACTCTAAACACGCTACAAGGCCCGTACTACATGACGAAGATGGTGATCCCAGAGCTAAAATAACCCGCCACCATACTGACGATCTCCCAGAGATAAACATAGATGAAATTGAGATGGCCCTGAGACAGCTGAAAAACAACAAGGCACCAGGAGAAGATGGAATCACCACAGAACTTCTAAAAGCCGGAGGACTCCCAATTCTATGCGCACTACAAAAAATGTTTAATTCCGTACTGCGTAAGGAATGCACACCGAAAGCGTGGAGCGAAAGTATCGTGGTCCTCTTTTTCAAAAAAGGAGACAAGACTTTGTTAAAAAACTACAGGCCGATCTCACTCCTAAGCCACGTTTATAAGTTGTTCTCAAGGGTCATAACAAACCGTCTTTCCCGCAGATTTGACGATTTTCAGCCTCCGGAGCAGGCTGGGTTCAGAGCAAACTTCAGCACCATAGACCACATCCATACAGTTAGGCAGATTATCCAGAAAACAGAAGAATATAATCGACCCCTATGCCTTGCCTTTGTGGACTATGAGAAGGCCTTCGACTCTGTCGAGACCTGGGCTGTTCTGGAGTCTCTGCAGCGAAACCAGATTGATTGGAATTACGTACAGGTGTTGAAATGCCTCTATAATAACGCCACAATGTCCGTTCAAATCCAAAACCAGAAGACCAAACCGATTGAGCTGCAACGGGGAGTCAGACAAGGGGATGTGATATCTCCGAAGCTGTTCACTTGTGCTTTGGAAGATATATTTAAAACTTTGGACTGGTCTGAACGTGGCCTCAACATAAATGGCGAATACATGTCTCACCTTCGTTTTGCGGATGACATTGTTATTCTGGCGGAATCTGCTGGGCATCTAGAAGGCATGCTAGATGAACTGAACACTGCATCCAGACGAGTGGGTCTCGGGATGAATTTGGACAAGACGAAAGTCATGTATAATGAACATATTATCCCGGGATCAGTAACCGTCGATGGGTCGGCTCTCGAAGTGGTACAAGAATACCCATATCTTGGCCAAATCATACAATTAGGACGAAACAATTTCGAGAAAGAAGCCAACCGAAGAATTCAGTTGGGTTGGGCGGCCTTTGGGAAATTACGTCATGTTTTCACTTCCAAAATACCACAATGCCTCAAGACTAAAGTCTTCAACCAGTGCGTTTTGCCAGTCATAACATACGGAGCCGAGACGTGGACATTGACAAAAGGTCTAGTCTACAGATTCAAGGTTGCCCAGCGCGCCATGGAAAGAGCCATGCTTGGAATAACCTTGAGGGATAGATTTAGAAACGAATTTATTCGACAACAAACCAAGGTGACTGAGGTGGCTCTACGGATAGGCGGGCTGAAGTGGCGGTGGGCTGGCCATATCTGTCGGAGAACCGACAGCCGATGGGGAAGACGGGTTCTGGAGTGGAGACCGCGTACAGGATTCCGTAGAGTTGGACGTCCCCCTGCCCGCTGGACCGACGATCTGAAGAGGATTGCTGGACATGGATGGATGGGAGCGGCAATGGATAGGGGGCGGTGGAGGGCTTTGGGAGAGGCCTACATTCAGCAGTGGATGACAGACGGCTGATGATGATGATGAATAATAAAATATATTATGCAATATTATCAAATTTATCTTTCCAGTAAATTTGTTGCAATTTTTATCAATGTATGGTAAGTATACAGATAAACAAAAAATATTTTAATATTTTTTTTATATTACATTTTGCAAAAGATTACTTAAAACATTGTTTTTTTTATTTGTTTTTAAAATCATGAAATTAAGGGTTAACTCATTTATGATGTAATGTAAACTTACTGGCCTACCATCATGCCGTCTCCCCGAAGGGATAGGCAGAACGAATGAACCGCCACACTGTTATTTCATTCTTATATTTTCATTCGTCACTCTATCATACACAGATTTTCCACCCATTTGACTGAGAGATTTCATTTCTAATGCATTTATTCTACTTTCATCCTTCTTTTGCCAGTTCCATCACTTCAAGGTGCTTAATTGATATTTTACAGGCAAGCGCTAGAAGGTTCATCATTATAATTAGCTTTTATTAAGAATAAACGCAGAATACTAAAAAAATGGGTGTTGGTACGCAATGTAAGATATGAGAACACATCTTGCGAACTTTCGCACTGTATTCACATTTTATATTTGCATTCGACACCCTATCATACACAGATTTTCTATACATTCGTCTAAGAGATCTCATTTCTACTGCGATTACTATATTTTCTTCCTTATTTTGCCAGTTCAATGCTTCACTTCCATACATATTAACTCCATACGATTTAAAATGTACATAAACAAAAGAAATGTCAATTTTTTGCAAACCTTAATATTTCATGTGTTTCAAAGTAAGCGGTCCATCTTTATTAATAAGCCTGCTAACAATGGTTTCTCATTTCACAAGCAGACACTATTTGAAAAATTAATCGCTCTTTTCAAGTTGTTTTAATTAGAATTTGCATAAAGGGACTTGTTAAAACTAAGGTTCCTAGAAGATCTCCGCTAATGAAATGTAAAGAAACAGTCATCTCGGCTTATATTTTTTTTATCATTTCTTATCTTAAAATAAAACTTTGCCGCTCTTTTCGGTAATTGGATATTTTTTACGAAAAATTCGTAGTAAAATATTGTTTAGATTTAATCTTAAACGAAGAACTCTTAAAATAATTACATAATGAAGTCAAATTTTAAAGTATATTGTTTCTCGAAAAATCATGTTCCACTAAAAAATATAAAAGAAGATGGCAGCAAGCTGCCGAAACTGGTCGAATATAAACACAAGTGGAAGCACACTAAATACGAGTACATAATAATAAAGAAAATTTGTATAATTTTTTTTAGTTATTTAAAATTAACTTAATTATAAACTATTTATTTTAAAACACTGTTATTATACCAATATAAACATATTTATTGTTTCTTGAACAATGATGTTAAACTCCATATTAAATAATGAATACGAATTAAAACGTCTGTTTTCTAAAACTTTAATTATAATACCTATATGTGATTGACATTTTTCTGTCTAAAGGCCACGGTGGATCCACACGCATACTATGCGTGTCCATCGACAAAGTTTTTTGAAGGTCAAACGAATTTTCGTTTCAAACAAGTGTCTACACAGTTTTAAACCGCCGGTGGAGACCGATATGGAGAGCTTGTTTAAAACAGTGTGGCACGGCTTTAAGGCATAATCAAATGTATATTTTCATTCGATAATGATTGAAAAATATTATGAGAAGTGTTTTTTGTTATGATAATATTAATTTGTAGTTTTAACAGAGAATGGTCAAATGCTAAGTCTGATCTATACTTTTATATGGTGTTGAATATTCTTCTTCTTCTTCCTCAGCCTAATCCCGTCCACTACTGGACAAAGGTCTCCTCCATTCGCTTCCATGTCACTCTGTCTTATGCAGACTGCATCTAGGTTATTCCGACTTGTCTGTTCAGATCATCCTTCCACCGTAGTTACGGTCGCCCTGCACTTCTCTTTGCTGTTCACGGTCTCCAAGTCAGCAGTCTTCTTGTCTATTTTTCATCTGAGTTTCTGGCTACGTGACCTGCCCATTGCCATTTTAGAGTCGCCACTCGGTGGATGATGTCAGTGACCCTAATTTTTTCTCTCACCGTATCGTTTCTGACTCTGTCTCTTAGGCTTAATCCTAACATGGCTCTTTCCATGGCTCTTTGGGTCACTCGTAATATGATACAATAACCGGTTTTCGATTTGAATCGTTCCCGTCATCTGCAGGAATAAATATTTTTTTCTTAACAATTGGTACAAAATCTATCTATGTATGTTATGTGTATGCAAAGTAAAATTTCAAAACTAATAATATAAAAAAAGTGTTAATCGTTATAACAGTGTTTTATTATATTATTTTAACGTTATTGAATTAAAAATATGCAAAATGTTGTTCTTATAGCCATTAAATGGATAATGTGAAGATTAAATTATTGGAATTAGTTTATGATAATTTCAAAAATCCACATGCCGCCATTGCGCTATTTATAACACCTCTGTATTACTTAATTACTTTGAATAAATTCTTTAGCTGCAGCTCAATGCTAGAATGGACGTGTTTATATTCTTGAGATCGGTATCTTTTTTAGTTCTGATAAAAAAATATCTCTTTATTCTGTATTTTTAGTTAAATCCCTAACGAGGCGCGCAATACAACATCGGTATTAAAAATTAAACAAAATTCTTCGGTTGTTTATATATAATAAAATTTATTTTAGTTCTTTTGTATAGAAGTTCAATGTGATTTCGTTAAGCTCACTATACCGCACGTGTGTTTCGTTTCTTGTGTGTTTTTACCTCAATGGGGACCGTTTTGGTAATAAATCGTACCAATTTCTCTTAAATCCGCTGTAAGCGGTCACATTAGGCTGGTAACGGTTTTAATTTGTTTTCTTATTAATGTGTTTAGGTCCCTGATAAATTGGACCGGTGCGATACATCAAATTCAATTATACATCCACTGGTATTTTAATATCATTGGCTTGTTAATACCCCACAATTATCTCGTATAATAGAAAATCCGTGATCACTAAAACAATTATTTTTTAATAACACTTTTTCTGACTGGATAATGCTACGGTTATGGTCAATAAAACACAGATTATGTCATCTATTAAAATATATTTGATTGATCCATATTTATGTTCGTAAGCTATGAAAAAGCTGTTTTTTAAAAGATAATTAAATTGCAGCATTTTTTGCAGATTCTTATTTTAATAAAAAAATAAGTCGACTTAAAGCTAATAAATTTACGCTTACTTCTCGTAAAAAACATTTATTGTAAGCTTAACGCTTACTAAATGTGTTGTTTTAATTATGTACTATGTTTCGACGAGCGTGCATGTAACGATGTATGAGATTTTGTCATGACAGAACGGTATGGCGGTCCATTCTCTGCCTGCCCCTCCGTAGAAACGGCGTGATGGTTAGTTAGTTAGTTAGTTACTATGTTTTATAGTTCATTGTTTCAGCCGAAACACTATGATAGTTTTACATTATAAACTGTTAAATTAAAAAAAACTTTGTTTTATGTCACATTTTATTATCACAATTGTATTTTTATTTTACGAGACCGCTGTTTCGTCAACATATTATGTTGACATCATCAGGTGCTACAATAATATATCAACTGTTAAATTTTTGCGATTTTTTTTAAATTTAACAGTTTACTATGTTTTATGTTTACTGATTTTATAAAAAATTAATGTGTCCAAGAATATATGAAAAATTGTGACATAATTACGAACGGTGAGAAACTACAGCAAGTTACCGAATTTATTTATCTGGAAATCATGTTTACGAGAGATGGAAAAATGGAAAAAAATATCGAAAGAAAGAAAGAAAGACGGTGCTGATTGTCGGTGCGGTCGGTGATTTTTCAATTGATACTTGTTCCAATGTTTTCTCTCTTATTGTTCTTAAATTTCCCCTCAAAGCAACTGGTGTCTTTAAACCTAGTTATTATAAATCATTGAGTTTTATAATAACTGGAAGTGCGATGAGTATTTTAAAATACTTTGTATAAAATTAATTGCGATTAGTTGCGTTATATAAGATTAATTCAGTTGTTAATACATCAAAACAATATTGTACTTTAATTCACTGTTATTAAATTATGTTTATCGGTAATGCAGACATCTTCCTTTTTTACGCATGCGCTCTTGCATTGAAACTTGCTGTCGTGACAGCAGCATCAACATGTTTGATAACTTTCAAACAAACGGGCAGCGAGGACATTCGTAAACAAACAATCCTTCAGCCCCGAGACGTGTACATTATTGGAAATTACTTCTGCCATCTGAAATGTGCTCCTGTAAATAAATATAATGTAATGTGCTGTCATGTTACCATAATTTTTTTAAAAATTAAAGTTTTAAATTTCTGTTATAGACGCTCGTATTTGTGTCGCCGGATCGATCTATCGCCAATCATGATTGCCGTGAGTTGACTTATTGCTATTGGAATATCATGTCCCACATGTTCGTGTAAGACTGTCTTTAACTATGTGCATGCATATGGCTGAAAAGTCTAATCCACACCACACCCTGGACCCACAAAATCTGGAGCATTTGGAGCATGGGAAGGCATTAGAAATGGCATCTCTATTATATACAATTAATGGGTCAGCGAAGTGTAAATAATTATTGTGAATTTACATATAAGGATAATATTATATTCATGTCAAGTGTAATTATGTAACTAATTATTTATAAATGATTTATATTTAGCAAATCTTAACGATACCTCCCCTATTGACACCACTATTTAACAGGTGTGCCAATCGCTATTCATAATATTTATCCAAAACAATGCAGTGTATACTTCCAAATGACGGTAATTTGAATTATTCCTTTATTAATATGAAAAACATAATCCAATCACCCTAGTACTTCTAAAGTGATAACAAGTCAAAATTTCGTTTTCGACTAGTGTCACTTTAGAAATACTGACACCATATATGTTAATTTACTTTTTCAATTATAAAATTTCATATATTGATACTACGTATAGAAAACTCATATCAAAATGGTAAACTAGTGATTATAAATACTAGTGCAATATTCCCATCATTTTTTTTCTTATTATTATTCTTCTACTTCCTTATTGAAGACCTATGTGGTCTGTTCTCCAGAGTTTTGCTCCTCCGGTGAGGCAGATTCCCAGCTGTCCTTCCATCCTCTAGGAGGTCTTCCACGAGGACGAGTCCCTTGTTTTCTTGAGTATATATTATACACCACATAAATTTGAGAATATATGATATATTAAATATATATAGAGAAGTATATAGAGAATCCATGATATATTAAAATATTATACATACTCTCGAAAATAAATCATATAAGTATTTCTGTATGGTTTTTACTTTTTTCACTTACTATGTACTAGTATTATATATAAACATAGGTATACTATTACGATGTACTTATAGAAAAAAATCTTGACTTAGGATATCAAAAAGGTATTCAGTTGGCAATATAAAAATATATATTCGATATTTGAATGGTATAGTATGAATAAAAATAGAAAAGGGTATGGTTTGAAATTACAACCAAATGGCGAAATGGAACCCAACCCTAATAGAAATAAGGGAAAGAAAGTGATAAAGAAATACCATTTGTAGAACATAATCTATTGATTGTGAAGAAATATGTTTAAGGAATTTTCAAATTAAAAATGGAGAACGAACAAGTGAAATAATTCCTATTGCTCATTTGTTTACTGCGTACTTCTACAAACATTTTACGAACCGTGTTTTTTCATATGTTTCTGCGTATGTCACTGATGATTCTTCATATTTGTGTGGTTCCATTATTCATTCCTTTAGTTGCATCAAAATCAAACTCAGATACACAACTCAGATTAATCTGACTCAGATTAATTACCATTAATGATAATTAAAATATATAAAAAAAAGGTATCATTAAAGTACACATGATGTAGTAAAGGACCAAAATACAGTGGTAATATTTTTTTATGAAAAAAAGGTTGATCACCCATTTTAAAATTAACATGTGATCGCAAACACGGGGAAAAAAATTTCGAATTGCTTTACCGGCGCCAGGGGAATATTCGAAAAAGTATAGGTACTGTATTATTATGCTGCATGGTTTAAGTACTAAAATGTTAATATTTCGTTATTTAAGGATTTTTTTTTATTTTTCAACTTTTTATACAAAATCATACTTTCTCAACGTTTGCATACTGTTCTATCAAGCACGTAAAATAATCTGACAATAATCTCGTAAAATAATAGGTCACAATGTATTTTATTAAAAAGTATGTAACAGTTACATGTTTAAGACATTTATTTATTTATTTTATTTATTCAGTAACGGCAGCATACAGCGATATCAATATATTAATTTAGAAACATTAAGAAAAATAATAAATAAAGCCAATTAAATGCTACTTAAAAAGGTATTTTAAATATATTTTTAGGTGTATTGTTTATGTAGCCGATATCAACCTATTAAGATGATGAAATCAGTTTATTAAATTAAGAAGATGAGATCACAGTGAGATTTCAATTAAAACAATATAATTCTCTGAAAGTATAATATGCACGTAGAATTGATTTTAGATAATTTTTTGTCATTTTGCATTTTTTTTTTCAAATATCTTAACACTTAAAAAAAGTATTTTATAAATACGAGTACTATCAAAAGCAGAATGTATTACGTTGCGATTGTATGTTACATTTTTGAAATACACAAAATAAATTAAATAGTATTGATTGAGTAGGATGTGTATAGTGAATTTTTTTTAAATAATAAAACAATTCCTTCATAATATTAAATATACCTACTGGTATTTAGTTTAATTCCACTTTATTTTATGGCCTCGCTGCCATCTTCTGGTCACTATAGTGAATGGAATTAAACTAAATATATAAATATTGTATATAATGTATGGAAATGAAGCATGGAACTGGCAAAAGAAGGATGAAAGTAGAATAAATGCAGTAGATATGAGATCTCTTAGACGAATGAGTGGAAAAAGTGTGTATAGAGTATCGAATGAAAATATAAGAAGAAGAATTTTATAAACATTTTTGGTTTGGTTTGGACACGTGGAAAGAATGAATAATGAAAGAATGGTAAAAAAAGTATAATTTATATATTAGTTGTAAATGGAACAAGAAATAGAGGAAGACCGGGGAAAACGTGGCCCGACAAATAAATCAAATATGACATCGACGTGCGTGCATGACCACTATCTATGAATGTTGAGGAAGCAAGAGAAGTATGTCAGGAAAAAAACGTTTTGCAGTCAATTCTTTCTGCCTACCCCTTTGTTAGACACGGCGTGATGGTTAGTTAGTTCGTTAGAATATTGTGAAGGATTTTTTATAAAAATATTTTATTTACATTATTTAAAATCAATTTCTTATAAATTTATTAAACCTTATACACATTGTTATATAAAGAGTGTTTTTTTAGAGGTACCTATACAAATTCAAAATGAAAAAAAAAACACATTAAAATAATGTTGATGTCTATGATATTGGCTTTATTTAATAGATACTTTTATGCCATTATTGTTTAAATATTTATTTTATTCTATATCATTGTATTTTATATGATTTGTTTTAGATTTATTTTGTGGATGTTGAACGATCGAAGTGTGCGCGGGAGATGCCTATTGGTGACGATGAGGTTCGCAACCCAAGATAAGGATGGAGTGCCGCATCGGTTAAAGTGTGACAGTCCATTCTTTCTGCCTATCCTTTCGGGGAGACCGCGTAACGGTCAGTTAGTTAGTTAGTTAGTTAGTTAGTTAAAATAAATTTCTACCAAGAAATTTTAATTAATAGCATTAATATAATATAGTATGTTGTATGATGAGAGTACGATGTAGACGATGAGAGTCGTATGTAGACCGAACTGCAATCAATTTGACTTCAGGACGTTCAAAACGAATGATATTAGGTATTCTAAATGAAGACGCGGCTGAGACTATTCCAGATGGGTATTAAATGCTTATATTCTAAGCTCGTAAATTTGCCGCCAAAACGGGGAGATGTTATCCACGGGCATAAATTGTCATTTCACGTGGGATAATTATACCTGTAGCCATCTCGGATGTCGCTCAAACGGATACCCGCCATTCCAACTAACATTAAACACGCATTTACCACATTCTAATACATTGGTAATGATTAAACGATATCCATGACAGATTAACTTGAACTTCAAAATGGCTGCAGAGGGGTTCGGATCTCTGTAATTTTAGAAATTTTCGGTTTATTTTTACGCCGGTATTCATTTCAGTATCCCGTTCAAAATAAACAGACTTTGCATTTGTTTTCATAGCCTTTCTCAACTCGTCGAGGCGGTTCATATTGTTGAGAGTGCGTGTGTGATGTTAACTATGACATCAGTGGCGTAGCTGAAATCTCTTTTATAATATTATATTTCATAACTATTTTGTGGCGTATACCACTTGAGATAACGGAACTGCATAACTCATTCAATTGTATTATTCTTCTTATTGTAGATCTTGCGATCTGTTTATACAGGATATCAACTTACTTCCTGCGATGAAGACGACCAGCCTTCTCTTCATCTCTTTGGTGTTCGACGGCCCTCTGTGGTCCCTCCTGATTCGTCTTCTCTGCCTACTCCATCTCACTGTGTCATCAATTTTGCAGGATCAGCGAATTTCTTCGTTGGGTATCGTATCTCTAATTGTTTTATAATTATTATTAACTGGTGATGGATATGATGCCGGCAGGGAGAGAAATCAAACTGCCGAACATTTTTCATAATGATGAAACAATGTTCAAAAGGAAAATAATTGGAAAGTTTTTAGCCTCATTAGCATTGTACTTTATCGTGTGTTACTAACGTAGACGCATTCTTCCATATTTTAAAATTGTAAATTGTAAATATTTTTATATTTGTAAAATCTATTTGGCTAAATTAATCAATTTGAATTAGAATTTTTATAACTATTTCATAACTTATATAGATTCATATTTATTTATTTTAACGTAACGTCACATTTAAGCATTACAAAAATAGTTTAATTATTAACAAATGCAACGTGAAATAATAGATACAGAATATTTTAATCTGAATAATCGTGCATAATGATTATGTTTGGAAGCTTCTTACATTTCTCAATAGATGTCATCAAATTGCATAAGCCACGAATTGAAATAATGCATATCGATTTTGCAATCGATTCCAAATTTAATGTGAGATAGTGTAAAGTTTCCGAACTACGAGTATATAGAACAACCCTATACGTGTCACCATTAGTAATTTAATATATTGGGACAATAGATAGATTCTTGTGTAGTTCTAAGTGCTATTTATTTTAAAGTTCAAAGTTCTACCCTTCTCAGAAAGCGAATCCTACAATATATCGTTTACGTACAAACAATTATTTCTCCTTATGTCAAATAAAAAATCCTCCAAATACGAGTACTATATTGCAATTCAATAAAAGTTTACGAGAAACATGAATAAAATATAAATACACACATACAAATACTTCATTTAAAATATTTTTATCTCAGAAGTATAATATGATGTCTCTTTATTTCGTTTATGTATGTTTTACTGTTTTTAATTTTTTCTATCATGAATTTTTGTATTAAATTAAAAAAAGGAAAGGTTCGGTAAACTATGTTTCGGACTAATATTTAACGAATTACTAAAATAAATGTAATAATCTTCGTAAAAAAACAATAACCTTATGGTATTTGTGGTACACTCTGGAATTATTTATTTTACGCTGTTTTTACCTCTGACATGAGATTATTTATTTCGATACCTATGTCAAAGATTTTAAAATATCTTTATCATCGAGTACGATACAATCTGTAATGCAGCTGAAATAAAAATCAATATTTGCAATCAAATATTCTAGACTTGTATATATATTTTTTAAATTGACTCGGAAAAATTAAACTTGCTAAAAAAGCATTATACATGGTTTTATATAAGCAATTCGTAGCAATTTTTTTGTTATTTAAACAAAAATTAATCACAAAAAATTAAAAAAAAAAAAACAGTCTACACATACTTACACTTGCTAGCAAGGCGAAACATGTAACTCCCATAAAATATTATAATAAAACTTATAGAAAACCGAACGTTCTCATCAATCACGTTCGTGGCAGAGTGGTAGAGCTCTGACTGCCATACCGAAGGTCCCGGGTTCGATTTCCGGCGATGGCAGTGTGATTGTCCCACTGTCTTTGGTCTGATGAAGAATTCACTTGACACTAAAATGGCGATCGATTAGCTACCTATCACATATCAAGAGAATCAATATATTAGATAATAAAAAAACAAATTATGTTCAGTTATTGTTTTCAAACGACCTGTTGTATACAAAAAAAATATTTATTGCACCTTCGGTAAGACAATGGCATAATTGTTAAAAATTCTCAAAATGAGTTAAGTATGCCAATGTATTTTAAAAACATCCCTTTATCTGGAGGAACAAAGTCGTTCATTAAGTTCAGTCTCATTTAGCCAGAGGGCGATAGTGTATGATCCATATAGCCAGAATAACACGATTAATATTATTTATTTAATATTAATAGTCTCTAATGAAAAAATACAAAAGTGCAATTGTGCCCTTGTCTTACCAAAGGTACGATGTATTAAATATAATTATGCATCTTTGTTCAAGAAACAATAAATAACAATGTTTATTTTTATTCGTTTAGTTTTTATTGTTACTTAAAAAAATATATATAGTAGCTAAGTGGTTAATCAAAAACATTACGTGAAATTAATGTTTTTTAACACGTTTTTCCTTGTTCCTAGTTTAAAAACAATCTCAAATCAACAAAAGAATTTTCTGAAATCGCTAAAATATATTTATGGTGAAATTATGCACTATTAGATACACTATTAGTTTTTACCTCTTACTGCCGCTGAGCGAACAGCGAGAGCACCCCACTGCAACATAACCTTTAAATTATCGAGCGGTTTGTTAGTCAAATCGAAATGGGCGGTAATGAAGACATGGAACAGGGGAAATTAAAACAACAATTTATTATAGATGTTAGCCTAACTCAAATTTATTAAAACGATCCCAAACGCTGGATCCAATATTTCCTTTTAAGTGGACAACTTAATTGTCCGATTTCGGTTTTAATGCTTTTATATAAAAATTTATTCCGCTTTTCTTGGAATGTATAACAATAAAAAATGATTACGTCGTTTTCCTGTTTATAATGATATCGTACAAGCACTTGCGTGAAGCCGAGCTTCGGAGTGTAATGCAAGCGCCACAAATTTTGTGGAATTAGTGTTAATGTTACTAATTTCGTTTAACAGGTGTGTACAATACGCTAATATAAACAAATAGCAATAAACAACAAAAAAATCGGAAGGATAATAGCAGTGATGGCGTTTACGAATTTCCCTCTCTTCTCTAAGTATTCTCCACTATCCTAAAACATATACATTTCACGAATCCAGTTTTTTTGTTATATTTTTTTTTACCCAAATGCAACACATGTTAATACTATACCAAATAAGTCGCCTTCAATGTTTGTGATTACGTAAGGTTAGTTTTTTTAAATATTAAAGTTTCAATCCTTGGGTTTGAATCCAATCCTTTCAATCCTTTTTTTCCTAGTTTGCAGCAAGACTAATATTTATCCTGGTTCTTGGGATGCAACTTGGACCTTTAATATGGTAGTTTCCCGTTCCTTTTCGAATTTTTTGTAGGTACATCGGGTTATTTAAACTGAATTACTGTATAAAACTGTTTACTTATTTACTTATAAATATATAAACTAATAAGTTTATTGTAACACCTGATGATGCCAACATCGATTGGCGAAACAACCGTCGCGACACTCTCAGTGAATAAAAAGAAATTGTTATATTATAACAGTGTTTTATATAATATTTTAACAGTAATATTATTATTTTGTTGAATCGCTCTTTACATCATTACAGCGCGAGCCAGAACGACGTAAAGGGTATGGCTTTTATATTGATTATCCTGACATGTGATAGGTAGCTAATCTATCGCGTTTTTTTTTCACGTGAATTCTTCACCAGACCAAAGACTATGACAATCACAATGCCCTCGCCGAGAATCGAACCCGGGGCCTTCGGTGTGGCAGTCATCATCATTCGAAGGTCATCAAAGTCAAAAATCACATAAGCCGTTGGACGTGTAAGATAACAGTAAATTAAATTAAATTAATTCAATAAGTAATGCATTTACATAAATGAATATGGCTGCGATTACACAAAAAACAACTGATACAACAATACTCTCTACGGATGTCTTAGATTTTAATGTCTCTCATTAAGCAAGTACTTAGTGTTGTCGATATGTAATTATTTACTTGTGGTCGATATATCCCTGCCCCAGCCCTGGCAGCCAGGGCGGGCGGGCAGCGCCAGACCCCCCGCGGGCCCCTCGCCAGTTGGGGCAATAATGGTTCATACATATGCCTCTATATGTACAGGGGGTCCTAATAAAATACGTATTTCAAATATTCAGTCAAAAGAAGACAGTGTACCTACAATTCAAATGCTCATGTTTTGAATAGATTTTAAATTTAGAATGAACACAGGAATGTCTGAAGGTATGCACGTTAAAACATAAAAACGCCATGTCAACAAGAAATATGAAATTTGATAATTACAATTTTTTTTTTAACTTATTTTAAATAGGCACAGGTTCATCTCAAATAATTTAAATATTTTTTTTATTTAGAATTAATTGTATCTCAATAGAGACGAAGATGTAAATTATTTGGAAACAGAATATGGTGGTCGAGGTGTTTTGCAGGACTTATGACCTGTCATTGATTGGGTTAAGCGATCGCTTTATGTAATACAACATGCCCCATTCCGCCCTTCTATAACATTTTGCTGTCAAACTCTGTCGGAACTATAAAAACAGGTAGAATAAAAGTTATTTTGGTTCTTCTTATTGTAGATCTTGAGTTGACGCAGGATATCAACTTTCTTCCTGTGATGAAGAAGACCAGCCTTCTCTCCATCTCTTTGGTGATCGTCCTGGTGGTCGACGCCCTTCTGAAATCTCGTGCATCACGATCTTAGGAAATCTCACTGGATCCATCCTCTCGATGTGGTCCTTCCAGAATCGTCTTCTCTGCCTCACCATGTCATCAATTTTCCAGGTTCTCTGAATTTCTGGAATAATATTAAAGGTATAAAAATGTGGTACATATATTTATTTAAAAAAAAATTAAAACCTTAAAGATTATATTCTGTACAGTAATCTATAATAGATCTTAAATGCTGATATAAGAAAGGAATGTAGAGCGGAAGAAGGTATTATGAACAAAATTATGATAGGATTACTACGTTGGTTCGGACATATGGAACGCATGGATGGAGAAAGAATGGCTTAGAAAGTATACGTTAATGATGTAAATGGGGTACGGAGTCGAGGCAGACCGAGGAAAACATGGCATGACCAAATTAATAAAAATAAATAAAGGTTGGTCATGTTAGATGTCGGAAGAATCGACGTGCGTGTATGACTCGCTGTATGAATATAGAGGAAACTAGAGAGGTGTGCCAGGATAGAGTAGTGTGGCGGTCCATTCTCTCTGGCTACCCCTTAGGGGAAACTGAACGTAATGCTCCTGAGACAAATTAACTGGATTTGATTATAAAAAAAACTTGCAAGTAGTATTTCGCATCATGTATAAAAAAATGATTGCTTGTGATATTTTTCTGAATTTTTTAATGTTTATAAATAAAACACACTATATGCTATTGTTTTATGGAGTTTAGTTTCATTTCTAAAATCTGTTATAGTTCCTACATAATGAATGCCGCCACCCTGATAGAAGCTGTTTGTCTTACTCCGATAATAATGTACAGTAATGAGAAAAACCGTTAATTTAATTGTTCCGATGGCTTATTCAAATTTAGGGCGGCCGATGTTTGTTTATTGTGACAGCGCGGACTGTGTACATTAATGTGTTTTGTTTGGGATGGTCCGACGGCACCGCTTCGGAAGTTATCACGTTTTTTTTCCAGTAGCTTATTCATTAAATTAAGAATTAGACCATTTTAGCCTGTCACATAGTATTTTTACACAAATCTCTTCTTCTTCTTCTTCTTCCTCAGCCTATTCCCGTCCACTCCTGGACAAAGGCCTCCTCCATTCACTTCCATGTCACTCTGTCTTGTGCAGACTGCATCCAGGTTATTCCAACGTGTCCGTTCAGATCATCCTACCACCATAGTTGCGGTCGCCCTGCACTTATCTTTGCCGTCCACGGTCTCCAAGTCAGCAGTCTTCTTGTCCACTTTTCATCTGAGCTTCTGGCTACGTGACCTGCTCATTGCCATTTTAGAGTCGCCACCCGATGGATGATGTCAGTGACTTTTGTTTCTTCTCTCACCGTATCGTTTCTGACTCTGTCTCTTAGGCTTATTCCTAACATGGCTCTTTCCATTGCTCTTTGGATCATTCGTAGTTTCTCGGCACTTTGTTTGGACAATGTAATAGCTTCAAGACCAAAAGTACCAACTGGCAGAACGCAGAATTGAAAAATAATTACCAGATATTTTAAAAAAATCGTACTTTTGACTAGGAGAGGACAAAATCATCTTCTGTAACTATTTAATTATTGTATAGTTACATAAGAGAATTTCCTATAGTCGTAGAACTTTTGAAGAATTTTAGCCTCCTTGATGATTATATTTTCAACCTCCTTGAATTACATAGAGATAAATAGACACACTGAATTAAACCTCATTTTGTCTAATAATAATATATCTATAATAATACATGGTTGATAAACTTAGTGGAATTCCTAAATGAGTAATATTTTAATGAATTAAAACGCTATTTTTTCCACTTCGTTTATTTTTCTCGGCATGTTTCGAATGTTTTACACCTTCGTCATTGGAAGAACGATATTACTCTAAAATTAGTTCATATCGTTCTTCCGGTGATGAAGGTATAAAACCTTCGAAATATGTCGAGAAAAATAAACTCGAAAGTGGAAATAGAAGGGTTTTGATTGATAAAAAAATTATTTTGTTAATTTATATCGTTAAAATAAAATTTATTTAAACCCGAGAAAAAAATAAAATGAATATAAATATGATAACAAGCTTTAATATTTTTTTAAACAAACAAACATTTTTTAGCTCTTGTTTAAAATTGAATAAAGCTATCTTATAGAGTTTTGTTATGACTTCAGCATTAACGAGTCTTAGTAATTCAGTGTAGCAGTCCCTGTGTTAGTGGGTGCATCACTAATCTGTATTGAACCGAATGCATTTATAATGTTTCATCTTTTGACTGGCGAACATCATCATCTGACGGCTTGACGGCTGTGTGAGAAGATGCTGTACGGTTTTAGATCGGCTTGCTCAGCTAACGAGCCCGGAGTCGTGAAAGATGGACGCAATGAAAGGAAATTAATTTTATAAGCGAGAAGCTGGCCAACACATCAGTTGATAAATTGAATTTATTTAACATTATATATATTCTAACATTTACTAATAAAGACGCTCGAATGGTCCAAAACAATAATACGTATGTGTATAAAAATTGCACAATCTGAATTTAAAAATAAATATAAAATAAACAAATAAAGTGCGGCAATAATCAAATTGACCAAAACAATTCACTTCTACACGAAATTTCTCCAAATTTACGGGAGAACCACATGAACCAAACCAAAATTTCAAAATCACAATCTAATATCAATCAATATCTTTGCTAAATCGTGTCACCTCGGTAGTCAACGTATTTTGTGATAGCGCAAACTTGTATATTTAGTGTATTGGAAAATAATTATATAATGCTTTTGATATTTTTAAATATATATTCATTCTAAAATGACATTACTTAAGAACCGTCACGCCGAAGGGATAGGTAAAAACAATGGACTCCCACACTTTTCTTTCCTGACATACTTCTCTCGTTTCTCTGCATTCATACATCGTGTCATGCACGCACGTCGATTTCTTCGACCTTCATGTGGCCGACCTTAAATATATGATTGATTAGATCGTCCTACGTTTTTCTCGGTCTTCATCTATTTCTTGTTCTATTTGCATCGTTTTTAAATAATTATTTTATCATTATTTCAAACCATCCATCCAAACCATCTTAATGAATATTATTTTGTTTTCAAAATACTTTTATTTACATTGGTTTCATTTCTTATATTTCCATTTGACACTATCATATATATAGATTATACACATATTATATACTCATAAGTCTAAGACTAGTCTAGTTGCCGACCTTCGTGGCAGAGTGGTAAGTGCTCTGACTTCTATACCGAAGGTCCCGGGTTCGTTTCCCGACAATGGCAGCGTGATTGTCACATTTTCTTTGGTCTGGTGTAGAATTCACGTGACAGATCTAATTTCTACTGCATTTGTTTGACTTTCATCCTTCGTTTTGCCAGTTCCATGCTTCACTTTCAAATATAAGGGTTGGCACAAGAACATCATTGTAGATTGCTATCTTTACCTCTTTTAACTTTTATCAAAAAAGGCTAAACTGACAGTGCACAACAGTAGTCTTGTGCCTGCGTATATAAAAAAAAGTATGAATATTCCATTGTTTCGATGTATTATTTCTAAAATGACATGTATTCTATTTTATATTAGACATGAAGTGTATACTATTTTAATTATTTAACATATTTTCCTTATTTGCCAAATATCAAAATTTTTCAGAAAAAATACATAGGTATTTATAGTTCACTAATAAGCCGACATGCGTTGATCATAAACAAATATAATAAAAATGTTTAAAATTTATAAATATTTTTTGTGAATGTATACTTCTACTTGTACACGAATTCTGGATTCACATTGTGTTAATAAAGTAGTTTGCTAAATGCTAAAAATTAATCTCCATAGACGGCGTTAGTGTGTGGATTATATAGATTAATCTTAAAAAGATTAACATGTGTAATCAAATCTACATAGATGGCCAATTGAAACTGACATGTGAAGATAAGTATAGATTTGTAGCATATATACATCCTCCAAAAGTTTGTCTTACATGGTCATAAAGAAAATAGGTGGAATGGGGAATGTTGTAATTACATAAAGCGTGCGCTTAACCCAACCAATGATAGGTCATAAGTCCTGTAAACACCTTGATCAACCATATTCAGTTTCCAGTTTGCATCTTCGTCTCTATTGAGATACAATTAAATTTTAAGAATTTTGATTTTAATATAATATTTGTGAATTGTGGTAATATTTATGATATTTTGGAATTTTTTTTTTAAATGTGTCATGATTTAAAAAAAACTGTTCCATTTTAAAACGAAGTAAACGATTTAAAAAATGAATACACACAATGCATTTACTTCTTATATTAGCACTTAGCACTCTTTCATACACAGATTTACCACACACGTAGTGCGAATATATACATTATGAACAAAATCGTGAAAGGATCATTAAGACAGAAAGAATTGGTTAAGAAAGTACGCGAAACGTGTGATGCTTTTTTTGTGTTGTTGGATTTTAACAACTAATGAATTTTGATAAATAAAATAATATATAATATTTTTATTTATGTTAAAAAAAAAGTGCACAATGGTGTTCTTCTACCGACCCTTATGTATGGAAGCGAAGCATGGAACTGCAAAAGAAGGATGAAAGTAGAATAAATGCAGTAGAAATGAGATATCTTAGACGAATGTGTGGATACTCTGTGTATGATAGAGTGTCGAATGAAAATATAAGAAGTGAATGCGGTGCGAATGATGGTGTCATGAACAAAATAATGAAAGGATCATTAAGATGGTTTGGACATATGGAAAGAATATGGAAAGAATGGTAAAAAAATATATATGTCAGTGATGTAAATGGAACCAGAAATAGAGGAAGACCGAGGAAAACGTGGCACGATCAAATAAATCAAATATTGAATGTCGACCATGTGAGGAGTCAGAGAAATCGACGCGCGTGCATGACACGAAGTATGAATGTTGAGGAAGCGAGAGAAATATGTCAGGAAAGAAAAATGCGGCAGTCCATTCTTTCTGCCTATCCCTTGTTTTAAAACAGAATCAAATTAATGGTAATATGTTTTTTAAATTTAGTATTTTTATTTATTTATCAGAGAGTTTTCCGTGTCATACAAATTATATGGTTATTATTACATATTAAAAATAGGTATTACGCAATTCTTATCTTATTGATTCTCGTGACATGTGATATGTTGCTAATCTATCGCCATTTTATTGTCACCTAATTTCTTCACCAGACCAAAGACATTGTGACAATCATACTGCCATCGTCTAGAATCAACGCGGGACCTTCGGTGACGCAGTCATAGCACTTACCACACGATCACGATGGTCGTCATTTATATCATTTCTGAAAAAAGTAAAACCTTGTGACATGAAATAATTAAAGATTGTGATGATTATAACAAGGGTGGAAATGCTACTGGAAAATAAACTCCTA
The DNA here is from genome assembly GCA_022606425.2 of Lepidostoma basale. NCBI lineage: Eukaryota > Metazoa > Arthropoda > Insecta > Trichoptera > Lepidostomatidae > Lepidostoma > Lepidostoma basale. The sequence continues at coordinate 2,017,243 of JAHDVF020001001.1, read as the reverse complement.
CGCTTCATGGTTTAGATTAATGGTTTGGTAACCCGTTCCATTAATGTATACCTATTACTTCTATAAGTATGACCTATATAAACTAACTAACTAATTAACCATCACTCCATTTCCCCGGAGGGGTAGGCAGAGTGGATGGATCGACATAATGCTCTGTCCTGGCATACCTCTCGGGTTCCTCTACATTCATACGAGGTCTGTTCAAAAAGTATCGCGAATTTTGAATTTCCGCTGGCTACGTATATTTGATTTTTGATTTTTTTGTAGCGTTATGTTGGTACTCATGTCCCTTACTTATGCTGACAAGGTCGGCCATTTTGAATGTTTAGTTAATTTTTGACAGCTGTTTTGCTTGGATGTGTTTTGGCTCGTCTTCGATTTTTGCCTATTCCAAAAAATGGATCAAAGAATCTGTATCAAATTTTGTGTGAAAAACAAAATAAAGTGCGCGGACGCATTTCGAATGTTGACTGTGGCATATGGTGAAGCTACCTTGGACCAAAGCAACGTTTATCGGTGGTACAAAATGTTCTCAGAGGGCCGAGAAGATATGAACGACGAAGAGCGTGCCGGACGCCCGAGCACGTCAACAACAGATGAAAACATTGATAAAGTGAAGAAAATAGTATTAGCCAATCGTCGAATCACCGTTAGAGAAGTTGCCGAGGACCTAAACATATCGATTGGCTCGTGCCATTCGATTTTAACCAATGATTTGGGCATGAGTCGGGTCGCCGCGAAATTCGTGCCAAAATTGCTCAATTTCGACCAAAAACAGCATCGCGTTAACATTGCTCAGGAGATGTTGGACTCGGTCCGTGACGACCCAAATGTGCTCCAGAGGGTCATAACTGGTGACGAATCATGGGTTTATGGTTATGACGTGGAAACCAAAGCTCAATCATTATTAAAAGCGCGCCAAGTTCGGTCGAACGTGAAGGTTTTGCTCACAGTTTTCTTCGATTGCAGGGGCGTGGTGCATCATGAGTTCTTGCCACAGGGTAGTACGGTCAATAGGAATATTACCTGCAAGTTATGCGCAATTTGCGCGAAGCAATCCGCCAGAAACGCCCGGATTTGTGGAAGAACAAAAACTGGCTTTTGCACCATGATAACGCCTCCTGCTCACACATCGTTGCTTGTGCGCGAATATTTGGCCAAAAACAACACAGTAATGGTGCCGCAGCCACCGTATTCCCCAGACCTGGCCCCCTGTGACTTTTTCCTGTTTCCAAAACTGAAGAGGCCCATGAAAGGACGACGCTACGCCACGATTGAGGAGATAAAGACGGCATCGAAGGAGGAGCTGAACAAGATCACAAAAATGATTTTTTTAAGTGCTTCGAGGATTGGAAAAAACGTTGGCATAAATGTATTATATCCGAGGGGAATTACTTTGAAGGGGACAAAATAGATATTCATGAATAAATAAATACTTTTTGAAAAAATATAAAATTCGCGATACTTTTTGAACAGACCTCGTACATCGTACAATGCAGGCACGTCGATTATTCCGACTTCGAATGTGGCCGCCTTTTAGTAATTGATTAATTTGGTCATGCCATTTTTTCCTCGGTCGTCCTCGGCTTCATTTTCCACTCACGCTGCTTGTGTACAACTTTTTAACCATTCTACTCTTATCTATTCGTTCCATATGTCCAAACCATCTCAGAGAACCTTTTTTAATTTTATCCACGATGCAGTAGTCTGCCTTACATTTCTCTCTTATTTCATCGTTCGGTATTCTATAATATCATACAACGTTTTTCGCACATTCTTCTTAGTGATCTCATTTCTACGGCGTTTATCCTGCTTTCATCCTTCTTTTGCCAGCTCCAAGCTTCACTTCCATACATGAGGGTTGGCGACTATTATTATTATTATTATTATTATTATTTTGTTGAATCGCTCTTTACATCATGACTGCATGAGCCAAATCGATGTAAACGGTATTTACAGCTATCATAGTGATTATCGTGACGTGTGATAGGTAGCTAACCTATCGCCATTTTATTGTCACGTGAATTCTACACCAGACCAAAGACAGTGTGACAATCACACTGCCCTCGCCGGGAATCGAACCCGGAATCTTCGGGGTGGCAGTCAATGCACTTACTACTCGGCTACGAAGGTCGTCAATGAACTATATATATTTTGCTTAAATATATTCATTGTTTTATCACGTTTTAGTAGCATTCTATATCACATTATCCGCCAACACTGAGCTACTATGACACCCTACACAATGGTACCAAGTACCCATATGTCTTTCTTTTAAAGTTTCGTAACTTTTAAGTCCAAAAGATAGTGATTCGAAAAGTTTTCCTTCTTTTTTGCATTTGTCTTAGTAAAAAGAAGAGAAACGACGGATGAAGGAAGAACCCTAAAACTTTTCAGCTATTCACGAGATGCTTCTAGAATTTAAATTTGTTTGCAGGAGCAAAGATATGTTTTAAATAAATATATAGTCCATTGTTTTGGCCGAAACATATTACATACTTTATATAACAATGTGTATAAGGGTTATTTTTTAGAGGTATACAAATTCAAAATGAAAAAAAAACACAAAAATAATGTTAATGTCTATGATAATGGTTTTATTTAATAGATAATTTGCTGCCATTATTGTTTAAATATGATTTTGGGCATATGAGCGCCACGGCTAGCTCGAATGAAGTGCAATCGTGAAGTTCAATTTTCGACAACTTTATCGAGCAACTGGGTATAATGGCAAAACATGTTGACTACAAATCAACTATCAACTGTCAAATTGACAGTCTGTAGAAACAATGTTGCCAGTTTAAAAACCAAACCTTTAAAAAAAACACCTTATACAAAAAAAAAAAATCTTTTTGAATATTTATTTATTTATTTATTTAAAGCATGAACGCCACAATGGCTTTTACAAAATAAGTACAAAAACATATAATTCACATTAGAACAATAGCATATAAATCACATGATTCACATAAGAACATAAGAACATATTATAAAGCAGAAGGAATTATGACAAGGAGAATATATAAATGAAATCATGACAATGTACAAAAACACAATAATTTGATTATGATGGAACAGGTAGAATGATATAACACATAGTAATACATAGAATTAAACTCGTTAAACATACTCGTACATAATGACGGGTACATACGAGTAATAACAGATAGAATTAAACACACAAAACACAGAAAATAACAGGTATACATAATAACACACACAACACATATTGACAGGTCGCATAACAACAAATACTTAAAACTAATAATATTTATAAATACTATATCAACAATTCAACTACAATAACTTATCACGAGAAAGTTTCTTATATAAGTTTGACTTAAGTTGGAATGGAAGATGTCAATATCTCCGTATTCATTAGCTAATCTGTGTAATCTGGGCATGGGAGAGATATATTAATAATTTCTGAATATGTACAATATATTGAAAAAAATTATTCACATATCATATAGAAACTATTAAAATATTTCTTGTGTTTTTTTGTTGCGACCAAATAATCTGTGAACAAATATATTATGGTATTACTTGTGATAATTTTTTGGTCCACACTTTGGTAAAATAGTGTTCCAACAGGGCGTTGATTAAAGATCTCGGCAGCCGCAGATGACAGATCCGGCGGCAGCTGTCAGGCCTGGTGACGGGGATCGGCTCCAGCGACCACAAATGAAGCTGATATAATTGGCCTATTTTTATATTATAGTAGCATAGTTTCTATTTTCATACAATACTTGGTTACCTGCGCGGTAACTACAAATTGATGACACCGCCACGGGAACTAATTTTAATATGTATTGTAAATATTGTATGTATAGATGGAAACGTTGAACTAAGAAATTTAAACCTTGATGCATAAATAATAAAATAATACAATACTTTAATATCTTACGAAATAACATAAATTTAAAACACTGTTATGATATCACAATTTCTTTTTATTCATTGAGAATGTCTCGACAGCTGTTTCGCCAAACGATGCTGGCATCATCAGGTGGCATCGGTTGGCGAAACAGCTGTCGCGACACTCTCAGTGAATAAAAAGAAATTGTGATATTATAACAGTGTTTTAATTTTTAAAAGTAGTAATGTTGAAGTATCACAGTGTTTTGGCCAAAACAATGGACTATTTAAATATTTTTTGGATTTTCTACAAGGAAGGAATGTCGACCGTTATAATATTGTGTGAATGAATTTGTGAAAGGACCACTGCATTGATTTGGACATAAGCAACGAATGGATACTGAAAAAATGATTTAATAAATATATATTAACAATGTTAATGGAGTGTAATGTCTAGGAAGACCGATAAAACCACGGCATGACCAAATTAATCCATTTTTTTAGGTCGATGGAAGATGGCAGAATCGATATGCATTATGACTCATTATATGGATGTGTACTTGCAGATGGATTCTACAATCATTTCCGAATCATCGAAGAGAATATCACGATAAAAAATTAAGAAAAAAAATTGGATACAAAATGTCTCTTTATTAATATATATTTAGTGGGCTTTCACTTGTGTTTAAGGTCGACCGGTTTCGGCAGCTTGCTGCCATCTTCTGTCCGTTTCTCCGTAGGGGTAGGCAGAGAGAATGGACCGCCACACTACTATATCCTGGCACACCTCTCTAGATTCCTCCACATTCATACAGCGAGTCATACACGCACTTGATTCTTCCGACTTCTAACCTTTAAAATTTGATTAATTTGGTCGTGCCATGTTTTCCTCGGTCTGCCTCGACTCCGTACTCCATTTACATCATTAACGTATATTTTCTTAACCATTCTTTCTGCATCCATGCGCTCCATGTGTCCGAACCAACGCAGCGATCCTTTCATAATTTTGTTCATAATACCTTCTTCCGCTCAGCATTTCTAGTCAGTGTTCTAGAAGTTTTATTATATGAGAATGACATATTGGTCCTTGTTACGGCATTATTAAATATTGGATAATGTCTTAAGGTAAAACATGTTTTTTTCATAAAAATATTCCATTCCAATATAATAAAACTTCTAGAAAACAGACGATTTCTTTCGTATTAATTATTTAATATGCGTTTTTACACCATTGTTTAAGTAACAACAAATTCAAACATGTGTTTAATGTTTCTTGGACAATGATGAAAAACTCCATATTAAATAATTAATACAAATGAAACGTCAGTTTTCATTTGTATGAATTCATTCGTGTTACATTTTACATGGCATTACATTTGATAATGCCTTAGAAGGGTCAAACATGTCATTCCCAAAAAATATAATAAAACTTCTAGAAAACCGATGTTTTCATTCGTATTAATTATTTTAAAATGCGTTTTGTCTGGGAAGAATATAATTAACATTCCTTGCGAGATATGTGCGGTGCAAATCACAGTAAGCGCAAAGAAAGACTTTCGTACGTTAAAAATATATTACAGTCTTCTGTACAAACCAATAAGATAACGCGAAGCCACATTAACATATTAACAGTCTTGTGAATTTGGTAATTTCCTGTTGGATCAAGCCGAGCGGGCCTGGGCGGGCCAGCCGTTCGGCGAGTGCACATTTCGATTTTCGATTATCTCCGAACCAAGAGAGCCGGAGATGTTATGGAGGCTGTAAAGCCGTACCCTTTAGGAATTAATCTGTAATTAAATATGCACCAAAGGGCCGCCCTTCGCAGTGGGAGCTGGCGACATTTTTTTAAACAACAAATATTTTAATTAAATAGTCCATTGTTTTGGCCGAAACACTGTGATACTTTAACATGATAAACTATTAAATGAAAAAACTTTTTTTTATGTATCACAATTGTATTTTTATTTTACGCGACAGCTGTTTCGTCAACCTATGTTGACATCATCAGGTGTTACAATTACATGATGATGTCAACATAGGTTGATGAAACAGCTGTCGCGTAAAATAAAAATGCAATTGTGATACATAAAACAAAGTTTTTTTTTTTAATATTTTAGAGTATTTAAAAAAATATAATACATCAAATAAATGGTAGATCTTAAACTCAAAAAACCATTACGCCGTTTCCCCGCAGGGGTTGGCAGATAGAATGGACCGCCATACTACTCTATCCTGACACACCTCTAATTTCCTCCACATTAAAAAAATTAGTCATTCACGCACGTCGATTCTTCCGACTTCTAACATGACCTTCCTTTAAAATTTGATTCATTTGGTCATGCCATGTTTTCCTCGGTTTACCTAGACTCCGTACTCCATTTACATCGTTAATGTATACTTTCTAAACCATTATTTCTCTAACATGCGATTCATACGCCAGAAACAACGCAGCGATTCATTCATATTTTTTTTCGTAATACCTTCTTTCGCTCTTCATTCCTTTCTTATATCAGCATTTGAGATTCTGTCGTACATCGTTCTGTACGTCTTAGGGACTTCATCTGTACCGCATTAATTCTCATCCTACTTCTGCAAGTTCCATGCTTCGCTTCCATACATAAGGGTTGGGACGAAAACTCCGTTGCGAACGGCAATTTTCGCTTTCATCGATAAATCATTGTTTCCAATAACTTATATTTAATAAAACTTTATGGACAATTTAACCTAATAGTTGATTAAAATGATTTCCAAAATTGATCAACTGTTACGATTTAAGATTCGTTAATTGTAGTCTCAACAATGGTGTTATACTGTAATCATCATGAGTAGTCTGTATCCGTTCACTCCTGAACTTAGACCTTCTCCATTTGCTTCCATGTCAGTCGATCCTGGGCAACACGCATCCATGTCGTACCGGCAGTCTCTTCAATGTCGTCCCTCCATCGAAGTTGGGTTACGGGTAACAGTTCTAGGACACCAGCAAAGGGGGCGTTTTGTTCATCTATCGTCAGCGCCATTTTACATTGCTATTCTTCTGATGATGTCTGACACTCCTGTTCTGGCTTTAATTGTGGTGTTTCTCACACTGTTCACTATACTAATCTCCAGCATTGCTCTTTTCATAGCTCTTTGGACAATTCGCCAACTGTAATATGTAAACCAAATTCATTAAAATTAGCGTTTTCATATTTTGGGATTGCAAGTGTATCGCAAAATATATCTAGGATCCCGTTAAATATGAGAATAACGTAACAAATTTTTTGATTTTTTTATAAAAAGCGTTAGAATTGCTTGTTATAATGAAATAAATAATTAAAAGAAATAAAAAACCTCAATAATAAACAGCTTGGATGGACTTCCACACCCTTCTATATTAATATATAATATTAGAAATTCTTCTATGTTCGCCATAACTTTGTGTTGTTCTTTAATGTTTCTTTTTTATGTACTTTGTATACAACACTAACATTTATTAAAAAAAATTAAATATCAAACTTGTTTCGGACTAACCAGCCCTTCATCATTGATATTATTTAAAATATTATATAATTGTTTACAAATATGGTCAGTTTTGGCAGATGTTATAATGATTTATTTTGGAACGTTTATGCTTTTGAACAAGCTACAAATATTATGAATAAATTTAAAATTATTATTTAAAATTCTTATGTGAGTGTTGTTTACAAAGTATATAACAAAAGAAACATTTTTTTTTTTTTAAAAAGACATAATACCCAGGATATTAATCAATGATATTAGAATTTATTTTACAATCTTCAATGTGAGCAGAAAATAGCTCATTATTATAAAGAAGGAATCTGGTCGTGTCCAGGCTTGAACCCATGTCCCCTGGATCAGGAGCCAAGCGTTCTATCCCCTAGACCACCACCCGAATGTATTAGACTTATAATATGTATTAGACTTCATTATCATTATCTGAATTAAAAAAATATATCTAGCTGTAATACTGCATTGTGAACTGTTTTAACTATATTATTTAATAATAATTACCTAACTAATTTGGAACTTACCAGGAAATATCGGTGGGCTGACTGCCTCAAAGAAGACCTGAAGAACGGAACGGGATGAGTAGGGATAGGAGCCAAAGGAGGACTGCTGTAGAGGAGGAAAAAATCTCACACCGGGATGTAGCGCCGAGAAGTAGAATTAACAAACATTCACGCCGTCTTCTCAAAGGGGTAAGCAGAGAGAATGGAACGAAATACTCTTCTTTCCTGAAGTATTCTCGCTTCCTCACGTGGCATACATTCAATGTTTGGTTGATTTGATCTACCATCTTTTTTAAATATGTTGTATTAAAATAATCCATTATTTTGAGCGAAACACTATGATACTACTTCATCTTCCTTGCTGTAGACCTGTTTGGTCTGTTCTCCAGAGAGTTGCTCCTCCTTGAAGGTGGATTCGCTGTCCTTCCATCTTTTAGGTCTCTTATGAGTCCCAAGAGGCTGATTAGGTAGTGCAATATAGGAGAGTCCGGTGGTGTCAACTTTTTGGACATGACATTACAAACCCATTTATAGTTTAAGACATATATTTTAGAACAGGTAAAATACCGTGACACAATGTATTTTTAGATGATTGTCACGAGAGCTGTTCCGTCAACATGTTTTTTTGTATGCAAATTGTCGAATGAACCCAATTACTGTATACATTTTGTTTTTGCTATTATATTGATTCTCGTGACACGTGATAGGTACGTAGCAAATCTATAGTAAATTTTATTGTCACGTGAATTCTACACCAGACTGCAGGGAATCGAACCTGGGACATTCGGTATGGTAGTCATAGCACTTACCACTCAGACAATAAGGTCGACAAATTACATTTAATATGTTGGCACATCAGGTGTTGCAAACAACTGACTGAATTGTTAGTTTAAATAACACATTATAGTTATCTAAGAAATATTTTGATATTAATATCATACAACGAAACGTCACTGCTTACCAGTAATCTGGTTTAATTACGAATTCGTTTATTAATGTTTCCAGTTTGTCGTTATTTTAATGAAAATTGTCAATAAAATGTTCACCCTTCTCAGTTTTCCCAATATCCTAATGTTGGCGTCATTGTGAACAGTAAATATAATATTATTACCTCGTTTGGGCCCCTTTTTCACACGGTACACCAAATAAAATATTGGGTATTAAATGTCAGAACACGTCAAGATGAAACCTTACTGGATTCTCCCATTGTAGCCTTGGTCGTCTTCGGCCTTCTGTCACCTGGGTGCCACTCCAGCATAGTTTTGGGTTTCCATTTAATTAAATATGTATATTTTATTATCTAAACAATTTTCGTTGAGTATGAAGTATGAAACAGCTGAAAGGATTTGATTCAGGTGCCAGTAAACTGTCTCTTGTATGCGGATGACGCTGTCCTACTTGCAGACAACAAGCATGAACTACAAGTCCCGGTGAATAGTATGTATGAGGTATGCATGGGAAATGATCTGATGATGAATGTGAATATGACCAATTTTTTGAAAAGAAGAAATCATGAGAGTCTGCAACATTAGCGTGAATGGTGAAAATTATGGCGTGTATTTGGGTAGTGATGGTTAGTTAGTTAGTTATGAAATTATTTTAACAATGATGCAAATTCCATATTAAATAATTAACAAAACATTAATAAAAACATATTATCTTGAAGTTTTATTATATTTTATGGGAATTTCATGTTTTGCCTGCAAGACTTCATTTGATTATGTTTTAGCAACGCAAAACATACCATTTCAATATAATATATTAAAACTAAAAATAAAACCGTTTTTTGTCATAGTGATTGTAATTCCTTTTTATTAATTTTTTTTGTATACAGAAAAACGTTTTATTATATTTAACGACACTAAAACGTTTCGCCTCACTATAATATAATAATAATAATAAATTGGATAATTTATAGAGCGCCATTTTTATGAATTACTCATCTAAAGGGCGCTGTAAAAGATGCTCCGACTAGATAAATAAAAATAATAAATAATAATGAAAACAATAATAATAAACAAATTTAGTTTGAAGGCTGCACCTGGCGTAGTCGATCAGCCCTTCCTGTCAGGAAATGATAGCACTATATCATTATTTAAATTATAATTTTTATAATGCCCTATTAAGATCAAACATTTCACATCTTATAATAATGTCAAACTAACAGAAAATGGTAATTTTAAAAAATATTTAAAACATAATTATTATCGTTTTTCTAATTAAAAAACGTACCCATATTCCGCATTTCTATTTTCATTATATTTTCCTTAATTAAATAGAATATTTTCAGTATACTTCATCATACTACTGTCAAAAATATTTCAAGTGGTTTTCATCCTTAGGTAAAGTTTTAAAAAAATAAAATTATGCTTTTTGTACTAGTATGATTAACATTCCCGTTTTTTTTATACTCATATAATTGCATCATTCTTCTGATTGAATAAGTTTAATTTGATTAATAACATATAATTAAAGACCTTGACAATATCTACAAATCTATTTATATTAAATGTTTCACAATGAATTCACATAACCTTTTATATATATAATCTAGTACACTATGTAATATATTTGTACTATTAAATGGTAGTAAATATAGCTCTGCGTATTGCAAATTGTGCACGGCCTCGCGCAAATATAAATCTCCATTAATGATTGATTAAAAGTATCAAATGAATCAATCTTCAATTATTGCTCACCGGTTAAATGAGATCATAATTCTCTCGTGCTCGGCTCCGTAATAATATAATCAGCGACGTGGCAGTGATCTGTTATTTAAATCCAGTAGTTTTGTATACTGAACATTAAAGATTCCGCTTGATACGAAGTGGTACGATCAATAATAGAGTCGACCATTTTGATTTGGAATTATTTCCACGTTTGCTATAAGTTAATATAACCATTACCTACAAACATTATTTTGTAAGGATTATCCTACCAATTGAGGGCACTACTTGCAAAGTCAGTAACCTCCACAACTTTTTATTTTGAGAAAAATGAAGAAATGTGTTATTTTTGTTCTGGATACAATATATAATATGTTTATGGCTTGTACGTGTTTAATTGATGGAGAAAACGAGAATCACCAAAAAAAGTATATTAAAAACAAGAGTAAAACTGAGATAAATTGAATTATAGTTTGGATTTTGCTGCCTTTGATAAATACATTTGGAGGTTACCGGGTTTGTAACACATAACTTTGGAATTTACCTACTTTGATTATAACATCAGAGAAAATAATGTTTCTGGCAATCTCCGAAAATTCTGACGAACATTTTTTATTTATTATTGAAAAAAAGTTTTTATTATTAACAGAGTTTTTACTATTTAAAAAAAGTATTTTAACACAACAATAATTGTTTGAATCCGGGACTGCTATTGGTAGAGACAAAATCAAGATGGCGGCAAGTGGATGTTACTGATTTTGCAAGATACATCAAATTTCAAGTCTTATTTTACTTGAAATTAAGTAAGTTATTATCCTAACATTTAAACAGAATATACAAAAATAGTTTATTCATAATATACCATTCAAAGTTGAAAAAAATTTTTTTTGGAGGTTACTTGTTTTGCAAGTAGTGCCCTCAATTGTCGATATAAAGTCGATTAATATATTGTCGATATAACGGACCATGTTGTCAAACTGAAGTAGCAATGGCCAGGACATGTCGCCAGACAGAGAACAGAGAAATGGGCACCCAGAGTTCATACATGGGGGTCGATCCCAAAAAGAGAGGCCGACGACCTAATTAGAGTCGGGGGAAAAGGATGGATGAGAGTAGGCACCGGATAGAGAAAAATGGAGTTTCAATAGACCCACATTCAGCAGTGGAGAGATGGATAAAGAAGAAGATTTGCGTCAAAAATCACTCACTTTTTGGTTTGATATTTTAAACTTATAAATATAAACAAATAAAAAACTTTGGATATAGCATACCGTGGTTAAATTCAAAGTGTTTTATTTGTATTATTATTATTTTGTTGAATCGATCTTTACATCATGACAGCATGAGCCAAATCGATGTAAAGGGTATTATAGCTATCATAGTGATTCTGGTGACATGTGATAGGTAGATAATGTAGGTCACGTGAATTCTACACCAGACTAAAGACAGTGTGACAATCGCACTGCCCTCGCCGGGAATCGAACCCGGAACCTTCGGGGTTGCAGTCAATGCACTTACCACTCGGCCACTAAGGTCGAAGGTTTTATATACATACTCGTATATCTATAAGGAAGAAGATCCTTCTAAGAAAATTTGGATTATTCCACACATTTCTAGCTCCTATATATCTTGAGTTGTCATTATTATTCTTGCTCATACGAGTATATTAGGTATACATACAAACGTATACGAGTATAACTCGTTTAACATTTACGATGCATGACGTTTCAATAGCATGACAAATGCAGAACACACGTACAAGAAACGTATTAGGGGTGTTATTTATACAAATGAGTATTCTATTTTTAAACAGATGTTTGACACATTTTCACCAAAACATTATATTGGTATTGTAGTGCTAACCGAAATTTATTCTGAACTGTTTAGTTATGTGCAAATTGATATATTACTGAATAATGGAATCGAAGTAAGACGAGATACTGTCAGAACGCATCTCCTTAGAACAGTAGAAATAAAAACGTATGCGACCTATCGAGGGTAGAACTCTTAGAGATATGACACCCAATAGAGAAGTTCGCAGAACCTGCAATATTGATGATTAGGGCTTGGAATTGACATAAAAAGCCTATTTTTTTCCTGGGCTTCGCTTTCAAAAAGACGCCGTTTTTTGGTATTTTGAGAACTATATAACCCCTTTAGCCCTAGTTATTAAATAATGTATAACAACAACAACAACAAACCATCACGCCGTTTCTCCGCAGGGGTAGGCAGAGAGAATGGACCGCCACACTACTCTGACATACCTCTGTAGCTTCCTCCACATTCATACACCGAGTCATACACGCACGTCGATTCTACCGGCTTCTGACATGACCAACCTTTAAAATTTGATTCATTTGGTCATGCCATGTTGTTCTCGGTCTACCTCCACTTTGTACTCCATTTACATCGTTGCCGTATACTTTTTTAACCATTCTTTTTTCACCCATGCGCTCCATATATCCGAACCAACGCAGCGATCCTTTCAATTTTTTTTTTCATAATACCTTCTTTCGCTCTACATTCCTTTCTAATATCAGCTTTTGAGATTCTGTCGCACATCGTTCTACCACACATACGTCTTGGGGCCTCATCTCTTCTTCTCCTTCTTGAACAGCCATTGTCGTCCACCTCCCATACTTCTCCATGTATGACACGTCATACGGGGGGTGGTTGGCATTACAACGCCACGCTTGCCAGAGGGGTTAGCGAGGTGTCCTTCCACGTTAGCCTATGCATCAATATTATCCACCGACGTTATTCACACTCGATATTTAACATTTCGCATAGTTTCCAGGGGAGACCAAAGTCGAGGAGGTGTGGATAGGTACTTGGGATCAGATCAATCCTCCAGCGTAGCGTGGCCATCACCACGGTGATGGCCATGCACCGCTCGAAGAGTCAATAGGATCCCCCTTACTCCTCCTCATCTCTACTGCATTTATTCTGCTCTCATCTTTCTTTCATCTCAATTTTAACAGTAATAAAATAATAATAATCACGTGGAGGCATCTTCCTTGCTGCCAAATGCACGATGGGACGTATTATACATAGTATACATATTATACATAGTATTACACAAACACGTGATGATTTCGGCAAGTTTACGAGAATAATAATTATTATCCCGGAGACAAGGAGCGCTTTGGTAAAATTTATTTCAGTTTTAACGTGTTGACTTCCATTAACAAGGAGATATTTCGTCGCAATGGAACGATAAAGCTGAACGCAAGACAATATAATCAACTTTATACCCCCTTAAAGATTCAATTAACTCGCAATGGTTGCATCTTTCTTATTTAAATGGAAAATAATGACTGTTTTACGATTTTACCAAGCAATAATGCGTTAACAACATTATGTATGAATGGATCTGAATAGCACTGCCAAAACAAAAAAACTTAAATTAGTTTGAAAAGGGTTTTTATTTTTACAAAAGTATTTACAAATAATGGACCCGAACCAAAATCATGAAGAGTGTCTAGTTATTTGTTGATTTATTTACCGTAACAAACAGCGATTGTTATACTTAAATAAAAAAAACAGAAACAATAACTAAACTAACCATCAACTGCCACGTTGTTGTTTTGTCCTGTCATACTTCTCTCGATTCCATTCTCTTCATTCATACGAGTCTCGTACATCGTATCATGCACGCATGTCGATTTATCCAACTTCTCGATATTCGAGGTATCATTCACTTAGAGTTATTAAATCCGAGTGAAACAATTACGTCAGAAGTTTACTAACGGCATTTTTTTAAATATAGGCCGAACCATAGAGGGCTCCCTCCGCTTACCCGAAGCTGTTATAGGCGCAGCGGCGCCTTTCGTCAGCTTCACTCGTGCACTCCCTAGGACCGCCCTCCGTCCACGCGGGACTTAAGTTAAAATAATAATAATATATGTATATTTGCAACCAAGGGGGACCCAGACCACATTTAACCTACGCTACTCTCCCTCGATGTCCCGCCGTACACACATAGATAAAATACACAATTGATACATAAATAACATATGTTAGAGAAAGAATAAAAAATAAATAATGCACATATCGGCAATCGGAGAGACTCGACTGGAAGCTGAAAGAAAAACTCCTAAATTTAGTCAACCGTAGTGGAGTTATACTGCAACAAGAAAATGCACACCCTCACTCAGTGGGTGTGCATTTTCTCCTCACCCTCCATATTCACCAGACCTTGCTCCGTCTAACTATTATCTATTTCGGTCTATGGAGCACTCCTTGAAAGACAAAAAAATCCAAAATGTATTCGGAGCTGAAAATTACCTTATCCAATATCTTAATTCAAAACCACTAGATTTTTAAAAAAGTGACATTGAAAATCAATGAAATATACGGCAATAGATTATTAAAAATGATGGCAATTATACACTGGAAAACCAAAATCACCTGTATAAAGCAATCATCCGAACAGTAGTGACCTATGGATGTGAGGCGTGGACAATGACAGCGAAATCCGCAGAGCGACTGGATACTTTTGAGAGAAGGGTGCTGCGCAGTATTCTGGGACCTGTAAATGACGGTGAAGGCTGGAGAGCGCGGCATAATGACGATCTGTACCATATTTATAAAGCTCCCAGTCTCTCCACCCAGATCAGATTGAATAGACTGAGATGGGCCGGTCACGTGCAGAGGATGCCATCATCACGAACCCCAAAAAGATTGCTGGAGTGGCACCCAGGTGGTAGAAGACCAATTGGACGATCAAGGCTGCGATGGGAGGATGAAGTTGGGAGAGATGGGGCGAAATTGTTACGAGTGTCAGATTGCAGGGTCGAAGCGGAGGACAGGAGGAGTTGGAGGCGATGAATACTGGAGGCTAAGGCTCGATTTGGGCTGTAGGGCCATTGAAGAAGAAGAAGATGGCAATTATATTTTGTAATTTTCGCAAAAATACAAAATATAATTACCATCTTAATAATATTTAATACGACACTACAAAACAATGGTTTAATTCCTGGTCCACCTAATATAATATTAACGTACTAAATATGTACGTCGTACCTACATGTACAAAATACACTCCTAGAAACACGGGCAATCTGTTTACTCTGATAAACACGCGTTTACCATCTATACAAAAGAGCAACGATCAATCAAATCTGCTGAGAAAGAAAAAATCCGTAATTAATCAGACCGATTGATACGTGGGACTGTAATGAATGGAGTTTGCCGCCTGATTCACCTCGCCCGCCGGCAGATGTGCCCGGAATAACTTTCAAACTTGTCTCAGACCAATAGAACTTACAAATGTATTTATACTATTGAGTTGTGAAATTAAACGCGCCAAATTCGTAAGCGCTAGAATATATAGAAAAAATCGTGATGAAATTGAAACTCAAATAGTGTTCAGAGAAAAGGGGTTAATATACCTTATTTTACAAAAAATTGGTATCAATAATCTCAATGCTTTTGCTATTCGTACACAATTTTAAACAAACAAACGCACCAATATGACCAACTTTGAAATAATAATAACTACACTTATTATAGTATTGTGATCAAGAGATGAGAATCAAACTGCAGAGCTACCTCGAAGAGTTGGACTGGGTTGGGCCCCCTTTGGTAAACTGAGACATGTCTTTGAAAATGATGAAATACCGGTTTGTCTCAAAAGAAAGGTCTACGACATGTGTGTACTGCCCATGATGACATACGGACTAGAGACGACAACTCTTACAGCAAAAAGTGTCCACAGAAAGACAGATACTTGGTGTGAGCTTGCGTGACCGCATAAATGGCAATGGGCTAGACACTTGGCTATACAGGGTGGCAACAGATAGACACCCAGGATACTCAGTTGGAGACCATGGGCATATAGGCGAAGTGTCGGAAGGCCACCGATGAGATGGACCGATGATATTGTCAAAAGGGTTGGAAAATCTTGGATACAAAGGGGGCAGGATAGAGACGAGTGGAGGAAATTGGAAGAAGCCTATATCCAGCAGTGGAGGAAAGAAGGCTAGCAAAGAAGAAGAAAAATAAGTATTGTGATGAACGTCCTTGTGATGAACGTGTCAAAGTCTAATGTTATGGTATTTGAAAAGGAAGAATGTATGACGAATTGTGACATACGTGCGAACGGTGAGAAATTAGAGCAAGTTACCGAATTCGTTTTTCTGGGAAGCATGTTTATAAGAATGGAGAAAGATATCAGAAGAAGGGTAGGAGCTGGAAACAAAATAAATGGTGCACTCAAAGTCATTACCGCAAATATAAATATATCGACTGATGCAAAGATAGCAGGGCACAATGGAGTTCTAGTGCCGACCCTTATGTAAGGAAGTGAAGCTTGGAGTTGGCAGATGAAGGATGGAAATAGGATAAATGCCATAGAAATGAGGTCACTAAGAAGGATGGGTGGAAAAACAATGTATGATAGAATATGTAATTATGAAGTAAGAAATGAATGTGAGGCGGATGAATGCGTGATAAATAAAATTAAGAAAGGGTCCCTAAGATGGTCTGGATTCTCTCTATCTATCCCTCCGGGGAAACTACGTGATGGTTTGTTGTTGAAGTTGACAGTTTATGATACAAATCGTAAAGGAAAATAATGTATTTATATAAAAAAGCGTCAGAGTTTTAAGAATGACGAAATAAGCATCTTACCTTATCTACGCTAAAATAAGTAGGTACAAGTACTCGTATATAATCTTTCGTGTTCATTTCCCTACTTGAGTACCCATCCTTGAACGAACATATTCTCAAAAACAATTTCTAGTTTCATATGAATGGCATGAACCAATCCCGTCACTTTAATGTTACAAATCTCTGAGTAAATTTAACATGTTAAGAATTTCACAATAAAACCGTATAACCTGCTTTTCCTGACCGAATATTTATGTAGGAATTTAATAAACATACCGCATTAAATAAATATTATTTAGTGGTTTCAGCGTGTTTCGCCGCATAGTTCAATAAAAAGAATTCGCACCGAAAACCAAAAGCATTTTGAAAAGAATCCAAGCATAATCTAAATACCATATAACATAATGGACGAGTATAAAAATGTTTTAACTATGCGTTAATGCTGTTATGAGTATATAAGCGTCATTGAGGGAATTAACCCACAAAAACGGCGCTATACAAAGTAGTAATTTTTTAAAAACATTTATACTTATATATTACATATTTTTATGACATTTTGATGACTTAAAATAAAAATTAAATATAATCTAATATATTTATTTATTTGATAATCGCAAACAAAACCCTATCCAAAAATAGCTAAAATTGCAGTACGTAATGGTGTTCTTGTATCGGCTCTTATATATGGAAGTAAAGCATGGAAAAAAGTAGAAGAGGTGCAAAAGAAGTTAGATCTCTTGACGAATGTTTAAAAAATCTTTATACGTATATGATAGAGTGTCGAATGAAAATATAAGATGTGCATGTAAACAGAACTAAAACTAGAGGAAGACCTAGGAAAACGTGGCACTTGAATGTCGGCCACGTGAGGAGTCGGAGAAATCGACGTGCGTGCATGACACGATGTATGAATGTTGAGGAAGCGAGAGAAGTATGTCACGAAAGAACAGTGTGGCTGTCAATTATTTTTGCTTACCTTTTCGGGAAGGTAGCGTAATGGTTAGTAAGTTAATTTGATTTTACTGAAATCTCTTTATCCGAGTTCATTTTAAATAATAATTTAATATCACCCTTAATGTTGATATTTGATCATTTCGACATTTAATAATGCCTTAGAAGGGCGAAAAATGTCATTCGTATAAATCAAATCAGTATATTTTCTCAACAGACATTACAAACAAAATTAATATTAAGGGCATCTATTTAGAACATTAAAAATAATATTTATAATACCAGGAACGCATAAGAGACGATTCAACATTAAAAAGACAAGATACTCTCCGAAGTCAAGAGTATTGGTCAACTGAACTTTCACTAATACGAAAAACGTCGATTTCCGAAGAAACCGCGTTCAGCAGACTAATTTCTCTTCCCACCAGAGGCAGGATGGTTCTGGCGGCCGACTAGTAAGTGTGGCGGTCAATCTTCTTTGCCCACCCCTTCGGAAAAAGGCGTGATTGGTAGTTAGTTACTTTCTTTAGTATTATTTTATAGGAAACCGACTAATCTTGGAATAATACTTCAACATTTTGTGGTTGTATTTTCAAAAGGTACTTGAGTAATGTATTGAATGTATTAGTCTGATGAATAATACATTCGCACTTAAGTTGAGCATATCTAACGGTGCCTTATTCATTTATATACAAATAGCTTACATTACAGACAACTAAATACATATATTTGATCGTAACGTGTACCTACGTAATGTGTATATTATTATGAACTTTAGAACACTGAATAAATTTCGTTAGATCATTAGAACACCGTTGTGTTTCTGGGTTCACGGGTAGTAGGATTAGTAATTAGATTTGGCCATTAATCAAATTTGCACATTCACTAATTCTAAATACTATTCACTCTCACCTCTAAAACGTAAGATTAAAATATAGAATTCAACTGGGCCAAAATAGGTTTTGTGTATAAAATAATTCTTATAAGGTGTTGTCAGTATATATCCTAACTTTTTGTAGTGATTTATGTAGATACTTTATTACTATGTAGGGTAAGGTAAGGTAATTTGGCAGTATACGAGTATGTTTTAACACGACTCGCACATCAATGTTTTGTACCAGCAGAGGCGCGTGTGATAACTGTGTTTTGAAGTTTATTCGTCTAATTCTAGATATTTTCTCATCTATTGGTGAGTTTCCGAAGCTTAAATAGCGATAGGTTATTCAGTACGATTATGTTCCAGAAAGTACTGCCAAATTACCTATACTGCCAAAATAACTTACCTTACCACCTTTCTTAAGTTATGGAAAATCTTGTCTAACTAAAAAATGTTTTTTCCACGTTTGTGTTTAGTATTCTAGATATGTTTCGAAGGCTTTACACCTTCGTCATCGGGAGAACGATATAAACTTAGTTTATAACGTTCTACTGACGATTAAGGTGCAAAGCCTTCGAAACACGACGAGAAAAATAAAATGAAATGCCGAAAAAAAATGTTTTGGTTCATTAAAAAAGGATTGTTGAATCATGAATCCGCAACACAAAGTAATGGTGCTTAAAGTGAGGGGTAGGCAGATATAATGGACTGCCACATTGTTCTGTCCTAACAAACTTCTCAAGATTTCTTTACATTCATACATCGTATTATGCACGCAGTCGATTTCTTCGACTCCTCACGTGACCGACATTTAATATTTTATTGATTTGAACTTGCCACTTTTTTCTCGGCCATCCTCTATTTCAAGCTCCGATTACGTCGTTAACATATACTTTCTTCACCATTCTGTCTACATTCATTCTTTCCATGTGTCAAAACCATCTTAACGACCCTTTCAGTGTTTTGGTAATAACACTTTCATTCGCACCGCATTTACTTCTCATAATTTCACTTGACACTCCATCATATATAGATATACCGTACATTCGTCTAAAATATCTCATTTATACTACATTTTTTCTACTTCCATCCTTCTTTTGCCAGTTCCACGTTTCACTTTGGCCCAAGAACACCATTGTGCACTGCCATCTTAGTTTTTTTAGAATGACTTTTGTTTGCGATGACAACTTTAAATTCACCATTCACTATAGTAATCAATAAATGTATTTTATATTATTGAAAACACTGTTACATTACCAATTCTCAATATATTATATGTACTTTTTTTATGTATTCTGCATTGTGCACTTGTGTTTGTACGTTTAAAATATAACAGATTTACTCATATTTAAGTTTTCTGATAAATATTAAATTCTCTTAAGATTCATGTCATAAAAATAACCGTTTTTAAAACCAGTTGAGAAAGATGAATGCAGCGAGTTCGAATGTTTGTTTAGAATAACCTCAAATTACGTTATGATTTATGGATGTGGTGATAAAAAATGTATTAAAAAACTTGATAGCTGGGTACCTGTCTGCTTTATGGGTACAAAAGAAATTATTAATTTATTAAAACGTTACTAAATACCGCCTACAAATATGAGAAGACAGGAGAGAAGAAAAAATATGACACTTGTCCATCTGGATATCATTATTGTTTACGTAAAACCATGTTTTAACCGGAGTATCAATGTTTGATTAGAGATAGAAATAGAGGAAGACCGAGGAACCCGTGGCACGATCAAATCCATCAAATATTAAATGTCCGTCACGCGAGGAGTCGGAGAAATCGACATGCGTGCATGATTAGATGTATGAATGTAGAGGAATCGAGAGAAGTATGTCAGCACAGAACAATGTGGCGGTCCATTGTCTCTTCCTACCCCTCTGGGGAGACTGCGTGATAGTTAGTTAGTTAGTTTTTTTTTAGTTTTTTATTTCCACTACCATTATTGTTAACTCTTTAATATTTTGTTTAGCCTCATTTTGTCTTAGTTAAACTTTAGTCTCGTTGCATACTGTCATCTTTTGACTGTTAACTATT
This sequence comes from Lepidostoma basale, assembly GCA_022606425.2. Classification (NCBI taxonomy): domain Eukaryota; kingdom Metazoa; phylum Arthropoda; class Insecta; order Trichoptera; family Lepidostomatidae; genus Lepidostoma; species Lepidostoma basale. The sequence goes on along the minus strand of JAHDVF020001001.1, from coordinate 1,996,225 downwards.
ATTTTATATTTGTGTTGGCGATTGGCCTCACTTTATTTTTGTTGTGTTTTTATCTGATATATGTTATGGATATCGTTGTATGTTACCCTTAATAGATAAAAAAATAGTAATAATAAAATAATAAAATTGTCACACACACTAAATCATTTTCTCTGAAGTCTACAGAAACTGATGGAGTGATTGTAAAATGAGTTTATCCCACGATTCGCATAGCGTCATCCTTGAAATTCGCCACTACCATAAAGTTAATGAAAATATCCATAAACTGCAAACGGTTGATTATGCATAAACGCATAAAAACATTGTTATCAATGTACTTAAAAGTAAATTGTTTGTTATTAATACTTACATGTAATAAAGTACATAATATATTTAATGTTCGTGCATGTCACAATGTATGAATGTTCAGGAAGCGAGAGAAGTATATAAGAAAAGAAAGGTATGGTATTCCATTCTTTTTATCATCCTTACCTCTTTGGGGAGACGGCGTGATTGTTAATTATTTAGTAAATTAATTTTTAAAATATAAAATACTACAATATCACTTATCTGCACTTTTCATTACTTTGTTAATAACACCAAAATATCAATAGTAATGAAAATCTCTGTTTTCTAGAAGTTTTATTATATTTCATGGGAATGACGTGTTTCGCCTTACTGGGGCATTATCAAAATGTTTATTTATAACAGCAACGCATATGATTCTCGCGACATTTGATGCCTTGTCATGGCAAACCAAAACACTCCATAAAATATAAAAAATCTTTTTAGAAGATTTTTCATTCGTTTTAATTATTTAATATGGAATTTTACATTACTGTAAAAGAAACAATAAATAACACCAAATGACTTTATTAAATCTATAATTGTTATTCCATATAACAGTAGTGAAATCTATATAAAAAATAGTTTTCTACAATTTTTTATGTATTTTATGGGAGTGATACGTTTTGGGAGTGATAGCAGGGGCGAAACATGTCATTATATAAACTATAATAAAACTTCTATATATCGAACGCGAAATATTTAATATTGACATATATTTTATTTATAACATTATAAGTGTACGTGCCCAACTAGTGCATGCTCAAAAGATCATGTTCTAGCAAAGTGAAATATATTGCTACTTTAAAATATAGTAAAATTTCTAGAAATTGGGGTTTCAATCAATATTAAATATTTGTAGAAAAAAGCCATTTTACGTCATTGTTCAAAAAACAATTTATTTGTAGTTTGTGTTTAAACCACTGATCACTTAAGTAATAAACTTGAAGAAGATTGGTTCGAAACCGGTATGTAGTGATAGTGATTTAAATTAAAAATATATCAATCATTATTTTATTAATTATCAATTATAATAAGATTCTATAATTTTATGAATGTTTAATAAGTAATGAATAATATAATAATAATGCTTAATATAATAATATAATAATATAATATTATAATAATATAATAATAAGTTTTGAAAAGTAATGAATAATACCATAAGTTTCTATAATTTTTAGGCATTTAGCCTTACCGGAATTTGTTATTTATATTGAGTATGTTTACAAATAATAATTTTGTTTTTATTTAAAAAAAAGTATCATTGTTAAAGCAATCTGTACCTAATTACGAAATACGCGCAAGATGTAATGAACCAAATTATAAAATTAGGCATTTGACATTAAGAAATTCATCCTAACCTGATATAACGCAGAGATAAAATGGAATTGTTTATTACAAAAGAAATCCGATAACAATAGAAAAGAATGTCCGATGCGGATGCGGAATTAAGAGTAAACAGATTAACCAAAAATATCGGGAGTCACGATTGATTTGTTCATTTGAGTGTCCATTAATTTTCACGCAAATTAATAAAACATTTTGACACAAATCGATCATGCCATAAGTATAAGTAAACAAAATAATACATGATATTTACGTTAATTAAAAATAATATGAAGTTTAATGTTTCTCTTTTCTATACGAGTACTAACGTAAATATACAACACTCATTTTATTAAAAAAAAAAAAAAATGAAATACCGAACATGTTTCGGACACACAAGCCCTTCATCAGTGATATTATATAAATATTAAAAATATTGTATTATATATTTTTTTAAATATTTATATTTATATAATATCACGTGATATGTACGGAAGCGAAGCATGGAACTGGCAAAGGAAGGATGAAAGTAGAATAAATGCAGTAGAAATGAGATCTCTTAGACGAATGTGTGGATATTCTGTGTATGATACAGTGTCGAATGAAAATATAAGAAGTGAATGCGGTGCGAATGATGGTGTCATGAACAAAATAATGTAAGGATCATTAAGATGGTTTGGACATATGGAAAGAATGAATGATGAAAGAATGGTAAAAAAATTATATGTTAATGATGTAAATGGTACCAGAAATAGAGAAAGACCGAGGAAAACGTGGCACGATCAAATAAATCAAATATTGAATGTCGGCCATGTGAGGAGAAATCGACGCGCGATGTATGAATGATGTATGAACGATGTATGAATGTTGAGGAAGCGAGAGAAATATGTCAGGAAAGAAAGGTGTGGCAGTCCATTCTTTCTGCCTACCCCTTCGGGGAGACGGCGTGATGGTTAGTTAGTTAGTTAGTTATAATATCACTGATGAAGGGCTTGTGTGTCCGAAACATGTTTGGTATTAAATATTATTTTTTAATAAGAGTGAGTGTTGAATACTAAGTATATAAAAAAGAAACATTAAACATCTATAACTAGAGTGCTATGGCGAAGTGACGGCGAATATACGAGTAGAAGAAATTATACCAAGTTGTTTCTCTTTTTATATACACTTTGGATACAACACACACTTTATTAAAAAAATAAAATTAAAAACCCATCATGTTTCGGACATACAAGCCCTTCATCAGAGTATACATATAAATTATATAAATATAATATAAAAACTTGGTTCACTGTAGGTACAATCGTAATCAGTAATAAGTTTTAACTTTAAAAAAAAATCATACAGGTTAAATATATAACAATTAACAACACTTTCTTCTTTTCTTCTTTTGTTTTTTACACTACTGTTATACAACATAATCAGAAAAAAATATATATAAAAAAAACAGAAACATTCTCGGGCATGCGCATCGTGTGCATATCGAATTTATTTTGAAAAAATCAAATTATTTCTCTCTCGCTCTCTTATATTCAAAATATTCTGGTACTCTTTCTTAATGACATACGGTTTTTTGCTAATTAATATAATAATTATTTACATAGTTTGTAAGTGTATATAAACTTTTTTGGGTGAAACAATATGAAAATGGGTTTACCTGGCTTATTTTAACTTAAAAATTGACCAAACACGTCGTTAATTAGCTGAGATAAGCAAAGAATCTTGTCCACCATCTTTTGTTCTTAATTGTATCAGCGTAATATGTTATTTGTATTTGTCTATCGATTGTTTCGATATAAAACTATTCTTAATTTTTATTTTTTATAATTAATGATTTCTTGTAATATATTATATTTATTCATTGCTTCTTAAATTTTAATCTACTACAAAGTACTTAAAAAAAATTCAAGTTGTGTACTATAATTATAAAAACTACTACTTTTATCAAAACGGTTTGATTTATGTATGTTAATTGTGTAAAAAATTTAATCTAACAAAATACTGTCACGCACGAATTTTTCATTTTAAATTTAGATTCATTAATTAATAGTCCTAAGCTTTAAGAGGTGTGTACCAATAACCCAAAGTAAGGAAGAATAAACATTAAGCACCCTAGAGACAGTCAATTATAGAAGGTCTTGGACAAGGGTCAACGTGTTGACTGCTTTTATAATGAATTTTCTACGCCTGTAGTATAGGAAATTGGTTTGCTATCGCTTATCAGAAGGGGTTGGTTTACACTTAGCCGTTTCTTCAGACTTATTAGGGGAAACTTCTGGATGAAATATAAATATATTCAATATAAAACCTTATTCTATGATACGAGTATATTCGCTTTTTCTTTGTGTTGTGAACTTATACGTGTATATTGGAATAATATTGAAATGATTTTTTTTAAGCAGACATGTTTCGGATGGCCCACGTCTTACTTCGGTTTAAAAAATATAATTGAGTTTGACAAAGAAATATCGAAGAAGAGATGTTGAATACGAGATTAAGGGAAATATGCGAGGTTACTTAACACTTTGTTAATAAATAGAATTGAACTTCATATTTTCAAAAAACTTTAAATATTATAACACTTAATTAAGCACTTTTTGTACTTGGTAAACAACCATTTTATTTGTGAGGATCAGGGCCTACCGGTTTCGCTCTATGTGAGCTTCTTCAGGACTTTACACGTACTGGGTTTTACAGTATGTGTAAAGCCCTGAAGAAGCTCGCATAAAGCGAAACCGGTAGGCCTTCATCCTCACAAATAAAGTGATTGTATACCAAGTACAAAAAGTGTTTAATTAAGTGATAAATATGTCCAACCACCAAGTAATGGCTTCTTATCAAAGTTTAAAATATTATAATATAATGTAATATATTTATGAATATGATAGAATTGCACTTCATATTTTCATAACACTTTATTTATAAATAGAATTGCGCTCCATATATTCACAACATTGTAATGGTAAGTGCATTGACTGCCACCCCGAAGGTACCGTGTTCAATTCCCGGTGAGGGCGGTGTGATTGTCACACTTTATTTGGTCTGGTGTAGAATTCACGTGACAGTAAAATGACGATAGATTACCTACCAATCACATGTCACGAGAATCTCTATGATAGCTATAATACCCTTTACATCGATTTGGCTCATGCTGTCATGGTGTAAAGAGCGATTCAACAAAATAATAATAATAAAAATATTAACACTTAATTTATATAAGTATAAATAGAGTTACACTTTGCATTTTTTTACATGTTATCAGAAATATAAGGACTAAGTTTTATGAATTAAAACACAGTTTTTCCACTTTTGAGTTTATTTTTCTCGACATGTTTTGAAGGTTTACACCTTCATCATCGTAATGACGATACAGGTGTAAGCCTTCGAAACATGTCTAGAAAAATAAACTAAAAAAAGGGGAAAAAACAGTGTTTTAATTCATAAAAAAATGTTATTATGGAATTCCACAGTGTTAACGCCTTAAGTTTATCTAAAATTAAAAACAATTACAAGGTCGTCACCTGAGAGTAAGAAGGTTCTAACTATCAAATGTAAAAAACTGAGAAAAATGAAGTGAAAGTTTTGTTGGTTTCGGGTGTGTATCTTGGAATAAAAGGGTTCCATCTGAAGCAGACGAAATTATTTTAACGAGAAGCGTGTAAATTTTCTCTGGCGACAGTTGGAATAATAAAGTTGTAAGTATAAATGAATACTTCTTCAGTGAATCGTGTGTTTTGAATGATCAGATGGAACTTGATTCTTTTCGTAACATCAAAATGACGATACTATTACATGTTTTTTTTAATTGTACGTATAAATAAGGTGAGTAAGAACCCTTTTCACGAAAAAAGCCAAATGTGAAATTTTGTTAGTTGGAACCCTCTTACTCTCAGGTGACGAGGTGTGAAGAATTATTGTGCAATTCTGTTTATTCAAATGTGAATCCACAACACAAAGCGAATTGACAATTTTACTGACTGTGTCCGTGTGTGTTAGAGCAACAAAAAATGTTGGCTTTATGTGTTTCTGAATGAACACGTAAAACAGATTCAATAATACGGATTACATCAGCCTCTCGCGGCAGCTTGAGGCCTGACTTCTGTCGGCTAATCGATTAATTTAAAATGCAAAGTTGACAGCCTGTGATAAGGTGAACATTCTCGAGATATGGCCTAATGAATGTTGTCTATTAGCGTTTATAAATGGACCTTTTTAATAATATTGTTCGGGTAAATTTACGCGTTTTTCTGAGAATAGGTGCGCGATGTTATCATCAGATGGGCTCTATCCCCATACAATTCTCCCGGAACGTCTATCTTAATACTATCCTCTCAAAACGGAATATATTACTTCGCAATAGTTTTTCAATCTCTGATCGGCTGTCGAAAATTAAAATAATTCCAAGTGCAATAATATGGATTCACTCGATAAATATTAAAAAGTATTTAATTGAATATTACTATAATGTTTTCAATTTATATTGGTTATTATAATTGATGCCAACTAGTTTCGCTTGGACCCAAGCTTCTTCAGGGTAATATTAGGTCCTTACATATGAAATTGGCGTTTTGCCGTACTGGCAACTTTGATCTCAAATATCTTCTCTTTCGTTAGGAATTCCAAATTCAAATTTATACAGCTATTTACTCAAGTCTTTGTGTTTCGAAAATTATAATTCATTTGTTTTTTCCTCAATTGTTTTTTTTCTTTGCGTCACTCAGTTTACAAAATGGAAAACTTGAAATATCGCGTTATTTACGAGTACGAGTTCCACCGTGGCACCAGTGCTGCAGAAACGGCTCGAAGGATTAATGATGTGTATGGCGACGGTGCCGCAAAAGAAAACACAGTGCGTTTTTGGTTCCAACGTTTTCGTTCTGGAAATTTCGACCTGCAGAACAAGCCCCGTGGACGGCCGGAGACCAAAGTTGATAATGAAGAATTGAAGGCTATTGTGGAAGCGGATCCATCGCAAACCACGTCCGAGTTAGCTGCAGGCTGCGGTGTTAGTGATAAAACTGTTTTAATCCACTTGAAGCAAATTGGGAAGGTGAAAAAGCTTGAAAGGTGGGTACCTCATGAATTGAGTGAAGCAAATCAACAAACGCGCGTTGACTGCTGCGTTGCATTACTCAACCGGCACAATAATGAAGGGATTTTGAATCGAATCATTACCTGTGATGAAAAGTGGATCCTGTATGATAATCGGAAGCGCTCATCGCAATGGCTGAACCCTGCCGAACCAGCCAAACCATGCCTCAAGCGAAAATTGACTCCAAAAAAGTTACTTGTGAGCGTTTGGTGGACTAGTGCTGGTGTCGTTCACTACAGCTTTCTTAAATCTGGCCAGACGATTACGGCAGATATCTTTTGTCAGCAACTGCAAACCATGATGGAAAAGCTAGCTGCTAAACAACCGAGGCTGGTTAATCGCTCTAGGCCACTGCTGCTTCATGATAACGCTAGACCACACACTGCACAACAGACGGCTACCAAATTAGAAGAGCTTCAATTGGAATGTCTAAGACATCCACCGTACTCTCCGGACCTTGCCCCAACGGATTACTATTTTTTTCGAAATTTGGATAACTTCTTGCAAGGGAAAAAATTCAACTCCGATGGGGCAGTCCAAAACCGACTTCAAAGGTTTTATTGATTCCCGTCCGAATGGTTTTTTTAGTAAAGGGATCGATGAACTACCTATGAGATGGCAAAAGTGCATAGATAGCAATGGTACATACTTTGATTAAATAAATACATTATATTTAAAAAAAATCAACTTTATGTTCCTCCCATACAAAACGCCAATTTCATATGTAAGGACCTAATATAATAACTAATATTATATTGTCCTGGTGAAGCTTGGGTCCAAGTGAAACTAGTTGGCATCAATTACGAGTATTATATATCTAACCACAACGTGAGTGCTTCATATGATAATACGTTTGAAAATTTTATAATCTTTTCAATGAGGATTTAAATATTTTAAAAAGCAATTTTAAACACACTTTCAATTTACATTAAAAAAATAATAAACTGATATTCTTCTTCACATCATTTGCAATTCATTTTCATTTATCGTTGGGATTGTCCAAAATGGGCCTCGTCCTTCCTATATCTCTTATAATTGTGGTGGAAGGTTTGGCCGACTTTGTGTTGTTTACAGAGGTGCCGGGTGTTACATTTTCATTTACACCATACATGAAGGCACCATGTATCTTTGTCTATGGACGTATACAGTTTAGCCTAAAATCACCGGATCACTTAAACCGCTTTCATCCATTACAAGGATATATTTTGCCACCAAGATCTTAAAGTCAAATAGTGACACTGAATGCGTGTCAGTCAATGGTATTTTCATATGTAAATAGACCCATATAAAAAAAAATCCATAATTAACCAACTATTAATTTACATATATTTATACCAAAAAGAGGAATTTAGGAGACTGTTTTATGTATTTTATTAACATACAATGGTTTTATTACGATTTTATTATGAATAAAAACACTATTTTTTCAACTTTTGAGTTTATTTTTCTCGACATGTTTCAAAGGCTTACACCTTCATCATCGGGAGAACGATATAAGCAGTTTATACGATATATAAAAAACAGTGTTTTAATTCATAAAAAATCAACATTATGAAATTCCACAGTATTAACGCCTCAAGTTTATCTAAAATTAATAGTTTTATTGTATTTCCTTAAGTAAATAACTCATTATGAGACAGACAATAAGGATAAGTCGCATATACAATAATTATAGAACATTCATAAAACAGTCAGAACATAACATTTATCGTTAAGTGTAGCATAAAAAGTTAAACTTTGTGTATTGAAGACGGTTGCAAAGCATCTCTCTCCTGCGCTACTCGGAACAGGTTCTGAACTCTCTCCTCATTCCTGTTCAATCGCTTATTAGGACCACTACTTTCTGCCAACTCCCCGCCGACCCTCTATCTTGCTCATGGATGTGGTATTTATTTCGAAACAAGTCTGAAAATTGAAAAATATATTGTTGTAAAAATGCCAAGTGTTATTCTATTTATTAAAGTGGATTTATTTGTTTTCAATATCAATTTATTTATTTATTTTGACATAAACGCCGTAAGGTTTTTTTTTTACGAAAATTGCATTTAAGTAACAAAGGTAATTAAAATGTTCACAAATAAACAGACAATAACGGCAAAATATAAAAACGAGAATACGGATAACATAAAAGAAATAAGAAATTGCGTACATGAGATAGAAAAGAACATAACATAATATAAATTAGAAATTACGTAAATACGATAGAAAAGAACGTAACATGATAGAAATTAGAAGATGTACGTAAGTACGTTTTTACGCACGTACATGAGATTGAAAAGAACATAACATGATAGAAAATAGAAATTACGAACATGAGATAGAAAAGAACATAACATAATAGAACTTTGAAATTACGTACATGAGATAGAGAGAAAAAAAAACACAAAAGAAACAAAGTGATGGTATTATAATTTACCAGTCCAACATGTGGGACGAGCGAATAGGAGACGAATACTAACATAAATGAAGTTTAAAATCCATGTAAATTCAAAAAGAGAAAGAAGTTGCTTTTTAAAAATAGTTCTTGTGCACTTAAGAGTAAGTAGGTCTGGAAGCAAGGTAGCGATTAAGTTAGTAGTACCAAATTGAAAATACTTAGAAACGCTTGCGAAACAAGTACAAATAATATAATACGTACATGTACAGTGTGAGGTAACCATAGAAAAATCCCAATAATACCTGTACAATGGCACCATTCATCATTATTCCGGGAGAGTAGAGGCGGGGTTATTGATGAGGCTCGATTGTCGCGCATGACACGGGATGATATGTTGATGTGCATCTCTGATGGATGCTGCAAGATCTAATAAATGGCCTCCTGGCCCAACGCCGGATGTGGTCTGAGTCGGGACACGCGGGCCCGTAGAGAATCGGTATTTACCATTAATTTAGTATGGTATTACGAAATGCAGTTAAGGCACGTAACGCGTAACGCTTTGATTGTTGTTCGTCATGTCAAGCTATCTAAGTTGTAACGAAATTATTTAAAATATAACTGTAATATTATAAATCTAACTAACTAACCGCGATAGAGTCGGGTGGAGAAATCAAATCAAATCAGTTTATTATCTCAAAAGATATTACAAACAACAATTATAATTTTAGGCATATATTGAGAACATCTATTGGGGTTCGAATTATCAGTAAGGTCGCGGCGAGTCACATCTTGCTGGAGGGTGTGATTCTATAAAATGCTGCGAAACGCCCAGTTGCATTCCACCGGCCACACTACTGACTAGTCCAACTCGTTAGCGTCCCGTAATGTGATCACACTCATAACCGTGTGATCACAGCAGATAACGAGGGGATGAAAGGCGAGTTTCTGGCGCCTCCAAACCAGATCCAATCAGCTAAGGGAAGGTAACCCCGACAGAAAAATCCACCAGAGAAGGCAACGGGAAACCACTCTGGTCATCTTTTCCCAGGAATCACTATGGCGAATACCTTTGCTGTAGTCATCGCCAACGTTGGGGGGACCTGGCACGACACCAAAAGAAGAGAAGATTGAGAACAGGTAAAAATAAAATATTTGTATATAATACCAGGAACGCATGAGAGATGGTTCGACTTTAGGAATACAAGATACTCTCTAAAGTCAAGAGTATTTTTTGTCTTCTGAAAGACGTCGATTTCCGAAGCGATCATGTTCAGCAGTTTGATTGCTCTCCCCACCGGCATCACCAGAGGCAGGTTGGTTCTGCTGTTAGGGCATAAAACAGTCTGTGCTGACGCTGTCTAAGATAACCATCCGGAATATAAAGATGGATACCCTTCAAGATGGCAGAACTCTCGAAGAATCCCCTGATAAGTCTGAAGAAATGGGTAAGTGTGAACCCATCCCTCCGTATCTGTAGACTATTGATCCCCAGCATGCCCAAGAGGAATGCAGTGGGATAAAGCCACGGATAGCTACCAAACTCCTTAATGTAGAGATATCTCAGAAATCTTTTCTGAACCTTCCTTGAGGCCCTGTGCACCACGGAGGTGTAACAAGAAAAAGAAGAACTAACTAACTAACCATCACGCCGTCTCCCCGAAGAAAAATAGTAGAACGCCACACTGTTATTGTCTGACATACTTCTCTCGTTTCCTCCACATTCATACTCTGTGTCATGCGCGCACGTCGATTTATCCGACTCCTTACGTGGTCGACATTCAACATTTGATTTATTTAATCGTGCCATGTTACCCTCTGGTCTTCCTTTATTTCTAGTTCTTCTTCTTTAATTAACCTGTCGGGTCCCCCAATTCCAAGTTACAAAAATCAATTCTACGATATAGGGAATGAAATTATATACAAAAAATCTTTAATTTCTTTCTACAAAGCATTATATTTTCCAAGTTTTCATCAGAAACACTGCTAAACTGAACTGTATATCTAATAAAATATTTTAAACTTTGAGAAATAAAACGAAACGAGAAACAAAAATTGAACTTTTCTTCTAAAGGAAGGGAAAACTTGTCGGATTCAGTCAAAAACTTCTGGTTGGGACAGACTTCTTTCGATTGATTATTTCTCAAATTTTAATCAACATATTCAACGAAGGCGGTTTTATTATAGAAATAGATTTGTTTTTAAATCATACATATTGAATTATATTGACTAGTTGCAACCTGTGAAATATTCTCGAAAGTAATGATTTTCTACAACAACAAAAAACACCACGCCGTTTTCCCGCTGGGGTAGGCAGAGAGAATGGACCGTCACGCTACTCTATCCTGACACACCTCTCTAGCTACCTCCACATTCATACAACGAGTCATACACTCACGTCGATTCTTCCGACTTCAAACATGACCAACCTTCACAATTTGACTAATTTGGTCATGCCATGTTTTCTATCGTACTACCTCGACTCCGTACTCCAATTACAACGTTAACGTATTATTTCTTTACCATTCTTTCTCCATCCATGCGCTTATATGTCCGAACCAACGCAGCTATAATTTTGTTCATAATACCTTCTTCCGCTCTACATTCCTTCCTTATATCATCATTTGAAATTATGTCATACATGGTTCTAACACACATACGTCTAAGGGACCTCATCTCTACCGCATGTATTCGCTCTCATCTTTCTTTTGCCAGATCCATGTTACGCTTCCGTACATAACGGTTGGGATCAGAACTCCATTGTGAACGGCCATAAAGATTTTCTACCTATTAAAAACATGATTTAAAGTATAATCGTAATCAGTTGTAAGTATTAGCTTTTATTGCAATATATTTTCCCACACAAGTAAAAATTTCCCAATTAATTTCCTATACTATATTATTCTCCTTTTGTTTTCTATACTTCTGTCATACAACAATAATCAGAACAACATTCAAATAACTATTCCTCGCTTGCTCTCTTGTTTTCGAAATGTTCACGTACTCTTTGTTTATTGTATTCGAGTTTTTGCCTTTTTATATTAATTATGATCATCCCCATCCATTTTATTTTTATTCTTTTTATTTTTTGGTAATATGATTATCAATGGGTTTGCATCTTTATTAACTTTGTAGGGGAGTAAAAAAAAAAGGTTTTGTTTGAGTATTGAATAATTTATTAATGTACCTATTTTATAAATGTTCATAGCGAGAACTTGATTAGAAAATGCCATTTTTATTGAAGATGTGTATTTGTATGTATGGAATAATATGAGATTTAAAAATCATATTCGACCAAAAGCGGAGGTCACAAATTCACCTTTTAAGTCCGTTGGTGAACGATTTACATTAAATATTGTACAATAAGTTATAAATAATATATTATTTTACAATACAATTTGCTACGGTTAAGTATTGTAAGAAATAGCAATAACGTTTACAATATTATTTAAAATGAGAAAAGGCGTGTAAGTTTTGTCAGTTATAAACAGTTTGGAGGTCCATCCTCTCTGCCTACCGGTGTGATCGTTAGTAAGTTAGTTAGTAAAAAAAGAACATAAATAGCGCTGTTGAACCACGATCATGCTAATTAGACCAGTTGATACTAAAGAGTAGAGTCGCATTGTTTGATTGTCACTGTAAGAATGTAAGTAGGCATTGTTTATGTTTGAACAATGTGCGCGCAAGACAGGTCACTCGTAAATCCATTTTGCTTCGGCGACCAACGGACCACCAGTGAGCCGCTTAGTGTTAGCGGGTTCTACCTTCGGTCTTCATCGTACCTGCACCGTAGCAGTAGCGGCATAAAGTCTTATTTACTTATAAGAATTGTAAATAAAAGCAATATAATATATGTAGAAAGAAAAACGACTCTTGTCATATTTGTGGTATACCTCATGGAACTCAAAAATACCCATTTTCCTCTCCTTCGTTGTTTCTTACGTAAAGGAAAACCAGATTGGTATAGTTTAGCCAAGTTAAGCGCCAAGAAAATGACTATATCATTAAGTATAGGTACTCTTCAAATCATAATAGTCCAGAGGGGTAGACGACGGCCTTTGACGACATAGGGGTCATCTATCGAGGACACTCTCAAGAAATATGAACTCAACAGAAAACTAAACCAAAATTAACCGTTCTGGAGAAATAATGTCAGGAGGGCTGACCCCACTTAAAGTGGGAAATGGCAATCTTAAAGAAAGTTTCTCACATTGATTTTATACCCTGGGTTACATCTTTAAAAACCGAAAAATATCGATCAACCTGAAACGAAAAATCTATGAAGCCTGTGTTCTGCCAGTTGGTACTTATCGGCTTGTAACTGTAATATTGTCCAAACAAAGTGCTGAGAAACTACGAGTGACTTGAACAGCCATGGAAAGAGCTATTTTAGGAATAAGTCTAAGAGACAGAGTCAGAAATGATACGGTGAGAGAAAAAACAAAGGTCATTGACATCATCTACCGGGTGGCGACTCTAAAATGGCAATGGGCAAGTCACGTAGCCAGAAGCTCAGATGAAAAATGGACAAGAAGACTGCTGACTTGGAGACCATGGACAGAGAGAAGTGCAGGGCGACCGCAACTACGGTGGAAGGATGGTCTGAACAGACACGTCGGAATAACCTGGATGCAGTTTGCACAAGACAGAGTGACATGGAAGCGAATGGAGGAGGCATTTCTCCAGGAGTGGACGGGAATAGGCTGAGAAAGAAGAAGAAGAAGATACGATATAAATACAAATATACATTGTCTATCAGAAAGAGTTAACAAATAGCAGAAAGGAACATTCGTAATAAGAAGGTACAACCATTTAGAGGTAACAAAAATATCGTCCAAGAATAACTAGACTAGAATTCTACAAGAGGGTAGAAAAGTGTTGCAGATCACGATGATCACGATGAATGAAATTAAGATATAGCGTTGTACGTGTTGAAAATAAACAATCGTAACGATCCCGATCCCGATGACATTGATGTTTCAGAAGGGCTAGAAAAACTTGTAATCTTGAATCACGCTGTTTCAACAACAACAATTACAAAATATAATAACTGAATTTATAATCATCATTCATGTAACGATTATTGAAAATATTAACAACTTTCATAAGGCAGTGAGAATCAGATGAATAATGGGAAGGGTCAACCACCACTCTTTTTGTTTTAACTTGTAGTTGATGGATGGTGGAACCGAGGAGGATCCCCCAACAAATATAAAGAAAAGAAAACAATAAATCTTGTACGATTCTTACTTTGTTGAATATGTATGACGGCATAGAAAATATTGACGGTTCGTGGCAAAAGGTCCCGAGTTCGATTTCCAGCTATAAAATTGGAAAAAAAATCACGCTGTCTTTGGTCTGGTAGAATTCACGTAATCATAAAAATGGCGATAGACTTGCTATCTATCACATGTTATGAACGTATAAAGTAACTGGGTTAGCTAGTGCACTCGAAGAAGGTATGCGAGAGGAACAAGCTGGCTTCCGAAGTGGCCGGTCTTGGGTTGAGCACATAAACAGACCTAGAGCCACCTGGAGAAGAGCCCTGTCTTGTCAATGTCAACTGTGCGAGTGTTGACAGCTCCTTCATTCTCACCAGATGTCCGTTCAAAAAACCTGTAGCATACAAAAAAGTGGAAAGCAACGGGAAACTTCTTCTTCTTCTCCGGCGCTACAACCCTTGGTGAGTCTTGGCCTCCTCCAAGAAATGTCTCCATCCCGTCCTGTCTCTGGTCGCCACCCCAGTCTTGCTGCTCCAGGACCCGACAATCTGCCACGGCACCATCCAGCCATCGCAGTCTCGGCCTACCGATGCTTCCTTGCCCTGCTGGATTGTCATACAACACTATTTTGGGGGGCTCCAGATCTCCCAAAAAATCACAAAAAACTCGAGTGGCATCCCAAAAACCAGCAAAGATGTTAATAGACTTTGATGTAAACCAATCCATAGGTTGTACAATAGCTAAAAAAAAGATAATTTATGTTTGTAAGTTACAAGATAATCTTTTAAAAAATGTGATAAATTCAACAATCTTAACTTGTTGTAATAGTGGTGTACGTTTTAAACGCAAAATGGCAAATGAGATTTTTGTAAGCTAAGGCAATTGAATGAGCCGAAAACGTTTACGCGAAAAACATTCCTGTTAAAGCTAAAAGCTAAGTTAAGTGATCGCTGTACGTTTTTCGTTATTTTTTAATGTTCGAAGAAATCCCTCGAGCCATAACATCAGTCTTGCGTACACGACATCTCCTACAGCCATCTGCATTGCGAAATAAAAAGGGGATTCTCTAATTGCCGGAACATCTTCCCCTAAAAGTTCCACTCCACCCATCGCAGCAAATTCCATCAAGTTTTATTTAAAATTCAGCGAATTAAAGGAATTTATTTTCACTAATAAAATAAGTCGTACAAAATCTTAAACACTCGTACGTTTACACGTTATACATAGTCTAAATCAATTTTATAATTAAAATACATAAGTCGAAAGTGTGTTTTAACTACTAAAAATCCGAAGACATAAAAGATCTTGTTACAATAAATAAAATTAATGACTTTTTTTGTTCATCGTTAAATCGGTTAAAAATAAAAATACATATAATGCATGTTTTAAAAATAATTACTTAATTTTGTTATAAAAAATAAATAATAAAATATTTATTACAATTAATGTACAATATTCTTTTTTTATTGTTTCTTGAATAATGGTGTAAAACTCTATATTAAATAATTAATACGAATGAAAACGTTAGTTTTACAGAAGTTATATTTTATTTTATGGGAATTACATGATTCGCCCTTCTAAGGCATTATCAAATGTATTTTATTTACATTTGATAATGCCTTAGAAGGGCGAAACATGTCATTCCCATAAAATATAATAAAACTTCTAGAAAACTAACATTTTCATTCGTATTAATTACAATATTTTTAATCCAACAAATATGTTATAATAGTTAAAACGTGTAATTAAACACAAAACGTTTGCTAGTTTTTAATGAGGCTTTATTATAGAAAGCATATTTGAATAATCCTTTTTCATATAAAAAATATTAACAAATCGATATTATTAACAAGTAAACACAAATCAAGTATTTTTTGTTATTTGAAGAAAGATGTAAAACTCCATATTAACTGCGTTTTTTTGGGGTCATGGAAAAATCCGTGTAACTACTCTTTCTGGACCAATGTTCCGGAGTTCGTTGCAGTTTCTACGCTTTTCCCAAGATCCCAAAATAACATATTGCTACCAACCGTGAAAATTTACGCAATTATTTTTCTATATTGACTGTTTTATATTGATGAAAACGTCCGTTTTCTAGAATATCTATTATATTTACTTGGAATGTACATTTTCACGAGGGGCATTTACATTTAAGCAAGGCGATATTTGTTACTCTCATAAAATTGCAAAAACTAGTTTTTTAATTAATTTTAAATATTAAATAAAATCATTGAAACGTCAAAAATTAATAATTAAATGATTTAACTGAAATCTCTTGAATAATAATGAAATAAGTTCATTTTGAATAATAATGAAATAAAACGTTTTTTTTTATAAATACTTCCACATTTGTCTTTATTTCGACTCACTCGCTGGCATCGACAGACTGGTCTGTATTCATTGTCCCTCCTGCTCACATGGCCGTACCACCGCAGTCGACGTTCCCTAGTTTTTATGCTACGGGAGCGACTTTTAGGCTACGTCTGATGTGCTCATTTCTAGCTTTATCCAGCATCGTAACCCCGGCTACTTACCTCAGCATCTTCATTTCTGCTACGTGCAGCCTCTGTTCTTAGTGTCGTCTTGCAGCCCAGCATTCCGATCCGTAGAGCATATCAGGTCTTCGCCGATTCGGTACACTTTTCCTTTTATTTGCACGGGTACTTTGCTGTCGCAAAGTACTCCTAAAAGGGCACGCCATATAGTAGTTATAAAAACATCATTTTATTTAATTATTAGTCAAAAATTGAGAAGTTTAATGAAAGAAGCTAAGACACACCGAGGGTTGACCAAATGCTGAGAGATGGTGATGATAAATTAAAATATTATTAACTAACTAATTAACTAACCATCACGCCGTCTCTCCGAATGGGTTGGCAGAAAGAATGGACACAATTTTCTTTCCTGGCATATTTCTATCGCTTCCTCAACATTCGTACATCGTGTCATGCACGCGCGTCGATTTCTCTGACTCCTTACATGGCCGACATTCAATATTTGATTTATTTGATCGTGCCACGTTTTCCTCGGTCTTCCTCTATTTCTGGTTTCATTTACATCGTTAACATATAATTTTTTTACCATTCTTTCTTCAATCATTCTTTCCATATGTCCAAACCATCTTAATGATCCTTTCATTATTTTGTTCATAACACCATCATTCGCACCGCATTCACTTATTATATTTTCATTCGACACTCTATCATACACAGAAAATATTATTATTTAGCGGGATAAAATTATAACAAAAATGAGTTTACAGCACTTGAACTTCCCTGCCTTATTACAAAAAGACAAATGCGTTAACGCTTTAGCATTTGTTCTGTAAAGCGATCGTAATCGATCTCAAAGTAAGTACGCATTGTAAATCAGGTTTCATATTTAATTTATTGTTTTCCGTTCCGGTAGTTATGGGTTTTGTAATGAAGCAAGTACTAATGTAACCGTATACTGTTCGTACCTTTTTTGTGTTTGCTCTTAATGGTAAAGATATTTATTCATATGATTTAATGACAGCCCTTTATAGTCTTACTAAGTAACCTTTTAACGAGGGTTGGTTTAATTTATTTTTTCTTTACAATCACATGTTTAACCTTATATAAAAACTCTTCGTTTAATTAACGCGTTTTCAATTAATTGTTCAATTTGATTAATATTTAAGAAATAGTTTCCGTTTTCGCATATTTAAATGTTGTTATGTATGGAAGCGAAGAATGGAACTGGTAGAAGAAAGATGAGAGCAGAATAAATGCGTTAGATATGAAGTCCCTAAGACGTATGTGTGGTAGAACGATGTACGACAGAATCTCAAATGCTGATATTAGAAAGGAATGTAGAGCGAAAGAAGGTATTATGAACAAAATTATGAAAGGATCGCTGCATTGGTTCGGACATGTGGAGCGCATGGGTGAAGAAAGAATGTTTAAAAAGTGTACGTTAATGATGTAAATGGAGTACGGAGTCGAGGTAGACCGAGGAAAACATGGCATGACCAAATTAATCAAAATTTAAAGGTTGGTCATGTTAGAAGCCGGAAGAATCGACGTGCGTGTATGACTCGCTGTATTAATGTGGAGGAAGCTAGAGAGGTGTGCCAGGATAGAATAGTGTGGCGGTCCATTCTCTCCTGCGAGAAAACGGTGTGATGGTTTGTTCTTGTTGTTAAATTTTGTTTTATATCAAGTTGAAAGTTCTTCTTATTCATATAGGTCTCATGACCAATTGTTGGTTGCATCTTCGTCCTACTAGGATTTGGAGTGCCAATTATCTCGCCACCTTTTTTTATATATTTTTTGTATACAACATAGAAGGTTTCCCACAACATACCCGTGACTATTATAGGGCGCAGCGGTGCCCTTTCGTCAGCCTGGCTCGTGCACTTCCTAGGCCAGATCCCCGTCCATTCGGGGCTTACATTATTTAATGGATCGATCGCAAAGGGATGCCGGTTGTATGAACCTAATTACTGTATCTAATTTGTTTTTAGCTATTATATTTATTCACATGACATGTGATAGTTAGCTAATCTATCGGCATTTTATTGTCCCGTGAATTCGCCGGGAATTGAACCTGGGACCTTCGGTATGGCAGTCAGAGCTCTTGCCACTCTGTCACGAAGGTCTTCGAACATTTGAGGTGGTCGGCCACGTGGTTGAGACCTCTGGTAGATTGTCTCGGACTATCTTTGGAATAATCTTTTCTGGCATACAAGAGACAGCTCGTTTCAGTAGCTTCTTATTTGACGCCTCTAAGAAGAAGAAGAAACTTAATAGTTATAAAAGCCTGCGGATAAACAATATGATACCTCTATAATATACAAAAAGATAAAACAATGCAAAGAAGAAATACATGTATTTTTTCACAAAATTATTATGTGTATAATTAATGTTAACAAACTAACTAACTAACCATCACGCCGTCTCCCAGAAAGGGTAGGTAGAAATAATGGACTGCCACACTTTAACTGATGCGGTATTCCATTCTTCTATTTTCGCCACCGCGAGAGACGCGGTGTGGTGGGTTGCGAACCTCATCGCCACCAATAGGCATCTCCCGCGCACACTTCGATCGTCCAATGTCCACAAAATAAATCTAAAACAAATACGAGTAATATAAAATACAATGATATAAAATAAAATAAGAAAATAAAAATAATTTAACACATAATGTTATTTTAGATGGTGCACTTGTCTAATGTTTGATAAATTAATCTGTTTAATTACGTTATTCAATGAGGCAATAACAATATTTACTTATTGTTTGTCTATAAATATGTAACTTCAATGTATTTTTACTTGTATGACACGTTACACTCCATTGTGAACGTGTCAAATAATTACATAAAAAATATGTAAATAATGCACAAAGGAAATAAAGACAATGATAATCTCGGTGCATTGAGAAGATTTATTAAACATGGGATCGGCCTCTCCTGAGATTGAAATATAGATAAGAAAACTAGAATTGACTTTCGGCTCGCAAATGGTTATCCAGAACAAATTCATTTCAAATTGTAAAGGTAAATCCAATAACATAATGTTAAAAGGAAACCATCAACCGGTTTCAAGGATGCCTTAATAACATAAAAACTGAAAGAGATGTATGTCCGGTAGTTTGACCACGTGATGCTCCGAGATTGAGATCATATTGTTCATAAAGCGCTCAGCATCATATTATAATAGGCACTGCCTAATCAGCCTCACGGAACTCGTCCTCCTTAAAGATGGAAGAACAGTTGAGAATCCACTTCACGAGAGGAGCAACCCTCTAGAGAACAGACCTCAAATTATAATTATTATTATTCTAATGACTTGTATTTTAAGTGCGCCGTTTTGTGAAATCAATTACTCCAAGGGCGCACTAGGAAATGACTGACCGAACAGTGCAGTGTTTAGAAGTTTCTTAAATTTAACGTCACTATCATCATACTTAATACTAACATGGAGGCTATTCCACGCCAACGGACCCGCAACGCTGAAAGCACGATCATAGAAACTTGCATTAATGTCTCTGACTGGAATTATTATGTTGTTTGCACTTGTTTCTACTGATCGGAGTAAAGGCAGAAACATACTATTAACACGCGACGTGGCGTGTTTACTCCCACCATCGGCAACACGTCGATCTAGCTCGTCTGGATCGGGTGGCGTGTGCGCGCATGGCGTCGCGTCGGGTGTTCATAGTGTGATTCTGTCCATAGAAAACAATACAATTTGATTCGACTCAACACGCATCACGTGGCATCAGGTGGCGTGGCGTGTTAATAGTATGTTTCTGCCTTAAACGTTGCCTTTCCGTTGGCATGGGTTTCACGCAGAGGTCCGATATATACACTGGCGCTCTCTGGTGTCGAGCCTTAAACACTGTCAAACACAATTTATATTTTACTCGCTTTTAAGCCAGTGAAAGTCCTTCAGGAGCGGCGTGATATGACAGTATTTTTGTTGCCCCATAATCAATCGGGCAGCAGCATTGAATACGCTTTGTATTATGCTTAATCGATTATTTGGCAATACAGCGTACATTCCGTTGCAATAATCTAAACGTTACACTACAAAAGAATTTACGAGGGTCCTAGCTTCACCAATACGTAAATATCTCCTCATATGCTTTAGCTGTCTCAGTTGGAAGAAACCAGACTTAACAAGCCCTAATATGTGCATATCGTAAGACAGATTGGTCTATAACAAGGAAGAAAAATATATAATATTTAATGGTATAAAAATATAATTACTATTCTCGCCCATGTGAAATGATACTTGTGTAATACGAATAAATTCCAATAAAAATATGTAAATTTTAATTTTAGCTTGAAGGGATTCGATGATAAAAGTCGTGAATAAAGACATTATTGAAATCAGTTTTATATTGGACTCTTTCGCCAAAGGCAGATTGATGAATAATTTCAGTGGCGTCCCGTGCCGATTTTATTACTTAACCCTAGTTATTACTTACTGCTTCTTGAACAACGATGTAAAACTCCATATTAAATAATTAATACGAATAAAAACATCAGATTTCTAGAAACGCGAAACATGTCATACCCATAAATTATAATAAAACTTATAGAAAAAATATGTTTTCATTCGTATTAATTATCTAGTTATTACAATCACAGATATACACTAAGAAGGATGTGCGGAAAAACAATGTATGATATCTAATGACGAAGTAAGAAAGGAATGTAAAGGATGAGTGCGTGATAAATAAAATCAAGAAAGAGTCACTAAGATGGTTTGGACTTATGGAACGAATGGATGAGGGAAGAATGGTTAAAAATATATATGCAAGTACTCGTAGTGTGAATGGGAAAAGAAGTCGAGGAAGGCCAAGGAAGACATTACTGAAAGGCGGCCATGTTCGAAGTAGGAACAATCGACGAGCGTGCATGTCACGATATTCAATTTCAATTTATTCAAAAAAATTATAAACATTACAGAAACACATCCAAATCGTTTATAACCACAAAAATAAAATTAACAATTTAAAAAAACATATTTACAAATAATATAACAAGAAAACAAATAAGAGTAAGTCAGAAAAAAGAAAAACAGAAGACAATTTAAAAAAAAAAAAAAATATTAGAACAGATATTCAGAAACAGTTTGGTAAAGATTAACATTTTTGTACAATAAGTAGAGAAGCAAATAGTAATTTAATACATAAGAGATAGATGCTTTCTAAGGGTAGCCTCACTATCGTGAAAAATATCCACATCCGAAGAGATGCGGTTTAATAGGATTATTGCCCTGCCCACGGGCATTACCTTAGGTAGATTGGTTCTACACAGTGGCAGGTGAAATAATCTATGTTGCCTTTGTCGCAGATAATTGTCGGGGACAAACAAAGTCAAGTCATTCAAAATATCAGAGTTATGTATTCGACCACGAATCAGTTGAAAAAAGTGAACACCCAGGTGGATGGTTCGTCTAATTTCCAATGATTGGTAGTCCAGCATACCCAGCAAGAAATCAGTTGGGTACAGCCAGGGATAGTAACCGTTCTCTTTAAGGTACAGAAATCGTAAGAATTTTTTCTGTACCTTCTCGATTAATAGACAATATTTTGTTTCATGCGGTGCCCACACCAGTGTACTAAATTCCAACCGACTTCTTACCAAGGAATTATACAATAACTTCAGGACTTTTGAATTTTTAAAATCCTTTCCATTCCTAAGAACAAATCCCAAAATCTTTTGGGAGCTATTACATACTGATGTAATATGAAGACTGAAAGATAATTTGGGATCGAATGTAACTCCCAAATCTTTCGAAGAAACAGTCCTATCCAGTAGTATATCATCCATTGTATAACTGTGATAGATCGTTGTGCGAGCCCTAGTAAAGGACATGATGAAACACTTCGATATATTAAAATGCAATTTATTTATTTTACTCCATTCCAAGACACTGTGTATGTCATCTTGGAGTTTTAAACAATCGGCGACAGATTTAATTTCTCGAAAAATTTTCAAATCGTCGGCAAACAAGAGACTATTGGAATATTTGATATTTTTAGTAATATCATTTATAAAAATTGTAAATAATAACGGCCCTAGGATGGAACCCTGAGGAACTCCAGATGGTGTGAAGAACTTACTGGATTGGAAGAGTCCATAAGTTACGAACTGTTGTCTTTTGGAAAGATAGCTATTAAAAAATTGGACTAAGGTGTCACTTAGACCAATTTTACGAAGTTTTACTAAAAGAATCGAATGATCAACTTTGTCAAAAGCTTTTGAAAAATCACTGTATGCAGAGTCAACTTGAAAACCTTTATCCAGGGATTTTGAGACGTAGTTTGTGAACACCATAAGATTTGTATTGGTTGAACGTGCCGGTCTAAAACCATGTTGCTCATTAATCACGAAGGGTTCAATTTTTGGATTAATAAGTGAATGGATTAATGATTCGAATGCCTTAGCAGGAGCTGACAATATTGCAACTGGTCTGTAGTTTTCCACAGATGATTTGACACCTTTTTTGAAAACTGGGGAAATTTTCGAAGTTTTCCAGAGTTCAGGAAATACACCTTTTTTCAGCGACATATTAAAAATTACCGATAATGGATTTTTAAGTATGTGATTACAACCTTTGAGAATAAATGTGGGAACGTAATCCGGACCCTGAGATGTAGTATTTTTAAGTCTTGAAATTGACATAAACACGTCATTTTCGTCAATATGAGAAATGGAAATATCCTGGGCTCCTTGGTGTGAGATATCACAATAACTATCTACGACATTTTGCGTAGAGGAAACGTTATAAACAGAACGAAAATTGTCTGCGAAAGCATTTGCAACTTCAGAATTTTGCACAGTCTGTCCTCGCCATGTCATAGAATCAATGATTCCACCATCCTGACGTTTGGACTTTATATATTTCCAAAAGTATTCAGGATTGTGAAGAATATTCGATTCCATTTCGACGATATACGACTTGTATGCAGACTGTACATTACGTTTCACGATAGCTCGATACTGACTAAAAGAATTGTAATCATTCGAACTACCCGAAGACTTCCATTTTTTATGGTACCGATGCTTTGTTTTGATATCGCCGACGATCTCTCGAGTAAACCACTTCGGATATCGCCTTCCACTAACAGCCTGGGCTTTCCTCGGAAAACATCTATCGAAACACGAGTACAGTAAATCATAAAAAGAGTTAACAGCATCATTCACATCCGTTGCCATCCCAATACACTCCCAGTTGATTTGGCTCAGTGTTTCATAAAAGTGAACAAAGTCTCCATTGGCAAAATTCCACCCTCTCCATGACACTGTATTCACGGATGGTACATCCGTACGAGTCCGCAGCGACTGGTAAGTGTATTCAAATTGTAATGCGGGATGGTACGGATCTTCAGATGTAAGGGGAGATTCGCTTCGAGAAACGGATATCGGAGTAGTTGACAATATTAAATCTAAGACGCGATCTTTAGAATTAAGAATGTCATTATACTGAGTGAGCCCCAAAACTGAGCACAAGAAATTGAGTTCGATTGTAACTCCGTCCTGAACCGAGTGCATGTTAAAATCTCCCAGTATAATAACACGCTTGTTTGCAAATAAATGCGCATTCGAATAAATATTATTAAAGAATATGTTATAACTCTCCGGACTACTGTGTGGAGGAAAATACACCACACATAAAAAGATCGTAATGTCTCTATACGATAACTTCAGCCAAAGGTCTTCATTAATGGTTTCTAAAGCAGACAATCTTTGAATATTCAAATATTGTCTGTTTCGCACCGCCAATAAACACCCTCCGCCTCGTTTATGCGCAATTGCAGAGGATTCACGATCTCTTCTATAAACCGAAAAGTCATTAGTGAAGAGTTCCGAGTTGAGAACGCTTTCACTAATCCACGTCTCCGTCAAACATATTATATCAAAATCACAGGTAGCTACTTCGTTATAAAACATAGAACATTTACTGTTTAGATATGTGAATGTAGAAGATGCGCGAGAGTTATGTCAAGATAGAACAATGTGGCGATCCATCCTCTCTGCCTACTCTTCCGGGGAAACGTCGTGATGGTTAGTTAGTTATGAGTTTCCAATAAATTCAGTCTCTTAATAATAGAGAGTTTAATACGGAAAATATAATTTTTCATTTTTCATGATAGTCTTCGTATTTCACTGCATATTTTATTTGTGTTATATATAAAAAATATAAACGTCCTAAAAAAAACATATTAATGCGATGAATATTTCATATTGTATAATTCATAGTTATGTTAATGTACAATACATTGTGAAAAAAACGAACACAATGATACACCCACCAGAATAAAAGGTGGACCCCATCAAAAAAGGTGCTTATATTATAATGAAATGTCGATGGTTTGGACTCTCCAGTCAACAAAAAACAAACAGAATGATAAAATAGGATGATATAATGCAGCAGAGAGTCGCGTTTCCGGGAGTGGTCCTTCGTTTCTTCTTTCAGCCAGATCCTCTGCGCCTTCCTGATAGTGGTTTGTGCGGCATGAGGTGTGCATCGGGTTAAAATTTGGACGAACTTCGGGATGACGTTTTACTTGATGCATTGTTAGTTAAACCAAAGATTCTGTTTAACTTTACGGTGTTTAAGTTTCAGTCGCCGGTAAAGTATCATTTCGGTAGCTATGTCAGCTACCTTCAACTATATTTATTGTTTCTTGAATAATGATGTAAAACTCCATATTAAATTATTAAAATTTATGAAAAAAATACAGTTTTAAAGAGTTTTATTATAATATTTATGTATGACATTTTTCGCCCTTCTAAGGCATTAGTTAGTTAGAAAGTTTCAATCCTGGGAGTGGTTTGCAGCAATTTCTTCTATTCTTCTCCTCCAATCTTCCCAGTCTTGTGCGGCTCTTTTGAAATCTGCAAATGATGAGCAGCGCACGTCCACCAACAGGACCTCCAGGTACTCTCGGCGTGGGCGTCCCCTAGAGTTTGTCCCCTCAGTCATACCCTCCATTATGGCATGCAAGAGACCTTCTTGACGTATTACATGGCCGATCCATCTTGCACGCCTTTCGGACAAGGTCCTGAGCAGGTGCCTTCCTCCTTCGATTCCTTGAAGAACTTCCTCATTCGTGATGTGGTCTCTCCAGGAAATTCCTAATAGTCTTCTAAAGGACCACATCTCAAAAGCCTCTAGTCTCCACTTATCTCTTTCGGATAGGCACCATGTCTCGCAGCCGTACATCAAGATATTCCATACATATAGGTCTTGATGAGGAGTATTCTCAGTTTTAGGTCTATATTATTTGATTATATTATTTTCGACCTTTTATAAAAGGCAAGCTTACCGACCATCCTATGTTATTTTGCTCCCGAGGTAGACAAACTCCTTGGTGTTCTTTAGTGGAACTCCTGACATCACTATTCTCATCTGATGTTGCGTTCGGCCTACAGTCAGCAGCTTTGTTTTGTCTTTATTTATCTTCATGTTGTAACATTATTAAATGTAAGACATTATCAAATGTAAAATTTGTATCAAATGTGACATTAAATATGATCATGACAAATTACTCACAATAACTGTGATCACGGGGGAGTAAGGGGGATCCTATTGACTCTTCGAGCGGTGCATGGCCATCACCGTGGTGATGGCCATGCTACGCTGGAGGATTGATCTGATCCCAAGTACCTATCCACACCTCCTCGACTTTGGTCTCCCCTGGAAACTATGCGAAAAGTTAGAGATCGAGTGTGAATAACCTCGGTGGATAATATTGATGCATAGGCTAACGTGGAAGGACACCTCGCCAACCCGTCTGGCAAGCGTGGCGTTGTAATGCCAACCACCCCCCGTATGACATGTCATACATGAAGAAGTATGGGGGAGGCCTATGTGTCCAGCAGTGGACGACAACGGCTATTAAAGAAGAAAGAAGAACTGTGATTTTATTGAATCAATAAAGGATATTTTCTAGTAAAAAATATCTGTTATTGATTCAATCAAATCACAGAGTTTAATTTATTTATAACTTTTGGGTGTCAGAAATGTAAATTGCATATCATTTCAGTTAGATAAAAAAAATCATGTTAAAAATTCTCAGATAGATAGATTCTCAGAGTGGCAGAAATGAGAACCCTTGAAGTCCATTGTAGGCAGAAATCCCAGAGATCGGATCAGAAATGAGACGATAAGGTTTGTCTGTGGTGTTGAAGACGTAATGAGGTGGGAAAACTTGCGAAAATAGTTAAAAATGAAAACCACAGCAACAAGCGACTACCAGGAAGGACGCTGAAGAGATGATAGATGGCTGAACGTCATAATTCCAAGACAATTCACCGCTGCAAACAGGTCATACGAACTAGATCAAGAGGAAGAAGAATATCATATGAACATACATCGCGTGTCCGCTACTGAACTAATATGTTCACATTGTAACAGATTATATCTGTAAGATCAAAACACATCATACCTTATAGGATAACAGTCGTAATAACAGGGCGTCACAAATCTGATTAATTTCATCATGCAGCGAAACTGTTTCTTTTCGGCACCTCCCAATTCACCCACATATATTCCGTTTCACCCATTCTCTAGCCCGATCGTTCTCGATAAGGACACGTGCATTTAACACTTAGATATTATCTGGCTAAACCTATATTTACTAAAATAATGAATCAATAATGTATTATTACCGTGGGTAGGAACTGCTAACCCAGATAGCGACGCCCCTACGTACGTTGCAATGTGAATTGATGTGGTGAAAAATATACGCGTGGAATATTTTAAATTAATGCGTAGGATGATAAAAACACAAGCGACATAGACCACTCAGGAAAGGCGTCGATTTTGGAAGCGATCGTGTTCAGCAGTTTGATTGCTCTCCCCCCCGGTATCACCAGAGCCAGGTTGGTTCTGCATGTTGGGATATAAAACAGTCTGTGCTGACGCTGTCGAAGATAACCATCCGGAACATAAAGATGGATACCCTCCAAGATGGCAGAATTCTCGAAGAATCCCCTGATAAGTCTGAAGAAATGGGTAAGTGTGCACCCATCCCTCCGTATCTGTAAACTATTGGTCCCCAGCATGCCTAAGAGGAATGCAGTGGGATAAAGCCAAGAATCTCGCCTCGTGGGGACTCCATATCACCGAACCACACTCGAGCCGGACCAATTGAGTTAGAATTCGCAAAACTTAGGGATTCCGGAAAACTCTACCAGTTCGGAGAATAATTCCCAACTTTTCAGTGCAACTCTACATATTCTCTCGATGTGAGCATGGAAAGTCAGCCTACTTTTATAGACAATACATCTTCTTTACATCTTAATTTTTATTTTGCTAAGAAAGAACCGCCATTCTAGTCATTTAAGTGTTCAAACTTCAAGAAATTCAAATAACAAATAACGTTCCAGACAAAAACAAAATCGAACAGTGTTCGGGTAAAAATTTTCATTCGCGTTTTTTATTAGCTCTCGTGTAGACCGTTAGAAAGATTTATGATTGGAGTTGTTTTTAAAAAATTCAAGTGTTTCCTTTGTAAATTAGGTAACTCAAAAATGACTACGATGCATAGAGGTGCCGACAGCGACCAAGAATCGGAGGATTGCGAGCAGGTAGACCGCCAATACGGCCAGGGGCACGTGTGCGATATGCACGTGCCCCAGCAACCAGGCCAGGAGGGAGTGCTGAAAAGGGTAAACTATTCATTTCATCCATCTTAATAAAATTTTGCAATCTTTTTATAAATTAGCATATTACGCTCTTTGATTGGTTGAAGATTGCATTGGTTTGGTTTGATTTTCAGAGGCGAGTTGGGAGACCAAAGACGCTGCCCCGGGTAGTGGGGGCTCGCAGGCGACGCCGGTCCCGCAGCCGCCGGCGTCGCCGTGGGAGTCGCCGCCGTCGCAGGAGGCGTCCCATCCAAACAGAAGACTTCTAAAATGAAAACCGCTATGGATATATTCCCCACCCGAGTGCGTCGTAGTTCATATGTTCTGACAACCCTCATTATCGTCCAAATTGTGTGTGCTATATATACTTTTTTATTCTGGTTTTGTAATTTATTATAAGCCAAATAAAGATTCTTATATTTAAAAAAATCTTTCATTTCAATTATTGTACAAACTCTCAGCTTACCCAAGGCAAACGCTCACACGGTGGCCAGAGGAAACGCTTTAAGGACTCCCTTAAAGGAAACCTACAAAAGACTGGCATCGATTGTGATTGCTTGGAAAAGACTGCAGAGGACAGAACTAGGTGGAGAACAGCAGTGCATAAAGGCACAAGACTTTGAAGCACAGCGCAGAGACGACGTCCCAGAGAGGAGGAGGAGAAAGGAGAGACCACTGGGAGACGGTGACAGCTCCACTAGAGGGACAGCCGATGATGATGATGTACAATAAAAATAAAATATTTAATTACAATATATATTTTTAGTCTTTGTCCACTTGCTTTTTAGTTTCCATAGGTTCCGGCAGCTCGCTACCATAGGTCATAGCGAGTTGCCGAAACCGATATAAACTAAGTAAGCGAAAATAAAACTAAATTCACATTATGAATAAACTTTTTTATTTATTTATAAACAATTAACTAACATTTAGAGCCGGAACAAGAGTGTCGGATATCATTGGAAGAGTGGCAGCGCTAAAATGGCGCTAAATAGACCATGTAGTTTGCAGCTCTGATGATAGATGAACAAAACGCCTCCTTTTCTGACATCCTAGAACGACCTGAAAACCCAGGATATCCGCAACTTCGTTGGAAGGACGATATTAGAATGACCGCCGGTTCGACATTGATGCGTGTTGCCCAGGATCAACAGACATGGAACCAGATGGAGGAGGTCCACGTCCAGGAGTGGACGGATACAGGCAATGAACTTCTACCAAAGAATTTCAATTAAGAACATTCATATTTTGCTTTTGATTTTTGGTTGCTACCTAAATATAATTTGGTATGAGCAGTACACGAATTGTTCAGTAAAATTAGGAAATTTCATGCCAGATTTTTATAATTTAAAAAAATACTATATACAGGTTACCTAGTTATGATCTTTTATAATATACATATAAAGTAATCCATTGTTTTGGCCGAAACACTATACGAGAGTACCTTAACATTTTAAACTGTTAAATTAAATAACTTTGTTTTATGTATCACAATTGTATATTATTTTACGCGACAGCTGTTTCGTCAACCTATGTTGACATCATCAGGTGTTAAAATAATATATCAAATGTATTGGTTTATATGTCAATTTTGTGAATTTTGTGAAAAATCATGAAAATTTGAATACCTACATAAATTGTGATGCATCAAACAAAGTTATTAATTTAATTTAACAGATAATTAATTTAATTTAACAGATATAAAAACAGATTTAACAGATATAATAGATTTAACAGATTTAACAGATATAATTAATTTAATTTAACAGATACAAAGATTTGACAACTAATCAGTTTTTTTACTACGTATAAATTATATCTTGCTATACTGTTGGCAATGTACTTTTTTTTTTAAATTATTTAAATATAATATTATGTTATACTGGAATAATAAAAAAAGAAACGTTATTGAATGACTTTTTAGATAGATTTTTTGAGCACAGATTATCATAGACAATATTAACTTATTTCTTTGGTTGATTCAATAAAAATAAATCACATATGTATGTTTAATGTAAGTGTAAGTTTATTCCAATAATACAACATGCAAAATTAATGTCATGCATTTATTGCTGATGAATTAATATTAAGCTTACGTTGCTGACCAATGAATCGAATATAGAAGTGCGAATATTGCTGAATGCGTGTTATTTGTCTGTGGTGATAACATGAAGAGGAACAAGTCTTACTGCGAATACAAATATATATTTTTTGTTATAATTAATTGTGATTAAATCATTTTACCGCGTAACCTAAATGAAAAAAACTACTTAAGTGTTAAAAGTATAAACAAAACACATATTTTGTTATATAATTAATACGATTGAAAACGTCAGTTTTCTTGAAGTTGTATTATATTTTATGGGAATGACATGTTTCGCCCTTCTAAAGCATTATCAAATGTATTTGTACATTATAATGTGCATTATCATTTGATAATGCCTTAGAAGGGCTAACATGTCATTCCTTTAAAATATAATAAAACTTCTAGAAAACTGACGTTTTCATTCGTGTCATTATTAATTTTTATTAATAATTAAATATTTTTTTCTTCATATAAAGCACTCACTTTGTGGATAGACATTTTAAATAATTATATAAATAAAATAACTTTGTATTTAACCACGGTTTAACCCTACCGTGGTTAAATACAAAGTTATTTTATGTATATAATTATTTTAAATAATTTTTATCGTATTAGTTATTAATAATTTAATTTCATTCATGGTGGTCTAGGGGATAGAACGCTTGGCTCATAATCCAGGAGACTTGGGTCCGAACCTGGACACGACCAGATTCCTTCTTCATAATAATGAGCTATTTTCTGCTCACATGGAAGATTGTAAAATAAATTCTAATATCATTGATTTAAATCTTTGGTGTTAGTCTTTAAAAAAAATATATACGAGTATATATCGAGTTTTACATCATTGTTCAAGAAACAATAAATATACATATTTTTGGTATTTTACTTCTTTCTCAGCCTTGATTTCTTCACTGCTGAATAACGGCATCTTCCCTACGTTTCTACTCCTTCGTGTCACTCGTCTTTCTCACACACTGTTAACCAGCTATTGAGCCTATGGTACGTCGTCGCCAATCTCTTGTGTGGTCTACCGACACCTCTTTTGATTTTCCGTGGTCTCCATTTGTCTTTTTTTTATCTTATCTCGCTGTGTCCTCGCCCATTCCCACATAATATAGCTGTAAGATCCTTGATGACGATAACTTCAGTTCAACGTTTTATTCCTATATATTTTAATGAATCTCTTAGAGTCACACCGATCATAGGTTTTTTCCATGAATCGCTGCTTACACTTTAGCATTTATGTGCCTAACAAAACACATAAAAAATTAATGTTATTTGAAATTTCGGCAGAAGTTCATTGTAACTAATGAAAATGAAAAAAAATCTTTTTAAAATGTATATTTAGGTAAAATCCATTAATGTTTGTGTCTTCGACCGGTTTCGGCATATCGATCCACCAGAAGATGGCAGCGAGCTGCCGAAACCGATCGAAGACACAAACATTAGTGGATTTTAACTTATACTTAGGAAATTGAGAATAACTTTGTTTAATCCACTTATTATTAAAAATATTAAAAACACGACATGTTTCGGAGGATACCTCCATCTTCATTCTATATTAGTCTTTCTTTGTATAGTATTTATTATATTTTTACACCTTAAGAATGAAGATCCTCCGAAACATGTCGTGTTTTTTAATATTTTTTTAATAATTAGTGGATTGAACAAAGTTATTTTCAATTTCCTAAGTATATTACTATGGAATTCCACAGTGTTAATGCCTTAGCGTTCAATAAGTTGATTTTATTATAACTTAATATACATTAAAAAGATTTTTTACATTTTATTTTTATTTTTATTATTCAAAATACACGAGGTTTTTATTTATTCACAAACGTTTTAT
Organism: Lepidostoma basale; assembly: GCA_022606425.2. NCBI lineage: Eukaryota > Metazoa > Arthropoda > Insecta > Trichoptera > Lepidostomatidae > Lepidostoma > Lepidostoma basale. The sequence continues at coordinate 1,963,824 of JAHDVF020001001.1, read as the reverse complement.
TGTCACATTTAAAGGTACAATATATTTATAGACACCACTATATTGCACTACATAATCAGCCTCACGAGTTTCTTCTATGTGGAAGACATCCTAAAAGATAAAGACCAGCTAGAAATCCATTGTACATGAGGACCCACCCTCTAAAAACAGACCACATATGTCTTTAGCAAGGAAGAGGAAAAAAATAGACTTTGTTTTTCATCTTGGTCACAGGTCTCGTCAGGATGTATACACCTGTACAAACAGCGTAATAACATCTTGCTCGTGTTAATAAACATTTTAATTTATTAATCATCCATTGTCTCATCACCTCGCGATTTTTCAAAAATAAAATATTATGCTTAGCGCCATTTTATATTTCATGTGACTTGGTTCTCTTTACTTTAGTAACGCTTAAATAATATTGTAATTTTAAGGTCTGTTCAAAAAGTATCGCGAATTTTATATTTTTTCAAAAAGTATTTATTTATTCATGAATATCTATTTTGTCCCCTTCAAAGTAATTCCCCTCGGATATAATACATTTATGCCAACGTTTTTTCCAATCCTCGAAGCACTTAAAAAAATCATTTTTTGTGATCTTGTTCAGCTCCTCCTTCGATGCCGTCTTTATCTCCTCAATCGTGGCGTAGCGTCGTCCTTTCATGGGCCTCTTCAGTTTTGGAAACAGGAAAAAGTCACAGGGGCCAGGTCTGGGGAATACGGTGGCTGCGGCACCATTACTGTGTTGTTTTTGGCCAAATATTCGCGCACAAGCAACGATGTGTGAGCAGGGGCGTTATCATGGTGCAAAAGCCAGTTTTTGTTCTTCCACAAATCCGGGCGTTTCTGGCGGATTGCTTCTTGGTAATATTCCTTATTGACCGTACTACCCTGTGGCAAGAACTCATGATGCACCACGCCCCTGCAATCGAAGAAAACTGTGAGCAAAACCTTCACGTTCGACCGAACTTGGCGCGCTTTTTTTGGTCTTGGCTCATGCGGCAGCTTCCATTGGGATGATTGAGCTTTGGTTTCCACGTCATAACCATAAACCCATGATTCGTCACCAGTTATGACCCTCTGGAGCACATTTGGGTCGTCACGGACCGAGTCCAACATCTCCTGAGCAATGTTAACGCGATGCTGTTTTTGGTCGAAATTGAGCAATTTTGGCACGAATTTCGCGGCGACCCGACTCATGCCCAAATCATTGGTTAAAATCGAATGGCACGAGCCAATCGATATGTTTAGGTCCTCAGCAACTTCTCTAACGGTGATTCGACGATTGGCTAATACTATTTTCTTCACTTTATCAATGTTTTCGTCTGTTGTTGACGTGCTCGGGCGTCCGGCACGCTCTTCGTCGTTCATATCTTCTCGGCCCTCTGAGAACATTTTGTACCACCGATAAACGTTGCTTTGGTCCAAGGTAGCTTCACCATATGCCACAGTCAACATTCGAAATGCGTCCGCGCACTTTATTTTGTTTTTCACACAAAATTTGATACAGATTCTTTGATCCATTTTTTGGAATAGGCAAAAATCGAAGACGAGCCAAAACACATCCAAGCAAAACAGCTGTCAAAAATTAACTAAACATTCAAAATGGCCGACCTTGTCAGCATAAGTAAGGGACATGAGTACCAACATAACGCTACAAAAAAATCAAAAATCAAATATACGTAGCCAGCGGAAATTCAAAATTCGCGATACTTTTTGAACAGACCTCGTATGTGATCGGTGGCTTCGTCCTCGGCTGGATACCGCGACGTGCCCGATTCGCTTAAGTATTTAATTTATGTTCATATTAATGGTGCGGTAAAGCAATTAATGGCTTGAAATTATGGATTTAATCGCTTTCAACAGGGATGCGAAATTAAATAGTTTATACGGACTCAGCTAACCAACGAGTGAATTTTTTTTCAGTTAGCTAGCATACTTGTTTAAGGAACATTAATAACACCTGTAGAATAGAATTAATACGTCTGTTTTCTAGAAGTTTTATTGTATTTTTGTAAATGATGTGTTTTGCCTGTCTAAGGCAAATGTCACTCACATAAAATATAATATAACTTCTGGAAAACGGACGTTTTAAATCGTATTAATTATTTAATATGGAGTTATATATCACTGTTCAAGAAATAATAAATATTTATTATATTATTTAATAGTTTTGGGTTGTAGTTTGTAATTCAATTTTTTAGTGTTGCAAGGTAAAATTAACTGAAAACTAAGTATTTAGAGTAGGAAAATCCTGGCTAGAAAACCTTCGAGAATGATTCAGTAGCAGAACAGCATCCCTTTTAAGAGCTGCATATCAAAAGTAAAAAGAGTTTGAGAGGAACAAGAAGAAAAACAGCTTTATAAAAAACAAATTAATATGAAACATTACCATGACACCAAATCAGACAAGTTTCTGAGAACTGTCAATTTTTTTTTATAGGGTTAATGTGGTATTTATTTACATTTGATTGATGCCGTAGTAAGGAAAACATGTCACCCCCTAAAATAAAGCTTCTAGAAAACTAATAGAATGATGAAACAGATTTAAAACTTATTCTCAGTTAAAATAATTCAATTGATTAATTTATATAAATATTAGCACATACGTCAAAAGCTAGTACATCCCTGTAATGAAATGATACATCTACGTATGAAAATATTGCTACCCGTTTACCTGTGATTGGTTTTACCGATTTACTTTGATTTACGATCTTATGGGAGTAATTCACAATAGAAACGATTACGCTTCAGCCTGAGATACAGCGAGAGCTCTGTAATTAATTAAAATTGTGTTAGTCAAATTAGTTAACAACAAATTATAATAAGTAATGTTTCTCAATATCGTTACTAATTGAATTGAATTTCCATGATACCACATTGCTCCGTGGAACTCGTAATGCCCAGTGCCGGTGTGGTTACAAATGGCGCCCAATGAAAAATCAAATCAAATCAAATCAGTTTATTTCATCAACAGACATTACAAAATTATAAAAATAAAACAAGATAGTTTTTAGGAATTTGCAGATTTAAAGAAATGCAGAAAATTATAAACAGAATCAGAATTTAGCTCGATAGAAAAACGATGAAATAGAACTCCATATGAAATATAAAGTGTTGAAAAAACATCTATTCTCTAGGAGTTTTATTTTATGAAATAAGTTTTACGTGTTTCACCTTTCTTAATACATTATTAAAAAAATATGCATTAAGTAATGCTCTAGGGAGGTGAAATACTGGTTGAACTTTTTTATTTTTATAAAATGATAAAAATTTACCTAATTAACGTTTCATTCTAAATCTTTCACTAAATCTTCAAAAATTTATTCACAATAAATAAATATGTTTAAATATCCAAAATGTTAACACCAAAAAAATTTAAGTACGAAAAGGGGCTCCAAAATTGATTACAGATTTATATTATTAAATATTTACATTAGTTCAAATTGACTTCCAAATAAATGTCATTTTAAAAAAAATCATGTTTAACTAAATTTTTTATGAATTAAAACACATTTTTCCACTTTTGAGTTTATTTTTCTCGACGTGTTTCGAAGGCTTACACCTTCATCATCGGGAGAACGATATAAACCGTGTTTCAATTCATAAAAATTCGTCATTATGGAATTCCACAGTGTTAACGCCTTAAGTTTATTTAAAATTAAACTAAAATTGTTTTCAAATACGAAAAACATTAACGTTATGAATTTTCATTGAAATAAATTACATGCATAAACGAAATAAAGACAATAAGTGGAAGTTGTTAATAAAAAACATCATTTTGTTTAATTAATATGAAAAAAAAAACTGTTTGTTTTAAAGGTTCGAGATTATTTACAATATATCAATTTTGAAGATATTATATATAGTGCTTTTCACCGAGAAAAACATGGTAATTGACATCTGTAGAACAGACAATATTTTGTATGTATTAAAAATCAAATACGATAATTTATTTGGTCAATAATATTCTGTAGAGTCATTATTATATGCTCGTTAATAGAGGTGATTCATTCTAGATTATTAATTAATTTATACATTAGTAAATTAGTAATAAAGTAAATTTATTATACACTAGTAAATTAATAATAATAATAATTATTAAATTAACGTGATTTTTGGTGTGGCCGGCACTGGACGACTATTACTCCTCGAGTACTTAATCATAAATTATTAATTTTATGTGCCGTTTCTTTATGTTTACAAAATATTATTATATTTGATTATCAAAGGAAGATGGCCGACCACTTACACACGTATTTACGTAATGTGATATTATAATGTATTATGAATTACTTAAAATTCGTCAGAAGCTAGATGACATAAGGATTATTTTAAGAGGGTGTTTTCAAACCAACCATTATAATGTACATAAAATATGAACATAATATAAAATATATATCTTATGATATTTGAACAACAGCTCACTACATTTACACGATAGTAAAAATACGTTAAAAATACATTACACGAATTGTACTTCAAAATTTCTTAGACTACAGTTTAACGGAAACATTTGTATGGAACTACTAATTTCATCCAGCCAATAGGGTAGTGTAATAGGGAGCTTTGAGTCCCAAAGTATGTATAAGTAGGATAAGGTGATATAAATAACTTCACAGTGTAAAATTTACCATTGATACACCTGAAATATCTTAGGTACCCACGTGTTCTTCCAAAAAATTGACGAATTTCGATACGAAAATAAAAACTTAGGGCATTTATTGTTTCTTGAACCATGACATACAATTTTATAATATTGATTGACGTAAATTTAATAAAAGCCATCACATTTTATGAGAGTGGCTTATTTGGCCATGCTAGGGCTTTGCCAAATATTCGATAATGACCTAGCAACGTGTCACACCCACAAAATGTTATAAAACTTCTAGAAAACGAATGTTTTCATCAATATTACATATATCTGTGCCCATAATAACTTTTTGTGCAAATTCTATTGATCAAATTATACGATACGTAGAATTGCGGATAGAGGCTTAAGGAGCTAACCGCTTTGCTTCTCATCCAAGGGACTATCAATCCTGGTTCAATCCTGGACATTACTGGGTTCTTTTTCATAATAATGATTTTTATTTCTTCATTTAATAAGGGATTGTATAATTAATATTCTTCTTCTTAAAGTCACATGTTCTTTCATATTTTAGAAGATCTTCCACGAGGACGAATCCCGTGAGGATGATTATATAGTACATTATTGGTGAATCTGTTGATGTCCATTCTTTACACATGACCGTAGCAGTCCTTCCTTCAATGTAAGCCCCATCTCATAATATCCTTAGCTTCACATATCTCTCTTATTATGGTGTTCTTCTCGCGATCTTAGTGTTTTGAGTGCTTTCATCTTCAGTGTCTTCATCTCGGAAATCTTCAAAACCGGTTTGGTTCATTTGGTCCGTTTGATCACCTAATTGAATATGATAAATTTAAAACGCTTGAGTTTAAATTCAATTTAATTTATTTAGTTTGTAATAATACATAACATGAAAAATACGAAATCTAACAAAAGAAAACACGAAATTTGTTTAATTAATGAAGACATTGAATTAACGAAACGGCACACTCGACTATGTGGGATAAGATTCAACATTCTGCCCACATCTGCCAACATCCCACACTCGACAGTGTGGGATAAGATTCAACATTCTGGGTCGATGGGACGCCTCCTGCGACGGCGGCGACTCCCTCGGCGACGCCTGCGGCTGCGAGACCGGCGCCTTCTGCGGGCGCCCACCACGCGAGGTAAGGTCTTGGGTCTAGTGATACGCCTCTGAAAAATAATAACCCAATGCAATATTGAAAATACTAAAACGAAAACATTTCAGTTATATGAACCCCATTAGTACACTGCAGAGAAAGCGAAATGAACGCGAATCTCTTGCGAATTACGAAACTCTGTACATACTCGTATGTTATATCATGTTTTTGAAAGAGTGAGATTTTGAGTGTTGTAATATCTACAATCAACTTAAAATGGATATTTTAACTTAAATTTTTGTTTAATCCGTAAGAGAACGGTCGATGAGTCACGATGTCAATAAGAATAATTTTTAAAAGAAAATATAAGCTTTATACTCATTAAAGGAAAAAAATGTTTCATATTCGGCAAGTTCTTCGGTATTAGAACCATTGTCATTATACAAGATGTGCTATTTTACATTATAAATCGGCTAGAGTTTAGCTAAGCGGAACAGTATAGCGTATTTCCTAATGTCAAAATGGGGTAGATTCGGTTCGCATCCGGTCTACCATTCACAGAGGCATACTATGCGAAAGCGATACGAAATTGAACCAGTGCGGAATTATTCGTTTTCGTTTCGATACCGGGTATCTATATGCTATAGGCGTCAAACACACAATGTTTTATTCGCATGGTAAAAAAGATGATCTAATACAAATGGGTTAAATAATCACAAGTAGATTCAATAAGACTAAGGGAGCTTTCGCAATGCTTCGTCCTGATTGGCGTTCCAGTTTTATTCCAAAAAAGCTCAAGCTCCAAATATTTAACAGTGGCGTTAAAGCGTACTGCTGTATGGATTGGAAAACTCCAGGTGTTTATAAATACGGGTCTCCGCTCAATATTCAAGATCCTTTGATCCCAAACAGTGTCAGTTCTTTGTTCGGCCTTTCAAATGCCATGACCTAGAGAACATGTCACTAGACTTAAATATATATGTATCAGTCACACCCTGAGACGAGACCCAGCGTGCTTTGCTCAGGACGCTCTAGACTGGTCACATGTGCGAGAAAAGAGAAATCGAGGCAGACTAAGAGCCACCTAGAGAAGAGACCTGCAGGACGAGGTTAAGGCAGCAGGCCTCACTTGGAATGGCGTTAGGCATCAGGCGTGTGATAGAATCGGGTAGAGAAAGTTTCTTGAGGCCTTATGCACCACAGAGGTGACAGTACAAGAAGAAGAAAATGCGGATTAATACCAGCCAATTCTAGAATTTTAAAATATTCTTTAATTTTTTTTACTTATTTAAATTCATGAAGGTGCCGAAACAACTAGATAATAATAATTTCTTTGAATCACAACTACGGCTTACTGTAATCGATAATTATATTTGGATTTCCATTTTTACACCCCATTACTTTGAAAAATGCAACAAAATATTGTAAAATATTTTCTAACACAACACACACCATAACGACTCTTCACAAATAAACAAAAACAAAAAATCATTTCTATACTACCAACAGGTTTCGCTCCAATACATCCTCCAATATACCCTGAAAATTCTCCACTTCATCATCAGCCGTCCGTCATCCACTGCTGAACGTAGGCCTCTCCCAAAGCACGCCACCGCCCCCTATCCATTGCCGCTTGCATCCATCCAATCCAGCAATTCTCTTCAGATCGTCGGTCCAGCGGGCAGGATGACGTCCAACTCTGCGGAATCCTGTACGTGGTCTAGAACAGAGCGGCCAGAACCCGTCTCCTCCATCGGCCGTCGGTTCTCTGACAGATATGGCCAGCCCATCGCCACTTCATCCCGCCCATCAGGGTTATTCCAAGCGCGTTGGGCGATTGGGCATTGCGCGTTGGGCGATTCTCCACTTAATAAGAGAGATTAAAAAAAAACTTGACACTTTGAGAGATATACAATATTATGCACGTATTGGGAGACAACTACCCTCACAGGAAAAAGTATCCACAGTTTAAAAACACACAACGATCTATGGAGAGAGACATCATGGATCGTACAGCTAAATTGAAGTGGCAATAGGCTGGACATATAGCCAGACAGCAGACATCCAGAATATTCCAATGGAGGCCTTGAACTAAGAAATCGAGTGTCGGGAGGCCACCTAAAATATAGGCAGGACAGACGACATTGCCCAGCTGGTACGACCTGGATGCGGAAGGGATAAGACAGTGACGAGTGATGAAAAATGGATGGGGCCTATATTCAGCAGTGAAGGCTGAAGAAGAGAATAGAAGAGATCATTATGTCCTGCAATCCAATCGATCGCAAAATTATGGACAGTTCGAGTCTATGCCGGGAGTTTCTCCAGGCAGTCCTAACACACCCTTGGATGAAACGCTATAGAGACTTTGGGTTAAAGAAACAGCCAACCTTCTTCACTTGCACTTCCTCTTCCTCTTCCTCTTCTAACTGCTGCGGCCTGTGGACTTCGCATGTATTGGCATCATAATCATCTGAGTCATGCTCACTCTCAGTATCTCTCTGTCTTGAACACATTTCTAAGAATTCTAATTTATTAATCAAATACTTAAAAAAAATATATTAAAAAATAAACTAAAATGTAAATCTTTACAATCGCAATAACGAACAAACAGCGCGGATAAAAAAAATTAAGTGTAGGATTTTGTTTTATTTTTATAATTTTCGTTTTGGAATGCGGTTTTAGTTGCTTTTGAAATTATATTAAACTAAAATTATTCTTTCATATTGGTAGGTACTTACTTACATTTGACAAATGAGCTATTATGGAACAAAACTAAATAAGAACAAATATATTATTCTACTTATTCTTCTTCTATGGTATGTAGTTTCGACCGGTTTCGCTGCCTACATGTGGTATCTATTATACTTTATAATATATTGACCTCATATGTGGATTGCTGATAGCAATAATTCTAAGAGTTTCCATCAAAGGTAATTAGCAGAAATTGATATCATATATGTTAATTATAATGTAATTAAGATTATTAAACTTTTGATAACGGAAAAACTTAACAATTTAATACTCACTTTTTTATTAATAATGTAGGTACATTTTTGATCAAGAATTTTTGCAAATCAAAATATTTAAAACATCATTAAAAAATATTTTACGATTTTCAAAGGAGAAAACGACACATGATCACATTGATTAGTAATTCAATGATTTACAAAATGAATCACAAATCGAGACTTCATAGAGAAATAAAAAAAATATATCTAACTGGAACTGCAGCACCACCTCTTTCCTTTTGATATTATCAATAACATTTAATGTAATAAGTCGTTTCCGTTTTTCTTTAATTATTATATTACTTTATAGAATGCAATACAATATACCTACTATTTTCTATCTTTATACAATACAATATACTAAAGTTTATATTTAGTTGCACAATTTGGGAATTTATTTCTTAATCATAATATCGTCCAAATGTAAACCCCTGCGTTCGCGGCACTCATTTAGTCGTACAGTAAAATTTCTTTTGGCGGCTGATTAAGATGTCAAATTAAAACAAGAATCATAAATTATTTTTTTAATGCATACATAAAACTTAAACTGCAACCTTCATATTGCTCTCTACCGATATACCCCTCTAGATTCCTTTACATTCATGCATCGTAATATGCACGCTCGTCGATTGTTCCGGCTTCTAATATGCTGCTTTTTGGTATTTGATTAATTTGGTCATGCCATGCTTTTCTTGGTCTTCCACGGCTTCTCTTTCCACTCACACTGCTTGTAAACAACATTTTAAGCATTATTCTCTGGTCCATTTTTTCCATATGTCCAAACCAGCACAGGGATTTTTTATAAGTTATAGGTTAAAGTGAGTATATAATATTTGTGTTGCGTACGTAAGTGGACTGTATTGACTTTTCTATAGGTCGCAGGTCCCTGCAGGCTCCGGAGCGTAGTGATACTTTTAATTTCGAAGAGATACGTTTTATATTCGAAGAGAAAGGCAGAGATACGTTTCGTAGTAGTAGTAGCAGGTAGAAGTCTTCAGGTAGTAGTGGAGCAGAGAGGTGACTTGACCGAGAAAACCGAGACGCTTAAGTACCTGCCAGCGATACCGTGTTGTCGACGATCAGTGTTAATTAAGATCACTTGTAATTAGCCGCTGAAAGCGGGCTCGGTGATTGGCTATTGAACGGCGTCTGTGATTGGTCGCCGCCGCGAGGCCTCGCGGCATATTTACGTGCCGGCCGGGTACTCGGCTCTGTTTGCTTGCTACACCGTCCGTCTGGCAGATGTACTCAAAATGTTTCCTCGGTAAAATCCGTAATTTCTATTTGACTCCTGCGAGACTTCGTACGCTGCTACACTCATTTATTTCACAATACAAATCATACAATACACAAAGAACAACATCAATAATGAAATATAAATGAAATATAAAATAAACTTAAATATTAAACAATTCTCTATTATCTTTAGGACATATAAGTCTTTATTATTTTACAAACATATAAATCATACAACATATTATTCCTATTTAAAACGTGGAGGAGAATCCGGTCCGTTACACTCCCCCCGTGGAGCGCTAGCCTTCACCCTCAGCATGATCGGATTCTGGTTCTTCCCTGTGGATGATGACCAGCTTGATCACGGGGCGAGTGTACTCCGCCTGTGTCGTCTTGATAGTTGCCGTGCGGACTTGTCCGTCGGCTGCCGTGTGAACTGCCGTGATGATCCCGCGGGGCCAGCGGTTGCGCGGGAGTCCTGGGTCGATGATTACCGCCAGGTCTCCTACGCGGGCGGGGTCCTGTCGTGTGTGCCACTTCGAGCGGCGCGCTAGAGTGGGCAAGTATTCTTTCATCCACCTACGCCAAAACATGTCGGCGAAACGTTGAGCTTTCTGCCACTCTTTTTTAAGACATATTTTCTCGTCTGCTCTTTGGTAATGCGCCAGGTGGGGCATCAGCCCCGCTGTGCCTATTAAGAAGTGGTTAGGGGTGAGCGGTGCCTCGTCCCTATGGTCCACGGAGATGTGGGTTAAAGGCCGGTTGTTCACTGTAAATTCTTCTTCCGCCAGTGCAGTTTTCAATGTTTCTTCATGGGGATGTCGATCTTTTAGCATTGTTTCTAGGCCGATTTTAACTGATCGAATGAGTCGCTCCCAGCAGCCTCCCATGTGTGGTGCTGCCGGGGGAATAAACTTCCACTCAACGCCGCGGTTAGCGAGTGCGGCTTGAAAGTCGTCGCTTGCGGTGAATTCTTTTATAGCCATCCTCATCTCCGCGGCAGCTCCTCGTAGGTTCGTCCCGTTATCCGAGTAGATGGTGGTCGGATGACTCCTTCTGGCTGCCAGTCTTCGGATCGCCTGGATGGCCGAGTCGCTAGTTAGCGAATGCGCAATCTCGAGGTGTACTGCGCGTGTGGCAAGACATGTGAATAACACACCGTATCGTTTTTCGTGTCTTCGCCCTACTGTGACGGAGATTGGCCCGAAGAAGTCCATTCCGCTTCGGGTGAAGGGAGCCTCCCTTGCTGTCGTCCTGTCAATCGGGAGAGGGGCCATTTGCGGGGCGGTGGGTGTACCTCTTTTCAATCGGCAAACCACGCATTGTCTTGTGATTTGGCGGATTGCCGATCGTTGCCCCAATATGTAGAATTGTGCCAATGTGTCGCTGAGCGTGCGCTCTGCGCTCCCGTGCCCCGCTCGCTCGTGGTAGTGCCGGATCACAAGGCGCGTGTAAGGATGCCTTCCATCTAGTATTATCGGACTTTGCTGACCGACGGGTAGGTCCGGGTTTATTAGGCGCGATCCCATTCGCAATATTCCGTGGCAATCGGCGAATATGTTTAACTGACTGAGGCGACTGTTCCTCGGGATCGTTTTCTGCGCTTTAATGTCGATGACTTCTTCGGTAAAGGACTCCAGTTGCGAGTGCTTTATCCAAGATATCTCGGCCAGAGATATCTCCCCTGCGGTCAGTTCCGTTCGTCCAGGCATGTACGCAGGGGATCTGCATCTTCCTATGAACCTGCGTACCCATCCAGTGGCTCGTATCAGCCTTGACCAGGATGAGAAACGGGAGATGTCAGGCAGGCTGTTGGCCGTGGTCACTGTGGTCACGGTGGTCCCAACAAAGCGTTTCCTCTCGAGGTCTTCATCCTTGGGTAGGGCGGCTCGTTCTGTTGGCCATCCTTCTTCTTTATTTTTTAAGAATGGTGGTCCCTTGAACCATCTTCCCTCCGGTGTCACGTCGGGAAGGCTGCCATCTCGCGTTCCCAAGTCGGCTGGATTTAATTTAGAGGGCACCCATCTCCAGTCCGCCGGGGTGGTTGTCTCGTCGATTTCACCGAGTCTGTTAGCCACGAAGGTGGAGTAGGTGCGGGGATCCGAACGGAGCCAGCACAGAACAGTGGTGGAGTCCGTCCAGTAGACGGAGCGGTTTATCTGACATGTCGTTTCATTCCGGATGGTGGCGGCCAGTCTTGCCGCGATGAGTGCCGCTTGCAGCTCCAGCCTTGGAATCGACGTAGCTCGCAGTGGTGCCACTCGAGCTTTGCTGGCGACGAGTCTCACGTGCCTCCCCCCGTCTTGCACGAGGTACGCTACGGCGCAATACGCTAACTCCGAAGCGTCACAGAATACGTGCAGCGTAGCGTTCTCGTCCTTTTTGAGTGTGACACACCGTGGAATTGTGAAAGGGGTGGTGGTCATCAGCTGCAGCCACTCCTCCCATTTAGTTTGTTGGGCCGCGGGTATCTCTTCGTCCCAGTCGATTCGTAGGCGCCATATTTCCTGCAGTAGGATCTTTCCACGTACTAGTAGGCATGTCAGGAATCCGAGAGGATCAAAGATCCTCATCACTGTGCTTAGCACTCGCCTCTTTGTCGGCACCTCTTCCTCGATTTCTTTGAGTGAGCCGAGGTCGAATGCAAACGTGTCGCTCGTGGGGTTCCACGAGAGTCCGAGGACTCGCTCGGTCGCCGTGCCTTGCGACATAGTTATGAGATCTTTGCGCGTCGTAGTTGAGTCGAGGATTCTCCTGTCGTTTGAAGTCCAATTTGTTAAGTAGAATCCTCCGCTGCTAAGGACCTCGGTTATGTCCTTTGCAATCTCTATAGCCTCAGTGAGTGAATCCGTGGCATCCAGGAAATCATCCATATAAAACTTCCTCGTGATGGCGTCTGCTGCGGCTGGGTGAGTATGTCTGTGGTTATCGGCGATCAGATTCCTTACGTACTGCGCCGAGCTGGGCGAGCACGTCGCTCCGAAAATCATCGACGTCATTACGTACTCTTTGATTTCGTCGCCCGGGTTTTCTCTCCATAAGAACCGCTGAGAGTCCTGATCCTCTTCCCTGATCTTTATCTGCAGGAACATCTCTCGGATGTCTGCCGCCATAGCAATCTTGCCCTCCCGGAATCGGATGATATTTCCCATTAATGATGACAGTAGGTCGGGACCCGGGAGCAACCTATCGTTTAGGCTGACGCCGCGGCACTTGCTCGCCGCGTCGAACACGATCCGTAATTTGCCCGGTTTCTGGGGATGTATCACTGCAAAGTGCGGTAGGTACCATTTTCGGCTCCCGTCAACTTGTGAGTCGTGTCCGACCAATTCGCGCGCGTAACCTTTAGTTACGTAACTGCGCATTTTTTCTTTGTACGCGACCGAAAACTGTGGGTCGGCTTTCATTCTCGATTCTACGCTCTTTAATCTGTTAAGAGCGCAAGGACGGCCATCGGGGAGGCTAGAGCCCTCTTCTCGCCATAGCAGGCCGGTCTCCCACTGCCCGTTTTCTAGTTGACGGGTTGTCTCCTTCATGGTGCTTGAAGCGCGGGCGTCGTTGCTGTGGGTTCTCTCCGTAACCCTAATTCCGAGGGCGTCAACAGCATAACTCTCCTTCATAAGCAGGTCCAGACGCGAGTCTTCCGATTCGCGTTCCGCGTGAATGGTGAGAGTGGTGGCACGGGTGGTAGATGGTGTTCCTCTGGGGGCGCCGTGCGTTGTCCATCCTAGCGCTGTGCGAGAGCGCAAGTAGCCTTTCGTGTCATTCTTAATCTCCCGGGTCACTATTAAGTGGCCGTGATCCTGACCAATTAGGATACACGGAGTGACCTGTTGTTTAGATCCGCACATCTGGCTGGGAAGGCGAAACCCGTGCACCGTGTTGGCGGTAATAGAAAATCGGCGATTATCGCTGTGTAAGACTAGGGAGACTCGCTGTGAGGCCCTCTCTTTGGTGCACATGTTGTTCGCTCCATGAATCCGCAGTGGTTGTTCCGGTCCCTGCACGCCTATATGTTCCGCGAGTTTCGCGTCGATAAGCGTGATGGTGGACCCTTCATCAAGCATCGCATATACGTCCAATGTCCCGAGCGGGCCCTTCACTGTGACCGGAACCACTTTTAGTAGAACGGGATTGCGGCCGTCGTACGTATGCATTACGTACTCTTCTGCATGGTTGGCTTCCCTCCGAGTGCTGCTGTTTGCCGGTTCTTTATGCAGCGTTTCGTGGTGGCGGCGATTACACTTAGAACATTCCTGTTTACTTCTGCAATCGGGTGCCCTATGTCCGTGCGTTAAGCATACGAAGCACAAATTGTTTTTGCGAACAACTTCCCACCTTTCATCTACACTTTTTTGGATGAATAATCCACACGACGCAAGTTTGTGGTCTGCCGGGCAGATCGCGCACTTTTTCACTTTTCGCGGGTTCGTTGTCGCTACGGTGTGCACCTGCTGCTTTGTACTTTTTCTAACCTCGTTTCTAGCGGGGTGCGTTGCCGGCGCGGAGCCCTTTATATCCCCCGCGCGCCATAGAGCAAAGTCGGCGAGCTTCGCCCCTGACTCGCTGACTGACCCTTCTCGTATCAGTCGCCACCACTCATGTCTCCAAGTGGGTGGCATCTTTTCGCTCAGCATCCGCAGGTCTGTTGTGCTGAGTGTGGTTCCGTTGAGCCGGTCCGAAGTCGTTACAATGGATCGGATGCGGAGGGCTAGGGACACCGCCTCTTTCCGCGTGCACTCAATGGAGAGTGGTTGCAATTTTGCTGCCTCCTGGAGTAGTTGCCGCACCACTTGAGTCTGGTCCCCGAACAGCATGTCCAGGCCCATCATTGCTGCGTTGACATCTCTAGGCTCCAGCATCACTCCTCGTACCATCTTTAGAGCTTCTCCCTTTAATGCTCGTTGTAGGCGAGCCAAGTTATCAGCCTCTGATAATCTCTCTGCTTCGGTTGAAGCGTAGAAAGCATTCTTAAACAGAGGCCACATCGCTGGATCTCCGTTGAACTCAGGCAGGGGTGATGGTGGGGCACTCCTCTGATACGGGTATGATGGAGCATGTCCGGAATATGCGCCAATCCAATCTCGCATTTGATCGGTTTGAGCTGCGAAGCCAGCTCCTACCGACCACGGGGTTGCAGTTGAGTGGGTGCTTCCTTCCTGTGCAGGGCGGCTAGGACCAGCCCATGATGGCTGGGCGAACTGCTGGATTGGATTTGTTGGAAGCTGTCCTTGCACTGGTGGGATTGGATGTCCACGTTCAGACCATTGTGATACGGGAACATATGCAGCAGTCATCGGTGATGTGGTCATCTGAGATGCGGTCACTGGAGATTCGGTTATCGAAGATGCGGTCACTGGAGACGCGGTCATCGCGGTCATCAGGGATGCGGTCACTGATGATGCGGTCACTGGAGTTGCGGTCATCAGGGATGCGGTCACTGATGATGCGGTCACTGGAGTTGTAGCCATCAGGGATGCGGTCACTGGAGTTGCGGTCATCAGGGATGCGGTCACTGATGATGCGGTCACTGGAGTTGTAGCCATCAGGGATGCGGTCACTGGAGTTGCGGTCATCAGGGATGCGGTCACTGGAGTTGCGGCCATCAGGGATGCGGTCTCTGGAGTTGTAGTTATCACTGGAGATGCGGTCACTGGAATTTGTTTTCTTACCAGTTGTGTTAGCAGTTCAAGCATCAGTTCATCTTTGGCTGCAATCCGTTCATCTCTGGCTGCCATCTGTGATTGCTGGTTCTGCAATAGCTCCAGTATTTTGGAATTTCCTTCCCTTGTTGTGCGTGCCAGCTCCTTCATGGAATTGTAGTCCGAGCTGCCAGAAGCTTCACTGGAAGTAGACTCCATCTCTGCTGGCGTAGCTCGTTCCTCCTCGGCCGCCTTTCGTTGACGCGTTCCCATCGGCATTTTTCCCTTTTCCGATGATTGAGACATCGGAAACTCTTTGATACGACGTCTGTCGTTGATAGCTGTTATCCCGGTGGAGGCGAAGCCGTTCGCGTTCCGGTCCGGCGATGCAGCGTTTATACTGCGGCTAGTTCTCGGTGGCTGTAGTCCCGGTGGAGGGCGAAGTCGTTCGCGTTCCGGTCCGGCGACGCAGCGTGACGAGTAAGCAGCAGTTCTGACGATGTGCGGTCTGCACACCGGCCTCTCTGCTGTAGGTTTGAAGACTGTAGTTCTCCGGGGTGCAGGGGCCTTATCCGCCGTCGAAGGACCAAATGTTGCGTACGTAAGTGGACTGTATTGACTTTTCTATAGGTCGCAGGTCCCTGCAGGCTCCGGAGCGTAGTGATACTTTTAATTTCGAAGAGATACGTTTTATATTCGAAGAGAAAGGCAGAGATACGTTTCGTAGTAGTAGTAGCAGGTAGAAGTCTTCAGGTAGTAGTGGAGCAGAGAGGTGACTTGACCGAGAAAACCGAGACGCTTAAGTACCTGCCAGCGATACCGTGTTGTCGACGATCAGTGTTAATTAAGATCACTTGTAATTAGCCGCTGAAAGCGGGCTCGGTGATTGGCTATTGAACGGCGTCTGTGATTGGTCGCCGCCGCGAGGCCTCGCGGCATATTTACGTGCCGGCCGGGTACTCGGCTCTGTTTGCTTGCTACACCGTCCGTCTGGCAGATGTACTCAAAATGTTTCCTCGGTAAAATCCGTAATTTCTATTTGACTCCTGCGAGACTTCGTACGCTGCTACACTCATTTATTTCACAATACAAATCATACAATACACAAAGAACAACATCAATAATGAAATATAAATGAAATATAAAATAAACTTAAATATTAAACAATTCTCTATTATCTTTAGGACATATAAGTCTTTATTATTTTACAAACATATAAATCATACAACATATTATTCCTATTTAAAACGTGGAGGAGAATCCGGTCCGTTACAATTTGATTTAGTTATTTTTAGAATTTCATCAAGTTTCTAAGAACATTTTAATTTGTACATGTTTTCTTCCTTTTACAAAATTTTAAAACGATGACTGGTCTATTTTGTAGCAGCACCCAGACTAAATTTAGCCACAAGCCGCCACTGGCTCTAACCAACCGTGATAATAAGCGGACATTAGTAACATTATAATTATTATACATAAAACACTTTTAAATATATTATGAGTGTTTTGTTAGGCCCATAATTTGCATCCAATTTAATTATCTAGTATTTCTAGTCAAACATAAAAGAAGTGTGTAACTCTTGCTAACAATTCACGCTATATTAGCGCTGTTCAATTAAAAATGTACGTTTTTCCATCGTAAATTACGATTTTCGGGGGCATGGCGGATTGAATAATAGGAGCCAGGTGCTTCCTTCGTCAATTAATCGTGAACTGCTATAGCAGTGCTATGCCTGCTGATTAAATCATAAATTCCTGGGGAGATTTATGCCACAAGTGACTTTTGAACTCTTTCCGTATAATTTTGCGGCGAAAATTTGAGAACAACATGTTAATGGATTCCTACGATATTTCGACAAGTATACACGCGCTATAGGTGGTCACAAGTCACAAGTCAAAACACTCCCGCAATAAAACATATTTTCATTGCTTTATTAGAAAACTTGTTCACAAAACTTTGATTTTGATGTGAAATACATCTGGGATAATCAACAGATTTTAATAAATTAATTGTTATATTTTTTATACTTTCGTATGAAGAACTTAATTTGTGATGAGGCATTTTTAAATATAATTTTAATACCACTTTATTTTTCACAACTACCAAACGATTTCTTTTTGTAACCCTGACGAAGCTCCGGCGGGAGCGAAATCGGTTGGTTGTTGTAAAGAATAAAGTATTGTAAATACAAATTTACAAGTGTATAAATATTATATTTAGTAATATTGAAATAACATAATAATATTGAAAATAACTTTGTTTAATCCACAAAATATTTAAAAAACACGACATGTTTCGGAGGATACTTCCATCTTCAGGTGTAAAAATATGATAAAAACTAAACAAAGAAAGACTAAAATAAAACAAACGCATTTAAAATTCGATACAATAATTTAAATTTAAACATTAAATGTAAATTATTGTATCGAATTTTAAATGCGTTTTTTTTATTAGTCCTTCTTTGTTTAGTTTTTATTATATTTTTACACCTGAAGATTGAGGTATCCTTCGAAACATGTCGTGTTTTTCAATATATTTTAAAATATTTTGTGGATTAAACAAAGTTATTTTCAATTTCCTAAGTATATTATTATGGAATTCCACAGTGTTATTGCCTTAGCGTTAAATAATTAAATATTTTTTGATAAATTTAGGGCGTTAACACTATGTAATTTCATTATGACGAGTTTTTGATGAATTAAAACTATTTTTTTCCACTTTTTAGTTTATTTTTTCGACATGTTCGAAGGCTTTACACCTTCGTCATCGGAAGAACGATATAAAAAATAGTTGGTACATTGCAAAGGCTTCGAAAAATTACGAGAAAAATAAACCCAAAAGTGGAAAAAACATTATTCATAATTTTATTTTAAATAATTCATTTTTCTTATTCTACTACTCCTTGTCCAATCAAACCTCCGTGGTGCATAGGGCCTCAAAGATTCTCCTCCACCTAACTCTATCACACACCTGAATCCTAACACCATTCCAATTTAGCTTTGTAAACAGCTTCCTAACATATGATATTATAGTATTATCATGTCTGTCACATAAATCATGTCTTCTGGGATGATGAGATCCAGCTGTTCCTCTATCTCTGTGCCGGTGTACGGAGGGGATTTCTTAAGCGGTTGTATATGCGAGTCTGTCACTATCCATTCTGACTAGATGGTGTCTCCAGTATTTTCTTCTGGATCTACTCCACCGAACGATATCCTCTATTTCGCAAGTTTTTCTTATGTCTGCGTTACGGACACGATCTCGGAGAGTTTTTACAGTAATGGATCTTAGGACTTTCATCTCAGATGCAGAGCTTAGCAGACCCTTATTTCGTACAGTAATAATACAACAATAGTAAGTTCGTACAATAGTTGTGCGAAATACGCCAGAAAAAATGTATAAACGTTCTATAAAACGTACTTTATTATTAAATTTGTTATATGTATGAAAATACACAATTCACAGAATAAGTTAGTCGCATGACAAAAAACAATGATTTATGGCAATAAATATCTCGCAGTCACTCAATGCCGTGCTAAGAGGAAAAAAGTAGAGGAGGCATTTATTTTTTATTTTTTTTATCTCTAATAAATATGTTTCATCCAAATAATAAATCAAGCAATACTTTATAAGATTATAATTACTTAAAATCTCAACACGTTTTAAACGTTATGTGTGAAAAATGATGGTGAAACTATTCAATTTGTTTTAAAATACTTAACGTATTATTTAAAATTTATTCGATGTTGGCTTTTTTTTCTTTCTTTATTTGATTTCATTACATTTTGGTCCTTGTTGGTATTTATTTCAAGGATTAATTAATTTATTAAGTTGTGTTTTAAAAACATCTGCTACGAACGATTTAATATTTTTTTACCGAGATGTCTCGATCATTGGTCCATGGCAATTCTAAAAGGCTGTCGTGTTCTTAGTCGGAATAATCGAGGAGCGTGCGTGTCACGGTGTATGAATGTAGAAGAGGCACGAGAGATAGAATAGTGTGACTGTCTATCCGTTCTGCCTACACCATCTGGAAAACGGCGTAATGGTAGATGCGTTTAAAAAAGGACATTCAATAAGTTAATGATTTTTATTAAAGCAGACAAAATGTTTGAAATAAAAATATTTTTTCTGTACAAATGTTTTATTTATTCATTTCTTCTCCTCTTTCCGACATGTGGTACTTTTGAAAATGGTTGGAATATAAAAAACGTCAAATAATTTATGTTCAGTGAATTCAAACCCGTGAGAAATCAACGAGAAATGGAAATTTTCGTCCTTTACTAGGAATTTCTGAATACTTTAGATCAGGATCGCATACTAACTCTATAGATAATTCTAACGAATAAATGCATTTAAATGCGATCATATATTTACGTATTCTAGGTTTCTTATTCAAGATATTTGCACAAATTTCATTACATTCATCTTGTGATAGCTATGTTATGTAAGCTTTATTTGCGTTATATTGTAATAACTTTAGAATTATCAGATAAAATTACTTCTCTGTCTTTCGCGCCTCAGGATAACTTTTCCACACTCCCTATTGCAATCCAATCTTTGATGTTGCGTAGCCAAAATTTTTACCTTCAGCCAACCACGTACCTCAAAGTTTTCCTAATGAGATTTGTGATTAATATGAGATCATCCAACTTATGTTAGGTTTAATTTAATTGAGTTTTATTATAAAAGTTATACATTAATTTGATTGGTTATTCAGTACATTATGTGGTAAGGTAGAGTATAAAATTTTACATTGTAGAAATCTTAAGAAATATACTGTATTTTTATTCTTCCCACAAATCTTATACATAAATTTTACATCACACATGAATGATAATTCTTAAATCATCCCAATTATTAACAGTAAACAAATAATCAAACTTTATTATTTTTAAACCTTGAAGCAAACAAGGACAATTAAAACATATATTATTTTCAATTCATACCCCCTTTAGACTCACCCCTACCCAGGTAGTTAGGTCCACGTGTAAGGCCCAACCCTCCACATCTTCAAATAAATAATACCTTTCCTATCGTGTCTTAGATCTTGTCTATTAAGAGTATCACCCAAAATGCAATAGCCTCAAAGTTAGTATTTTCGAAAAGAAAAATCGATAACAAAATTTTCATTCTTGCGCATTTCTCTATACTATTCATTCATTTGTTTTTTTTTCTGAATTCTAGACAGTTTTAAAATAGGTTACCATCAAAATATTTTTGTAAAGTACTTTTCGATATGCTAAATTACCTCTATTTTTATGTATTTTTTCTGCATCTTGGCACATTTTAAAATTTGTTTCGAAAATAATAACCATTATAAGAGACACGTAACAAAAGGATCTCGAAAATTTTGTAGCGGATTTTAACCACTGTGATGCCAATAAGCTTAAAATTTCATTATACCTACCCAAGAGGACGAAGTAACTCGTCTCCATTTGAATGTCAAGTTAGTAAAACAAAATTTTGATCGTATTTTTTTATTCAGCTTTTAATAATACATTACAAGATACATATTAGAAAAAGATTTTAAAAAAACACATTACACGCAATTTGGATATAAATACAAGAAGTACGATTTACTCCTCTGTGTTTATGGAACGCCTCCTACGACGACGGCGACTCCCGCGGCGACGCCTACGACTGCGGGAACGGCGCCTCCTGCGAGCCCCCACGACCCGGGGTAAAGTCCTTGGTCTCCCAACTCGCCTCTAAAAATAAGGATTCAAAGTTAAGCGTATCAAGTATTCTTGCAAGGCGGCGATGGGTCCAGTCAAGACCCAAGGTTCGGAGTACTGGCCACTCAAAAAACTGCACAGCGCCGAAATGAGGATGCTAAATTGGTCGAGCGAAGTATCGCTGCTCGACCACATCAGGAACATCCACATCAGCGACAGTCTCAGATAAACTGGAATATAACCATCTGAAATGGTACGGTCACTTCATGCGGCGCCCAGCAGACCATGTTACACGAAAGGTGACGAAAATGGATTAGCGACCCAAAGGACGTGGTAGGGCTCTCAGATAAACTAAAATATAAGTTCTGAGATGGTACAGTCACGTAATGAGGCTCACAGCTGAAAGTATTGGAAACGAACCAGCGATCCAGAAGACGTGGTAAGCCCAATTTAACGTGGATGGGGCTTATGCAGGAGTCTCAAAGGAGACTGGGTCCTACCAGATAATCCTGGAGACGCCATGTGAGAAGAGCTAACCTTAAGTAAATGGGACATATGCTAGGATGAAGAGAGTATCAAATATTCTAGCAATATTGTAAAATTAATCTTGTATAGTTGGAATAAGATATTTGGAGAGAAATCAACTGACTAAAATGACTAGGATTTTAAGGATGGGGAGCATACCCTCTTGGCCTGCACCTCCTGCTCCGGCTGCTGTGTTCCTTCAACGTACCCGTGTCCATAAGCGCAATCGCTTCCTCGAGGCTCACATTCCTCTGAATCTTGATCACTGTCCACGTCTTTGTGTACCGTAGTCATATTCGAGTAATTCAATTAACTACGTGAAATTTAAATTGAAAAAAAAAATTACATAACAATATAAAGGTCTATACAAAGTCTAGTAAAGAACGCGATTGAAAAATAATAATATTTATAATGGAAGTTACACATTCTTTTGTTTTGGAACGTATCTATGTTACTGATTTAATGATTTACAAAATTTAATTAAATGCGTGCTAGTACCTACTTTTATCGTTTGAACTAACAAACTTACTAACCTCACGCCGTTTTCCCGGAGGGGTAGACAGAAAGGATGGACCGCCACACTGTTCTATCCTAACACAACTCTCGCGCCTCTTCTACATTCACACATCGTGATATGCACGCTCGTCGATTGTTCCTACTTCAAACATAGCCGCCTTTCAGTTATTGATTAATTTGGTCATATATAAAATTAACTACATCAAACACTGAAGAAGGACGTCTGTGACGAGTTTTCAAGCTTCTTTTTTTTCAATTAGATTAAAAATATTATCACTTTTGACTACAACCATTGTCATTTGTGGAACATATTATGGAATATATTATTCAGTGGAACCTGGATAATTGGCATTCCAAGGGACCAGGCCTACGATGGTCAATAAACCAGGTTTTTCAATTATCTAGTTTTTCGTGTATCCATGTTCAGATTGTGTTTTGGTTTTTTAACCAGGTTTTGTAACCACATAAACCGAAAAGCAATTAAAAAAGTTCATGGATTGATGCATAAAAAATATAATAAAAATTAATAAAAGTTTAATAAGTAAATTGTAATAGTATAATACATACGTGCATACACAAACGAACAATAAATTTAATTATTTTGGCTTGAAAAAATCAGTCTGTTTCACACGCTAAAAATGTTGCACAACTCTTCAAGAGATTTACCGGCGTCAAATTCTTGGATTGGTTTTAGTTTCGAGCTCAAATCGAGGCCGTTATATTTACGTTTGTGAAACATTGGGATCGTAAATGGACCACCTTCGATGATTACAGAACAAATACTGAAGAGTTGTCAGTTTACAAAGATAGAGAAGGCTGTGCTCTCCAATTACAGAGGTCGAGAAAGTAGCGCTCTCCAATTACAGAGGTACTTTCCGGCCTAGAGAGCTCGAGAAGACAGTCCTCTCCAATTACAGAGGTTTAGGGCCAGAATGTCGAGTTCAATTAAACAGGTTTCTTTTTTTTCATTAAAGAGTTTTTAATGCTCCAAGGGGGTGGGACCGGATCTTTTTTTTTGTCAATTATAGAATTTTGCCAATTAACCAGGTTCCAATTATCCAGGTTCTACTGTACTCATTTTGAATCGTGTGGTTATTACATAGTACCGTCGTACCGATAAATACATTATTAAAAGACGCCTACACTCACGTTCATATTACGATGCATGAATGTATAGAGAGAAGGAGACATAACAGTATGGCGCTCCATCCTCCCTGCCTCCCTCCGGAGAAACGGTGTGATGGTTAGTTAGTAAGTTCGTTATGAATAAACATCCCATTAAATCTCATATATCCGTTATTCATACAACATGGTTTTTAACAATTTGAATCATAGCAGTTGATGGCGTGTAATAAAAAGTAATAATTGAGAAAGACTTAAAGGCCCCGCTGATGATTCTGCTTGCGCACATACAAATTAACTTCCGCAACTAAATTGACTAATTTGAGATGTTTGGTCACGGTAACTAGTCATCTCGGGAGTTCAATTGCAAAACCTTCCACATCACGTGGGTACTTAAAAAAATTGATATTTGACTATACACGTACAAAAAGTTTATTCAGATAAATTAAATCTACTGTCATTAAACAAAAATACTCACAAAGGGAGGGCACGACATTAGAAATTTACTTTGAAATGAGATTTTACAAGAATGTAGTACCCTATAAGAGTCGTCCATAGTTAAAGTAAGAAAGTGCAACGGGGAACCAATTTCTAGAAAAACAAAACTTTACACCCTTTGCTAAAAAAACACGTGACGCGGGATTTTAACTAAAGATCTGCCTGCCAGCGAAATAGAAAAGGCAAGCTATCCGATTAGTCACGTATTGATACTAGCGGCGAAATTTTTAATATATAAGCAACGCTGAAAAGTTTAAAGGCTCTTTTCTAGAAATACGAGTACTACTTATGTACCTGTAAAATCCCATCCCGAAGACAATTTCCTATGTCGTGCCCTCCCATTGTCAGTCGTGAGCGAAACCGGTTGATTCTTAAAAAAACAAGTATTTTAAAAAACACAATGATATATTCGTTTAGTTCGTACTTTTAAGGGTCAAATTTACTTTCATAAAAACATTAAGAACCAATAAAAAAATACACTTCACTAAAAATACCCTGTTCTCCCACTTAAAAATATATGTCAACAATGAACGAATATACAATATTACACTTCCGAAAAAATGTTGTGCCTTAAACTAAATAAAAAGCCAGAAAATAATCAACATGAATAGTTTGCACTTTGATATGAATAGTTCGTTCTTCGATATGAATAGTTTGCAATTTGATATGAATAGTTTGCAATTTGATATAAATGGCTTACATTTTGAAATGAATAGTTTGATCTTCGATATGAATAGTTTGCAATTTAATATAAATAGCTTGCACTTTGATATTAATATTTTGACCTTCGATATTAACAATTGCAATTTGATATAAATAGCTATATCAATGAATAGTTTGACCTTCGGTATGAATAGTTTGCACTTTGATATGAATAGTTTGGTATTCGATATGAATAGTTTGCAATTTGATATAAATAACTTGCACTTTGACATGATTAGTTTTAACTTTGAATTAATTTAATCCCGCAGTAAAAATTATGTAAAAATTTTAGATTATTATTATTATAATATTATTATTATTATTTTGTTGAAAAAACTCCTTACATCATTACAGCGCGAGCCAAATCGATGTAAAGGGTGAAAATAACTACCTTGGCAAAATAGCTGATGTATGTAATAAAGAATTGCTGCAAACTTTTAAAAAACTAATATTTCTTATCAAGTAAATTTTTCAATATATTGCTTCCGTGTATTAAACAGATTACAAAATAAACAAAATTATACAGAGGGTTATTCATTACAGTTCACTTGCAAAACTTAAGAAAGAAGTGCGTAAAATAATGATATCTTGTAACTTAAATATTAACTAATGTTATTTGCTCTTATTGTTTTTTTTTTAATTTACTTGTACGATCATCATTTTTTTTTCTTTAATGTTTCTCGCCTTATTAATCATATTTTTCTTTTTTTATGTAGATCTTGCGATTGGTTTAAACAGGATATAAGATTTGGTCATGTGATGAAGACGTCCAGCTTTTTTTTCCATTTCTTCGGTGGTCGTCCTGGTGATCGACGACACTCTGATGACTCATACATCACGATCTTGGGAATCCTCGCCGGGAATATCCTCTCGATGAAGTCCCCCCAGAATCGACGTTTCTGCATACTCCATCTCACTATATCATCAATTTTGCAGGTTGTACGAATTTCTTCGTCGGGTATCCTATTCTAGACATATTAATTTATGTAAATGATTATAAAAAAATAATACTTGTAGGCTATGCCGCGTGTGATAATTATATATAAATAAAATATCTAGGTAAATATCTAGGTAGGCCTAGACAGAGCCTAATAGATAATGTTCTGGCTGATCAGGCCTGGTTGGACGAATCGGACTGCTAGGAGCAATAGGCGCAGGATCGAGAAGCTAGTAGGAAAATCATCAAAGAGGTTAAAAGTCTTCACGGGTTATTAATAATAATAATAATTAAGCTAAATTGTACAGCGCCGTTTTCGCGAATAGCTCACCTCAAGGGCGCTATGACAATGTTTTTAGTCATGAGAGCTGCATGTGACACCAGCAATCAGATAACCATTGTTTACATTTTATACGATATTTTGAAAAGGTGGGTTTTTAGGCGAAATTTAAAATCTGTCGGATTGTCAATGCATCTGAGGCGTGCAGGAAGCATATCCCAGGCGGACGGACTTGCCACTGCGAAAGTCCGATCTCCGAAATTTGTCCGGGGGTTGCGATTTGGCTCAACTAATCTGCCTATTGCCGAGGAGTTTGCTGATCGAAGCATAGATTGCAGCAAAGGTGATGGGTTCTCAATAGCATACAAATTTATCAACAAATGTTGTCATTTATTATAAATTTAAAGTTTATGAGATTAATAAAAAAACTTTAATTTAAACAATAAAAAACCAATAAATTTAGGTTTATTTACTCGTTATAAGACATATGGCCATAGAAAGTAAATAATTACTCAGGTAAATATACAATAATATTTAGCGCACATAGTATTTTCAATATTCTGTCCAACCCGATAGCATTAACGAAATTTTGTTTCAATTCACAGATATTCTCAAAGCACTTATGCAAAAAATCTGGTGTAGCGATTTGTTTTGATACTTCGCTCCGTGTGTTTGAACATGGTCCAGGAATGTAAACACCAACATGGGCCAAGATTGATTGGATTTATGTAAATTACTATTTTATAGTGTAACACGAAATAAAGATTATTTGATGGATGATAGATAACCATTTTCATCCTTATCTATGTTATTACATCTACGATCGTTTTGTTAGTTTAATAAACATAAAATTCTAAATTCAAAACAGATTAAAATGAAAATAAAATGATAATGAATCATGTCGATTCTTGATGACTTAAAAATGTCATCAGTCACATTGTATTTGATCTCATGATTTTTGTATACGAGTATAAATTGAGGGATGATATTTTGCCAAAATATTTGTGTGATCAGTTTATATATCTTCTTCTTCTTCTTCCTTATTGTAGACCTATGTGATATGATCTCCAGAGTGTTGCTCCTCTTGTGAGGTAGATTCCCAGCTGTCCTTCCATCTTTTAGAAGGTCTTCCACGAGGACGAGTCCCATGAGGCTGATTATGCAATACAATATATGGGAGTCTGGTGGTGTCCATTCTTCGCACATGACCGTGCCAGTCCCTTTTTCGCTATCTGCTCCATCTTATAATATCCTCAACCTCACAAATCTCTCTTATTCTTGTGTTCCTCACGCGATCTCTCAGTGTCTTGCCTGCTATCGTCCTCAGTGTCTTCATTTCGGAAGTCCTCAAAACTATATTATAATGATATATTTTTGATAAACATGAGTTGCAAATGGCGATTTTTTAATGAATTACACTGTTTATTTTAAATCCTTTGAATTTATTTTTCTCGACATTATTAAACAATTACATTCTCTAGGTGATGAAGGTGTAAAACCTTCGAATAATAATAATAAACCTGTTTGTGTTACTTACTCAAATAAAGTTGGTTTCTAAGTGAAAAGGTGTTTAATTTTATTTTAAATATGTCAAACCACCATGTAATGGCTTCGTTTCAAAGATTTATATAATTGATTATGAAACAATTAACAAATTGTACATATCAAACATGGGAGTTATAAGAAATTACGCTTGTTCTATGTCAATTAACAAAACGTTTAAACAATTTATACGTTTCTACTTTCGAGATAAATTATTTCTCTTGTAGATTTTTTGTGTTATATGATATTATTCAACGCCCAAATAAATCTACAGTTATACAAAATTCATGTATTTTATCTTTCCGTAATATATCTTACATTTTAAATGACAACTCAAAGCCCCGGATTATGAAACATTCTCAGACGCTTTTATTCCGAGATATTTCATCTAATTAATTAAGAAAATGAATAATGGATATACTTATCATTACTCTAACAGAATGGAAAGACAAATTTCAAAAGCTCTACTTTAAAACAGGTCTTTCTTAACTAACAATTAAGATTCTCGCCCTAAAATTTCGATTAAATCTGTTCTTGTTATTCAAGTTGACGGATCGTCCATTCCGAACCCTATTATTATAGAAAACAAATGAATGAATTATTTCGACGCGGCGTGTTGAGGCGGGAATCCGGTTTAAAAAATAAAGAACACCGCATTGCCATAGACAAAATTTGTTACCAGTAATTTTAACACGTTCAGTATTCCGTTTATTAATTTTAAATTGATGGGTTGTGCACCTGACTCTCCATTAGAAAGGGTTTTGATACGGACTGCTGCGTTTTAAGTTTTTTTTTCTGTTGCTTTAAACACGATGATGTTTTGATCTCGTGCAAAAAGCTGACTCGTGTATGTAAATCAAGGCCCTTTTTAATTTAATCTTGTGCCTTTTTCTCACGACTCTGATTTTGATCAAAGGACTGATGAAAGATTTATAACTGCGAACCTTTTCAACACACTCAGTACGAGTCCACGTTTTGAAATTCCATAACCAAAAAATATATAAATTCTTTCGTATGATAAACGTACTTTCGTTACCAATAAACTCAACCAATATCATTGTACGAGAACATTATTTGTACGTGTTCTTGCCTTTTGTACATAACATTCATGAGACATATGTACCATATATTTTTATAAATTGAGCTAATTAAAAAAAATACTTGAGTAAACCATTTCATTTTCAGATCACATTTTTGCACTTATCGCAAACGTGTTTCGAATCGTGCACGTTCTTCTTCAGCGTATTTTTTTAAATAATAAAGTGATACAAAATCGGAACTTATATATTAGACAAGAACTTTTTTTGAAGGTTCACATTATTTTATTTATTTTGTATGGCGTTGCGATTTCTACGATCACAAAGTTATTTTATTTAATTTTTTATATAATATTATTAACGTGAACTTTTTTAAAATCTTATCTTCATGAAACAAATAATCTTTTTTAATGCGGTTGTTGGCGAATTCCGAAAAGTTATTACTTGAGAGACATTTTTATGTGCTCTCTTATTCTTAAATTAAAGTTGCGTTACTTAATTAATAAATATTTTTTAAGTCACTTCAAAGGACATCGCCAAGCGTTGTTATACACATTTTTTGTATTTTTTTTATGTAGCTAGAAAACATTTAAACAGGTTTAACAAACCATAGCAATATTTAACGACATCATTTTGTTCTGAGATTTACTTCACACTTTCATAAAATTTAATGTTTTTACTAAAATTTTGTAGTAAAAGGCCACCTTGAAGTATACGTAAACGAAGTAAAAAAATATTAGTGTTCTAGAGTTCTATTAACGATAAAAAATAACTAACTAACCAAATAACGATCACGCCGTTTCTCCGGAGGGATAGACGAAGAGAATAGACCGCCACACTATTCTATCCTGACACACCACAATAGATTCCTCCACATTCATACAACGAGTCGTACACGTCGATTCTTCCGACTTCTAAGATGGCAGACCTTTATTTGATTAATTCGGTCATGCCATGTTTTTGCATTCACAACGCCAACGCATACACGCTTTACAATTCTTGCTTCATTAATGCGTTCCGTATGTCCAAACCAGCGCAGTGATCCTTTTATAATTTTGTTCATAATACTTTCTTCCGCTCTATTTTCCTTCCCGATATCAGCATTTGAAGTGATATTGTGCATCGTTTTACCACACATACGTCTTAAAGATCTCATTTCATTTACATAGATTTGAATAATTTCTAGACCTTCCAAATCTAACCATAACTAACTAACTAACTAACCATCACGTCGTATCCCCAAATCGTCATGCATGCACGTCGATTTCTCCGACTCCTCACGTGGCTGACATTCAATATTTGATTTATTTGATCGTACTAAGTTTTCCGCGGTCTTCTTCTATGTCTAGTTCCATTTACATCATTAACATGAACTTTTTTACCATATTTATTTCTTCATTCATTCATTCCATGTGTCCAAACCATCGTAATGTTCCTTTCATTATTTTGTTCATAAAAAATCTAACCATTTAAAAAATATAATATATTTCTTCTAAGAGACATCGGTGACCAAAGCAATACACTAGCTTGAATATTATTCATTCCTCGAATTACCACACAATGCATAAAGGTTCAAGAACAAATTTCGATGAAACGTGACTTGTCCACACACGGTGAAGTTAGATACATATCTGCGCAAGTACTCGCTGCGTCATTCATAATATTATCTGTGGTATTTTGCAAAGAACCGAGAGAACCGGGCACGAAATACATTGGAACGACGAGAAGATAAAAGAAATGAATCGAGCGGTGGCATAAATTTCCTAACCATTAAACCCTTATAATCTCAGGAAGAGTGTGGATATTCACACGCTCCTATGCTTTATTTTCATTTCTTTTTAACTGGTTCTCGTTCTAATGGCGTCATAAACTCGTATCATACATCTACTAACTAACTAACTATAATAACTAACACACATCACACTGCCATCGCCCGGAATCAAACCCGGGACCTTCGGTATGGCAGTCAGCGGCGGTACTCCCATAGAAGCCCAGAAGCCAGGCTTGCATAAGAAATTTGGAATCAAAACCTCTTCTAGCTTACAGAGGTTCAGCTCTTGTGGCTATTCCTCTTACATCTGATGGTAACATTGTTGGAAGGTGATTTGGTGGGTTGTTGGTTTATGCAGGGGCATGATTACTTAGATTTGGGGGTTTTGATTCAAAATTTCTTAGCCGGGCTTCTGGGTTTCTATGGGAGTACCGCCACTGATGGCAGTTAGGACTTTTACCACTCTGCCATGATCGTTTTATTATTTACAACGATCTCTATGAAATTCCTAATATCAAAATTATTTATTTGAAGTCAAGGCGTTAACACTGTGAAATTCCATGACAAATTAGAATTTAAAACACTACACTCTATATTTTCCACTTGTTTATTAAATATCTTTATAAAATAATAAAAATATTGACACATTACAATGTTTCGGAGGTGACCTTCATCTTCAGGTCTAAGTATTATTCATGCTTACCTATTTTTATTACTGAATTGTGATCAAATTAAAAATAATAATTTAACATCCTTAAAAGACGATTTATTTCAATAAAATAAAAATAATTATAGTAAATCTAACCTTAAAAAAAATGACTAATATAAATACGAATGATTGATCAGATCAATAATAATAATAAAGATAATTAATAAATGAAAACGTCAGTTTTCTAGAGGTTTTCTTATATTTTATGGGAATGACATGTTTCGCTTTGACACAAAATTGATGTGATTTTATATATTTTTAACAAAGAATTATTTGGGTAGGTCCAGAAATATTAGAAAGTGTTTCTTGGAACTCGTTAATAAATTTTATGACAATGATTACGTTAGGGGATACTAAATGATATTAAATAAATCAAAAATAAGTTATTGTTAAGTGTTTCTAACACTTAATTCGTCCTACCTCAAATAAATATCCTACATCAAATAACTTCTAGAAAACTGACGTTTTCATTCGTATTAATGATTTAATATGGAGTTTTACATCTTGTTCAAGAAACAATAAATAATAAAAAAGATATTATTTTTAATAATTTATTATTACAGAATGCTGATATCATCGCGTCGGAGTATTTAATGCAAACATTCTACGTCTAATGAAAACATCTTCTTGTTGTAAACCTTAATATGGGCTCCGATCAAAGATTGCATTATAAATTGTTTGCAAACTCCATTAAGCAATTCGGCCCTTGGGGCCAGATGCGAAAAGAGTACAATCGATGAATCAAGATGCACGTTATTATATGATTCATCTCCGCTAAGTGATTAAAAAACAGCGACTGTGTAATGTTTACGAGTCGCACAATGCTTGTCATAACATTCATAAACAGAGAGTACCTAACTACAATACATTGCAGAGTTATTTTGAATTGATTAAATACAGTGTAAGGATGGTAATGCATTGAAGAATCTAAAAAAAAAACTTGAAAACATGTTGGTCGAAAGGAACTATTAAATACAAAAAATCTTTTATACAACATTTTGAATGTATACAAATACTTGTAGACGAATACTGGATTTTATTGGTCTAAGATAGCATATAAATTGGAGTGACATTTCCAGGCGTTATCTAGCAGTGCGTTAATGGCGGTAGCCTTTCACATTGCGTTATAAAGATCTTCTGCTTAATGCTTAAATCTAATCTTCATAGATGGCGCTGGTCTGTAAATTGAAACTGACATGTGAATTGTGGTGTTGGATATTAACATATATACAACTTCCAAAAATTTGTCAGACATGGTGGTCATAAGAAAGGTGGAATGGGGAATGTTGTAATTACATAAAGCGTGCGCTTAACCCAACCAATGACAGGTCATAAGTCCTGTAAACACCTCGATCACCATATTCAGTTTCCAGTTTGCATCTTCGTCTCTATTGAGATAAAATTAATACAAAAAATCTTATTTATTTTTCTTCTTTTAGACTCGAGGTTGACTCCCAGCTATCCTTCCATCTCTTCGGCGGTCTTCCGTGGGGACGGTAGCCAACAAGAATCTGAAGCGCCACAACTTGTGGTATTCTGGAGGGATCCATCATCTGAACGTGCGCATTCCAGTATCTTCTGCGTTGTGTGCCCCATCGTACGATATCTTCCACCCTGCAGATTTCGCGGATAACCATGTCTCTCGCCCTATCTCGATTAATAACTGTTATTTTATCACAAACACAATTTAAAACACTGTTATATTACCCTTTTTAAATATAAAATTGACACGGCGTCACAAATATTGTAGTAGGATTCTTCATCTTCTTCTCAGCGCTACATCATTCATTCTCCAGGTTATAGTAGGATTACAACAGTTAATAATTAGGAGATAATAATTTAATAATAATGAGGAGTCAGAGAAATCGGTGCGCGTGCATGAAGCGAGAGAAATATGTCTGGAAAGGAAAATGTGGCGGTCCATTCTTTCTGCCTACCTCTTCGGGGAGACGGCGTGATGGTTAGTTAGTTAGTATAATTAAGTGTTGCGTGCTACCCGTTTACGGTAAGGAAACATGAACTTTGACAAAAATTTTGATCAAAAAACTAGATGCATTTGAATTGTAGATATATTTGAATTATAGACCGAAACAGTCACGAACAAAGCTGTACTGCAACAAATGAAGAAATAATGAAAAAATATTATGACAATAAGTGGCAGAGAACTTAAAATATCAAATGTTACAATTGAATTATAAGGGTAGGACTAATTTTAATAATGATGCATTACAACCTAGGTTCTCAAAGTGGGCGATAACACCCCCTTGTGGGCGTTTGAGACTTTCAGGGGGCAGTAGAAGACCCAGAAAAAATAGAGAGCGTGGGCAGATAAAAAAATATAGTCTAAAAAGACAAACAAAACACACTAATCACTTAGGTACTAATAAAACAAATTAAACTTAAATATTGGATTATTTTGTTATTGTATTGTATTTTAATCATTTTCCCTTTTTTGGAATAACTTTTATGGGGGGGGGGGGCTTGAACGTTTATTTTTCTTGTAAAGAGGGCGGTGGCCCAGAAAAGATTGGAAACTTATGCATTACAATGCTAATATTTAAATAAAATAGAATTTAATTATTTCAATCATCTTATGCTCCGGAAATCTTGTCTGGAAATACCCATATTTTACTGGAATTTGTATAAAAACCTAAAAAACCTTGCAGCGAAACTAAAAATTAAGCTGAATAAAACTTAACATGTATTACACAAAAATATAATTAGATTCAAAATATTAATAAATACAATAATACAGTACCCTAGGAATTTAATATTTTTCCGATTTTTGGTTGGGGTCATTATTTTTTAAAACTTCATCATACAATGTATAATGAAAACACGATTGCTTTTTCGATTTTACATTGATTTTTTTGTTTATATTATATATTAAACACTAGTTACAAATTTGTTACGCCTTACGAGGACATTCTCAAATTTAAGTTTAGAGTTTGAGAATGCCCTCGCAAGGCGAAAAAATGTATAACTAGTGTGTATAATTTTTTTACATAAATAATAAATCAATGTAAAACCAAAAAAGCAATCGCGTTTTCATAATGTATTATATTTCTCAGATTTCATCTCAATCAAGAATCACAATAACATGTTGGACAAACTCTCATTTCAGAATGACATGTGTAGTTATTACACTGCACCGTAACGCCAAAGACACAGTTAATGTCGTAAATGTTCGAAATTTTTAAACTCTAAAGAAAGCAATGCGCACGCCGCTGCTTCCCATGTACACTCTTCTCTCAACAGTTGTGCATTGTAAGCATGATTGGTGGTCACACTTAAGTATCCATAATGAGCGATGCCCCGCGGGTACAATTTATTAAAAATTAATACCGGCATTATTCAATTTACGACACAAGTCCCTGTTCCGCAAATTGTTAACCTTTTCAATCTGAGACGTAGGCCCTCGTACCTTTGTACCTGGTCCTGCATGAGCCGCAGAACGAGCTATGTAAACAATACGTTCATGAGTAATAATTACAGGTACACCGTTTGCCTTCGTTGCGTGATCCAACATGATAAAAATAGCATACGAAAGCTTTTGCGATCGAGACTTGTGATGCCGTGAGATCCCATATTTTTTTTTATATAATTTAATAACGTGATCTATGCATCTTGGATTGTTTATAGTTTATAGCATAAAATTAACTAATTGATCGATGGTTGAGGAATTAGTTTTGTAAAACTCCATTATTAATTTTATTATAGTAAACACGATTGTTTAGTGGTTTTACTTGAATTTAATTTATATATAATAAATTGTGAGAAATTTGTTACGCCTTGCGAGGGCATTCTCAAGCCCTCAAGAATGAGATTTTTATATAAATTCAGTCCAAGTAAAACCACTAACAGCCGTTTAACAGCCGTTGTCGTCCACTGCTGGACACAGGCCTCCACCATACTTCTCCATGTATGACATGTCATACGGGAGGTGGTTGGCATTACAACGCCACGCTTGCCAGACGGGTTGGCGAAGTGTCCTTCCACTTTAGCCTACGCATCAATATTATCCACCGAGGTTATTCACACTCGATCTTTAACAGTTTCCAGGGAGACCAAAGTCGAGGAGGTGTGGATAGGTACTTGGGATCAGATCAATCCTCCAGCGTAGCATGGCCATCACCACGGTGATGGCCATGCACGGCTCGAAGAGTCAATAGGATCCCCCTTACTCCCCCATACTATTATAAAATTGAAACTATCTAACTCACTAACTAACAATCACGCCGTTTCCTCGTAGGAATAGGCAGATGGACCGCCATACTGCTCTGTCCTGACATACCTTTCGAGCTTTTTCTATATACGTACAATACATCGTAACATGCACGCACGTCGATTTTTAAGGCTTCGAATGTGGCTGTCTTTAAGTATTTAATTAATTTGGTCATTCCATGGTTTTTCTTTCCAATCACAATGCTTTTAAATTTTAATTGTATCTCAATAGAGACGAAGACGTAAACTGGAAACTGAACATGGATGATCAAGGTGTTTACAGGACTTATGACCTGTCATTGGTTGGGTTAAGCGCACGCTTTATGTAATTACAACATTCCCCATTCCACCTTTGTTATTGTGATCATGCATGACAAATTTTTGGAAGATGTATATATACTTCAAAATCCATATTTATCTTCACGTGTCAGTTTCAGTCAGCCATCTATGTAGATTTGGTTGCACTTGTGAATTTTTCAAGAATTAACCTATACAACCGACCCACTAACGCCATCTATGGAGAATGATTTTCGGCATTTAGCAAACTACCTTATTAACACAATGCGAAGGCTGTCGCCCAACATATTGTTAGAAGCCGCTAGGAGTATTATTCCATTCTATATGCCAAAGAATTTTGACCAGAATATTTGAAGACAATGCTTTTATTTCATATTTTTATCATTCTTCACTTATACATTCGTTCCATATGTCCAAACCATCTCAGGGATCCTAATAGGGGATTAAATCATATATATTGCATTTCTTCCTTATTTCATCAATCGGTATTCTATTTTTCATCGTTTTCCCGCACATTCTTCTCAGTGATCTTATTTCTATGGCATTTATCCAGCTCTCAACTTTACTTCCATACATAAGTATGCCATCCTTGCTTCAGTAAGTATTTACAGAACTTAACATAATATGTACAAAGATGACGTCTCTATCGGTAACATGATCGGCTAATACACTTACCCACTTCTTCAAACTTATCAGGGGTTTCTCTGAGAATTCCGTCATTTTGGAGGTTATCCATCTTTATGTTCTGGATGGTTATCTTCGACAGCGTCGGCACAGACTTTTTTTATTTCCCAGCATGCAGAACCAACCTGCCTCTGGTAATGCCGGTGGGGAGAGCAATCAAACTGCTTAACATGATCGCTTCGTATATCGATGTCTTTCATATTCGTGAAAGTTCGTTCAGAAGACAAACACTCTTGACTTTGGAGAGTATTATGTATTCCTAATGTCGAACCATCTCTCATGCGTTCCTGGTATTATATCGTCACTTCAAAGGTAAAACTCATTAAGTGACATTTCAATTTTTTCTCCTTTTCTTGCAACTTCCGCATCAGACTTGTGAATTCTACGTCAGAAAACAATCACCAAGTGTATTTACTAAAGAATAACAGTTATTCTTTAATAAAAACACTTGGTGATTACTTTCTGACGTAGAATTCACAAGTCTGATACAGAAATTGCAAAAAAAAAAAATGTCACTTAGTGAGTTTTACCTTTGAAGTGACGATATATTTATTATATTTAACCTGTTCTCAATAGATGCCTTAAACTATATTGATTGTTTGTAATATCTTTTGAGAAAATAAACTGATTTGATTTGATTTTTAATTTCAGTATTTTATAGCAATCAATATAGTACTTATTTTTTAGAATCATATTTGTTCATCATACTGCATACACATTACATTCTTCTTCAGCTTTCTTCCTTCTATTGCTGGATATAAGCCTCCTACATTTTCATCTACTCGTCCTTGTCTTGCCCCTTCAGCATCCAGGTCATTCCAGATATTCTGGCAATGTCGTAAGATCTTCACTCCTTTTCATTGTACATGGCCTCCAATGAAGAATTTTGGATGTCCATCGTATAAACATTATATTGTATGAATCGAATTTTTCAAAAACGTTATAGATCATTTTGCCATGGCCGCGGTGCAAGAGTAAGAGCAAACAATATTTCAAATCTTAACTTATAGTTTTTGTTTATTTTTGCAACATTTTAATTCTTAGATGTTCACTATTACCATAAATCAGATCTCATGTCGAATATTAGGTCATGTTGGATTCAGTAAGTCACCGAGTTGTCGTAAATTAGATCAATTTTTCGTGTGGGAACAAAACGTTTATCTGGGTTCACAATTTAAATGTTTCATAATACACGACGACAATTTACACGTGCTATGTTCTCAACTAATGCGTATTTACTTATTAATATTTCCACCACCTAAAAATAAGGTTTCTATAGTCAATCATCATCGGCTGTCCCTCGTGTCCGATGAAGACTGTCCTTCACGGTTGTGGGTCCGCATGTGACTGAAGAGCCCGATCCTGCACCCACATATTTTGGGACATCTGGGGCAGGGTAAGGCGCCTGTGGTGGAGCCGTCACCGTCTTCCAGTGGTCCATTCTTTCTCCTTCTCCTCCTCTCAGCGGCGTCTTCTCTGCGTTATGCTTCAGACTCTACAGTCAATATAATGTAATGGGAATTATTCGAAAGGGAAGAGCAAATGACAGTTTGTAATATAAGTGTGAACGAAGAGAACTTGGAACAGGTGAGGGAATTTGTGTATTTAGGTAGCATGTTCACAGCAGATGCCCGAACGGATAGTGACGTCGAAAGAAGGGTTGGTGCGGGTAACAAAGTGAATGGAGCTTTAAAAATAGTTATTGGAAACAAGAATTTATCAATGAAAGCGAAAACGGCCGTTCACAATGGAGTTCTGGTCCCAACCTTAATGTATGGAAGCGAAGCATGGAACTGGCAAAAGAAGGATGAGAGTAGAATAAATGCGGTAGAGATGAGGTCCCTAAGACGTATGTGTGGTAGAACGATATACGACAGAATCTCAAATGCTGATATAAGAAAGGAATGTAGAGCGGAAGAAGGTATAATGAACAAAATTATGAAAGGATCGTTGCGTTGGTTCGGACATATGGAACGCATGGATGGAGAAAGAATGGTTAAGAAAGTATACGTTAATGATGTAAATGGGGTACGAAGTCGAGGCAGACCGAGGAAAACATGGCATGACCAAATTAATCAAATTTTAAAGGTTGGTCATGTTAGAAGTCGGAGGAATCGACGTGCGTGTATGACTCGTTGTATGAATGTGGAGGAATCTAGAGAGGTTTGCCAGGATAGAGTAGTGTGGCGGTCCATTCTCTCTGCCTACCCCTGCGGGGAAACGGCGTGATGGTTTGTTGTTGTTGTTGTATGTAATGGGATAATCATAACATGGGATGGTACTCGTATATAGTGGTATATTGTTCGTGTATAGATCATGATTTTGATATTGTTTTAAATGTCTGATGCGTGTTTGTGCTAATTAAGAGACCACCCAGATTCTAATAAGTATGAAAATATGTACATTAATAATTAAAAATATCTTCAACGATATGTTTTATGTGAACACTCTTTTCGTAATAAATTTCCAATGATTCTAAATTCGAACAATTCGAACACAATGTGTTAGTTTAAAAAGTATTCATAGATTACCATTTTGTTAAAATGTATTAAATGATATTGCGTATGTATAATACAAAGAATTTTTTTTTTGTTTTAATAAATAAATTATTTTGACTGCATTCATAAATAAAATAATTACGAAAATCAATACATTACATGAAAAATATTTTTTCCTTTATCTTAAGCATTAAGAGATATTATAATTTCAAGTGATAATTTCTTTTGTATTCATTATGTTGTTAGAACCCAGTTACAGTAAACACTTTGTTTTTAGCTATTATACTGATTCTCATGACATGTGACAGGTAGCTAATCTATCGACATTTTATTATCACGTGAATTCTATACCAGACCAAAGGAATCGATCCCAGGACCTTCGGTATGACAGTCGGAGCTCTACCACTCTGCCACGAAGATCGTCACTCGTTTTTGATAAACTCAAGGCGGTATAAATGTGTAATTCCATATTGATTTTAATTTATAACGTTTTCCCAATGGTGAAAGCAAAATATCTAGTAAAATAATCAGAAAAGTGGAAAAATCAGTGATTAATTTATTTTAAAAATCGTCATTAATAAATTATTATTACGGCAATAAATATGTTCTACTTGGTTCACTGTATAATCGCAATCATTAATAAATTTTAGCTTTTAATATAAATATTTTTTTCACACACGTTAAAATTTTAACAAATAACTACACATAAATGTTCTACTTTTGTTTTCTACACTACTGTCATAAAATAACAATCAAAATAGATTTAAAAATAATCCATAAACGTTCTCGGGCATGCGCATCGTGTGCATTTCGAATTGCTTATGGAGAGAATCGAAGTATTCCTTTCTCGTACTTTAATTGACGACCTCCTATTTATATTATATTATTTTATAAGGCAATATGTAGGTTGACGTTTTCTGTACTTTCGATAGGTTTGTTGATGTGACATAGTGTCACGTCCCCCCGGGTGGTGTGAGCATTCTCACGCCCTATAACTGCTTGACGACCTGACCAAAGGAATTTGTTGTTTTAATTAATAAATCATCTTCATCGGAGGCAGCGGCAGCTGCGCCCTGCCGGTCTCCGCGGCCAGGGGACAGTCTTGATGGACGGCTTATTTATTTAATCAGACGATACATCTTAACGATTGTGTAATCCTAACTCACAACTGCCAAACATCATTTGAATAGAAATCGAACATGAATTCGAATTTTAGTTAGAAAACATAATTACAAATACAATTTTTTTTTTGTAGAATACAAATGGTAAAGAATTATTTTCATTTTTTTAAATAAAAATCACAAACATTACAGACATACAATTCCAGATCGTTTGTAATTACATTATAAAAATTTATAAGAGAAGCATAAAAAACATTATGATGAAGAGCTAGAAAGAATCATTTATTTATTGATCATTTACCAAGTACATGGTTTTATTACCTCCCTAATGGGGTAACCCGTTCTAGGGAGGCATTCCTAGCACTCTATGTAATTTAAATATATAATTTCCAAATTTAGGGAACAATTAATGAACAAGGGGAGCAACACATATCGTAAAGTGTATAACTTAAAATTAATTGTCTTATATACTCGTATTATATAATAATATATTATAACACTATTTAAACTATTTACTTATTATTTTAAATAACACTACATTTAAGGCGCCCTTTTTTTAATGTCTCCGTAGTTACTTTGTAATTGTGCATTGTAATTTTTTGTGGGTCATAATTATAACATTGATATTGCATCCCTGAGGCAACTCACACTATCACGAAATATGTCGACCTCCGAGGCGACCCGATTAGGCAATCAGATTGCCCTACCCACAGGCATAACTATTTGCAGGTTGGCTCTGCAGCGCGGCAAATAAACCAATCTGTGCTGTCTTTGACGAAGGTACTCGTAATTATCAGGTTGGAGATTGTGAGACGACCTTTTTGGCAAAGTTGCGATAGCTACAACTGCTACACCTAAGGACCCTTGTTCGATTCCCGGTGAGGGCAATGTGATTGTCATACTCTCTTTAGTCTGGTCACGTGACAATTAAAAGGCGATAGATTAC
This sequence comes from Lepidostoma basale, assembly GCA_022606425.2. Lineage (NCBI taxonomy): Eukaryota > Metazoa > Arthropoda > Insecta > Trichoptera > Lepidostomatidae > Lepidostoma > Lepidostoma basale. The sequence continues at coordinate 1,923,153 of JAHDVF020001001.1, read as the reverse complement.
TACCAGTCACATGTCATGAGAATCAATATAATAGCATTTTACATCGATTTGGCTCGCGCTGTAATGATGTAAAAAGCTATTCAACAAAATAATAATAATAATGTAATTTAAGATATACTTTGAGACATGGAAGTACCGCCAATCGTTAATAAGGTAAATCGCTTTCAGGGTGGCATGGCGGTTCTTTGCTTTAATCTAATTGTAGGGAAAGCATGATTGCAATTCATTCGATTTCATTATTGTAGGGTTGGGACCAGAACTCCATTGTGAACGGCCGTTTTCGCTTTCATTGATAAATTCTCGTTTCCAATAACTATTTTTAAAGCTCCATCCGCTTTGTTACCCGCACCAACCCTTCTTTCGACGTCACTATCCGTTCGGCCATCCGCTGTGAACATGCTATCTAAATACACAAATTACTCACCTGCTCCAAATTCTTTTCATTCACACTTATGTTACAAACTGTCATTTGCTCTTCCCTTTCAAAAGCCATCACCTTTGACTTTCCGACATTCATCATTTAATCATTTGACTTGCATACCTCATACATTCTCGACGCTAAGGCTTGTAATTCGTCCGCACTATCCGCAACGAGAACGGCATCGTCCGCTTACAGACAAATCACTCCTCTTAGCACCAGCATAGAAAAAGAATCAACGTGCGTGTATGACTCGCTGTATGAATGTGGAGGAATCTAGAGAGGTGTGCCAGGATGGAGTAGTGTGGCGGTCCATTCTCTCTGGCTTCTCCTACGGGGAAACGGCGTGATGGTTTGTTGTTGTTGTCATTATTGTATAATTAAAACTGTAAAACAATTCGGTACTTATTTGACAATAGGTCCTAAATTCATATGTGCATTATAAAATTAAAACAAAACAACTACCGTTTCAAGTGTATCAAAGTCAAATATTTATTTATACATATAACGCTGCATATATTCTAGCTATTTAGTGACCGCACTGTTGAGGAATGTCGCTCAATAGGAAAAATGATTATCCTTTGTTTCCAACTTTTGGCACGGAGTCCCAATGATTATATGCATAAATAAATGTTTGATCATACGAACTGTTATCTTTCCATGTCGTGGTATGACGATAAAATAATCAATGCATTCTCCAGAGACTTGCTGATAACATTCCATCTCGCCATCGCTTTTGTCCATTTTTCTAATTTTTTTTATTAAAGTAACTGACCATCGTCACAATATGATGTGATACAAAATTTATATTGTTTTTTTTTTATGGCATAATATTCCTGTTGACATTTATCCTTCTTTTACCTGATACAATCTTAATTTCCGACTACATACGTGTTAGCACTAGAACTGCATAATTTACTTATATCATTAATGAACATTATATTCATTTCACCTTGGCATATTCCTGTTAGTCGGGGTCGGTTATTTTTATCAATTTGAACCAGGTTTTTCGTTGGTAAGCATCTTCCTTACCTTCCTGAATTGTAAATTTCCCTTAATGTATGATACAAGGATGAATTGAATATGAGCCGGAATTATTTTTAAAGTAAAATAGAATCTACATAATTTTCTGTTTTTTAAATGCAGATTACCTATCGGATCGGTAATTTCTTAATACCAATAACAACAAACCATCACGCCGTTTCTACACAGGGGTAGGCAGAGAGAATGGCCCGTAAAATTTCTTTTCCTACCTCTGTAGCTTCCTCCACATTCATACAACAAATCATACACGTACGTCGATTCTTCCGACTTTTAACATGACCAACCTTTAAAATTGTATTAATAATTTCTTTATCCCGCTATAGTAAAAAATAAGGAAATATTATTTCAATGTACCTATATTCTCCCATGTATTATCTCCTTTTGATGTTTGAACATTCCTGTTATTTAATTTCCTATTCATCGTTAACGGCTTTTAATCGTCCAGATTATCGAGTCACCGGCGTCCACCATTAGTGGAGGAGCGAGCCGCAGCTCGGACCATTTGTGTCGGGTTCAAATCCGTTTTATAGCAATTAAATGAGCCATCAGATGATGGAGCGGTCGTCCCATGACCCGTGATCTCACCAGCCAGTGTCCGCCACCGCAATTATCTCATTTCATCATTTGTCAAACACTTCACGGTGAATGAAATAATAAAAACTTGAATTGAAATGCCACCGGGCGGCTGTAACGGCCATAGCGGTGATCCGACGTACGACCAAATAGCTGGTCGATTTACATATACACTGATAATATATTATATTATTACGTACGCATAAATATTCCACAAGCATAAATTGAGTAAATTAAAATACAAGTATAATGATTACAAATACATGAATTTATTATCAAATCAAGTTAGTTTAAGATATTACAAACAAAATTAAGGTATTGAGAACGTTAAAATATAATACGAGTACATAATACCAGAAACGCACGTGAAATGGTTCGATTTTAGGAAGACAAGATACTCTCTTTATTCAAGAGTACTTTCATTAATATATCTCCGAGGAGATCGTGTTCAGCAGACAGATTACTTTTCCCACCGGTGTCACCGAGGCAGGTTGATTCTGGCGGCCAGTAGTTAAAAAAATCTACGCTATCGCTGACGAAGATATCTATGAGGAACAAATATATCGACTTCGAAGCTACAGAGAGTTAGTCCCCGACACTCACGAAAGAAATGCCGTGGGATAGAGCAACCGATAATTACCATACACCATCATGTGGAGATACCTAAGATTTTTTTTCTGAATACATACATAATATCTAATATCAATATATAATCCATTTTTTGGCCGAAACACTATGATAATTCAATTTTATTAACTGTTATAATTACAACACTATTATAATATCACGAAGTATTACAAACAACTCCTGATGATGCCAACATCGGGTGGCGAAACAGCTGTCGCGACATTCACAAAAAGTGTACAATAAAAATAATGATTTTATAACAGTGTTGTAAATTTAAGAATAATCATTTTATAATCATAATTTATTTTGATTCATTCATAATATTTTCATATTCATAATAATTCATAATATAAATCAATGAAATCAAATATCTAGAAATATTCAAATGATTTTACTGAAATCTCTTGATGGAAGTTCATTTTAAATAATAATTAAATAAAACGATGTTTTTTAACTACTTCCACTTTTGTCTTTATTTAGACAGCGACCGGTTTCGCCAGGCTCGCTGGCATCGACAGACTGGTGACACTATTGTAAACTTAGTCCTTTATATACATACAGATCAGGGGTGGTAAACATGATTCTATACAAAAATAATCTTCAAATATTTATGTAAAATTTTCTGAATTTAAATATTGGTATAACAGGTATTCTTGAATGTTCGTATTTAATACAATGGATTTTAATTTTTATTATCGCTTACATATTTATATATCAAACATTATATATCTGTATGTATATAAAGGACTAAGTTTAAAATAGTGTCACCAGTCTGTCGATGCCAGCGAGCCTGGCGAAACCGGTCGCTGTCTAAATAAAGACAAAAGTGAGAGTAGTTAAAAAACATCGTTTTATTTAATTATTATTCTAGAAATATTATTATATTTTATGGTAGTGACCCTTCTAGGGCATTATCTTCTTCTTCTTCTTCTTGTCCTGTCACACCTCCGTGGTACATAGGGCCTCAAAGAGCCTTCTCCACCCGACTCTATCGCATACCTGGTGCCTAGCATCATCCCGAGTGAGGCCTGCTGCTTTGACCTCGTCCTGTAGGGCTCCAGGTGGCTCTAGGTCTGCTTCGCTTCCTCTTTCCCCCCATAGGGGACTAGTCTAGTACGCCCTGAGCGATGCAGGTTGGGTTCCGTCTCAGAGTGTGACCGATCCACAGCCATTTGCGTCTAGCGACTTGTTCTCTAATTGGAATTTCGGCTGCCATGGTCCAGAGAACCGCATTTGGGGCCAATAGATCTTGAATATTGAGCAAAGGCACCTATTTATAAACACCTGGAGTTTTCCATTATTATGGCATTATCAAGTGTCGAGAATTAATCGCGTCATCAAAGAATAAAACTTTTACAAAGGAACAATTAAATATATATTGTAATTGTGGTCTAGTGACATCAAACGAGTGGCAGGCGGTCAATGGCATAGAGTGGCAAGGGAAAGAGAGTTGTGGAAGTCGGGAAGGGAGGCCTATGTCGGAGGCCAACACTAAACAATGTCAGGAAAGACCAGCGTGGCGGTTTATTATTTCTGCCTACCATTTCGGAGAGACGGCGTTATGGTTGGCTAATTAGTTTGATACAACAGTATATAGCGTACATATTACTATATGTCCTGATATTTATAATACATTTTATGATTAGCATATTCGTATAAAGATCGTTAATTCAAGGGAGTCATCATCTTTACTTATCTGTTAAAAAATGCATCGCTCACAAATTGTTATAAAATTATATTTGAAATAACTCAAAGCACTTTACATATTATATACGGTCTCAAGAAAGAGACAACCTGGGTGGTAATTTACAAAAAAAGTTCCTACCAGAATTAATAATAAATTTATTTATCGTCATTCACGCCTTGGACCGCGTTTATGGTTTATGGACCATAAAGCGATGCATTTTACTTGTGTGTCTTTTATGAACGCCATATGCACTTTATGACAAACTTCGATTTTCGAATAAGCTTCTTGACATTTTTATGTTTTGATTTGAGTAAATATTTTAGGAACGTGTTTAACCGTCAACGAAATTAATTTTTATCGCCTTCAACATCTCGTGAAATATAATTTGTACAATATTTTTATAACAGATTTATTAGGTATTAATAAAAAGGCAAAGATAGCAGTGCACAATGGTATTCTTGTACCAACCATTAAGAAATCAAGGGTCAAATACATCCCTTGAGATGAGTAATTCATAAAAATGGCGCTCTATAAATTATACAATTTATTATTATTATTATTATTATAAGAGGAGAATGCAGCTCGAATGAAAATGTTTTGAACAAAATAATGAAAGGGTCATTAAGATGGTTTAGACATAAGGAAAGAATGAATGAAGAAAGGATGATAAAGAAAATTTATATAAACAATGTAAATGGAACAAGAAATTGAGGAAGATTGAGGAAAACTGGCATGACAAATCTATTAAATATTTAATGCCGGCCACGCGAGGAGTCGGAGAAATCGATGTGCATGCATGCCACGTCGTAAGAATGTTGAGGAAACGAGAGAAGTATACCAATAAAAAATAGTGTGGCGGTCCATTCTTTCTGTTTACCCTTCCGATGATGGTTAGTTAGTTAGTTTTATATCAATAATGATTTTTTGATTAAGTTGTTTAGAAAATAACATACTGTTGTGACCGGTTTCGTAAAATCACGTCGTTAGCACCGACAGTTGTCGGTGCTAACGGCGTCACAAAAGTATAATAATTATTTTGTGGAAAAAATTCTTCCACCTTGAGATTTCAGTTAAATTTGTCAAATTGTAAACTTTACCGTCATACAAGAGAAAGCGTCCAACTAACAAAATACGAAATGTTCAAGAAAGTCATTTAACTTGGTCCCTTGGTCACTTTCTCTTGTAAGACGATGATTTATGCACTCATGAAAAAATATGTATGTGCCATAAATTAGGCTACCTAATTATTATACCTGCTGGAAGATATAAATTGCCGTGAAACGCCACCTTGCGTGACAACAGTAAGAGTACGGTCACACCGGAGTGCCAGGGTAGGAGTCTTAATCTGACCTGCCACACTATAAACGCTCGGAGATTTCAGAATTTTTAGTCTCTGAAATGCCTAAACATTGCACAGATAAGCGGAAACGCCAATAATAGATAAAAGTAACGTAGACTCCATAAAAAGAAAGAAAAAAGGCGATTATAGCGCTGCGGTGATCTTTTATGGTACTAACCATAATATAGAAATATTCAATTTGAAAATAAATATGAGTTATAAATTTATGACCCTTAATTTAGTGGTCACTAATCATTAGTACCCTTTGATTCAATTGATTAATTCATAAAATAAAGCAAATATAAAAAGATTATCGATTTCGTGACATTTGGAAAAAGTACGAACTGACAGCTCAAATTAGTTCTGTCATTCTCGGTAATTGTAGTTAGTACCATAAAAGATCACCGCGGTGCTACAATCGTTAAAATCTCCTCCGAGTGTTTACACACGTGGCTTGTGATTGGCGCGAAGCGTATAGTACGCCATACGTTGGTTCGCCAGGCGTTCATCTTGACTACTACCCTGGCACTTCGGTGTGGGCGTACCCTTAGACTTCCATTAAGTCCGACTTCCTGGCGTCCTAGTGTGTTCTTTGTAATCCCGCGAATCCCGGGCAATATGATCACCGATCTTACTATCAGAATCGTAGCAGACAGGAAGAGGGCGTATGGCGTATCTTCGACGCCACAAAACCAAGACCCACCAGCTAAGAGAAGGTAACCCCTACAGAAAATCTCTGAAGAAGGCAACGGGAAATCACACCAGTAATGCTTCCCAGGAAATCACTGTAGCAAGAAAACATTAGTCACAGTGATCGCCAACGTCAGGTGGATTTGACACGGCACTACAAGATTACGATGTAAAAAATCTAATTCTTATTAGCAGATTGCAAAAAATGAATACAATTTGGTGTTCCAATCTTTGTATGAGCACAGTTATATTATGATTACACATATTCATTTATCACATTGGTACAGCAATGTAATTTACAAATTTTGTGTTTAAAAAATATCTTTATAACAATATAATGAGTCCCCCACCAAAGCTTAATCAAAGAAAATTAGTTATATTTAAACATAAGTAGTAATGTTACATTACTTCAGATCATTAAATATTCCAGATTTTGGTAACGAAAGATCACAGCTCCAGTTTAATCAATCATGTTGATGTTGTATTTGCTAATGTTGAACAAAAACTTGACATACTCATAATTGTGATTGGCAAAATTTCTCATTTGCAACACCTTTGCATTAACTTGTGTCTTCACTGTTCACTAATTTATACCTAGTTTTAAGTTTTATTATTTATAGTTTGTGTTTTCAACCGTAAATAGGAGTATCCACTAACAAGAAAGTTCTTATGTTTAATCTCTGCCTGTAAATCGACTTCCACGTCATTTAGTATATTTTGCAACTTGATTATTTATTATGTTTGCTCTGGAAGTTCTAGTTATCAATTCGAGGCGACACAAAGAAACCTATAAATTTCCCTGTTTTTACGAACCGCATTCTGAATACTTCTACACAAATACTATGCATCACATGAACAAACGTTACAAAAAATACTTTTAAAACTTTTTTATTTCATAATTTCATTTTAAATGTACTAATATACTAAAAGGAGGTAAATTTATGTATAAATGTGGAGGGGGTATAATTAGGATTGAGGAGAGGGGTGATGTAACGGGAACATTTCGAACATGGAAATTGAATTCAAATTTAATTTCTAAATTATTTAATGACATTTAACAGAGCTCACTTACACGAAAAAACTATTTAAAACGAGAGTATTATTTATACTACTTATGTTAATAGCAGAAATAATCGTCAACACAGTAAAAAGCAAAACAAATGTGTCAATTATTTACAATTCAAAACCCAGCTTTACTTTCTTAATTTTTGACAATGATATGCTGAATATAGAAAATAATGACTATGTTAAAAACTCAAAATCAACAAAAGTAAAATAAACCCATAGTTTCATCGTGCAATCGAATTATTTTTTCTTCTATTTCTTCTATATTCTCCACGTTTGCGGATTCATTAAACATAAGTTTGTACAAAACACCAAACTTTATTAAAAAATATATTTAAAAAATAGATGTTTCGGACCCAGAAGCCCTTCATCAGCCCTTCAGGGACATAAATATGATATAAATATTGCAATTTTTTTTTTAATTCATGTTTTAACAGATATTAAAATGATTTAATTTCGTACTAGAATTATTTTTTTACTTATTGTTAGGAATCGTTATTAAAAATTCTTGAAGTAATATTTAATCAAATATTACCCATTGCTTCACATTAATAACCTTTATGAAAAAAAAATTTGGTGTTTCGATATCAATTACGTGGCTAGTTTTAACCAGAAATTAATATCCCTGGGAGAAAGGAATGAATCATGAGGGGAAATAACAAAAACAAATTAAATATGTGCCTTTGTACTATAATATGTACAAATAATTTTAATGAATAACATAACTTTCTTATACGATTGTCGATGTTTCTGTGATGTCACTCAATATTCTTTAAATTCAAGCAACGATATTTTTGAAGGAATTCTATGAAACGAGTTGTTTATTAATAAACTGTTGTGTTCATAGATGGCAGTAATCACGAACTGTCATCACATTACAAATAAAATATAATATAATATATTATATTCAATGCTAATAAATTTCATATTATTGTTAAATTTATTAGCATCGAATAATAAAATAAAACGCTTAAAAATAATTATGAAAATCTTAAGAGTGTGGAATTCCATATTGATAAAATAAAACTGTAAGATAAATGACATTTTTAAAGTGGAAAAAGCATTGTTCAGTTTACAAGAAGGTAGGTAATACAATTAACCTTTTTTGACATATCAGTAATTATAATTCTTTTATATCAATTTAGCGTACTTTATTTTTTTAATTATTTAATTAACACTTACAGAGTTATTCACTTTTATGAATTACATTTGGATTGAGATTTGGATCTTCTACCATACAGATCTAGGATTCTGCTCTTGGGACTATTCCTCTTATCTCTGAAGAGAACAACTTTGAAAGGGTGATTTGGTGAGTTGTTGATTTATGCGGAGGGTTTAATATGTGTGGTCGGAGTGTTCCTTTGAATGAGGCCTTGGGCTCGATTTTGGGCCTTTGTAGCAGCTTGGAGTGTTTTGGGTCGGTAAGCATTTAGGCAAAATAAATTTAAGATGTGAAGAAGTGTATTAAATCTCATTTCATTTCACGTTCACGAGATGCCATATCAAACTGGATAAGAATAACGAGAAAGGTCACCGTGGATCCAAATATCTGTTCGAGAAAACTGATCTAAGTAGTTATATACAAATATAAATAGAAAATATAACACATTGAATAAATAGAATTGCATTTTGTATTTTCACAAATAAAAAGGTTGTGTCCAACCGAAACATGTCTTTGAAAAGAAAAACGAATATCAAAAAATATTGTAAATATATCTGGATTAAGTTTGGCTTATAGATAGGAGTAACATCTCCAGGCGGCTTCTAACAATGCGCTAATGGCGGGGTAGCCTTTCACATTGTGTTAAAAAGATGTTCTGCTTAATGCTTAATAAACATAAATCTCCATAGATGGCGTTAGTATGTAGATTATATATAGATTAATCTTAGAGATTAACATATATAATTAAAATCTTTATAGATGGCGCATTGAAACTGACATGTGAAATCTGGTGTAGGACTTTAACATATATACAACTTCCAAAAATTTGTTAGACATGGTCATAAGAAAGGTGGAATGGGGAATGTTGTAATTACATAAAGCGTGCGCTTAACCCAACCAATGACAGGTCATAAGTCCTGTAAACACCTTGATCAACCATATTCAGTTTCCAATTTGCATCTTCGTCTCTATTGAGATACAATTAAATCATGATATAATGTGTAATTATATTTATTAAATTGTGAATCCACAACACAAAGTGAAGGTGAATGTAGAAGAAAATTTAATATATATTTTTTTAACCATAAATTAACCGTGTAATAGCCTGGATATTAATTTATTTTATTATTTTTTTTTCCTTGTATACAACAGGTCGTTTGAACCCAATTACTGTATACAATTTATTTTAGCTTTTATATTTATTCTTATGACGTGTGATAGGCAGCCAATCTATCGCCATTTTATTGTCACGAGAATTCTACACCAGACCAAAGACAGTGTGACAATCACACTGCCATCGCCGGGAATCGAACCTGGGACCTTCAGTATGGAAGTCAGAGCTCATACCACTATGCCACGAAGGTCGAGTATTATTACAAAGGTGCCAAGTGGTATAAACATTTAACAAAGAAAAATATAAATAGCTGTTATTGTTACATATGTCATGTACCGCGGGTGGCATCTTTAGGGCGAAATTTGAACTACACTGTATTATTCAACCACTTTGCACATTTGCACACTTATTGGCCTTTATGTTTAAAACACCAATTCGGATCAAAAACTTATTTATGACTTTATGACTTGGCACCTTTGTAATAATCAACCCTCAATTGTATTATTCAAGTAATCATACAATAGGTACAAATTTGATTATATATTTTTTTTATTTTACCTTTGCGACAAGCTCTTTATTTACTGAAAAAAAACCGCCTGCTGTTATCTCTCGTGGAAATTCAACTATTTGAAGCGAAAAAATTCTTATCTGTAAAATAAGAATTGAATTACTTTTACGAGTGTGTTCATAGTGTACTTTTTATTTTAAGTATATTTATGAACACCCATTAATAGTGTATCTACCTCGTCTGTCATGTCAGAATAATTGTTTATTCTGAAGAGAATCTTTGCGGTGCGCCTAGCCTGGAATAGGTAATTGCGGTGATTAATGGGTACAATTAATATGTGTGATTTGAATTGTGAACGTTTTAATTCATATCTTACTTCAGAAATGCAACGATCACAAATAAATGCGAGCCCAACAACACACGAGCCCATCCCAGTAGTAACGACGATTGGATGGAGTATCTTAATGATAGTGATATCCGAGGATTTATAATAGATATCAGTAAACCAATAAAACCTGAAAACAATCATTATATTCGAATTATTTGAATTAGCATTCGAACTATTTTAGTGAGCATTCGAACTATTTGAATTAGCATTCGATCTATTTTAATTAGCATTCGAACTATTTGAATTAGCATTCGAACTATTTAAATAGTGTTCGAACTATTTAAATAATGTTCGAAACTAAGTATTTGAATTAAAGGCGGGCCACACTGTTTGAAACAAACTCTCCACAGGGGTGACCTTGGTGGGGAGCTGTGGAGCCCGAGGTTGGTTTAGCATCCACACTTGGTTGTTAAACAAGCTCTCCACACGTGGAATGCGTGTTTAAACGCGCGACCGTCCACAAAGTTTGTTGAAGGTCAAACGAATTTTGGTTTCAAACAAGTGTCTACACAGTTTAAAACCGTTGGTGGAGACCGTTGTGGAGAGCTTGTTTATAACAGTGTGGCCCGCCTTTTAGTTCGAAACTAAGTACGTGTGAATAAATAATTTAAAATAATAATTCAACTGACTTACATTTGGGAGAATACGGTGCAGTAACCTATCATCAATGTGAAGACAATTGATCTTGAATATATTTTATTTAAGCTTAGAAGCAACATGCTAAGATCATAGTGAATTTTCTTTACTTTTACGATAGTTGGCTTAAAATTTGTTCTGAAATATTTTCAAGGGGGTATTATTTTTATTCTATCATGATGAAGCACTACTTACCTATAAAATCAGATATATTAGTTTTTCGATTTAAAATATATTTTTTGAGTTTACTTTGATCTCTTTTGCCCTGCGAATATGGTGTAATCTTTGCGAACATTTTTTTATCCTTATTTGATAATACCCTAGTGAAGATTACTATGTCAGTCTTTGTTACTGAAGTAAAAGCATTGTTGCAACTAAATTATATATGTATTTAATCAAAATATGTATTTTTCCGCTATATTTCAAAATAATTCCGAAACTCTACAAAAACCGATAAACGCTTCATTTTGGCCTAACATTCTAATATTTGCAATATGATGTAAAAACAGAAAAACTGAATAACGAGGAATTTTTATTTTGTATATGTTAAACCAATGTATTTTGACAATACTTTAAATATAAAGTGTTTTGAAAACACAATATTTTGAAATGTTATTCGATCGCTAATATAGAAGATATTATCTCGGTTCACGAACATTCTTATTTATTATTCTTCAACACCTAATACAGTTTTTAAATGTATGGTAATTCCTTATTTATCTTTTAGTTTTCATTTTTAAAGATTTCGAAGATCTTTGTCTCTCTCTCTCTCTCTGGTTTCAATCCTGGGATTGGTTTGCAACAATTTCCTCTATTCTTCTTTTCCATTTTTCTTTGTCTTGTGCGGCTCTTTTGAAATCTGCATATGATGAGCAGCGCACGTTCACCAACAGGTCCTCCAGTTACTCTCTGCGTGGGCGTCCCCTAGAGTTTGTCCCCTCGGTCATACCCTCCATTATGGCATGCAAGAGGCCTTCTTGTCGTATTACATGGCCGATCCATCTTGCACGCCTTTCGGACAAGGTCCTAAGCAGGTGCCTTCCTCTCTGTCTATAGACTTAATATTAGATTTACTTACCTTCTAATTTTTATATAAAAATAATTGTTGGTTTGGTTATATTACAAATTGTGTTAGGTTTTTTCTATGTACGCTTAATGTCATAAACTTAAATTGTATTGAAATGAATAAGAAATTCATGATTTATAAAATTAGGTGAATATATTTTCCCGATGCTGATAAATAAAAATATTATAATAAAAAGATAATTACCTTTTACTCGGTTTTCTTCCAGTAAATAATTGTATGCTTAGATTAGTTTTTATATTATCTAAAATAGATTGGAGAATTCTCTCATTGATCAAATAAAATCTTTGCTTAATCAGAGCAACATAAGTGCAAAAAATACATGTGACTGCACAATGGATAGCGTTTGCAATGTCAAATATGAAAGTCATCATAGCCCTGTTATATGACGCTAGAGTATATTCCCAAGTTTGCCAGAAGTCGAGTACACATTGAGATATTGAAAACACGTACAGTATTACCATCAGTAGAATAATTTGTTTCCTGCACTTCTCGTATGGAATTCGTATACCCATGTTGATCAAAACAAAGTCAATCCTCTTGAATGATTCCAATATTTCTTTAAATTTCATCTGATATTTGATTTCGTTTATGAAAATCAAAACGGACGATATTAATCCAAAATACAGACGCATGCGAATTGTGAACTTAAAAATAGAAGAAGAAAAAACATTACTAATCCAATCATTACGTAACATTGTGAATATATTAATGTATAATAATAAACAAGTATATAGCTGGTCTTCATACTAAGATAATCTTAATTTGAAGCCCCGGCTGAGAATACGGAGTTGAGTCATGGATCCTTAAAATCAGCACTATGAACAGGTTAAGGGCATTCGAAATTTGGATAGATTTATGTATCAATTGTGTATTTTATTTTGCTGTTGTATTGCTATGTGTGTACGGCGGGACATCGAGGGAGAGTAGCGTAGCTTAAATGTGGTCTAGGTCCCCCATGATTGCAAATATACATATATATTTTTTTTTTTAACGTAAGTCTCGCATGGATGGGGTACGGGCCTAGGGAGTGCACGAGTGAAGCTGACGAAAGGCGCCGCTGCGCCTATAACAGCTTCGGGTAAGCGGAGGGAGCCCTCTATGGCTCGGCCATATAATTCGAAATGTGGATGCATCGTAGAATACTACGCATTCCATGTAGTCCGCAATATGCAATGTGCATTTTAGACACTTGATCTTAAAAACAGTATTTCTGCCCACCCCTTCAGTGAATCGGGGTGATCGTTTGTTAGTTATGTATTATTTTTCCTATATGTGAGATTTAGTTCAATTGACGACCGATTATTCGAATTGACGACCTTTGTGACAGAGTTGCAAGAGCTATGACTGCCACACTGAAGGTTCCGGGTTTGATACCCAACAATGCCAGTATAATTCTCACACCGTCTTTTTATTTTTTTATTATTTTATTATTGGGGGTAACAAACAGCAAATACAGTATATGAATATAAACATACAGAGACAACAAAACAAGGCCAATTACATTCTACCACAAATATTATACAACAACTGACATAAGGTTAAATATATAAGAAGAATAAAGTAACACTTTGATAAGTTAAAGCGAAAACTATTAGTACTAGTAATAATGAATAATTAAAGATGAAATATAATTTTAAAATGTATGTAATGTAATGTAATGAAATATAGTTTCATTCGTCCCGAAGGGTTCCCAACCATTTTTTTTAAATCACTTTCATTAAAATGGAATACATTTTTAGTACAGAATTTACGTAACAAAAAAATGGTGATAGATTACCTACCTATCACATGTCATTACAAATCAATATATTAGCTAAAACAGAGTGTACAGTGTAATTTTTTGCATAAAATGTAACAAAATGCGCATAAATAATCTTACCCTTATAGTCATATTAGTAGATTCAAAAGTGAAATAAGAAGCAACTCTGAAGAACATTAGTAACACGGAAAAGGCTAAAACAAATGTTAGGATCGAACCAGATGACGATTTCACAAAACCGTTTTTCGTTTTCTTGTACGAACTCAGACCCAAACATTTTGCCCCGTAATACAGAGGTGAAATCATTCGCATAAAACCATCTGTGGACTTTTCTAGAATGTTTTCGCTAATTTTATCCATTTTCATTCGTTTGCGCTATCTTCGACAACAGGCTGCATATGTTATGCAGAAATACATTAATAGAAAATATTTTGTTCATTTTGTTTGCTTATTAACTTATTATACACAGTGCCGGATTAAGCCAGTGCGGGCCCATTGTTACCAAGCGGCCCTGGCTTTTATATGATACTGTACACAACTTTTAATAACTAACTAACCATCACGCCGTCTCACTGAAAGAGCAAGCAGAAAGATTGGACCACATTCATACGTCGTGTCATGGTCACGTGGCCGACATAAATATAATATTCGATTGATTTGATCGTGCCACGTTTTCCTAGATCTTCCTCCTTTTCTAGTTCCGTTTCCATATATTTTCTTCAACATTATTTTTTCTTCATGTGTCTAAACCAGAGGTTCCCAAACTTTTTTGTCCCGTAGACCCCTTGCCGATTTAATTTATTTTGTGCAGACTCGTAGACCCCCATATACATCTCATAGAACCCCAATTTTTTTCCACTTGTAGAGACCCCTTGCAAGTCGAAATCGACCCCTGAAGTAGGATAAATGCCGTAGAAATGAGATCACTTAGGAGAATTTGCGGGAAGGTGTATGATAGAATACCCAATGAAGAAGTTAGAAAGGGCTGTAAGGCGGATGACTGAGTCCTAAATTAAATTAAGAAAGGGTCACTGAGATGGTTGGACATATGGAATGAATATATATGGGAAGAATGGTCAAAAATCTATATACGAGTACCATTCAAAATGTTGTTGTATAAATATAACTGGTACATGCAGGCAAAAAATTGGAGAGACATCTCCAGGCGAAATCTAGTACTGTATGATTTGCATAGACTTTCACAGTACATTTAATAAAGGTTTTCTGCTTAATGCTTTCTAATCTTAATATAGATGACGCTAGTGTAGAGTGAACATAAAAATGTGAAAATAGGTGTAGAAACATACTATATATACAAGTTCCAAAAAAGTTTGTCAGACGCGGTGGTCATAACGGCGGAATGGGGAATGTTGTTAAACGTGAAGCGATCGCTCAACCCAACCAATGACAGGTCATAAGTCCTGTAAGCGCCTCGGCCACCACCTTCTGTTCCCAGAAAACAACTTGCATCTTCGTCTCTATTGAGATACAATTAATCGCTATACGAGTATACTAGTAGTTTGAATACTAGCCTACATCTACGGGCATGCGCTACTTTTTTCTATACGGCTAATTCGGCACTGGTTATACACCATTCAAACTAATTGATTGCTTTACTTAAAGATATCATCATACATTGTTGTAATTAATTAATTCATCAATGGAAAAATTTGTAAAATTAGGTCATAAAGCGTTCCATGGATTGTATTAAATAAACGTAGAAAAGGATTTTTACTTATTTTTTGTTTCTTGGGCAATTAAAACATTTAATTACAGTAAAAATATCCGTTTTCAAGAAGCTTTTTGTATTTTTAGCCTATCTAGGGCATTTTCAAATAAGTAATCAAAGTAATTCTAGTGGTGTAATTAAAATAATTGAAGTGCATTTATTATACACTAGTTGCAACCCGTGAAATATATATTTTTTAATACCCATTTAAGTAAGATTACCTAAAACTTTTTGAGGTTCATTAATATTGAAAGTTTAAAATAATAAAAGGTACATGTTGATTGATGAATTATATAATTCTCAAAAATCTCTATGATCCGATGACACGATGTTTTGTGTATACAGTGGAAGTGCTCACTATATCTAGGCAACCTACAACTGACTGTTGATGACTGTTGATGATATACCTGTGGAGCAAGTAATGAGTTTCAGGGAGTAGAGATCTGCAGCCAAAATGACCTTTATACCGAAGTACGAGAACAAGTCAGTAAAGCCTCTGCCGTGTCAGGATGTCTGAAGAATCTGGTCTGGAAGAACAAGCACATGCGTATCGACAGCAAGATCAAAATTTATAAAACATGCGTACAACCTATCATGACGTACGCTG
This sequence comes from Lepidostoma basale, assembly GCA_022606425.2. Lineage (NCBI taxonomy): Eukaryota > Metazoa > Arthropoda > Insecta > Trichoptera > Lepidostomatidae > Lepidostoma > Lepidostoma basale. Next base: position 1,906,720 of record JAHDVF020001001.1, on the reverse strand, counting down.
TAGAGACGCGGGCTGAAACTGTGTGAACCAAGGGACTACTAAGAACACCGGAGATGAAGGTCCTAAGATCAATCAAACCAAACTTGCGAAATAGAGGATATCGTTCATTGGAGTAGATCTAGAAGATACTGGAGGAACCATATAGCCCGAATGGATTGTGACAGACTTGCATATACAGCAGCTTATGAAATCCTCTCCGGACACGCCCATATGGAAGACCGCCTAAAAGATGGAAGGACAGCTGGACCTCATCATCCGACGAGACATGATTTCTGTGTCACAGATCGTCAGATCTTTTAAAATAAGAGGAAGGAGAAGAAGAAGCGGAATCTTACTCTTTATGTAAAAAACTCGTTAAGCGAAACAAATTTTCCTATATAAAGCAATGTAAAATACGATAATGCGTTCCATGCCGAAAAAACGCTTTTTTTTAACGTTTATCAAATAAAATTACATACATATAAATTGTGAGGGAGCGTAACAACCTGGAATGCGATTTTTATTTGCAAAAAACAAGAAAAATCGAATAAACTAGTTTATTATTTATGAATTTTTGACAAACAGTTAATTATTTTTTTACTAGAAAACTGTCTAGAGATACTAGTTTTTGCCTACGCTTCAAAGTTTGGTGAAAATATGACACACCATTTTCATTGAAAATATTTAAAGAACCCATAACCACCTCCTTATTAGAGTTCAATAAATAAAAAGTGTACATAGTTTAAGAATTCTAAAAATATACTTTAAAACACTTTAGACACTGTCTTTAGAATGCGTATGAAAACTTTGAAATCAAAAAAAATTCTTATTTTACTTTTCAATATTTTTTGTATCCATATCGAATTGGATGAATATTACCACAAACGTGACAGATGAAGCCAGAAACTGAAAAAAATAGAATAAGTGTTTTTATTGTTATATCTACGCATTAATTTATTCTGTAATTTCAAACATATTATATCTACAGAACGAGTTTAAAACAAAAAACAATTACCCTCGACAGGAGTTTTTTATTGATGACGATAAATCCACCTCCAACAATTTCTCGCGGAAGCTCCATTACTTGCATAACAAAAATTCGTATCTGAAAATATAATAAATTTCCTTTTAAAACGTTGATTATTAACACATTGTTTGCGGGAGCCGAGTTAACTCGTCTTTCCCGCTATTAGCATTGTGCTGCGGAGGACGAGTAAACTCGTATGTTATGTGATGTAAAAATTACGAAACGCTTGTTTCGCATGCGTATTTTAAATCCCATAGTGCGTTTGGCTTTATTTGGAATATAAAAAATTCTCAGACAAATAGTCACAATTCATCGTAATATTTCATACAATTAAGTACTAAGAAACTTAAGTAATAAGATTTATAAGATGCTTATTTGACGACCTTTGTGGCCGAGTGGTAAGTGCATTAACTGCCACCCCGAAGGTTCCGGGTTCGATTCCCGGCGATGGCAGTGTGATTGTCACACTGTTTTTGGTCTGGTGTAGAATTCACGCGACAATAAAATGGCGATAGATTAGCTACCTATCACATGTCACGAGAATCACTATGATAGCTATAAATACCCTTTAAATCGATTTGGCTCATGCTGTCATGATTTAAAGAGCGATTCAACAAAATAATAATAATTTATTATTTCTTTAACATATTAAATATTAAATAATTAATAAAAATGAAAATGTCTGTTTTCTAGAAGTTTTATTATAATTTATGCGAAGGACATGTTTTATTTGTTGACATTTGATGAGAAGACAGTTTACAGAACACTTGATATTTGATAATGCCTTAGACAGGCGAAACATCTCATTCACATAAAATATTATATAATAAAACTTTTAGAAAACAGACATTTTCATTCGTATTAATTATTTTTAAAATACATTCAAATATGAGCTGTAATTGAGGTGAAACAATTTTCAAGACTGCAAATGTTGCCAGCCGGACTATAAGGGTTAAATAATTCGCTCCCTTTTCGGCGTAGATTGCCGAAATAAATTCCGCTAACAGAGTATTAAAGAGCTGCTTAAATGTCAAAACAATATGTAACATGTACTTGTATAAGAATAATGTAAATAATAGCAGTACTGTTATTGGGGTTAGGTTTAACACAAGAGTAAGAAGACGAGCTAGGGTTGTAGAGTTGCGATGATGATGATTAGTTATGAATTATTGATATTTTAATAGAGAGATTATATATTTATTAACCTCGTCCGCCATGTCAGAGAAGTAATTTATCCTGAAGAGAATTGCACCCGTTCTCCTAGCCTGAAACATACTGAAATATTATTATTGATTGAAGTATGAGTTTAACTTCTAGTTATCCAACTCGTCTGTGTGAGTATAAACATATATATTTTTTTATGAAAATATGGTAATTATTTATGAATATGAACCCAATCCACACAATTGTGTGGGCCACTTTTCTTAAAATAGTAGATTTTTTTCCCATTTTTTTAATCATATAATAAGCACAATTGAAACAAATAAAAATTAAAAAAGAAGACATAATTTGAAAAAAAAATCTCAGGAGCGAAAGGGGTATACAACGCCGCTTACTCTGAGACGGAACCCAGCCTGCATCGCTCAGGACGCACTAGACTGGTTCCCTATGGGGGGAAAGAGGAAGTGGGGCAGACCTAGAGACACCTGGAGAAGAGCCCTGCAGGACGAAGTTAAGCCAGCAGGCCTCACTTGGGACAATGTTAGGCATCAGGCATGCGATAGAGTCGGGTGGACAATATTCCTTGAGGCCCTATGCAACACAGAGGTGTGACAGGACAAGAAGATGAAGACTATCAGCAATATAAAGATCATATATATAGGTGGGTGCCATTCCGTGATGTGTTGTGTAAACCACGTATCACTGGATTCTTTCGGGACATTTCGCACGCTTAATAGTAAACTGACCGATTATTGTTTAGGTCATAATTGATTTAACATTAGACAGAGGCTTGTGTTAACACTATCCATCTATTTTTCACAATGTTAACGCTATCCATTTGTATGTACGATAATCGTTCACAATGTTAACGCTATCCATTCGTACGTGTTTTTCGACTGTTTTTTGTTAAAACACCGACTCATGTCAGATTGAGCAAAACTTCTTTTTTGAGTTAAGCCAGTATTTTATTAAGCGTACGATTTGTGCCAGTGAAGATCTTTTAGATGTTGTGAAATAAGAGAATATTTTTGGGACACCTTTTATAATTCGTGACAACTGAAAACTTACTTCAACGATACAATTGTCACATATTGTTGTTATTGCGACAGTACATACAGCTATCCCGCCCATTAACATCACTGGAACCAACACATGGACGATGGAGGAAGTCTTGTTATAGTAGATGTCTGAGAACCAATAGAACCTAAAATGAAATGTTTCAGTAAACAAATTCAATGCCATATAGACAATAGCCAAGTCTAAATATGTGAGTAATTTTTTCTACATTGACATTTTATTTTGGATTGGTTTTATCAAATCCTACCTGATGCCCTAGGAAGACCAAACATGTCACCCACATAAAAATATATAAAACTGATATGTTTAGTATTCAATATGGAATGTAATTAATAACACTGTTTTTATTCCACTTTTATTTATTTAAGTATTTTTGTAAAAAAAAACAAAAAATATTAATCACAATATGTTTCGGAGGTGACCTCCTCCATCCTCAAGTGTGAATATATAACTAAACTTTGGAAAATAATAATAAAATAAAAAAGTTTCATTATAAAGTATAATGTATTGTGACACCTGAGGATGTAGGAGGTCATCTCCGAAACATGCTGGAATTAATATTTTAATTCTATGACAATATTTAATTAATAAAAGTGGAATTATCAATTCTATCCCAAACTTCAGTGGAATTCCACAGTGTTAACGCCTTTCGGAAACATGGGTTACATCCTTAAAAACCGGAAAATACCGATCAACTTGAAACGAAAAGTCTATGAAGCCTGCGTTCTGCCGGTTGGGACTTATGGTCTTGAAACTATAACATTGTGCAAACAAAGTGCCGAGAAACTACGAGTGACCCAAAGAGCCATATTAAAATTCCTACGAGACAGAGTCAAAAACGATACGATGAAAGAAAAAATAAAGGTCACTGACATCATCCACCGGGTGGCGACTCTAAAATGGCAATGGGCAGGTCACGTAGCCAGAAGCTCAAATATAAAATAGACAAGAAGACTTTTGACTCGGAGACCGTGGACGGCAAAGAAAAGTGCAGGGCGACCGCAACTACGGTGGAAGGATGATCTGAACAGACACGTCGGAATAACCCGAATGCAGTCTGCACAAGACAGAGTGACATGGAAGCGAATGGAGGAGGTCTTTGTCCAGGAGTGGACGGGAATAGTCTGAAGAAGAAGAAAAAGGAAGAACGCCTTAACCTTCAATAAAGTGAAATATTTAATATGGAGTTTTACATTGTTGTTTATGAAACAACAAATAATAATAATAATATTTATTCAATGGTGATTCTCTTTACATATACCATATATGTACTCGTATACTCGTATGTATATCTGAGACATAAAGTCTTAAGTATTTTTTGTCCGAAATGAGCTATGCACATATTATTTTATCATAGACATAGTATCAAGTATATAATGTAATATATGCAGCACCAATATAGACAGACCAATGAGTTATACAAAATTCGCAAAACATAGGGATTTCTGAAATCTCTACCAGTTCGGAGAGTAAATTCCAACATTTTCAGTGAGGATGGAACGTCAACCTACTTTCATAAACAATACCAAGATCCTTTATCGTTGAAACACGCTTAAGTTGCTGGTTATCCATTGTGTATCTGTAATAAACAGTACGCAATGCTCTCGTAAAAGATAATATTACGCATTTAGAGATATTGAAATGAATTTGATTGGTTTTACTCCAACGGACGATATTATTTACATCTGACTGGAGACGAATGCAATCTTCATGGATCTTTATCTCGAGGATCATCGGCATCTCTTGACTTTGGAGAGTATATTGTATTCTTAATGTCGAACCATCTCTGATGCGTTCCTGGTATTATATATTTTTTTATATTTTACCTGTTCTCAATAGATGCATTAAACTTTAATTGTCGTTTGTACTCGTAATATGTTTTGAGAAGATAAACTGATTTGATTTGAATTGCTCTACGAGTAGATGCACTTAAAATATTTCGAAAATCTGATATGACAATTATTACTCATTTCGGCCAAAAATTCTCTTCAGACATTATGGCTCTCGGGTATTGATATTATAGTCCTATATTAAAACAATGTTAAAGTATTAAAATACGATGAATGATTAGTAAAATGCTACTTACATTTGTGAGAAAGTGGTACAGTAAGCGATGGCCAATGTATATACAATAGAGGGTGAATATATTTGATTAAATGTTTTTAGTAGCATACTAAGTCTGTAGTGAATTTCTTTGGCTTTTGAAATAGTCTTTTTAATTTTGATTCTGAAGTAAAAAAACAAACAAATTAGCTTTACAAAACTGTGTACAAAAAAAAATTAACAACATAGAAATATGAAAAACTTTCTATTTTCACGACACTTTTCTTGCACTTTTCACAAACATGTTTCAGACCGTAAAAATAATGCGCAACTCTAATTTAAGAATAAGATAGCATACTATGTAAAATGTTTCCCTTAACTTTGCGGAATCAACTAACCACCTCAAAATTTCATTCGTGTTATAAAGATTCGTGTTATAAAGACCTTCGTGGCAGAGTGGTAAGAGCTCTGGCTTCCAAACCGTAGGTCCCGGGTTCGATTCCCGGCGATGGCAGTGTGATTGTCACACTGTCTTTGGTCTGGTGTAGAATTCACGTGACAATAAAATGGCGATAGATTGGCTACCTATAACATGTCACGAGAATCAATATAATAGCTAAAAAAAAAAAAAAATTGTATACTGTAATTGGGTTCAAATGACCTGTTGTATACATAAAAAAAAAAAAAAAAAAAGATGACAGTGTTGATAATATAAACATGACTTTACGTTGAAATTTAAAAAAAAAACTTTAAATTAACGAAAATATTACAGACAATCAAATAAACTTGACTTCAAATTCAATCATCGATGTGTTCCCACTGCTCTTGAATACCTTTTTTGTTATTACCACTACCTCTAGACCAGTCATTCCCAAATGGTCTATATAGACCCCCAGGGGTCAACTACAACTTACAGGGGTTCTACGACAGTTGCAAAATTAAATTAAAGACGAATATTGAAACGCCAAACGAATGGGCGACTTCTGGTTAGTAGGTACAGAATTCGGCGGCGACCTTTTTTTTTTTTCTTTTTTAGGTTGACAGCGACTACCGGCCAGTAGAATTCGGCAGCGACCAATTTTTTTAGCAATCAATTCGAAAAATCAATTAGGAAAGCAGGGGGTCTACACGAATTATAAAAAATCGGCAAGGGGTCTGCGGGACAAAAAAGTTTAGGAACCTCTGCTCTAGAAATATCTCCACACCCATTCATTTAGTATATTAGTAACCTATTTGTATCGTGATGTTGTTAAAAAAAACTGAGTAAGGACGTCTGCAGTCCCAAAAACGTTTGTTAAAATTACAAAAAAGTGTTAAAACATTTTGTTTTTCAAAAGTTATTTAAATACAGTAGACGCTCTCTTAACCGGCGCCGCTTTAACCGTCCCAACATGTACATATTTTTTACAGTTTGTGAAATATAAATTTTTAATGTGTGAGTTTCTAAAACAGAATAAAAGTTTTGTTTTCTTAGTGTTTCGAAAAAAAAAAAATGTTTTTTTCTTCATTGCGAAAGTGTTTTTTTAAATGTGCGTTTCACTACCGACCCCGGGTCGGTCCCGTCAAGGCCGGTTAAGAGAGCATGAAAATATAAACAGCTTCATAACGAACATATAAGAAAACATAAAGTACCTACCTTCTGAAAGAACTTTTAGTAAAAAAATCGCTAGCATAAGTAATTTTTAGAACATCCAAATTTGGCTGTAAAATTTTATCGTTTATGAGACTAAATCTTTGCTTGATCAACGCCACATGCGTGCAAAATATAAACGATACCAAGCAGTTGGAGACAGCCGCAGAATATATTAACAACATCCACTGGAATAAAATCTTGGACCTCTTATTCCACCTTAGCCAGCAATCGAGTATCAGCAATAATGCAACGTATAAGTGCAGAAGTCCTACTAGTGCGATTATTCGTCTCCTGCACTTTACGTATGGGATTTTTATTCCAAAATTCGTTAATTCTAAATCTATGATCTTGGATGTTTCTAAAACTTCTTCTATCTTCTTGTGGTGTCTGATTTCGATTAAAAATATTGAAAGTGTCGAAAAAAATCCCAAGAACAATCGCATTCGAGTTACCATCTGAAATATTAATAAAATATTTCATTATCAGCCTAGCCGTTCAATTGAGCGGCGCATTTAACTAGATGGCGGCGACAGATATATCGTTGGCATAGAAATCCGCCAGCCGGACGCTTCTGGGTGCTCGAGTCAGATCCCCTTGGTCCTTTTTCGATAACTTAATTTGGCAATCCAAATAATATTCACATAAAATTAATTTAAAACACTTTTATACTTTGTTTTTAAACCAATAAAATGTTTTAATTTTTTTTTAATAATGCCACACCACAAATTATGTGCTTCTTACGAAAGTAACATACGCTTACCCTTAAAGTGACGTTAGTCAAGGGATAATGTAAATCAAACCAAATAATTATGTATATTGCATTTACGATTACGCATAGAACAACTATTAATGATATGATAGAACCAAGAACGGATCTAACAAAACGGTCTCCGCTTCTCTTGTATGAGCACAAGCCTAATAACCTAAACCCGCAATACAAAGGTGTGATCATTTCTATAAAATTAGCTTTCGATTTATCTTCTCTGTTTTCATCCTTTTCGATCATTGCTGGTAACAATTCTATAACACTTAATGCGACTCTTGTACCAACTTAACAAAGAATATTACAATATCCTTTCGGCTTGTGGTTTTTATCGATGTTTTTATTATTATTTATTTAATAAGATAAAACATTTAATAAAATATTAATTGTGAGTAATTAAACATTTTAATGGATTGAAATTATAATAATAAAAATCATTTAATTCATTAATACTTCAGTTAATACGTCAATTATCAGAGTATCGCTTATTACCGCTTGCGTCTGAGTGTCATTTATGACATAAATAATTCGTTATGTTTTATGTTATGTATGACGTTATGATGTACGAGTAAATACTGCGAATCTTCTTCTTTCGATGCCGTGTCAGATCCCCCCAAAGTTGGCGATCACTACAGCAAAGGCATCGGCGCAACTTGGAACAGGTTCTGAACTCTTGTTATTCCTGTCCACTCTTTGATGTTCTGCAGCCAGGACAGCTGCCTTCTACCAATTTCCCGACGTCTCTCCACTTTACCCATTAATATCAGTCGAAGGAGGTGGTATTTTTCTCCCCTTAGCACATGACCCAAATATGAGACCTTACTAATAACAGAGACAACAGCTCTCTATTGGCTCTGGCTCTCTGCAGTACCTCTGAATTACTGACCTTATCGGTCCACGTTACACGGAGCATTCTGCGGTGTATCCAATTTCGGACGCTTCCAACCGGTTCATTACATTCACATTCAGAGTCCAGGTTTCTGCGTATACAATTAACAAATATGAATTGCCTCTAACTATCTAACTAAATAACTATGAAACCGTGTACCCGGAGAGATAGACAGAGAGGATGGACTCTCGACATTGCTCTGGCATAACTCACGCGTCTCTTCTACATTCACACACCGTGACACATACGCTCGTCGATTGATCCAACTTCGAACATAGCCAGCATTTTATTGTATTGATTAATTTGATCTTGTCATGTCTTCCTTGGCCTTTCCGTCTTCTTTTTTCATTCACGCTGCTTTTATACGAGTATATTACTTTAATTATTCTTTTTTTTCTATTTTTTATTATATTTTTTTCATCTTTAATAATTCATTATTATTACTATAACTATTATTCTCTTTGACTCATTAATTATTATGTTACTTATTTCATCTTAAATATTTATATACATATGCCAGTTGCTGTACAATATTTGTGGTAGCATGTAATTGGCCATGTTTTGTTGTCTCTATATTATTTGAATCGCTGTATGTTACCTTCAATAAAAATAAAATAAAATATCTTTTTAACCATTCCTCCCTCATCCATTCATTACATATATCCAAACCTTCGACGACCTTCGTCTCAGAGTGGCATGAGCTCTGACTGCAGTACCGTAGGTCCCTGGTTCAATTCCCGGCGATGGTAGTGTGATTGTCACACTGTCTTTGATCTGGTGTAGAATTCACGTAACAACAATATATAATAAATAAACAATAAAATGACAATAGATTTACCTATCACATGTTATGAGAATCAATATAGCCAAAAACAAATTGCATACAGTAGGTAATTTGGTTCAAACGATCTGTAATATAAAAAAAAGAAGAAAAAAACACCTTCGTATTATTATTCATCCGCCTTACATTCCTTCTTACTTCTGATTCGATATTATATCATACATTGTTGTTGCCACTTACGGTCATGGTAATTTTACATGAAATAAATATCTCTTCTTCATCTTATTTAACTAACTAACTAACTAACCATCACGCCGTCTCCCCGAAATGGTAGGCAGAAAGAATAGACTGTCACACTTTTACTGATGCGGCACTCCATCCTTCTCTTTTCGCCCCGCGGGAGACGCGGTGTGATGGGTTGCGAACCTCATCGCCACCAATAGGCATCTGCCGCGCGCACTTCGATCGTCCAACACCCACAAAATAAATCTAAAACAAATAATATAAAATACAATGATATAAAATAAAATAACAAAACAAAAATAATTTTACACAAATTGTTCTTTTTAGATGGTGCTCATATTGACTATTTAATTTATATTCCACGAATCCACCGGTTTTTTATTTCAACACATAATGTTTTTTTCGATGTTGCACATGTTGACATGGACGATCCGGACTTTTGTGTTTATTTAATTTATGATACACGTATCCACCGTTTTTTAAATTAGCTTTTATCTTATTTATGTCTGAGTGCCCCTGCTCTTGCCTTGTCCGCAGGCGACTCACCCGTGAGTCGTGAAGTTTCTCCCTCCATACTTTAATGAAAACATGCATTAATATTTTTTTAAATATTGTATCATTACACTTCTGATATCTTATGACTTCCATCCAATTTTAAATTCCCAGCTAATTAGATTAAGCTTCAACCATCATTCTTCGTACTACAAGTGAAGTCAGGCACCTTTTATTCATTCTGCTGGGTTATATTCTAGATATTTGCATGTTTTAATCATTGCATCTTCCCGCAGTCTAGAGATATCAATAAGTATAACCAATCTAATACATATGTTTCTATCAACTTGTTCTCTAACTGGCCTTTCGTCTACAATGGACCATGAGGTTCGCAACCCATCACACCGCGTCTCCCGCAGAGCGAAAAGAGAGGGATGGAGTGCCGCATCGGTAAAAGTGTGACAGTCCATTCTTTCTGCCTACCCTTTCGGGGAGACGGCGTGATGGTTAGTTAGTTAGTTAGTTATGGACCAGAAATCGGCCACACTACATAAGATACTTAAGAAACACAAGTTTTTAAATGACGTCAGTGATAGAATATCAAACCTTTCGTGTGTTGCTAATATAACAACCGGCGCCCCAGGACACGACGTAAAGTCGGCCAAACCCTCCACCACATTTGCTTAAAAAATATAAGAGATGACACCCTGTTACGACAATCATTACGTGACTAGTTTGTCATTGACACGAAGAAGAAGTCTTATGTGTGAACTGCAGCACGCTTTTATTGATATTATCGAACGAATGGAATATTGCAAAAAAAACACATTAGGTTAAAATATTTTATTTAATATATTGTGAACAATTTTGAAATATTTCAACTCGTGCACCATTTGCGTAGTAATACAATTATAATAAAAAAATAATACAATAAGCAAATATAAAATACAATAATTTTAACAAATGTGGAAATCTAGTGCCGATCATTTTTATGTAGTACCATATTTGAGAGCAAACAAAACCATAAAGCGTACTAGCGACTTAGAAACTCTTATTTAGAAAATCAAGTTTCCTCAAAAATATCATTTCATTTAAATAATTCTATGTGATGGGGTAGTCTATTGCACATAGCCGGTCTTGTAATGTTCCGCATTTCAAATTTCGAATTAAATGTTTTAAAGTGCCCGAATTTATCCAAATTTTAAATCTGTTTTGAATCCTGGTGTCATATCTATCTGGATAAATATAGTCAAAAAGATGATTGCTGAACCAATAATCTGAAGAAAAAAAATGTTTCGGATCAATAATCTAAACATTATATTATTTTGAATGTATACAAATACTTGTAGACGAATACTGGATTTTACCCATTGCTTGTTATCATTTCAAGGATTAATTGTATCTCAATAGAGACGAAAATGCAAATTGGAAACAGAATATGGTGGTCGAGGTGTTTACAGAAAAATTACGAGAAAAATAGTACGAGTATATAAATTGGAGTGACATCTCCAGGCGTTATCTAGCAATACGTTAATGGCGGTAGCCCTTCACATTGCGTTAATAAAAAGATCTTCTGCTTAATCCAATCTTCATAGATGGCGCTAGTGTGTAGATTGAAATAGAACATGTGAAGTGTGGTGTTACATAGTAGCATATATACAACTTCCAAAAAGTTTGTCAGACATGGTGGTCGTAAGAAGGGTGCAATGGGGAATGTTGTATTACATAAAGCGTGCGCTTAACCCAACCAATGACAGATCACAAGTCCTGTAAACACCTCGACCACCATATTCTGTTTCCAATTTGCATCTTCGTCTCTATTGAGATACAATTAATCTTCTAAACATTATATTTCATTGTCACGTTCTACACCAGACCAAAAACAGTGTGACAATCACACTACCATCGCCAGTAATACAACTTCAGTGTGTGATAGTCATAGCTCTTACTACTCTGCCACAAAGATCGTCAACATATGATATAAATAGTGTTTAAACTATTGTATACCCTCGTAAGGAGTCCCTTGTTGATGTGAAGAAATCCCCCAACGATTATTTCTCTTGGAAGTCGTATTACTTGCAAAGCAAAGGTCCAAAGCAAAACCTGTAGAATCACATTTCAAATTAAATCATATTTTAAATAAGTGACTTATATTTTTACGTCCTTTAATATTTACCTCGTCCACCATATCGGAGTAATGATTAATTCGAAATAGAATTGTAGCAGTTTTTCTAGCCTAGAAATGAAATAATGTAACGTCATTATAATCTTGAGCATATTCTATAAGAAATTTTATTCCAAGTAAATATTTGCTGTTATACATATATAGTCAATAATGTTGACTGCTATATAAGAGGCCAATATCCAGCTCCACTGCTGCATATTGGCCTCTTCTAAACTCTTCCAATATTTTCTATCTTGGGCTATCTGTTGCCGACTACGACCCGCAAGTTGGATAATTTCATTCGTCCACGTTTTTTGTGGTCTTCCTATGCCTCATATAAGTATAATTATCACAATCGATTAAGCCTGTGCTATGACTAGTATTTACAAATATATACACTATAAAACAATAATAATGATATATGGTAGATAAAATGTAACAAAAAATAATAATAAGGATAGTACAAGAGTCAATTGAAAAGTGTTGTAGGTTATTGACCTCGCAGGCAAAGTACGAAATGCATGACCCACATAAGTGGACGCAATGGACTTCGACTGTTGTACCAGCATATTTCATGATGAAATATATCCCACGGATAACCGAAAACACCTGACGTTGTACCTACATATCGCAATGATGAAATACATTGCATGGACAGAAGTGATGAATCCGGGCCCAGATTTAATAAAATGAACTTCACATTTCGATCAAGTCCAAATCTTTCGGATTGAAGCCATTAAATAAATAAATCATTATTGGAATTAAGATTATTATGACAGTGCATTATTAACATACTTCTGTTATGCAATTATCGCACGTTAACGCGAGACCAACCACACATGAACACATCCCAGCACATACAATACCCGAGAATATAATTGTTTTGACTGTTAAAGGCACGAGATGATAGTAAAAATCCGTGAACCAGCAGAACCTGGAACAAAGCCAATATATTCTTACTTAGCAAAGAGGCAACATATCAAAAACCGTGATATTAACCCCTATAGTACGGCTGGCTACATTTGCAGTCCAAAAAATGGTCTCGAACTGCTGCAGACTACATTTTCAGCCAATATTTGAATAACATTTTGAATATTTACAAATACTTGTAGACGAATACTGGATTTTACCCATTGCGGGTTATCAATTCAAGGATTAATGTTATGTAATGTTAAGTAATGTTATTAATCAAAAAATCAAAAAATTTCACAAGCAAGTTTCCTACCGCACACTTCACACGTCCTCAGTGTAAAATATTAAAAATTGGAGAGTCATCTCCAGGCGTTGTCTAGTAATGTGTGATAATGGAGTTGTTCACATTGCATTAATAAAGATTTTCAGCTTAATGCTTACACCTAATCTTAATAAATGGCCCTAGTGTATATTGAACTGAAATATGTGAAGTGTTTCTCAACATAGTAGCATATATACATCTTCCAAAAATAGTTGTCAGACGTGGTGGTCGTAAGAAGAGCGGAATGGGGAATGTTGTATTACATAAAGCGATCGCTTAACCCAACCAAGTCCTGTAAACGCCTCGACCACCATATTCTGTTTCCAAATAATTTACATCTTCGTCTCTATTGAGATACAATTAATATTAATGATTAACCCGCAATGGGTAAAATCCAGTATTAGTCCACAAGTATTTGTGTACATTAAAAAAATATATATACTCGTATATTAAAATAATTTATTTGTTTTTTCATAATAAAATATTTTACATTGAGAAAGTGCCCGAAACATGTTTGTGAAAAGTGCATAAAATAATTGTGAAAATACATTGTTTTTCCCAAGTTATTCAAATCAAAATTGCGACTAGCTGGCAATGGGTAAAAGTGGTAAGTGGTTCAAACAAGCAATAAACCACAGTTAATATAATTTAAAAAGGTTATATAATACGAGTTTACAAACTAACTAACTAACTAACCATCACGCCGTCTCCCCGAAGGGGTAGGCAGAAAGAATGGACTGCCACACCTTTCTTTCCTGACATATTTCTCTCGCTTCCTCAACATTCATACATCGTGTCATGCACGCGCGTCGATTTCTCTGACTCCTCACATGGCCGACATTCAATATTTGATTTATTTGATCGTGCCACGTTTTCCTCGGTCTTCCTCTATTTCTGGTTCCATTTACATCATTAACATATAATTTTTTTACCATTCTTTCTTCATTCATTCTTTCCATATGTCCAAACCATCTTAATGATCCTTTCATTATTTTGTTCATGACACCATCATTCGCACCGCATTCACTTCTTATATTTTCATTCGACACTCTATCATACACAGAGTATCCACACATTCGTCTAAGAGATCTCATTTCTACTGCATTTATTCTACTTTCATCCTTCTTTTGCCAGTTCCATGCTTCGCTTCCATACATAAGGGTCGGTAGAAGAACACCATTGTGCACTGCCATTCTAGCTTTTTTGGATAGGTTTTTGTTTGCGATGACAACTTTAAGTGCACCATTCACTTTGTTGCCTGCCCCAACCCTTCTTTCAATATCCCTCTCCACTCGCCCATCTCTTGTAAACATACTACCTAAATACACGAACTCAACTACTTGCTCCAAATTTTCACCATTCACGCTAATGTTGCAGACTGTCGTGGTTTCTTCCTTTTCAAAAATCATTACCTTGGACTTATTAACATTCATCATCAGATCATTTCGCATGCATACCTCATACATACAATTCACCAGGACTTGTAGTTCATGCTCGTTGTCAGCAAGTAGGACAGCGTCATCCGCATACAAGAGACAGCTTACTGACACTCCGCTCATTTTGGCACCTACATCCAACCCTTTCAGCTCTCTCATACAATTGTCCATATACAGATTAAATAACCACGGGGACATTACGCAACCTTGTTTGACACCTTTATTGATATCAAACCAGGCTGTAAGATCTCCATTTACTCTGACACTAGCAGTGCTTTCCGTGTATAGTGACTTAATGGCCGTGATCAGTTTTGTACTTATTCCATATTCAGACAATATTTTCCACAACTTTTCTCTATTAACGTAATCATATGCTTTTTGTAAGTCGACAAATGCACAGAAAAGTTTGCGATTTTTGGCCAGAAACTTCTCTGTCAATACGAGTTTACAGGATTTTGCAAAGTTGGACGTCCCCCTGCTCGATGGACCAACGATCTGAAGAGGATTGCTGAACATAGATATGATGGAGTGGATGATGATGATGATGATATAATATATTATTTTCAAAAAATACCTTTGCTCGGTGGAAATTTTTTCTTTATCAAATTTTGATTTTAGAATTTCCAGAATGGGTTGAAGAATACTTTCATTAATCAAACGAAACCATTGCTTAATCAGTGCGACATAAGTACAAAATATACACATCGCTGCGCAGAATGTGATATTTGCGAAAGACAGGAATAAAATAAACTGTATTTTATACAAGACGGGGTATTCCCATCTGTAGTCGATTGCAAACTGCGAAACATGAACTAAGTAAAGTAACGTGATGAGAACGATAATTCGATTCCTGCACTTCTCATAAGGAAAGAGTATTCCAATGTTGAAAAAATCTATATGTATATCCTTGAATGATTCCAAAACATCATGAAACTTGTCCTGGAATCTTATTTCATTTATGAAAATCATTATTGTCGAAATTATTCCCAAATACATTCGCACGTAAACTGTGACCTAAAAAAACAAACAAACAAATCAAAATGTAATTTATGTCATAAATTGTAGTAACAATATTGATACTCACGATAATCCCAGATTGAATCGAATTAATATAAAATATAAAATAAATAAAATCAATATTTTTTTAGTGTATACAAGTATATGTATACACTAAAAAAATATTGTAATCATATCTGGTCTAAAGTTTGGCATATAGATAGGAGTGACATCTCCAGGCGGCTTCTAACAATGCGCTAATGGCGGGGTAGCCTTTCACATTGTGTTAAAAAGATGTTCTGCTTAATGCTTAATAAACATAAATCTCCATAGATGGCGTTAGTATGTAGATTATATATAGATTAATCTTATAGATATATAATCAAAATCTTCATAGATGGCACATTGAAACTGACATGTGAAATCTGGTGTAGGACTTTAACATATATACAACTTCCAAAAATTTGTCAGACATGGTCATAAAGAAGGGTGGAATGGGAAATGGAATTACATAAAGCGTGCGCTTAACCCAACCAATGACAGGTCATAAGCCCTGTAAACACCTTGAACAACCATATTCAGTTTCCAATTTGCATCTTCGTCTCTATTGAGATACAATTAAAACAAAAATAAAATCATTTTTGACGGGACTCGAACCCACAACCCTCACTATCCACTTTTATAAACCTATAGACTAACCATCACGCCGTTTCCCCGGAGGTGTGGGCAGAGAGGATGGATTGCCACATTGTTCTATCCTGACATAACTCTCTCGCCTCTTCTACATATTCACACATCGTGACATGCACGCTCGTCGATTGTTCTTACTTCGAACATGGCCGTCTTTCAGTAATTGATTAATTTGGTCATGCCATGTCTTCCTTGACTTATTTTTCCCTTCACACTACTTTATAGGATTTAAATTATTGTGGAGTTAGTGTGGAGTGAGAGTTTTACGTTAGTATTGATTTCTTTATTAATTAACATTTTTTTATACGAAAATCTTTCGCATCATAAATTTAAGTTATTCTGGTAATAATAAATATTTTTAAAATATTAACATATATATCTTTAAAAACACATACCATTAGTGATAGAATTTGATTTCTAACTAATTTTTTAACATTCATACAACATGTCAGGCAATCTCTTCGATTTCTCCATGTCATGTCGTGTTCCTTTATTTCTTGTTCCATGTTCTAGTTTCTTGAACTCGGTCTTCCTCTCTTTCTTGATCCATTCACATCATTAACGTTTACTTTGTTTACCATTCTTCCTTCGTTCATTCTTTCATGTACCGAAACGAACTAAATGATCCTTTCATTATTTTGTTTACTGAGCTTTCATTAGAAATGTATTTATATTTTTACCTTAACAATAGTATTATTATTTTCGTTAAAAAAATACGAAAATATCGTCAACGAGTTGATTAATATCACAAAAACGATAATAAAAGGTATAATTGAACCAATGGTGGACTTCACAAAGCTATCATTTGTTTTCTTGTAGGAACTCAACCCCAGAAACTTTGTTCCGTAATATAATGGTGCGATCATTTTCAAAATATTATTTGTGATTTTATCAGAATCGTTTTTATCCATTTTACTCATTGAAGACTCCATGTTGAGAATTGTAATATACCACTAAAATCAGTAATACTCTTGATGTAAGTATTAAAATTCAAATTCTCGTTGAAACAATTAAAAAAATAACAATAAATCACACAGGCAGCACTTGTGCTAATTGTTGATTGTTATTTTTATTTGTCCAATAAAACATTATACAATCAAACTAAGTAATTGGACGATTCACAATATAAAACTAAAATATTACATTTTCCAATTAAAAATGTATCTAAAAAAACACCAACTAACACGCCGTCTCTCCGAAGAGGTAGGCAGAAAGAATGAACTGCCACACTTTTCTTTCCTGATATATTAATTTCGCTTCCTCAACATTCATACGTCGTGAAGACATTCAATATTTGATTTATTTGATCGTGACACATTTTCCTCGGTCTGACAACCCTGAACGCATTCAAAACATTATGAAAATCTGACAAGACTTTTGTGTGCTTTTGTGATTCTCAGGTGCAGATTTATTATGAGTACTTACTTATTACATATTTATCGCATCAATGTGGTAACACTATATTCCAAATATAAATATTTGAATGTTCACATGTAGGTACAGTATTCGAAATTCGGTTATTTGAAATCAAAATGAATAATAATTATTATTCGATATATAATATATATTGTAATATACGGTGATCATTATCGATTTTGGTTTTTTATGTATCGTGCGCTGCCAAATCAAACTGAATTAGTACAACCAGGAATGTAATCGTAGATACAAAAATCTGAAAAATATTATTTACATATTAGTCATTGTATTGTTCATTCATTAAAACTGAATGTCTATTTATTATATTTACAACACTCGTTAAACTATATAATAGGTGAAACTTTAAGACCAAATGACATAATATGTATTATGTTGTTGAAGCAAGGACAGACACTGCGAGGTTCAAAGAAGTATTGAAGACATTGAAATATTTATGTTATCCATTGAAATTTTTCGGTAAAAATTCATTGTAAATAATTATGGCAGCAATTGAATGAAATGTGGAGCAAGTGAATGAAATGGAGCAGGTGAGTGAATTTGTGTATTTAGGTAGCATGTTCACAGCGGATGGCCGAACGAATAGTGACGTCGAAAGAAAGGTTGATGCGGGTAGCAAAGTGAATGGAGCTTTAAAAATAGTTATTGGAAACAAGAATTTAACAATTTAACACACAGTGGAGTTCTGGTCCCAACCCTAATGTATGGAAGCTAAGCATGGAACTGGCAGAAGAAGGATGAGAGCAGAATAAATGCGGTAGAGATGAGGTCCCTAAGACGTATGTGTGATAGAAGGAATGTAGAGCGGAAGAAGATATTATAAACAAAATTATGAAAGGATCGCTGCGTTGGTTCGGACATATGGAGCGCATGGATGGAGAAAGAGACCGAGAAAAACATGGCATGACCAAATTAATCAATTTTTTATGGTTGGTCGTGTTAGAAGTTAGAAGTAAAAATACGTGCAGCTATATTTATTCAAATATGAATCCACAACACAAAGTGAATATCACAAATAGATCATACATCTTTGCACTTTTCACAAACATGTTAACGCAAATGCGCTTCCTCAGAGTAATTTTATTTTAATAATTTAAAATTCTAATTATATAAAAACTAATCCACTACACAAAATGACGACGAACATAGAGAAAATGTCAATACATACGGTAGAAAGCAGTTCATTATTTATACTGATAAACCCTCCTTCTACAATTTCTCGTGGTAGTTCTAGTACTTGCAAGGCGAATATTCTTATCTGTAAAAAAAATACATTACATTTAAATACGAGTACAAACGGTATTAAAATATAAATTTCTAAAGAATTATCGAAGCGTTGAAATGTGTCATTCCCATAAAGTATAATATAACTTCTATAAACATCTTCTTCTTGTTCTTTCGGTGCCGTGTTAGGTTCCCCCAACGTTGGCGATCGCTGCAACAAACGCATCTCTATCCTGCGCCACTTGGAACAGGTTCTGAACTCTTGTTATTCCTGTCCACTCTTTAATGTTCCGCAGCCAGGACAGCTGCCTTCTACCAACTCCACTTTACCCGATATCTTTACCGATCGATTTATATAAATATAATAATATTCATATTTTATAAAGAATATACTGTAATATTAAAATATTGTTCTTGAATGATATATAACTCAATATTATATATGATGAAAACGTAAAAAAACTAACCGGTTCAAAATACCGGTTTGTCTCAAAAGAAAGGTCTACGACATGTGTATACTGCCTATGATGACATACGGACTAGAGACGACAACTCTTACAGCAAAAAGTGTCCACAGGCTCAAGTGTACACAGAGGTCCATGGAAAGACAGAAACTTGGTGTGAGCTTGCGTGACCGCATAAGGAATGAAGAAATCAGACGCTGCACCAGGGTTGCTGACGTCATGGACCGAATGGCAAAATTGAAATGTCAATGGGCTGGACACTTGGCTAGATGGGGTGGCAATAGATGGGCACCCAGGATACTCAGTTGGAGACCATGGGGAAATAGGTGATGTGTCGGAAGGCCACCGATGAGATGGACCGATGATATTGTCAAAAGGGTTGGAAAATCTTGGATACAAAGGGGACAGGATAGAGATGAGTGGAGGGAATTGGAAGAGGCCTATATCCAGCAGTGGAGGGAGGAAGTCTAGCAAAGAAGAAGAAGAAGATAGGTACCTGTATAGTAAATGGACAATTTATTACATTTATTTTACCTCGTCAGTCATGTCTGAGTAATGGTTCATTCTGAAGAGGATAGAAGATGTTCTCCTAGCCTGAAAACACGAAAAGAAATTGACAGGAGGAAGAAGAATATAGAAAAAATAATGGGGAAAGAATGACGAAAAATCTTCCTCGACTCCGTACTTCATTCACATCGTTAACGTTTATTTTTTCTTCACTCACACGTTTAATATGTCCAAACCAACACGGCGATCATTTGATAATTTTATTATTAATACTTTCATTCGCTCTACATTACTTCCTGATATCAGAATTTGAATTTGTCATCCATCGTTTTATCACACATGCCTTTAAGGGATACCATCTCTACCGCATTTATTCTGCTCTCTTTATTCTGGTTCCTTCTCCTGTGGATTGGATTCCCAGCTGTCCTTCCAGCTTTTAGGAGGTCTTTCGCGAGGACGAGTCTCGTGAGGCTGATTATGTCGTGCAATAAAGGAGAGTCTGGTGGTATATTTTAGAGGTATACAATACCTGTTCAAAATGAAAACAAAAAAAAACATTAAAATAATGTATTAACATTGGCAATGATGATATTGGCTTTATTTAATAGATAATTTTAGGCCATAATCGTTTAAATATGATTTCGGGCATATGAGCGCCACGGCGAGCTCGAATAAAGCGCAATCGTGAAATCCAATTTTCGACAATTGTCGTCTTTGTGGATGCGTATAATCCACTAGAGTGTACGTGGTGCGAAACGATCCATGGTCTTCCAAATAACTTACTCAGATGGACGATTATGTCGACCGTAAAATAGACGCAGTGCACGATAAGTTTGGCGAACCGAACCATGATTTTCAAAATATATTTTGCACAATTTTTAAGCGCTGTTCTGACGTCAGTATATTCATAGTAAAATGGTGTGACTACAAATCAACTGTCAACTGTCAAATTAACAGTTTGTAGAAACAGTATTGCTAGTTTAAAAACCAAACCTCTAAAAAAACACCTCCTCTAGAACTTATTTGGTCCTGACTGTCTATTCTTGTTTCAGCACCACATGTTATTATTGTTCTTACACACGCTACATAAATTCTTATCTTATTCTCAATGGTCATACCTTTATTTTTCTTTATTTAAAATAATAATAATAATATTTCGGCACTTACTTCCGCGATGCACCTATCACACGTCAATGTGAGACCGAAGATACACGAACACATCCCGAGAAAAAAAATGACAGGATTCAAAATAGTGACAGCTGTGACCTCACTGATCCGGTAATAGATGTGAGTAAACCAATAAAACCTAGAATCAAACATTTCTATCTGTATTCAAAAAGCTACTATAAAAAGTATTTCACCGATCCAGGTGTTTATAAATAGGTGCCTTCGCTCAATATTCAAGATCTATTGGCCCCAAACAGTGTCATATGCCGTTCTCTGGACCATGGCAGGCGAAAAGCCAATTAGAGAACAAGTCGCTAGATGTAAATGCCATTATTTTGTTTATTTCAATCGATCACACTCTGATACAGAACGCACTAGACTGGTGGTATATGGGGGAAAAGAGGAAGCGGGGCAGACCTAGAGCCACCTGGAGAAGAGTCCTGCGGGACGAGGTTAAAGCATCAGGCCTCACTTGGGATGATGTTAGGCATCAGGCATGCGATAGAGTCGGGTGGAGAAGGTTCCTTGAGGCCCTTTGCACCACGGAGGTGTGACAGGACAAAAATAATAATAAGAAGAAGATACCACCTATCGCTGCCATAAAATACATTAAAACTTATTAATTCCATTCCATTCTAATAAGAGTTTATGAACTCATAATAGGTACATAAAGTTTCAATACATAGAAAACACAAAATCATTGTTTGTACGGTTGCTGTCCTATAAATATTTTGTTATGGAAGATAACTCTGCATCTTCTTCTAATTCTTCGATGGCCCTACAGCTCATATCGACCCTTAGCCTCCATTGCTTATTCCTCGTCTCCAACTCCTCCTATCCTCTGCTTCAACTCTCCAATTTGTCACTCATAACAATTCACATGTTTGGAAAAAGTTAAATAAAAAAAATATTAAATAATTTACAAATCATGTATGATTTCGAAAAGCATTCATGATTTCGTCTAAAATGCTTTCAATATGTTCTAAGTACCTACCGATATTTAATGTTTTTGTTCTTTTTTTTTCATTTGCGATTTTCATATTATTAATTGTGTATAAAATATTGTTTTGTGAGTTGTAAAATGTGCTTGCAATATTTTATAATATAACTTTATTAAATAAAGAAATAAAATAAACCAACTTACATTTGTGAAAAAATGATGCAGTATGCTATCATCAATGTAAAAACAATTGTGACTGAGTATATTTCAGTAAAAATTTGAAGAATCATACTTAATTTATAGTGAAGGTCTTTACATATTGAGATAGTCTCCTTAAAATTATCCCTGTAGAAAAAAAAATTACAGTTAAATAATATTCATAAAGCTGCGAATCAAAAGAATAGCTCAGTTAGTTAAAATTGGTTGATAGTTTGAATACCTTTTCGAATATTTTATTCTAAAAAAAGAATCGATTGAATAATTGTGTTTTTGAATTTCTAGTATTGATTGTAGAATACTTTCATTGATCAGATAATACCTTTGTTTGATCAATGCAACACAGGTGCAGAATATAAATGACACCGCACAGTGGGTGATATGCGTTAAATTTACTATCAAAATTGTCTGCGCCCTGGGCAACGATATGTGCTCTCGGTAAACCCAAATATCAAGTGCAAAGTGTGCACTACAAATTAGGTACAACAAAATCATAAGAACAATAATACGTATTTTGCACTTCTCATACGGTATGACGATTCCCATGTTCAATAGGACATCATCAATATCCCTGAGTGCTTCTAAAATATCTTGATACGTTTTCTGGAATCTGATTTCGTTTATAAAAATCAAAATGGTGGAAATTATTCCAAAGACAATTCTCAGTCGAACTGTTGTCTGAAAAACAAATAAATTAATAACACATGGAATTAATATTAAAGAATAATATACCTGTAAAAGAATATCGAAAAAAAGGCTTGATTGATGACCTGGGATACTGTTTGAAAAAAGAACCTTCACTGGTTTAAAAATCCGAGAGCGAGTAAAATATAAATTGTGTTTGACAGTGTTTAAGCCTCGACACCAGAAAGCGCCAGCGTATATATCGGACCTCTGCGTGACACCCATGCCAACGGAAATGCAACGTTCACTCCGATCAGTAGAAACAAGTGCAAACAACATAACAATTCCAGTCAAAGGCAATAAAGCAAGTTTCTATGATCGTGCTTTCAGCGTTGCGGGTCCGTTGGCGTGGAATAGCCTCCATGTTAGTATTAAGTATGAGAATAGTGACGTTAAATTTAAGAAACTTCTAAAGACTGCACTGTTCGGTCACTCATTTCCTTGGAGTAGTTGATTCTACAGAACGGCAAACTTAAAATACAAGTCATAATAATAATAATAATAATAATAAAACATGCGAGGAACAAACAGATATGTTGATAAAGAAAAGTGGGACTTGGATCTTCTGACATACATAGGTACGTTAGGTCCAGCTGTAAAGGCTATTCCTCTTACGTATGTTGAAAACATAGTTGGAAATGTGATTTGGTGGTTAATTAATGCGTAGGCCAGAGTGCTCCTCCGAAAGAGAGAGAGAGAGAGAGAGAGAGAGAGAGAGAGAGAGAGAGAGAGGGAGGATTAGGGTCTATCAGTCATTATTATTATTATAATAATAAACGCGTATGTTTAATGGTTTTACTTTGTTTTAATTCATATAATTACTTATATAAATATCAGTTACACATTTGTTTCGCCTTGCGAGGGCATTTTCAAACTGAACCTAGTCGCCAAACAATGTGTCCTTATATTGATTTTTTTTTAAAGTATTTTTTATTTTTTTTTTAAATCAATATAAGGACACAATGTTTGGCGACTAGGTTCAGTTTGAAAATGCCCTCGCAAGGCGAAACAAAATTGTAACTGATATTTATATAAGTAATTATATGAATTCAAACAAAGTAAAACCATTAAACATTCGCGTTTATTATTATAATAATTATAATGGAGTTTTACAAAACAAAAACCTCAACAATTAATCTATCAGTCATGCCACTTTTTTCAAACTTCAAATACTTTCTCCAAACTCCTTCTGGGATCATATTTATGAAACATGTATTTATATTAATGTTATTTTCTACTTTAATCGCATATATAATATAAATATTTTTTACAAACCTGTACAGTAACGTTCGTAAATTCATAGTCATAATGCAAGACTACTCCCATAGAATTTATAAGTACTAAAACACCAAGAATAAATGTTATTATTAAGCCAAGCTTTGACTTCTCAAAGCCATATTCCGTTATCTTGAATGAACATAATCCCAAGAACTTCGCTCCATAATATAGAGGGGATATCATTTCTAAAAAGCCATTCGATAATTTTTCATCAACATTTGTACGAGTATTTACTACATACATTTTTAATGTTCTGTTTTTTTTTACACTTTACAACCAGAACGACAATGGTTTTTGTTTACTTCAACGATTTTTCGATTATTATTTTAGTAATTATATGTATGTTTAAACACCGTTAAGTTAGTAAAAAACTTTCTTTTATAACAGAAATTTTCAAATCGATCTGTTGAAAGGGCTCGAATTACTCAATGGTATTGTATTAGGAATACGGGTACATTTTAAATGCATTATTAATTACAAGTTATTTAGCATGATTGCAGCTTTTGATATTAAACGACTCATACGAGTATGTTGTGATTAGAATGTCATTGTGTACAAATTGTTTAAAGTTTAATTAATTCAATAATTGTTTCATATACTCGTATATAATATTATGTAGTTTCTTCATAGTTTTCTCGACCTTCTTTGAAATTCAAATATCTTATACAAATTAAAGTAATTTATTATGTAAATATTATAGTTATTGTAACTAACGTAGCTGACATTCTTATTTATTTTATTTTATTTTAATTTTATTTATTTTAGGGTAACAAACAGCCGATAAGTATATATATATATATATATAATAATACACAAAGAAGTACTTAAATAAGGCCAATTACATGTTACCACAAATATAAATGAATGAACAGAGTTAACATTATAGACTTATGAAACAAGATTTAACTAAACTAAAATCAAGATAAAACTCACTAAGGTAATAGTATAAAAATTAACAAAAAGATAATAATAATAATACAAGTAAAGGAATATAACATTATAGCACTATACACACCGAAAAGTTGCTGCAACTATTTTTTAAAAATCATAAGCGTTTAGGTGAAAAACATCGATTGCATTAAAAGATTTGTTATAAGTGTCGCATATGCGGTACATTGCCGCGTTCTGAGCGTAATTGGTGCGATAAGCAGGAAGGTGGAACACTTGGCTCGCGGTGTGTCTAGTACGAAACACAGGGGTATTAATGGTCAATTTGCTAAGAAGTTCGGAGTTATCAATTCTGAAATATATGATTTTGTGAAGTAGCATCATATCGTTTAGTGTTCGTCTATCTTCGAGAGGAAATCTATAATCAGGAAAAGACCTGCACATTTTACTGCACATTTACATGCAGTGATCTCAATTCTCGAAATGCTTAAAACAGTAAATGATAATCTTATCGGAATTTACGCAAGTCAAGTGGCTAAGCACTCCTTAGGACTTCAACAAAAAGATTTTTTTTGTAATTCACCCCTCAAGCCAGTTCCTGATTTTATTGGCGGGCTTGTAATTTTTTCTTCTATTTTATAGCATATTTTATGGTAACGTGATGCACTTATGCAAATTAGGCAATTACATTAATTACCTTTATTTCCCAAGTGTAACATACGTGTTAATGGATTAGATTTCTAACCATTTCATAATTTAAATAAAAAAGCTTTGACAAAATCACAGCGAACCGTTAAGGATAAATCATATTTATTCGCATTTGTATTACTCCATTGCTTATTTAGTATATGAAAAATTAAAAACGACTGATCAAAGATTGTCATAGTATCAAAATTACTCGATTTCCTTAAATAAACATATTAAAAAGATCAACGAGACATTCTCAGATGATGGCAGTATTGCTGCCGAAACCGTTTATTTAAAAAAAATATGTTTATGGAATACTGAAAAAAAAACTTTCAATTACAAAAAATATATAAAATGTATTGAAAAAGTTACAATATATTTTTTTTCATATCTTCTTCTTTCTGTGTCCTGTCAGGTCTCCCCAACGTCGACTATCACCCTTGAGTAGGCCTCCCTGTCCTGGGCAGCTCGGAACAGCTCCTCCACGATCCTCAGCCCTGTCCACTCTCGGATGTTCCTCAGCCAGGAAACCTGCCTTCTCCCAACACCTTGTCGTCCCTCAACCTTACCCTTTTAGATCAGATGTAACAGTGCGTATTTTTCGCCTCTCAGAACATGGCCCAAGTAGGACACCTTACGGATTTTGATGTTGGTCAGCAAGTCTCTGTCAACTCTGGCTCTATGGAGAAAGTTTGTGTTGCTGACCATGTCAGTCCAGGAGATGCGTATATACGAACTATAATATTACTATTAATTTCTTTGTTTACTAATTAATGAAAACATCTGTTTTCTAGAACTTTCAATATATTTTATGTGAATGACATGTTTCGCCTGTATAAGGCATTATCAAATTAAAACATTTGATAATGCCTTAGACGGGCGAAATATGTCATTCACATAAAATACTTGTACTAGCTAGTACAGATTATTTCTAATAATTCAATATATTTTTTAATTTATTAAATATTGGTTAATATTTTCTGTATTCCTCCGTTACATATTTACGCTATGATTGTAATAATTGATTATTAACCAATAAATACTTATTGGACACAAAACAACTAATTTATCGAAATTATGAGAAATCTTAAATCTTTTTAACGCAATAATTGAAAGGTTAATATTATTGTGAATTATTTATATTTTCGGCACCTATTTTGTAAAAAAATATGTGTTTTTAATCTAAACTTTATATTAATTTCGTGTTGGAAAATAACTTATTATAGTTTACCCTTCAAACGGATCAATTTTGCTAATTCCACAATACGAGTATGTACTCGTATGTGAGTAAAGAATAACGAAAACACGCCACTTAGGTACCTACCTACGTTTGGGTTCCTAATTAAAATGGAAGCGTTTTAATTGAGACGCCCCGTGAGAACGTCAACTGTAATCACGAAATAAAGTCTGCTTCATTTGCATGTCAAATCACTGCGTCCAAAGCAATGTTTTAACGATTTTCTTGCGCCAGATCAGGTACCTAACTACCTACGGACCTGTAATATAATAATTATTCATTCATGTATTATTGCGTATTTTTATAAGCATTATAATTAAGCATATTATTTTTTTAAATAACGATCGATAACATTATTATTATCTAAAATTACAGACTTTACGAATTTTGACAAATTATACACTCTAACATTATTTTTTCACACTCCATAATATATTTTTCTTCTAAATTCTTGTTAATGTGGGAGCAAAGTAATAGACATTATTAAATTATTATATGTATATGTATTTATATATTTACACTGTACATTTAATTTATTTTCGGGTAACAATTGGTATATATTTTACTGGAAAATAAATAAAGAAAAGTGAAATGATTAAGGAAAATTCAACAAAAAAGTCCACGAACGTCGAGTCCACGCTGCCGAGATGAAAATGCTGAGGTGGACCGGAGGCGTCACAAGGAGTAGCTTTAAGGTTGCCCCAATAACGGAAAAACTTAGAGAATCTCGACTCCGGTGGTACGGTTATGTGATGCGAAGAGACAGTGAACACATTGTTTAAAAAGCCCTCAGCATTCCCACAAAACCAAGAAGAAGAGGTCGCCCAATGGCAACATGGT
The DNA here is from genome assembly GCA_022606425.2 of Lepidostoma basale. Classification (NCBI taxonomy): domain Eukaryota; kingdom Metazoa; phylum Arthropoda; class Insecta; order Trichoptera; family Lepidostomatidae; genus Lepidostoma; species Lepidostoma basale. Next base: position 1,878,546 of record JAHDVF020001001.1, on the reverse strand, counting down.
GGACCAACATGGAAAAGGAGCTCCAACGCGAAAACCTGACGGTGAAGATGAGTCAAAATAGAAAAGTTTAGCGTTTTCGTACGAGGAGGGCCGACCCCAGATGATGGGAAATGGCAAAGGGAAAGAAGAAGAAGAAGAAATGATTAAGGAAAACACGAAAAAGTAAATATTGTAAAATAATAAAAAATAAAACTTTTTTATTAGTTGAACAGAGAGGTACAAAACTCCATAATGAGAATTCAAGATTGAGTACAGAGTGAGTTAATACTGTATTATAACATTTTTTTATTTACAAAAACACAACGTCCCTTTTTCATTTGATCCACACGCGTGTTATTTTACTGATTTAATTGTATAAAATTAATGTATATTTTTCCACAACATGCTTAATTGTGAAAAAAAAAACAAGCGATACAAAGTAATTAAAAAAGATTATAGTATCTCGACTCAATTCCGATCTTGACAGAAGATAACAAATTAATATTTTCGCAGGTTTACTTCCACCCACGCTTTTCGATATAAAAACAGCAAATCTCAATACTATCTTGATGAACGAAATTTCCGTTGAAGGGCGCCATCACCATATAATATCGATTAAAATATGATTACTCTGTCCCGCCCTGCCGCCTGTCTACAGGAACCAGGCTCCGTACAGTACGAGTATGTTACCTATGTAATTAACTCGTGTGTTAAATGAATAATGAATATGCATCACCTAGTAATAAAGATATTCGCAATTTATAAGAAATTTATGCAACACATTGTTTTTATTCCTACGAGTACCACTTTTAAATGATTCCATTATTCTACTTTCAAGAATGAAGAAAAAAAAAAAAAAACGAATTAAAAAAAAATAATGCTTCCCAATCTTAATAGATGACGCCAGTGTAGAGTGAACTAAAAATGTAAAGATAAGCGTGGGATTCTAGCATATATACAAATTCCAAAAAATTGGCAGATGTGGTGGTCATAAGAAGGGCGGAATGGGGAGTGTTGTTGAACATAAAGCGATCGCTCAACCCAACCAACGACAGTTCATAAGTCCTGTAAGCGCCTCGGCCACCACATTCTGTCCCCAGAAAAACAATTTCCACTTCGTCTCTATTGAGATACAATTAATCCTTATAAAAATAATAAAAATTATCCGCAATGGGTAAAATCCAGTATTTGTCTACAAGAATTAGTATGCATTCAAAATGTTGAATTATAAAAACTTACACGCGTTCTTATAATAAGTAACAAATTTATAAAACAATTATTAATGATTTAATATGAAATTTCCGAAAGAGTTCTCCAACAAATATATAATTTTTAAAAGATTTACCGTTGTTTCAAATCCCTAAACAGGTACCTATTATAAGACGTTACTACGCTATAAAAATATGTCAGTCATCAACCTGCAGAAAGAAGGGTGGCAGATATTTAAAATGTCAAAGCGCGCATGCGCGGGAAAATTTGGGGTTGTTCGTACAGTTAGCAGTTGACTGGTAAAACTTGGGACAAATTCGGCGTCTAATAACAGCCAGCCACGGGTTCAAGGAAAATAAGTCTTTGTGCTGTTTCATTATTCAATAAAGTTGCAGACAAATATTTCAAGATTAATTTCTCCAAGTACAACGGTGGTATGTCGGCATTAGCGAAGGTAAATTTTATGCATCTGTCATTGTCTCATATTTCCTTTGTTAGGGGTTAGATTTTTATGTTCGGATTTTATTATTCTACTTGGATTCCAATACGAAACACGTAAATTACAAACTAAATGAATAATTTATTTGCATAATAATCTTCTTGATAACCTTGATAGTGTCGTACGAGAATTCAGTTACCGGTGGTAACCTGTTATCCTGGATTCTTAGTTTTGCTTTAAATTCGATATTGAATAGTTGTGTTTTATCAACATAAAATGTCTCTAGTAACTGCAGATTTAGTTGGAAAGGTACCAATGTTTTTTTTTAAATGTAGTTATATTATTTACATCATTACAATGTTTCATTAATGCTTTTATTATTGTAATTATTACAGCCGGTACTCTACTCGTACTGGCGAAGTTCTTGTTCTTGGCGGGTCCGCATTTGCCTTAATCTGAAGGAGATCCCTTATGACATCAAGGCGGTGAGTCTCATCAAAGGGGGCGGGGAACAGCACTGCAATGAGTACCGTGATGTCAACCCCATGGAGCAAGTGCCTGCGCTTCTCATAGGTAATGAAGTGCAAATTTTGTCATCCATTTTAAGAATGCTTTATTCAACTGTTTTCGCTCCTGCTGGAGCTTCATCAGGGTTACAAGAACACACTGAAAAGGGGGGATTCAGTTTGTTACAAAAAACAACTGAATCCGGCGGGAATGAACCCTGTTGGTTTGATAAAAAAAAGTAAAGTGGTGCAAACATAAAGCACACAACTTATTTTAATGATACTACACCACAAATAAGCGCTTCATTAGTGCACAATTAAGTGCTTCATACAAATGTATGGTGTTGAAATTATTGCAAAAATATTATCCATTATTTTCTATTAACATTTTCTTCTTCTGTATTTTACAATGAAGCATGACAATATAGTCAGGTTTAAAATGGATATGAATTGATAAAACAAATATTTATTATTCACCGAGGTAAGACCCTTTCCAAAATACACAAAAAATTTTGTGTAAACATATTATTTTTCTTACAAATTCTAGAATAATCATGTGCATATAAAGAAATCAAAGACAAAATACACACACACACACACACACACACACACACACACACACACACACACATTTTGGCTTAAATTTAGAATAAGTGGTAATGAATTTTATTATCATCAAGAGAAAACATGAAATAATTTAAATGCAAATTTAAACTTGTTTTCTCCCCCTATTGCCTAAAGCAAAGATTCTGTTATAAATTTGCATTTTTTAAATCAAGTTCGAAATTATGCCAATAGATGGCAATGCTTAGCTGGTCTGTATTTAAAAAAAATGGAGAACACTTTGTATTATAATTATTATAGGTCAAATATCATCATAGTGAAACAGTGAAAGAAAATATGTAGGCAAAAATAACTAAATGATTTTGAAGAAAATAAATACAATATTTTATTTTACATAGCTCTTCAAATATTTGCTTATGCTACCTGAGGCATCCATCAAGACAAAACAAAAGTGATAACCGTAGATAGAGACAAACAACAAATGAACCTACTGATGCCAGGAGCTGCACTTAAAAACACAAAACAGTTCCACTATCTTGGAAGCAGTATCACATGGGATGGCCTTACGAAAAGAAAGGTTGACAGTCGCATCCACCAAACAAAACTCACCTTTAATGAGAAATCAAAGATCTTCAAAAACAATAAGCTGACGAACTGACTAAAGAGGCCGCCTTGAAGGTCAAAACTGCCAAGCTCTACTCCAAGTTTCCTCTCAGTTACGCTAAACGCACCATCAGAGCACATGTGATCAAACTGTGGGAAGACAGGTACGAGAAAAGCGCTACCGGAAGTGGGACAAAAATATTCCTCCCCTCCATACGAGACGCCAAAGAGCTGAGGAAGAGAATGACACCTAAATTCCAGCTCACTCAAGTACTCACCGGACACGTAGAGACACCACCCTCTCATACCTACACAGGTTCAAACTCAAAGACTCACCTCACTGCCCATGCGACCCACAAAGTCATCAAACCATAGAACATATCGTCATGGACTATCCCACCTACACGCGAGAGAGATGGAAATTGGAGAAGGAATGTCAACGGCATGACGTTCACATCACAGACCTCCCAGCCATCCTCCGCCACAAAAACACACTACATAGTTTCGCTGACTTCGCAACCACGGTGATGGATCAGTTGTAATAAATAAACTTGTATTTTTCCACAGGCACGCCGCGTCCCGACTAAGGTTATCCATGATTCTCCCGCAGTTGTAAGACGAATGTCGGGATGCTAATTAGATAGCCCATTAAATGTGCATTTGCTTTATTATTTATACCAGATGGCCACACGCTGGTGGAGTCACTGTCTATCATGCACTACTTGGAGGAGACTCGACCACAGCGACCGCTCATGCCACAAGACTGTCACAAACGAGCTAAAGTCAGAGAAATCTGTGAGGTAAGTCTTGTATATATGTTATATAATTGCCACCTGATCAATTTTACAATTTCCAATCCCTAAATAAACTAACTGTACTTTAACTGGTAAGGTACCTTAAGCAACTACTCGCTCTCTGTTACCTTATCCAAATTTGCTCATCTTTATGCCTGTACTAGCAATGTCTGAGACTAATTCGCATATTCTAAAATATAGAACATATATTATAGATTAATCTATTGCGATGATGAATAAATACTAGTACATATTACAGTTTAAACATATTCACCTTAAAGTTTTGCATGAGAGATCAGATGTTTATTAGAGACAATGTATTAGACACTTGTCAGTTTTTGCAATGGCAGCATTCTATTTTTATCTCCATTGAAATTTTAAATAGTTTTATATTATTCACTTTCCATATGTTATTACTTATTATTATTATGAATTGCGCAAAGAAGTTGTGTACAGTTTTAAGATGTGAAAACCATTACATTTTGTTAAAGTTTTCATTATGTTTTTCTGAGTGAAAATGACACATTTTGTACTTATTTGTAAAGCCTTCGAAATATTCTTTTAATGTGTACAAAAGAAGATACTTCTGTAATATTTTGTTTATTCTAAAAAATCATAACCCTACAATCAGCCATATAAATGCATTCTGGCGCTTGGGTTAATGAAGGAATTAATTTAGAAATAATTTTAGTTTCATTTATTTTCACTCATTAAAGTCCTTTGTTAGACTCTTGTAAATGATTAGATGAAGTGGAATAATTATATATTATAACATTTAAAATACAAACCTAACAATGTATTATGCAATCCACATAAGAATGAATTAACTTATCCATAGTTAATATTTATCTCATCATTAAAATAAATATTTTTCGCAGGTTATATCTTCAGGCATTCAGCCTCTACAGAATTTAGTGGTGCTCATCTATGTGGGGGAAGAGAAGAAGAAGGAATGGGCACAGCATTGGATCACTCGGGGGTTCAGGGCTGTGGAGAAATTGCTCTCAGCGTCAGCTGGCAAGTACTGTGTCGGAGATGAGCTCACTCTGGCTGACTGCTGTCTCATACCTCAAGTCTTTAATGCTAGAAGGTAGTAGTGATGATTATTATTTATTTTTCAATGTTGAATGAAACAAAATGATTAATTTGAATGTATATTACTTTCAGATTTCATGTAGATCTGCGGCCGTTCCCAATAATTTTGCGCATCGACCGCGAACTGGAGAATCATCCGGCTTTCCGTGCCGCCCACCCCTCCAGCCAGCCTGACTGCCCCCCGGAGGCAACTAAGTAGACCTATACAGCTCCACCAGACACCGTGACCTATATAACCTTTTTACCATATACTTAAATAATTTTTATGGTCTTTGGATTGGAATCTTATTTCTTTACTTTATCTGTACAGTAATATGCTGACTTACGTCGTCACACTCAATTGTTTATAATGTATTTACAAATGTAATACATTTTCTTTGTCTCTGTGTACGTACGTAGTTCATATTACATGAGAATCAATGTACATGGTCTCATATATTGTGTCATTGTAGCGTAAAATATTTCTCGTTAATTTACACATTGAGGATTAGAAATAAATCTATCGAGGATTCTTATATTGATATTTGTACTTTATCGATCTTTTTTTTCTATTGTTTACATTTATTATAAAAAATAAAGTTATTGAGAATTTTATTCTATTCATTGGTGAAAAAACTAGATGAAAATCATTTGTGATTTTTTCATGTTATATTAATGTCTGGAATAATATTAAATTTTTGTATATGGTTAAACCGTGATCTTAAATACTTTTTGTGTATTTTGATGAATTTGTAATGTTTAAAAAATAATCATTAATATTGTGTATTGTATATTTTTTAATGATATAATCTGAAAAATGTAGAATCTGGAACATTCTCAGATTCCCAGAAGGTTAGTTGAAGACATCCTGCGGCTCCACGGGCGGCCAGGTGTTCTGTAGCGGATGTGCGCATCTCCATTGCGAGTAGTGATAAGACAGGCATATTGCTTTCTGTCTCTAAATATTAAATTGTACAAATTGTTTATGGTATTATGAATTCTTTTAATTTCACAGTTTAACGATAATGTGCTCTGAATAATGTCTAAGGATTTATGTAAATAAATAATATTATTCTAATGAATACACCGTCTCGTTTATGATTTCCTACCAATTAAAAAGTCTATACAAGGTATTAGTTAGTCAGCATTTATCGGTGGTACAAAATGTTCTCAGAGGGCCGAGAAGGTGTGAACGACGAAGAGCGTGCCGGACGCCCGAGCACGTCGACAACAGACGAAAACATTGATGATGTGAATAACATAGTATTGGCCAATCGTCGAATCACCGCTAGAGAAATTGCAGAGGACTCAAACATATCGCTTGACTCGTGCGATTTAATTTTTACCAATGATTTGGGCATGAGACGGGTACCAAAATTGCTCAATTTCGCATTGTTGCTTGGCGTAAATTTTTGGCCAAAAACAACACACTAATAATGCCGCAGTCACCGTATTCCCCAGATCTGGCCCCCTGTGACTTTTTATTGTTCCCGAAACTGAAGAGGCCCATGAAAGGACGACGCTATGCTACGATTGAGGAGATTAAGACGGCATCGAAGGAGGAGCTGAACAAGATCACAAAAAATGATTTTTGAAGTGCTTCGAGGATTGGAAAATACGTTGGCACAAGTGTATAATATCTGGTCGAGATTACTTTGAAGGGGACAAAATAGATATTAAATAATAAATAAATAATTTTTGAAAAAACACAAAATTCGCGATACTTTTTGAAAAGACCTCGTATATTTTAATAAATTTTTTGAAAATATTGTATTTACATAACACTTTTTTGTACTTTTCATAAACATGTTTCGGGTAACAGATGCCTTTCCTCAATGTAGAAATGTGAACAAATTTTTTGACAAAATCGTTACTTGTATACTAAAAGAACAGGGGGGGTAGGCTTAAATGTTTTTTTTAATTAGAATTGTGGGACAAAGGGAACAAATCAATTGTTGGACTTGAAGTTCAGTTAATTCGATATGTCAGTGGCCCGAAACATGTGTTTGTAAAGTGCAAAAATGTGTTGAAATACTATCTTTTCAAAAAATTAATCACATGTAAATCCACAGCACAAAGTGCTGGCGAATATAGTAGAAAATATATAAATAGTATTGTTTTTCGTATTCAAATTGCTGATGCCAACTGTGTTACTTCAGACAATTCAAGAAAATTTTAATAATTTAAACACTTTGGTTTATTTTTTCAACACTTTTCGAAGATATCATAGCTTCATCATTGGGAGAATGATATAAACCAGTTACGTGACTTTTATTACAAGTTATAAACTAATTCTACAAGTTCTCGGGGTATTATTGGAACATATTTAAATATTATTTCAGATTGTGATAAAAACTATTAAATATTTATCCAATTCAAATTATTAATTTATGTATTTGATAGCTTATGTATCCCGGAAACTCAAAAAAATTAAAGGTAACTAGATGTCTGAATTGTGAAATATTTATATTTCACAATTCAGAATGAAAAAAGTAGAACCTTTATTGTACCTTTACGGAATTGGACCTATCTTGTTGATATGATCCCATAATTACACTTGCGTAAGATCGAAATTCTATATTTAATTAAGTACAATAAAAGTGGTAATATATGTTGATTTTTGTAGATTTCATTACTAATTTCATCTTGAGACAATTTTTTTTTAAATTTCCTGCTCCTGAAAATTGTAAAAGTAAATCTCGGCTCTTGTTAATTACCACCCCTTTACCTTACCACCGTATTTAAGCTGATTAGGGAATATGTATGACATTTTCAGCCCTTCCTGGCGCTCAAAAGACGTTTGGATACATATTAACGATTTAATTCAAGATTATTTTCTTAGATAACTATGAGGAATTCTATTTATCCTGCAGCAGTCACCTACAGTTTAATCTGGTCAATACAACCTCGGACTGTCTACACGTTTGTGTGCGACCGGGTCTTCGGAAAAATAATTTTTCGTGGGTTTCTATTACCCAAAAATCCAAGGGATTCAAACATCCATAAATTTATTTCGGCAGTTAAATTAAAATCGAAAGAAGAATCACAATTGGTAACAAAACATTCTTCTCTCTACTACCAGCGTTCAAATCAAGAAACGTACACTGGAAAACCAAAATCACCCTGTATAAAACAATCATCCGAACAGTAGTGACCTATGGGTGTGAGGCGTGGACAATGACAGCGAAATCTGCAGAGCGACTGGATACTTTTGAGAGAAGGGTGCTGCGCAGAATTCTGGGGCCTGTGAATGACGGTGAAGGCTGGAGAGTGCGGCATAATGACGAGCTGTACAATATTTACAAAGCTCCCAGTCTCTCCACACAAGTCAGACTGAATAGACTGAGATGGGCCGGTCACGTGCAGAGGATGCCGTCATCGCGAACCCCAAAAAGATTGCTGGAGTGGCACCCAGGTGGTAGAAGACCAATTGGACGACCAAGGCTGCGATGGGAGGATGAAGTTGGGAGAGATGGAACAAGATTGTTAAGAGTGTCAGATTGGAGGGTCGAAGCGGAGGACAGGAGGAGTTGGAGGCGAAGAATACTGGAGGCTAAGGCTCGATATGGGCTGTAGGGCCATCGAAGAAGAAGAAGTTAAATTAAAAAATTGACGGAACAAAACGTCAAACGTCACCGTAGATTCCATAGAATTAAAAGTCTACTTCTTTCTACTCTATGGAGCTAGGGTTCCAAAAATCAAAAACTTGAATTCGAATTCTGTTCCAAACCTCAAAAATTTGCACTTTGTTAGAACAGAAGCAGGCTCAGCGTTGCTGATCCCTCTGTCGGATTTCAACCAAAACACTCACTTTGTTTCGGGTATTGTGCGCCGTGAACCCATCTGTCAAACTGGGTCTTTCGGCGCTCGTTTATTCTCGAAGAGCATTGAAAATATTATGTATCTCTCCAAAATGGTGTTAAAATAAGTGCATTTTTATTGTGCTGTGTTAAAGTGTGACTGATATATTGTGCTCAGTGGCCGATAACACAGTGTTCTTTCAAAATGACGGAAAAAGTGAAATCAGAAAAGATGACTAATGTCAGCAAGCCCGTTCCTATGAAACTTTTCGCCGCTTGGGAAGTAGACAGGACACCGTCAAATTGTGTTCCAAGGTATTAAAACTATTCAATTATTAAGTTCATGCCTATTTTCATACTATAGAATGAAGTAGAACTCGAGTTCGTGTTATAAATCGAAGAAAACGAGTGTCGGTTCGTTGACATTGTGTGAGGCGTCACCCTTTTGACAAGCCTCCGAGGGCTACAAGCGATAATTGCGCAACATTGTTTGTATACACAGACTCTAAATTAGTAAATATTTTAATCACCAAAGGTAATGTTTTTCAAATAAACATAAAAATTCGATCATTAAAAATAATGATGATTCCCGCGGGAAGGTCAAGGCGTAATCAACATAAACGGAGATAAGCATTTATCTCCCGACAGCCTATGATGATTCCAATAATTTGTGTTAGATTCGATACGTTTGATTAGTGCACGTATGAGATAGGCGACAGGAAGGAACAACCGCTCTCTTTAGCCCACCAAATCGGTAAATATCTGGCAAACATCGAACTTTATTCATGTTCGCGATATTTCAGCAGAAACAATCGTGTACTTTAGCGTATTGTTGTGGTGGAACGGATTGGATCCAGATAATTATATATCATATACCATATATCGGTAACATAGTGAGTGAATTTTTATGCATAAATAAACAATTAATTAAGATTTTTTTGTTTACATAAACAAGCATATAGTTTCATTGATATGTATCTCTTATTTGATATAAATTCTCCTCTAGTGTACATATCGTACTAATAATATGTTTAAAATTAACATTACGATAAAATTTTACTTTCGTATATATATTACACGTATGATACGTTGATGTTTAGAACCATTTATTAAAAAATACAATTTACGAAACATGTCAACACATCTACAGGAATATTAATCAAATAACCATCACGCCGTTTCGCAGAAAGGGTAGGCAGATATGTTAAACAATGTTGTTTCTTGACGTGCATATTTAGTTTCCTCTGCATTCATAGATTGCTACACACACTCGTCGATTGTTCCGACATGATGAAAATTGCCACTTTTTAGTAATTGATTATTTCATCATTCAATTTTTTTTCGACCTTCGTCGACTTATATAATTCACACTGCTTGTATATAGTATATATTTTAACCCCTCTTACCTGGTTCATTCATCCATGTCCATACTATCTTGGCAAATTAATTTCCTTGTCGTATTCATCTGCTTTACATTCGTTTCTTGTTTCTTCATTTGGTATATTTCGTTTCACGTACATTTTTCTTGGTGATATCATTTCTACGATGTTCACCCTACTTTAACCATGCTTTTGCAAGCTCCAAGCTTCACTTTCGGAATAATCAAAATTCAATGGAAAAGCCGAATGGAGGTGATAACAAAATTTATGGGACCGTCAAGTACAACTGATTTTTCTTTATTTTCGATTATGTTTCAGAAGTAACTAATCGTTTATTATATTCTCCCATCGAAGATATTAATCATATCAATTTGTAATTTCCGTTTAGCAGCTTTCTTGCGGCTAGAATATGTTTTTTTCGCCACACTATTATATAAGACAACATTACCGGTTTTTGTAAGCAAAATTTAAAAAAAATACTCTACCATATAGAAAATAAAACTAAAATTGTATATTTATGGTAAATAACTATAAATCAATGATAACTGTACCCCGTATACACAAGCCTATAGTCTTGAACTTGGATCTTCTGGCTTACAGATCTTATCAAGTTTGTATTGTGCATTAGTTAGCGAAGATAGGCTCAATTGTTTGTGATTTATTATTTGAGTAATTTATTGTTTGCACATGCATTTTTGTATTATTTGAGGCTTTTGAAATCCCACAAAATATTCATTGTGTCACCAATCTACCTCTGGTGACACCGGTGGGCAGAACAATTACTGCTGAACGATGTCCTCTTCTTTACTTCTATTCTTTGAACTCAGTGGACTCAACAAAACCCAGCATCTTTAACGAAACGTCACATACCCTCTTGACCTGAACACTTCTTCTTCTCCTTATAGACCTTTGGTCTGTTACCGAAATCAGGCTGGCCTCTCTTGGGGGGTTGACTCCCAGCTATCTCTCCATCTCTTCGGCGGTCTTCCGGGGGGACGGCAGCCGGCAGGAATCTTATGCGCCACAGCGTGTGGGATTCTGGTGGGATCCATCCTCTGCACGTGCGCATTGCAGTATCTTCTGCGTTGTCTGCCCCATCTCACGACATCTTCCACCTTGCAGATCTCGCGGATAGCCGTGTTCATCACCCTATCTCGAATAGTCCTTCCTGCTATCATCCTCAGCGTCCTCATCTCTGCCACCCGTACTTAGCCTTCGTTCTTGTGGTATCCGCTCTGAAACACGAAATACCAAAATAGTTTAAAAATAATCGTATCTGTAATTATATTCTTAATACAATCAATATTATCTGTAAACCTTAACAATTTCCTGGTCGAGGGATATTAACAGTATATCTATGATTCTATTGCATTTATCTGTTATCTGAACTGTGATATGTTTCAAGGCATACCCGCATCAATGATTTTATCATATGGCGCTTTATAAATTGCGCCGTATGACAGAACAAGCATGTTAAAAGTATTTCGTACGATGCTTACATTATGAATTCATCTTTACCGATGATTGAAGTCTAAAAATAATGAATACTCATCCATTGCTCGCGTCTGCGAGGATTGGATAACCCGAGGCTGAGATAAGTCGGTTAAATCTAATTAATCATGCTGTTAAATAAATTTAACAACCTGTTTTATCGATCGGGCATCCGATGAGGAAGCTAGGATAGATAATAGGCATAACGAGGATGAGTAGGACTAGGTAGTTGCCTAGTCGACTTCACCGTATTGTGGATAGCGGGCAACGCAATCTGGTTGGCTAATTGTTCATAAACAGAAGCAATTATACATTTTCACTTTCTTTCTTTTTTTTACTTTCACCTTGGTTATGGTAAACGCTTTATTTAAGTATTTTACAGATGGATCTTTCTAGTGGTTGCGGAATAATCATTTGCTTAAAGCTTGCTTGGGAACAAATACAAATAGAGATTTATACCAACTGTAATATATACAAATTGATGATACATTTTTACCATTAAGTATAACTAACTAACTATCACGCCGTCTCCCCGAAGGGGTAGGCAGAAATAATGAACTGCCACACTTTTCTTTCCGGACATATTTCTCTCGATTCCTCAACATTCATACATCGTGTCATGCACGCGCGTCGATTTCTCTGACTCCTCACATGGCCGACATTCAATATTTGATTTATTTAATCGTGCCACGTTTTCCTCGGTCTTCCTCTATTTCTGGTTCCATTTACATCATTAACATAATTGTTTTATCATTCTTTCTTCATTCATTCTTTCCATATGTCCAAACCATCTTAATGATCCTTTCATTATTTTGTTCATGACACCATCATTCGATACGGAAGCGAAGCATGGAACTGGCAAAGTAGAATGAAAGTAGAATCAAAAATGAAAGCAGAATAAATGCAGGGATCCTTCCCCCAGGGATAATCCTTCCCCCAGGGATAATAATCGGAGTTTATCAATGCGGCCCTATTCGTCCGACGGCACGGCCTCTGGTATTCAGTTATTAAACAACAGCGCCTTTTCACCGCCACGCTGAATGCGCGCTTTGTTTACCATCCCTGACCTATAAAACTAAACGCTCGGGCCCTTGTCTCCGGGGAAAATTCCCTTCTGAGAATTCTCAGCTGTTTGCGCCATCTGTATTCTATATAAAAGTATTTACAACCGTGATATGAACTCGCTACGCGCTCTCAGGTTTCTTCTTCTTCTTATTTTTCTTTGTGTAGGCCTTGTGGTCCGTTTCTTAAGAGGAATTGGCCTCCTGCGAGGTCGACTCCCAGCTGTCGATCCATCTCTTTGGTGGTCTGCCCGGGATTCGTCTACCTTGGGGTTGGCCGTGCAACACAATGAGGGGATGTCTTGATGATAATAATAATAATATGCTAACTTTAAAAGGGCCGTTTTGTGATGTAATCTCCTCAAGGGTGCATTAAGACGTGTTTTAAATATGAAAATCTAAATATGAACTTCATGAATTACCTTCGTCAAAGACAGCACAGATTGTTTTATTAGCCGCGCTGCAGAACCAACCTGCCAATGGTAATGCCTGTGGGTAGGGCAATCTTATTGCTTAATCGGGTCGCCTCGGAGGTCGACATATTTCGTGATAGTGTGGGTTGCCTCGGGGATGCAATATCAATATTATGATTCTTTCTAATTCTTAAGATACTTTTTTATGCTTCTCTTTTAAATTCTTATAATGTCTTATAACGATCTGGAATTATATGTCTGTAATGTTTGTGATTTTTATTAAAATAAATGAAATGAAAAAATCATCATGCCAGTTTTACTTGATTTTCGTTTCCCATTCACATTATTAACATGTACTTTTTTCTCAAAAAGATTTCAATATTATAAAATTATACAATTCCGAGTCACATGCTATATATTTTAAAATAAATAATTAGTGTGTTGGCCCGACTGTTCCACGCTTGTCGCACGACAAATCATTCCACTGGAGCGCTTTTATTAACATTAATTATAATTAGGGCTCCATCATGAACCTTCCGGCCAAACACAAAGGATTGCTTTCCCTACGCCCTTTGTGGAGTGCCCGTTTCCGACGGCCGCGCCATGTATATAATTGCGAAATTACCATGCAGAATTCTACATTTAATAAGTCTTTAGTAAATTCTGGGTATAGTAATCCCTGGTGATTCTTTAAGTACCCCCCCATCTTTGAGAGCAGTTACACGTTTCATCTTGAACTACGTCGACATATAATGTTTTATTTCTCAACATGCATAACCATCCTGCCTTTGATGATGCCAGTGGGATACCAATGAAACTGACGAATAATTCTTCTTCTTCTTATTCAGCCCATTGTGGCCATCTACTCCTGGACGTATGCCTCCTTTCGTATTTTCCATTCCCTTCTATCCTGAGCGATCTGGATAGAAGGTTATAAGAAATAGCTGAATACTTAATACAAATGACTCGTCTATTTTCTATTTTTTTATACCAACCATCACGCCGTCTCTCTGGAGTGGTAACCAGAAGCAATGGATAGCCATACTGTTTTTTTACTGACATACTTATCTCGCTTCCTCAACATTCATACATCGTGTCACGTAGGCTCGTCGATTTATCCGACTCCTCCTTCTTCTTCTTTTTTCCTTGTATACAACAGGTCGTTTGAACCCAATTACTGTATACAATTTATTTGAGCTATTATATTGATTCTTATGACATGTGATAGGTAGCCAATCTATCGCCATTTTATTGTCACGAGAATTCTACACCAGACCAAAGATAGTGTGACAATCACACTGCCATCGCCGGGAATCGAACCCGGGACCTTCGCCACCACTCCTTACGTGGTCGATATTCAATAGTATTTTTTTAAAGGAGTGACATGTTTCGCCATGCTAAGGCATATTCAAAATACGCACAAAAGACAGCGAATCTGTCAAATAGTGGTTTTATTACTTAAAAATAATATATTTACGAAATATAATATTTATCTGTGTTTCTCGGTGATAACAGATTATGTTCACTGACGTCAGAAGACTATAATTCTTTAGCCATTTTAAAATAAAGACATGCCAACATTTTAGAATGTCTATTTAAATTGTAATATGTTATTATCTTGTGTGAGACTATGTTTTTTTATACCGAAATACATAATATTATTTACGTAGCAATTGATATCACAATAAATGTAAAAAAAATGATGTTTGTAAGATTAACAACTCCAGACTATTTGTATATCATATTTGCTAATAGATTATTTATCGATTTATAATAGTGATGAAGGTTAGTACTTTTAGCTATATCAGTGTTTACGATTGTATTTATTGTACATCCATCATTCTTTTTTTTTTTTGGATTATAGGTAAATATAATACAATAGCAATTCGCTCTTTCCAATAAATATAACACACACGTGCCGTACTTTTACCGACCTTTTGGTATGAAAGTAAAACGGGGAACTGACAAAAAACGATTAAAGTAGAATAAATGCAATGAAATAGATCACTATCTAATTAACTAACTAACCGTCTCGCCGTCTCCCCGCAGATAGGCAGAAATAATGGATTGCCACACTTCTTTCCTTACATACTTCTCTCGCTTCCTCAACATTCGTACATCGTGTCATTATAAGTTAAGTTATACCGATAAAATCGTAAAAAAAAAAACATATTGCTACCATATTGATAGTTTTGGTTTTAATTTTGTAAACCTCCATTATAATTTTTGGAAAATTTTTTGGACCCCCGCTGGAGGATGGGACTTACAGAATTAAAAGAAACTTTGAACTTGAAGTACTAATTAACCAGGAAACAAGTCTCAACGCCTACGGTGGGCTGGCCATTTGGAAAGAATGCCAGAGGGTAGAACACCACAAATTATATCCAGATGGGAGCCCCGCGAAAGGAGACGAAAAGGCAGACCGAGGAAAAGATGGGCGGATTGCGTGGAAGAAGATTGGGAGAAAATGGAAGGAGCTGGATAATGGAGAGAGATGGTCAGAGACAGAAGTCAGTAAAGGACCGTTGTAGAAGAGGTCAAGTCCGACACCGGAATTTAGCGCCGAGAAATGATGATGATGATGAAAACTCCATTATAACACGAGTATGTATTAAAAACGCTAATGTTTTTTTGGTTTTACATTGATATTTTTATTATTTGAAAAATATAATGGCATTCTCAAACTCAGAGTTTCAATGTAAAACCAAAAAAAAACAATCGCGTTTTTAATACATACTCTATTATATTGCTACCAACCATGAAAATCTAAGCAAGTACATTAACTGATATGAAAGACGTCGATCTCCGTGGAGATCATGTTTTGCAGACTGATTGATTTTCCCCCTGGTGTCACCAGAGGCAGTTATAAATCTTATCTATATTTCTTGAATTTGAATGGTGTTTTTCGAAGATTCGTGCAACGCAGAATATTGGCCGGGAAAGTATGTCAGGGTAGATGAGTGTGGCTGGCTTTCGTCGCTGCGTAATCTTTTTCTAGAATTGGCGTGACGTTTGGTTTGTTAGGCTCACGAGGCACGCTTTTAGGTACCATTATTAAATCACCGTCGCGTTAGGCGGCTACCGTGTGGAGTCCGCCTTGATTCTGACCCCTCCGAGGTCAACACCTAAAGCTTCCCATCGTTGTGAGTTGTGTTTTATGTTTTATCCCACGCCAGATTGCTTCTGTTGTTCAACACCGGTATTCAATCCGCTCATTTGAGACTGTTACTCACACGGCTGGTGTTCCTCTTATGCTTCGGTACCCCACTTCAAATATGAATAATAATTAACCATTGTCGAGAAGTCATCACCATAACATGAAGGTCTCTGCACAGTTATTTTAATTTGTAAATCAACAAATGAATCAGTACATTGTATTTATATGCGATAAGTAAAGAACAGTATCTCCAAATTACACTTTTTTTTTTAAATAAATATGTGTTTAAATTTTCCACTGACACTCGATAATATAAATAACTATCTAATCACACTATGTGATAGGTAGTTAGTATATCGCCATTTTATTGTCACCTAAATTCTACAACAAACCAATGACAGTGTGAAAATCACACTACCATCACCGGGAATCGAATCCGGCATCTTCGGTATGGCAGTTAGAGCTCTTACCACTCGTCGTCATTATTACATCGTCAATATCTATGAATATTATGCATTTTTATTTCATTTGATATCAATCAGTTTATTCTCAGAAGTAAATTTAACATGCCTATTGGATCTGGCATTGTGTGGGTTCATTACTGTTTTATGGAGTTCTTTATTTATTTCAGCATTGGAATGTAATAATTACAGCATGGATTGTTTTACCTACCGGCCGCCAGAACCAACCTGCCTCTGGTGACACCGGTGGGAAGAACAATTAATCTGCTGAACGCGGTCTCCTCAGAGATCGACGTCTTTTATATTAGTGAAAGTACGTTCAGATGGTAAATACTCTTGATTTTGGAGAGTATCTTGTCTTCCGAATGTCGAACCATCTCTCATGCGTTTCTGGTAGTATACTACACTCGTAAAACTAACTAACTAACTAACTAATCACCACGCCCTCTCCCCGAAAGGGTAGGCAGAAAGAATGGACTGTCACACTTTAAGCGATGCGGCACTCCATCCTTCTCTTTTCGCGCCGCGGGAGACGCGATGTGATGGGTTGCGAACCTCATCGTCACCAATAGGCTTCTCCCGCGCACACTTCGATCGTCCAACATCAACAAAATAAATCTAAAACAAGTCATGTAAAATACAATGACTTAAAATAAAATAACAAAATAAAAATATTTTAACACATCATGTTCTTTTTAGATTGTGTCTATTTAATTTATGTTCCATGTATTTTTTTTAATTAGCTGTAATTCGGCACTTTAAACAAACCAACACCAGCAATAACTTTAAAATAATATTGAAGAAATTATTCAAATTGTCATTGGAACAAATGAAAAAATTATTTTTACACCTGTATTTTTATTTATTCAATATATTATTTTACCTGGTCTAAATAGATGCTTTAAATCTTAATTTTGTAATGTCTATTGATGAGATTAACTGATTTGATTTAAAATATAATATATTGTTCTAAATTTCTTGAAATTTTAATTTACTGTATTTTACCTATCAAATGCCCCTACATATTCTTATTAATATTACCTTAATACACATATTACGCACAGGTTAGTTATTGGGTACTATACATATTTCGCACCTTCAGGACGAAAACGACTCAACTCGAAAAATCATATTGTTGGGAAATCGCAAAAGAAGAATGTAAATTGTGACACTTTCGTATTATTTCTTCGATTGTTTCGATTTCTTTAAAGTAAGTACACTGCGATTACTTTAAAGAAATCGAAACAATCGAAGAAATAATACGAAAGTGTCACAATTTACATTCTTCTTTTGCGATTTCCCAACAATATGATTTTTCGAGTTGAGTCGTTTTCGTCCTGAAGGTGCGATTTATACGAAGATGATTCATATACAAATTTCTTAGAATATTCATTACCGTTTTGGACACGCCCACCCTTTATAATTTTCACCAATTTTCTAAGAAAACTAATCAAACTAAGAACTGTACGGAATGACTCACGATTTCTATTGGTGTCTAAATAGTATTTTTATACCCAGTTTCATCTTGTTTCGTACAATAATGTCTTTACAGTGTTGCGCACTGCTGTGCCGATTTTAAAATCAGATCGGCACCTTTTCACTAGAGCTGTTTCATTCAAATAAGCAGATGTTTCAACTTACGTAATCGAAAACAAGTTTGCTTTGGCGAGTCCCGAAATTAACGGGACACCACTCCACCACGGCGACTCTAACGGTCTCTTGGCCCGAGGATCGTTAACCCTTCAATTTTAACAAAAACAATATTTTAAATAATCTATTCAAAAAAATAAATCAATTTATTAGAAGATTAATTTTATCCCAATAGAGACGAAGTGCAAACCGGAAACTGAAATGGTGATCGAGGTGTTTACAGGATTTATGACCTGTCATTGGTTGGGTTAAGCGCACGCTTTATGTAATTACAACATTCCCCATTCCACCTTTCTAATGACCACCATGTCTGACAAATTTTGGAAGTTGTATATATGTTAATATCCAATACCACAATTCACGTGTCAGTTTCAATTTACAGACCAGCGCCATCTATGAAGATTAGATTTAAGCATTAAGCAGAAGATCTTTATAACGCAATGTGAAAGACTACCGCCATTTAACGCACTTCTAGATAACGCCTGGAAATGTCACTCCAATTTATATGCTAACTTGGACCAGTGTTTGTTTTATACGTGTATAAAACAACAATTTATTAGAAGTTATTCTCTTTTGGCGCGTTTGGTAGAGGGTAAAATTGAGAGATGCGTGCACCCTGTTACGGATGTGCGACATGATAAAGTTAGCCATCAATGATAAATAACGTCCGATAATTTCACGCGTGTCAACTTACGAATTGCGAAAACATGCCATGAAACGAGACATGAAAGAATAAAAACCAACGAAGTGTCTCGTTTTAATGAAGTGATTTCGTATATTTTGTTCAATAATATTTGTAACTGTATTAATATTTGTAATTGTTTAATAACAAGAAATAACCGAACCAAATTTATTATTACAACAATTCGAATATTATTATTATAACTAACTATCCATCACGCCGTCTCTTATTAGGGGTAGGCAGAAAGAATGAACTGCCACACTTTTCTTTCCTGACATATTTCTCTCGCTTCCTCAACATTCAACCTACATCGTGTCATGCACGCGCGTCGATTTCTTGACTCCTCACATGTCCGACATGGTTTGAGTTTATCGAATCGTAACCACGTTTCTCCTCGGTCCCGGCGATCTTGGTACGTCTTGTTAGCCCTTGATCGTTCACTTACACTTCATTTTCAATTTATTTTTCCATATTTCCAAGAAGATTATATTGAAATTATGTATTGGTATTAATATTGTGCTCGATTTTATCAATTTTTCTTATATTTGTTGGGTGGAGCGCTACTTTTAAAATTAACATTTTTCATTTAATGTGTCCAATTACTTCTTTAATTATATCAACATATTCACTGCAGTTATTACATAGGACTATGAAGATTTTTATAAGACAATATTTTTGCTTGCCATTATCCATTAATTTTAGGTTTTTTTTGAGTACATGCTTAACTTCCAATTTTTTTTGTTGTTTATTAATTATTAATTAAAAGTTTTTCTTCAACTTATATATAAATGTATGTACTATAATATATGAATTAAATCTACACTCCCATTAAAACAAATAAACTTCTCGCAAAAATTTTGATAATACTGCCTTAACAGACATGTATGTAATATATTAACGGTTTTAAGTTTAAACAAGTTACGAAAATTTTGTTACGCCATAATATTTTATTAATTTATTTGTCATCCCAAAACAAGAAATAAACCAAATTGAATATTATATGATGATTATATTATAAATATGTTTCCCATTCTCTCAAGGTTAGGCAGAATAGATGAACTGTACATTTCTTTGCTACAATTTCTGTTTATTCTAAATATTATTTACATCGTGTCACACCACGCCGCTATCATCTCACAGACATATTCAAGTTGATTAATTTAAAGTCCTGGAAAGGAAATTTATTGCAATAAGTCTTAACGTAAATGGCTTCATCATCACATTCTGGGAGAATTCCCACATCACTCGTTTTTTGTGATAACAGATTTCGGAAGCTACTTTTTTAATAACTCATCAGAAAAGCTCCGCATCACTGAGTCCTATTATTAAATTTATTCACAAAAGTCAAATTGGCATTACACTTTGCTTTATATGGATAAAACAACATTTTGAAAGCGTTTATATTTTATGGGATTACACTTTCAGTGCAGATCTAATGTGCCTACAAAGCTTAACATGGGGCCTCGCAAATGTTAAAATTATCGAAATGAATGATTTAATTTATATTTCAAAATTGTAATGGAGATTCATGATTACAAAAACGATAAAACAAGCATTAAATTATTTTTTTAAATTTTACACCGTATATATATGAAAATTCTAGCGCGTATTTTTTGTTTAGCATTTATTAATACTGTATGTATTATATATGGAAGCTGATAAATACTTGAAAAGTAACATTAGAATTTAAATATATGATGTGGGGGTTCTACTGAACTTCTGCCAATGATATAATTGTGCATTTAAAGTAACTTGTAATAGAGAAAATATTCTGATACTATTTTAATTTTCTTCAATTATTGCAATAACAATTCGACATGTTAAGGTAGGGTTCAAAAAATATAGAATTTGTATTAAACACGCATGGAAATTTGATAACATAATATCGTGGGTATACTGGCAAAAAACGTTAAGTCGAAAATTGGCAGTTTTGACTTAGTGATGCAGTATTGTAAAGTTTACAATGCTCTACAAATTGGCAAAATACACGAAGTCGAATGAAAAAGATTTTTTCTCTAGTTTTAAAAATAAATTTAACGTTAAATCGTACAAAAGGTATTTCATACAGGCTAAAAGCTTCAAAAAACTTAATATTTTTTGAAGAGTCTTGTTGAACATTTTTGTACTGGAAAAAAACGTTAACTCTACTTATTGTCTTCGGCTGAAAAAAATTCCCTCGATTGACTTTTGACAACGACACTTATATGTTTCAAATTTAAAGAAAACTTAAATGTTCGATTTCTCAAAACAGCGATTTTAGACTTAACGTTTTTTGCCAGTATACCCACGATATGTAGTTCAATCATATCCAGATGAATACTGTATTATTTTTATTACTAAAGCATAACTTAATTTTTCTCCAATTAATACATCAAGAAATATTATTTGTCTATTTCACAACTGATAAAAAATATTTGAAAAGTTTTTTTCTGAAACTAACTTTTTAAATGAGGGGACTTTATTGTTTAAAGTAATAAGCCATTTATTTACTTATTTTTTATAATCATTTTTAACCGCCCTACCTCCAGGTAGGAGGAAGTTTGAGAAATTAAATTAAATTTATTTATATATTCATTTTATTTTTTTAAATTACAAAAACTCGACCGCACACTTCTTCTACCCCTTGTAAAACTATCATACTTGTGAAGACTTGTACTCAAGTGCTGTTGACACGCGCGTATCCCTTAAGGTTTGTACATTTTAGATACATTACTCCTTCCCAAACGCGTACGTGATACGGGATAGCGCAGAATGGTACAGTCAAAGTGTGCGTATCGCGTACGTTCGTATTCATAGGGCGGTTAATACAAATAAAAACATAAATCACATCTATGCAGCTTAAACTTTTTGAAACAAAAATACTTATTAATGATTTATAGTTTACTCTGTATATTTTAATTTGTGTACTATTTTCGGTTGTGATGATACAACATCATATACATATATAATTCTCATATTAAAATAATCCCCCGGAGTGAATTAACACACAATTCTTGGATGGCGAACACAAATGTTTAGAAATAGACCGTGTTTAGGTTGACACTTACTATTTAATATTGATGAAAAATCCATTTTCTAGTAGGTTTATTGTATTTTATGAAAGTGACATATTTTGCATTTCTTGGGCACATTTGATAATATACAGTCGAACCTGGATATAAGAGAGGCTAAGGAACTGGGAAATTTTTCTCTTATAAAGAGATCTCTCTCGTATCCATGCTTTCTTTTACAGAGGTCTACAGACATCTCATCTCAGTCTCATCAAGACCTATGTATGGAGTATCTTTATGTACGGCTGCGAGACATGGTGCTTATTCGAAAGAGATAAACGGAGACTAGAGGCTTTTGAGAAGTGGTCCTATAGAAGACTATTAGGAATTTAATAGAGAGACCACATTACAAATGAGGAGGTTCTCCAAAGAATCGAAGGAGGAAGGCACCTGCTCAGGACCTTGTCCGAAAGGCGTGCGAGATGGATCGGCCATGTAATACGACAAGAAGGCCTCTTGCATGCCATAATGGAGGGTATGACCGAAGGGACAAACTCTAGGGGACGCCCACGCTGAGAGTACCTGGAGGACCTGTTGGTGGACATGCGCTGCTCATCATATGCAGATTTCAAAAGAGCCGCACAAGACAGGGAAGAATGGAAGAGAAGAATAGAGGAAATTGCTGCAAACCAATCCCAGGATTGAAACCAGAGAGAGAGACAGACATAACCAGGCTTCCTATTTCTATTGTGTATGTACAACTATGTACATGTGTACAGGAGGCACAAAAAAACCTACGAAAGTACATGACATATGTATGTATGTTAAAGATGTACATAACCTGTCATAATTTGTCGGCACGTGTGCAAGCAGTGGCACTGTGACCATATCTGCAAACCAAACACTCTCTTGGAAGTCTTGGGTTTTGGCTCTCTCTTATATTAGAAGTCAGTTGAGATTGAAGGACTCTCTTATACAGAGGTTTTCAGGGGGTAAAATGACTGGACCATAAGCAAGCATCATGCGCCCTTGAGGTGATTACATCACAAAAACGGCGCATTAAAAGTTAGCATATTATGATTATTATTATTATAAAGAAGTTTATTCTATGTCCAGGTCTCTTAAATCAAAGTTCTACTGTAATAGCAAAGCGAGACATGTCACGCCCATAAAATATAATTAAACCTCTAGAAAAGGTAATATAATAGCAAAGAGAAACGTGTCACTCGTATAAAATTAAAATAAAGCTGATATTGTCATCAATTTTAAATATTTTAAATGCATCATTGTTCAAGAAACTATTAGCTCGCATCTTCTTTGGGGTATTATGAAATAAATCAAAACCATCGGATTATTCAGATTATTTATGTTTTATGATGACATTTTTTATTCAAAGCTTACATATTATATTCAACGGTGAAATTATCAAATACTCTTCATAATGAAAAATTGATCATCTGCATTTTATTTTGTTATTTTAACAGTTTATGTTATTCTTTGTCTTGGAAAGTCAGGGTAAAGCTACTAATTTTTTAGATGTTTTTATTTAAAAAAAAAATTAAATATCTCGATTCAGATGATGAACTAATTCAATATGATTTTTACGAGGCATATAAAATTGCCCTTTATTCTTTCAAACTAATATTTATGAAAAAAAAATCAGCTTTTAAAAAAAATATGTGTGTATAGCTAGTCTTAAACGTAATTGCATAATTTTAAAAGTTTTATACCGACATGACAATTTAAAATAAAATATATATAAAAAATTGCATATAACTGTTTGTAGAATTTGAATAAAATATTTCATTAATACCAATTTTGATCATAGCTTTTTTTGTTATTAATTTTCTCAGAAGAAGATGAAATTCCCGATGTGACAAATATTTTTATTTATTAACCGGTGCAAGGTCACTCTCAATTATAATAATAAATAAATAAAAATTAATAAGTACTTGGCTACAGTGTGTCGTAGTTTTTTTTCTTGTACTGAGTGATTATGTACTAAAAAAAATATGCCACACAAAATTATCAGATTTTAATTTTTACCCTTGTTAATTCTAGACTTATTTAAATTATTTTTTAGCTTTAGTAAGGGTTTTACAAATATTAATTTTAATTTATTTCTGTTTGTATAAGATGATATTTTACATTTCTTTGAAAGTACGCACCTACTGTCTTGTTTGAACCTTTGGCAATAATTGAAAACTCAATATTTTCAACAACACTAGTTTTGCCTTATAATAAATTATAATTAAGTTTTGTGTCTATTAGTTATGTTTTAGAATGGATTCTAACATGTGTGGATTGACGGTTAAGGGAACTAACAATTACGTTTTGAAAAATAATTTGCTTTTTTGCAACAATTGAAATTGATGGAAAATTGATTTAAAACAACTGAAACGCAGATGTAAATTCACAATCAAATCATGTCCAACTAAATAAAATAGTATTTGATACAAATATGCATTAAATAAAAAATCTTTTTGACAGATTTTTTTTACATTCAAATTGTGTATGCTCTTATCGTGTTAAAATATAGTAATTATTTCTTCTATATTCGCCATTACTTTGTGTTGCGGATTCATATTTGTTTTTTTTTTTTTAATTACTTTTTGATAACTTTGTATCACAACACTTTATTACACTTTTTTCAGACATGTTTCAGGACACAGAAGCGCCTTCTTCAAAAATAAAGAAGAAATTATAAATAATCAAATTAATTTAACTTCCAGTCCGATACTAGATTTGTTTCCCCTGTCCCATTATTCCGGCTAAAATGTAATTAACACTATTTCTTGGAACCACCCCCACTCCTCCTTTACCATTTTAATTTTATTTAGTATATAAGTAACGATTTTGTCTCATTTAGCTGTTAAAATTTGTACACACTGAAGAAGGGGCTTCTGTGTCCTGAAACATGTCTGAAAAAAGTGTAATAAAGTGTTGTGATACAAAGTTATCAAAAAGTAATTCAAATATGAATCCGCAACACAAAGTAATGGCGAATATAGAAGAAAAAAAAAGTTTTTTTTTTTCATTACTATTGATTTATGGCATTTACGCCTTGTTTCTCCATAAAACTGTAAATTTTTTAAGCAAAACGTTTTTTCAACATACATTATTTTTTTGGTTACGAGATATTTCGAAATAATTATTCAAAACATAGCATTTTTGTTTAAATAACTTCTTAAAAACAAGCACAAGCATGTTTCGGATCGCAGACGCCCTTCCTCGTTGTATTTTTTTATGTTTACACTTAGGAAGGGCGTATAAAACTTCTAGAATAAAGACGTTTTCATTCGTATTAATTATTTAATACAAAGTCTTACAGCATTGTTTTATGTTGATATTTCAACTCTTACATTATGCAATATTAAATTAATAAATATTTGTTTATTAAATCATAACTTACTAACTAACTAACCTTCTCACCGTCTTCCCGAAAGGGTAGGCAAAAATAATGGACTGCCACTCTTCTTTCCTGACATACTTCTCTCGCTTCCTCAACATTCATACATCGTGCATGCACGCACGTCGGTTTCTCCGAATCTTTTCTTTCTCCGACGTTTAATATTTGATTTATTTGATCGTGCCACGTTTTTCTCGGTCTACGTCTATTTCTAGTTCCATTTACATCGTTAACATATACTTTTTTACCATTATTTCCATGTGTCCAAACCATCTAAATGTTGCTTTCATTATTTTGTTCATAACACTTTCATTCGCACCACATTCAATTTATTAAGTCATAGAAAAGAATTACGAATCTAATAATTTCAAAAGAATTATATCGTGTTTGTGATAAATTTGAAAATGTATTGTGTGATCGATGTCTATTTCGTGATCCTTGAATTTAAACATGGTCAAGATGTCTAAACATATTTATTTGCGATTGATCAAACTAAACCAGTGATAATTTTTCAATTGATCGTAGGTATAAGCCGGTGCTGCGGTGGGGGCGTTCCGTCTCTTTCACGATAATAAATATAACACCTGCCTATTCCATAACAACTTCACCACGTGTCTTATTATCCGAGGACAATTAGCATAAATACGAGCGTGTATTAGTCACCTGCAGCGAGGCTGGGAGACGTGCGCGCCGTATTGTGCTGGATCATATAAGATCGCCCATTCATAGCGTATTGGATGATTCGTAAGCGTAAAAACATTCGCTAAACTAACAAACTACGTATATTCTATAGGTCAGGGATGGCGAACCTATGGCACGCGTGCCACAGGTGGCACGCGAGTCGATTTCGCGTGACGATTTTGCATGGCACGCGAATGAAAAGAAAAAAATAAAAATGATACAGTAGAGTCTCGGTTATCCGAACTTCGGTTAGCCGACCTTCCGAGTTATCCGACCTACCGGGGCAATGCCCCTTTCCTTTACCCGACTGCACGCATTATATTCGCGCGCCAGGCGACAGTCCTCGGTGCTTACGTAGCTCTTTCGCATGTTTTATTACTTTGCCGTAAGTGCATTTTGATGTTTTAGTTCGTTACATTTAGTTATGTTACATTTTCAATGTCGTTTTTATCATTTTCCGTGTTATCCGACCTTGCCGCGGCCGGTTTAGGTCGGATAATCGAGACTCTACTGTAATACAAAAAATTCAAAAATGTTTTAGAAATAGATTTTTTTTTAAATATTTAAATGGCCATGTGTATTTTCTTCGTTTATCAATAGTTTCACAAACGACGGAAACGAAGGATATGACGAAATTCATGCAATTATAGATTGCATTGTTAAATACTTCCCGCACGGTTCCCCCGATATGTTTTTTTTTGTAATAAACATCGCTCCCGGCACGAGCCGCTCCGAAAATAATAATGTTTTTGATTTATCCTTGACATACGTCGCACTGTCGTCACATTTCTTTTATTTTGCCATTAATAAAAAATAAAAAAAATCGAACTATTAATGCCTTGTTTATATTAAAAATCTGAAGTTACACAAACATTTGATGGTTTTTTATTTCCATGGCACGTGGCACGCGACATATTATCATATTGAAACAAAATTTTTTTGGCACTCAGGCTCAAAAAGGTTCGCCATCCCTGCTATAGGTAATTAATACACTGGAGCAGTGTCTGGATTCTTGAGTGAATACATTACAATTAATGTAATTTTTTAATACATTTGATAGAATATTTTTTCGTTTTTCGTTCGCTTTCACTTTATGTTGTCAATGTATATTTGAATAATTATTATGGACCAAGACCCTTTTGTACATTTTTCTATAATTAAAAAAAAAACTTGTTTTTTTTTCAATACTTTATTGCATTTTTCACCAACCTTTTTCGGTGTATATGCATACTTCCTGAGCGTAAAAAAATATGTACTCGTGAAGGACGTAAAAGTCCGAAATATGTTTGTGAAAAGTGCAAAAAAGTTTTATGAAAAAATGATATTTAATATAAAAATTATAACAGAAAGTGATAGCGAACAAGGACGATCAAACATTTTTCGTTTGGTTTCCATTATAATTTATAGGTTTCCATTATAGGTTTATATTATAATTTAACAGTGGAATTTGAACAGTTGTTAATTTTTATTACGCTGAAGAACGAAGATAACCTTAGATTTAAATTTCCTAGCATGTGGAGATTCAGCTGTTATGGATATTATTCTGATTCAATAGTAGAAAAGAATACAACCAAAATATTTTTATTTAAAAATTATAAAAAAGTATTGTATCGTATCCATGTGTTATACAATATTATTAATTAATTTATTTATTGATCTTTTACCATGTACATAGTTTTCATGACTCCCAACCAGGGCAATATATTCTAGGGAAACACGTTACTTACTTCAAATCACACCCGTATAAAATCCTACATTTTATCAATGTTTAATTCTTTCCTAATAGGTGTTCCATCGTTAATCGCCTTATCGCACATTCCTTCCGGTGATTTCATTTCCACAACATATATCCTACTTTAGTCTTTCCTTTGCAAGCTACGTATTCACTTCCGTGTGCAAAGGTTGGTATTTAACACCATTATTTTCTGATACGTTTGCTTCAGAATTATTATAATATGTATCACGTAAGAACGAAAAATCTATAACGTTGAATTTATTGAAAAATAATTAAAAATAAAATTAAATGTAAATTTTTTTTTTGTATGTAGGTATATTAGGTAAACATCCACTGACGTTTGTGTCTTAGACCGGCTTCGGCAGCTCGCTGCCATCTTCTGGTGGAAACCGGTCAAAGACACAATGAACATACAATGAACTTCTTACCATGAAATTACATGAAATTACAAATCAGAATATTTTTATTTTGTTGAACTTATTATTGAATGCCCAGAATTCGATTACTGACTAAGATATCTAGATTTATAGAAAGGCCAGCGAATGTAAGATGTCTGTAAAAAAAAAAATATTTTTAATAGATCTGATTATTTCTGACCAAAATATTCTGTCTTGGAATTATGATGCCCAACTGTTTCTCCATCTCTCACGTGATATTCCAGGTAGACGGTGTCCAGTTTTCAGTCCAAGGGATTAGTTAGCTGCTTTATATGCGTGTCTGTCACTATCCATTCTGGCTACATGGTCCCTCAATGTCCTCAAGTTCGCAAGTTTCTTTTCTTATCTCTACTTTACTAACACGATCTTTTTTCCAGTAATGGATCTTCGAATGTTCTTGAAGCCCTTTGATTCGTACAGTCATACGAGTACGTCGTAATAGGTCGCGCGCATGTCTTCTGACCTTGCTGTCAAAACGCACGCCTTTGCTCTTGAATTAATAGGAATGAAAATGGGATAAATTCAACAGAGGCCTCATTTTCGTTTTCAATTTTACCTCTTAATATTCTATGATGAAAACATTTGAAGACTGATGAAAGACGTGTCCAAATAAATTGCCACCCAACTCAAATAATCATTGTCTATAATTTTCGAGTCAATTTGAATGAACAATGTCTCTATTAAGCAGTTGATTAAGAACATTCTCATGCAAATGGACTCCATCTTACGTAGTGTTGGTAAGAAGTAATTTATTTTGTTGGGTGATCATGTCAGACTTTAAAACAATAAATTAAAGCCAGTTAAATTTACTTTGCGTATTTATTTGCTTTTTTATAAACTAAATATCGTGAAATTCCATAATGTCAAATTTACAAACAGTGTTTTTTCCACTATTAAGTGTTTCTTGTATGCATTGCTTATTATGGAGCTTTACGTTGTTGTTCAATAAACAATAAATCAATATTTCGTATAACTAATTTACAGTTTTACATGATTGTTCTAGATGGTGATTAGTTATGACTAACTAACTAACCATCACGCCGTCTCCCCGGAGGGGTAGGCAGAAGATTAGTTATGATCACATCAGATATCTATATAAATAAAAGGCAATGTTCGTACTTGTGCACCCTGTAGACTCAAAAACCACTCGACCGATTTCGCTGAAAATTTCACAGTTTATTTTTATTAGTGCTAAGAGTATTTAGATAGTGTTATTTATAAAATATATATAAAATCAGATAGGTATGACTGTTGTTTTATCGTGATACTAATATTTTTGGACGAAGCCGTCTTATACAACTAGTTATATATAAAATTATAAAATCATTAATTTAATTCCTTGGTGTTAGTCTTTATAATATATTTAATTAAAAAATATAAAAAATACAATACTCTATAATTAAAGTTCAAATTATTATTATTTGTAAACTGACCATCACGCCGTCTCCCCGAACGGGTAGGCAGAAAGAATGGACTGCCACACTTTAACGGATGCGGCACTCTGTGTTTCTCTTTTCACCCTCGCAGGAGACGCGTTGTGATGGGTTGCGAACCTCATCCTTACCAATAGGAATCTCCCGCGCACATTTAGATCGTCGAACGTTCACAAAATAAATCTAAAACAAATAATATAAAATAAAATAAAATAACAAAATCGGATCCGGACTTTTGTCCTTACAATCTGTTATATTTAATTTATGATTGTTGAGAACCTTTTTACTGAGATACCTCAACGGGTTACAAGAACATCTGTTGGATGTTACAATCTTAATTCTCATTATTGCATATTTCGCTTAACAGGTGACAGAGGGATCATTATAAAGTAATTATTTCAAGTTTCTAAACCTAACCTAAATTTCTCATGGCGGTTTATCTGCTTATCATCACTCGCTTTGTATTAATATTAATCTCTGGTTGGTTTCCGCCACCCGGCCGTCCATCCGACATCTTGACAGTGTCAATTCGTTCCGTGACCGCACGTATGAATCTGTGTATGACAGATGATCAGTGGTGGCTCGCTTATAGGCACTGGAACTGCAACACCCCATAATTCTACTTTATAATTATTATCGATAACATTTAATAAAAATCATTTTTTATACGTCCTTAACAACAACAACAATAAACCGGCACACTTCTCGATCACACTGTGCGAACCAAGGGACTACTAAGAACATCGGAGATGAAGGTCCTAAGATCAATTACTGGAAAAACCCTCCGAGATCGTGTCCGCAACGCAGACATAAGAAAAACCTGCGAAATAGAGGATATCGTTCAGTGGAGTAGATCCAGAAGAAGATACTGGAGGGACCATGTAGCCCGAATGGATGGTGACAGACTTGCATATACAGCCGCTTATGAAATCCCCTCCGGACACCGCCCACCTGGAAGACCGCCTAAGAGATGGAGGGACAGCTGGATCTCATTATCCGACGAGATATGATTTCTGTGTCACAGATCGCCATATCTATTAAAAGAAGAAGAGAAGCAAGAAAGAGACTACTCGATCCTGGCACACGTCTCTAGCTTCCTCCACATTCATACAGCGAGTCAAGCACGCACGTCGATTCTTCAGACTTCTAACATAGCCGACCTTTGAAAATTAATTAATCTGATCATGCCAAGTTTTCCTCGGTCTCCCACGACTCCGTACTCCATTCACACCGTTAATGTATTCTTTCTTAACCATTCTTCCTTCATCCATGCGTTCCATATATCCAAACCAACGCAGTAATCCTTTCTTTCTCTCGCAGTAGTTCTATCACACATACGTCTTAGGAATCTCATCTATACCGCATTTATTATGCTCTCATCCTTCTTCTGCCAATTCTATGCTTCACTTCCATACATCATGGTTGGTACTAAAACTCCACTGTATTATATTATACGTTATTTTTTCTTTTATTCTTCATTTATACTTATCATCCCCCACTTAATAAAGAAGATAAATAAATATAATTGTATAGAACTGTGCACTTCACAGTTCCAGTGGCGTGGTGTTTGACTGTTGTGCGCATACGTACCTACGCATGCGCACGCGAGGCTGCGAAGGAGAGAGCGCACTGTCGCTTCCGTTATGCTGACCCTGGCGCCATGGTGGAGGACAGTTGCAATTTAAAACCACGTACCAAATTCTTGACTTAAAAATCAAATTAGATTTTGTTAGGATTTTGTCAAGTTTGAATTAATTTTCTTTGTCATGACCGATTCTCCTCTGAAATTTAGCAGTTTGATTATCTCTTGAAAGTAAGATCTTATGGCCGATACATGTTTGTTTTAAAAAAATATAGCAGCACCCCCATTGATTCTAGCTACGAGCCACCACTGCAGATGATAGTATGACCCACATTCCTTATAAAAATGTTAATCAACTTCTAAATAGCGTCACTTCGGCCCGTCCTGCCTCTATAATGACCCGAGCCCTATTTCGCTCCATGTATTGAGTAACAACGAATTTGAATATGTCCCAACACCGCCATTGCTAGACAATTATTATGCAAAATTGCCTTTTGAGGACACATCCACCAACAGAGGTCTCTATACTAGTATTGTTATTTTAATTTTCCTGCAGATATTCCTAAAGTTATTATGTTGACAACGCTTTTACATAATAATAACGAGAACATGTTATATGACGCATGAGATGGAAGTACGGTGTGGTTTCTTCATTGTTGAGTTAGTCTCTGTATCTGCTCGTATGCGGAGATGCAATTATTTATGGTCTTTTTATATATTTATTGCTTCTTGAATAACGACGTAAAACTCCACATTATATCGATCCTTTCAAAATTTCGTTCATAATACCTTCTTTCGCACTACATTCCTTACATCGTTCTTCCACACATACATACGTCTTAGGGACCTCATCTTTACCGCAATTATTCTGCTATCATCCTTCTGCCAATTCCTTGCTTCGCTTCCATACATAAGGGCTGGGACCAGAAATTCATTGTGAACGGCCATTTTCGCCTTCATTGATTTATCACATTTGACGACCTTCGTGTCCGAGTGGTAAGTGCATTGACTGCCACCCCGAAGGTTCCGGGTTCGATTTCCGGCGAGGGCAATGTGATTGTCACACTGTCTTTGGTCTGGTGTAGAATTCACGTGACAATAAAATGGTGATAGATTAGCTAGCTACCTATCACATGTCACGAGAATCACTATGATAGTTATACCCTTTACATCGATTTGGCTCATGCTGTTATGATGAATTATGTCTTTGCAAGGCGAAACATGTCATTCTCGTGAAATAAAATAAAACTTCTAAATAACAGAAGTTTTCGTTATTATTATTTACTATTATTATATTATTATTACGAAAATAATGAAGTGTGATAAATAATACTGCTGAATATGTATGAATTGTATTAATCATATTCTTTTGTTATATGAACGCTTTTTAAGAAAAAACACTATTTATTATTCATATTATCATATAAGTTGACAAATATTATAATTTATCGGCGACGCAAAAATCAGGGAAACCGCAAAGACAGCCAATATATTTTAAGTAATGAAATTAAAATATCTATAATATATCCTGTGAATTTTCCTGCGATGTTGAGAGTTTATCGTATAGGAAAACATATTATTTAGCAAATGAAGGATCAAAATGTTAGAAATGATATCTCTTAGATTAATGTGTGAATTTTTGTTGTTTATTGCAATGCCAAATAAGGCTATAAAAGGTTAATCCTGTGTGAAATAGCAAAACAATAAGAAATAGTTTTAGGCACATGGAAATAATGAATGAAGAAATAATGTTAATTAATGAATTTTACGGTGAGAACGGGACGGCAAATAGAGGAATACTATGGAGAACGTGCCACGATCGAATTAATCAAATATCGGGCACGTGAAGAGTCGAAGAAATCGACTGCGTACATGACACGATGTATGAATGTTGAGAAAGCGAGAAATTAGATGTCAAGAAGGAAGTCCTACTTGCAGAAGTGAACGGATGATGATAATAGTTTATTTTATGGGAATGATATGTGTAGCTTTACTTCATCATTCATCGGCTGTTCCTCGTGTCCGAGGAAGACTGTCCTTCACGGTTGTGGGTCTGCATGTGACTGAAGAGCCCGATCTTGGACCCACATATTCTGGGGCATCTGGGACAGGAGAAGGCGCTTGTAATGGAGCCGTCACCGTCTCCCAGTGGTCTCTCCTTTCTCCTCCTTCTCCTCTCTGCGACGTCGTCTCTGAGCTGTGCTTCAAAGTCTTGCGTGCCTTTATGTACTGCTGTTCTCCACCTAGGTCTGTCCTTTGCAGTATTTTCCCAGCAATCGCGCTGTCCACGTAGGATCCTAAATGTGAAATGGCAGGACAAACGGACAAATGACAGCATACTTGCTGAGGTCAATATGACAAGTATTGAGGCTGCCGTTATTCAAAAACAACTGCGCTGGGCTGGTCACGTCGTCAGAATGCCTGAGACAAGACTCCCAAGGAAGATTATGTACTCTCAGCTTACCCAAGGGAAACGCTCACACGGTGGCCAGAGGAAACGATTTGAGGACTCCTTTAAAGGAAACCTACAAAAGTAGCCTTACTATGGCAGTATCAAAACCACCTTATTACTACCATAAAATATAATAATACTTTTCAATAATATTTAATAAGGAGTTATACACAATTGTTCAAGAATAATGAAAGTGTGTAAATAAATTAGTTAGCACACCGTTAATTACTAATTATCATTTTTGCGGTGTGTGTCATGTCGAGTTACGCAAAAATATGTCGTTATTTTAAAGAAAAACCCCATTTTATTTGCGCTTTGTGTGAAATACAAAGAAAACATCTTAAATGACTCGTTTTCCAACGCCTAAGCAAGTACCTACCGCGGAAATATGAATGAGAGTGATTAATTGTTAAACACCTCGAGCCTTCTCCATATACAATATATTATACAGATGATGATAACATGTTCTTTTTATTCTACCGGATTTTACGAATTTGTACAAACAATGATTTTCACATTGAATATGTTCTTGTCATTGTACACAGTATTATTTATTTATTTCTTAAGTACGCCGTTTTGTATAACTAATTACCCCAAGGGCGCACCAAGAAAAGACCGACGGAACAGTACAGTATTCAGTTGTTTCTTATTTAATGTCGCTATCCTCATATTTAATACGAGTACTTACAAGTTATTACGTTATTCCATGCCAACGGACCTGCAACGCTATTCTATTATACGTATGGCTGCACCAAATCTATCTCCTTCGTACTCTTGCCGCCTGATACCTTTCTAAGTTTTTTTGCTGTTGGAACTGCTAAACTCATTTTCTCTTTCAAAATATCATTCAGAACTTTTCCAATAATATATAATTGTTCAAAATCATTATACATACATTTATATACAATATATTTTCTTACATTTTGGTATTTTCACTACCTTTTAAAAAATATATATATACATATAAACGATAAATTCCACGATGACGTTATTTTATTAATTAAATCACATTTTTTAATTTTTGTTTTTTTTGGCATGTTTCGAAGGTTTTATACCTTTATCATCAAGAGAAAAATAAATCCAAAAGTCGAAAAAAGTGTTTCATTTCATTAAAAAAATCGTTTATTTTCCTTTGTAAAAGCCGTGCCACACTGTTTTAAGCAAGCTCTCTACATCGGTCTCCACCGGCGGTTTAAAACTGTGTAGACACTTGTTTGAAACCAAAATTCGTTTGATCTTTAACAAACTTTGTGGACGGACGTGCATAGTATGCGTGTGGATCCACCGTTTAAACATGCATTCCACATGTGGAGAGCTTGTTTACAACAGTGTGTGGACGCTTCACCAACCGTGGGCTCCACAACTCTCCACCAAGGTCACCCCTGTGGAGAGCTTGTTTCAAACAGTGTGGCACGGCCTTAATCTCTAATATAAATTATTATTGGAATATTGAATGTGTCTGCGTCTCGTAGTATATTTTTCGACGGACTTCTTTGAGATTTTTCGCAGATTCGTAAATAAATTCCGAAGATGTAGACTATGACTTTGAACGAAAAGGCCACCATTAAACAGACATACCCAAGATCTCGAGAGTTATTTCATTACCGAGATAATCTACGCACTTATTTGCACTGGCCGCTTTCAAGGATTCTTAGACCTTGTGATTAAAATATATCGCATCTCATATTTTTATACATATTTCTTTATCTTTTTCGTTTGTCAGCAGATATACTAACCCCTATAATGTTGTTTTAATGTGTTTGTTATTAACACACAACACATTTCCAGACTGCAGAGTTATTGCATATAATAATAATAACGGTGATTAGTTGACTTATCTCCACACGCTATCAAAGTTTCATAATCCTCGAGTGGAATCTTTGCTTGGAAATGATTATTTTTTTATTGATGGGCCGTTATCATTGGTGATTAGAAAAATAATAATCGTTATTTTACACGTCGAGGTGAGTAGGCGCCCGTCACCTCCGGGCTCACGATATCACCTCATTGTTTATTTGGGAAGTAATTTAAACGGTTAGGTTTTATGTTTTATTGAATCAGATAAGATGGTATCGGTATTAATTATATAAGTAGCTGGTAAAACAAATCTAATAGGTAATAAGAAATATGCAGGTGTTTGTAATTTGGCTTTTATGTTACCAGATCGAGCATTTATATTACCAGACCTCTAGGAAGGGCTAGACAGCGCCTAATGGATAATGTTCTGTAATAAATGAAGACAAACAATCGATGTTGACATGTTTCGCCTGAATAATTAAACGAAAATCAATATTACAACAACAACAACAAATCATCACGCCGTTTCCCCGCAGGGGTAGGCAGAGAGAATGGACCGCCACACTACTCTATCCTGACATACCTCTCTAGCTTCCTCCACATTCATACGGCGAGTCATACACGCACGTCGATTCTTCTTTATCTTTATCAATGAAAGCGAAAATGGCCGTTCACAATGGAGTTCTGGTCCCAACCCTTATGTATGGAAGCGAAGCATGGAACTGGCAGAAGAAAGATGAGAGCAGAATGAATGCGGTAGAGATGAGGTCCCCAAGACTTATGTGTGGTGGAACGATGTACGACAGAATCTCAAATCAATATTAATAAACAATAACACTTAAAATAATTCATACGTCTGTTTTCTAGAAGTTTTATTATAGTTTGTGGGAAAGGCATGTTTCTCCTTTCTAAGGCGTTATCAAACGTTTAATAATGCCTTTGAAAGACGAAATATGTCATTCCCATAAACTATAGTAAAACTTCTATGAAACAGACGATTTCATTAATACCGAGTTTTACATCATTGTTCAAGACACAATATATATGATTACTTTGTTTCTTCTATATTCGCCATAACTTTGTGTTGCAGATGTTTAATGTTTCTTTTTATCTACTATTTGTATACAACACTATTAAAAAAATATAAATTAAATATCAAACATGTTTCGGACACACAATACCTTCAACAGTGATATTATATAAATAAAATTATTAAAAATACTAAAAAATTATATTTATATAATATCAATGAAGAAGGGCTTGTGTGTCCGAAACATGTTTGTGAGTGTTGTATACAAAGTATATAAAAAGAGAAACATGATTACTTTGTTTTATAAACATATTTTTAAAAGATTAAATATTCATTTTGTGGACGTTGGACGATCCAAGCGCGGGAGATGGCCTATTGGTGGCGCCGAGGTTCGCAACCCATCACACCGCGTCTCTCGCGGGGGCGAAAAGAGAAGGATGGAGTGCCGCATCGGTTAAAGTGTGGCAGTCCATCTAGATGGTTAGTTAGTTAGTTTGTTTAAATATCCATTTAATTCGAAAAATCTTTAAGAAAAATTAACATAAATTGTAACTTCAAAATAAATATTTCAATTGAAAAATTGTTATTGTTATCTACTTGACACAAATTAGATTATTTATAGTGGTTTCATGCGTATCGTGTGGGTTACCACAAACCGCATTTTAATGTCCTCCGAGGCCCAATAAATTTTAGCATCCGTAAGTCCCTCGAGTTTACCCGAATCTTGTTTCGGATCGTCAATATCAGTAGCTGTCCTTAAGTTGTCGTATAAACCGCGGGTCAATGTCAACGCAGTATAAAGATTTACGCCCGAAACCCGTTCTGTCTCGTAACCTACAACCGGCGGCTATACCTCGCGTTAGCACTCCTCCTTATCGGGACATGGTAAATTCATTAACCACATTTTGATATGGTTGCACTACCGATCGCTTAGATTAAACATTTTACATCTGATTTAAATATTCATCTAGAGTTGTGTAACGTTTTTTCTTCTTCTTCTTCAAGTGCCCTGTCGGGTCCCCCCAACGTTGGCGATCACCTCGGCGAACCTGTCTCTGTCCTGCGCCGCTCGGAACAGCTCCTCCACACTTCGGATGCCGTTCCACTCCCTCACGTTTCGCAGCCAGGACATTTGTCTCCTTCCGGGCCCTCGGCGTCCCTCAATTTTTCCCTCCAATATCAGTTGGAGAAGGTGGTACTTTTCCCCACGCAGTATATGACCCAGATATGAGATCTTTCGAACCTTGATAGTTGATAACAATTCCCTGTCAACTCTAGCTCGCCTCAGGACTTCGGTATTGGTAACCATGTCTGTCCAGGGAACTCTGAGCATTCGGCGATGGAACCACATTTCAAATGCTTCCTGTCTGAGTTTCAAGTTTACGTTATCATTGCAGAAGAATGATTTCATTTTATTAAACGTAGCTCTTGCTGCCTCAATTCTGCATTTTTTAACATTACATTTTTTAACGTTTTTTAATGTGTGATATTACCTCGTGCTAAAAATCAATTTAGGCTGAAGAAAATGGACCCCCATTCGTCCGCTGTATTTGCTATAACACCGATGCTAATGTCAGTGGTCACATTGCCCAGGGTTCGCGGGGTCTAAGAGACCACTCAGGGGTGCTTGAGAGTTGGACTTGGCATTAGTGTTGCTGGTGTCATTGCAACATGGCGCATTTGAGGCATTCTTTCCGGCATAGCATACCCCATCATAGCCCTTACTATCTTATTGAGAAATACGTGTGTTTTCTGAAAGTGTCATTATATTATAAGGAAGAAGCACATTTCGAATAACTGAGCAATATTAAATATCAATAAATAAATCTTGGGAAAATCCGAGTAATTCGTCTTTCTGGACTGACGTTTCGGGGATCGTTGCAGTCTCCATCTTCAGAGTGGTTAGGTTAGGTTATCATAACCACCATGAAGATGGAGACTTATGATCTCCGAAACTTCGAACCAGAAATACGAATTACACGGAGTTTCCTCAAATGCCAATAAACACACAGGTGAAAATCTACGCAATTATCTAACGTATTTATTGTTTCTTGAACGACGATGCAAAACTCCATATTAAATAATTAATAAGAATAAAAACGTCTATTTTCTAGATGTTTTATTATAATTTATGGGAATGACATGTTTCGCTTTTGTAATCCTCCGGATTTTTTTAAAAATCCATTTAAAAAAATCCGGGAAAACAAAAGTTTTTCGCTTTTGTAATCCTACCGGATTTTTTAAAATATCCATTAAAAAAATCCGGGAAAACAAAAGTGGTTTCTTCTATTAATTAATAAATTAACGCTTTAAGTTTATAGAAATGAATTATTTTCGAATTAATGTAAATATTGTATATATTGCATACATTATGGGTATTCGAATGAGAAATAAGCCATTTATTTTAGTATATTTTCATGTGTCGTGTGATATAAACACGCTCAAAATATATAACAAACACAGCAGTTTTGGAAACATTGTTATCAGACACACCTGTATAAGATAGTGTAAAGATTTTTAGTTATTTTTTGCTGCTCCAGATTACAGCGCCACCCGGACATCTGGCTAAATAGTGTAAACACGAGACTGTTTTCGTGCATGCGAGAGAAGATAATGAACCATCTTCGGTATCATTATCGTTTTGTGAATCATGCTCTATCTGCCGCTATCAGTGTACCTGCAGACCTCGCACGGGGCCACTCAGCCCCGCTACTCCGTCGCGAAACGTTCTTATAACGAAACGAAACTGCGACTCAGTTTTATTTTGTCTTTGATAAAAGTCTCCGTTTGAACTTTCTTCTTCGTTAGTGATAATTTTTAATTATTCTGTGATGGTGGATCTATCGACCAGGAAACGTTCGTCGGACGCCGGGGATCCTAGGTGATTAAAAAATCTCTTCTATTAATATATTCGCCTTCACTTGTTGTAGATTTATTTTTGAATAAATATAATTACACTTAGTATTCTCGCTCTCTCTCTCTGGTTTCAATCCTGGGATTGGTTTGCAGCAATTTCTTCTATTATTCTCTTCCATTCTTCCCTGTCTTGTGCGGTTCTTTTGAAATCTGCATATGATGAGCAGCGCACGTCCACCAACAGGTCCTCCAGGTACTCTCGGCGTGGGCGTTCCCTAGAGTTTGTCCCCTCGGTCATACCCTCCATTATGGCATGCAAGAGGCCTTCTTGTCGTATTACATGGCCGATCCATCTTGCACGCCTTTCGGACAAGGTCCTGAGCAGGTGCCTTTCTCCTCTTTAGAGAACCTCCTCATTTGTAATGTGGTCTCTCCAGGATTAGTATTACAACACTTTATTTTACTTCACAGACTTGTTTCGGTTATAACATAACCTTTATCAACGTGCAGAATTTTAACTAATTCTAAGTGTTATTATATTTATTCATATTAAAAAATCATTCCCGTTAACTCTTTTGACTTAGTTTTAAATTAATCAACAAACTATCACGCCGTCTCCTCCAAGGGGTAGGCATAAAAAATGGACAGCTAACACTGCTCTTTCCTGACATAATTATCTTGATTCCTCAACATTTATACGTCGTGTCATGCACGCACGTCGACTTCGTGGCCGACATTCAACATTTGATTTATTTGATCGTGCCACGTTTTCCTCGGTCTTCCTCTATTTCTAGTTCCGTTTATATCGTTAACTTTATTTTCCGTCCAAACCATCTTCATAAATAATCCTTTCATTATTTTGTTCATAACGCTTTCATTCGTTCTGCATTCACTTCTTATATTTCTATTCGACACTCTAGCATACACATATTTTTTCTACACATTCGTCTCGAGATCTCATTTCTACTGCATTTATTCTACTTTCATCCTTCTCTCGAATGTTGGGAAAGAAAAGTGGGGCAGTCCAATATTTCTGTCTACCCCTTAGGGGAGACGGTGTGATTTTTACTTAGTTAATAATAATGTAAATGGAGAAATTACCCGTGGACGGCTTCGATTCATGTCAATTGATAAAACCATTTAAAATAACGGATTTCAATATATAATATATCCTTTTTGACATCACGAGATTATAAATGTCGAATCATTCATTTGAAACGAAGCAGTACCTAGTTGCGCACGCGCATATGTGTTTATGATTCTTTTTACAATTATTGCAGTATGCTCAACTTTATCATAACAGCTTTAATTTAATAGCCGTAGATTTTACGTGTGCTCGAAACAGTATCGCGTCCATGACCGTTTTCTCTCTCGTTACAAAATTCAACCTGGAACGTTGAAAATATACGAGTATATGCATGTTGTACATATTTTGTTACCGCCACAAAAGTTTTTATCGCAAGACACGCATATCCAAGCAATATCAGTGCGTCGAATTATAATTTCTACTTGAGCTACTTTTCTAAATTTGTTACTTGAATTCAAATTGAAAAGATTCTATAATTTGAAACATTAAATAATTAATACGAATGAAAACGTCTGTTTTGTAGAATTTGTATTATAATTTATGAGAATGGCAGGTTTCGCCTGTCTTATGAATCACATTTGATAAGCCTGAGCAAATATGTCATTCCCATAAATTATAATAAAACTTCTAGAAAATAAACGTTTTCTTTCTTATTAATTATTTATTATGGAGATTTACATCATTGTTCAATTAATTGTTTCTTGAACAAGGATGTAAAGCTATTAAAAATAAAGAAAATATTATAAATAATCAAATAAATTCAACGTCAAGTCCAATCTTTGATTTATTTCTTTTGTTGTAAGTAATTATCTGAACCCCAATAAGAACTTTAAATTATTATTTTAAATTTTAAATTGAATCATAATATTTGTTATAACAAAAGCATAAACGTTCCAAAATAAATATGTATAACATCTGTCAGATCATATAAGCAATTTTATAATATTTTAAATATGTATCACTGAAGAAGGACTGGTTGTCCGAAACATGTCTATGTAATTTTTTTTTTTTTAATATAAGTGTTTATACAAAGTAAATAAAAAAGAAAAAGAGAAATAAAGCTAGAGGCGAATACAGAAGAAATTATTTAAAACTCCATATTAAATAATTAATACGAATGAAAACGTCAGTTTTCTCGATGTTTTATTATATTTCATAGTAATGACATGTTTCGCCCTTCTAAGGCATTATCAAAATTTTCATAATGCCTTAGAAGGGCGAAACATGTCAAAACTTCTAGAAAACTGACGTTTTCATTCATATTAATTAATTGTTTCACGTTAATTTTTTACAAACCTCGCTTCTCATAATGTTTAGGACCTTTTTTTGTATATCGGACACCAGGTGATTTCTCACTATTTCGTTACAAGCAGCGCTCAAGCTCGGAGTCTGGTTGTTAAATTCGCCCTTCGGGGCTTACAATGTACCGATTTATCAATGTCATGCAGTCATTTTGACCGGGACCCCGGGTGAATATTCTCAGTTTTTACTGAGATGAAACGCGTACGACTCGTTATTTATTTATTTTATTTTCCGCGGTAAAAAGCGCCAATTCGTGTAAGATTTTAAGCTTTAGACGAGCTCAAATCGCACCCCTGAGATTCTGTCTGGCG
The DNA here is from genome assembly GCA_022606425.2 of Lepidostoma basale. Classification (NCBI taxonomy): domain Eukaryota; kingdom Metazoa; phylum Arthropoda; class Insecta; order Trichoptera; family Lepidostomatidae; genus Lepidostoma; species Lepidostoma basale. The sequence continues at coordinate 1,836,182 of JAHDVF020001001.1, read as the reverse complement.
GGTAAGGAAGGGAATAACCCGCCGGCAAAAGGCAAGTTCTACGAATATGTTTTTCACTTCGTAAAGAAAAATGCGCTATACGATTATGATAAAGTGTTCATTCTTACTATACATTAGGTATTATTTTTATCTCGTTATTTGAGTATTGTATTTAGCGTTCAGAAAGATGTACATGTGTGCAATGCAGCATTGTTACCAACACAATGAAACATCTAAAATTGGATAGATAATAACACGGATATTCACTGCAGATTGCAGATACAAATGTTTATCTTGGGTGTTTTATTTCCATTTGTGAGTTAATTTACGATATTTTTTGACCAACTTATAAGTGGGTATATAACCCAATTTTTTTGGATACGATTCATAACCTAAAAACTAGAAAATTTATCTGATGTATTTCTATATCTAAATCGTTAAATTTTATTTTGAATAATGCATTATGTTTTTTTTATCTTGAAGTATTTTCGTGCACATAAATACTGTATAACGTGTTTTCACCGCGCGGTGAATCATTTGTCTATAAAATGTTTATCAACGGAACACAATACAACAATCGTGACGGCAGTGTGCTACTTATTGCAGCTCTTGTGGACTTCTCGTTGAAGCACGCGGTTGAACACCAGCCTTGCCCAATATATCGATATTTATTAAATGGTATATACTACTTTCATTAAAATGATCATGAAAATCAGGCTTTCTGCGAAAAGTTAATTTTTTTCATGCATTATTTGCTTTTTACGCTACCATATTTTTTTTTATTAAGTTTTAATCCTATAGATTGGTTTGTAAAAAAAATATAACATTCTTGTGATGCCACTTGAGCCTTTCAATACTATCCCATTGCTATCCACATTTTTTAAATATATACATAGTAATTAGTAAATGATGGGGTTTCTACTTATAATAATCAGACACTTCCAGCTGATAATGGTCACATAACTCTCGCAGATTGTTAATTATTTTTATGATACCGTTCTAAAATCCACAATACATCACCATCCACTCTCAGCTTCTGAATTAAATCAGCTTGTACAATATGTATTTAACGCTTGGTTTTAAAATGATGTGACTCCTAACGGTTCGTGGAAATTTAAATAAAAACTTTGTCATATTTCGCGGAAAGTAACATCGACTTTTGATAACCGAAATAAAATTTCTTCACGACTTTCACATGTGTCTTTATTTCGACAGCGACTGGTTTCGCCAGGCTCGCTGGCATCTACAGACTTGTGACACTGACACTCACTCTCTTCTTTATACTCGTATACACATAGATCAGATGTGGCAAACATGAATCTACACAAGAATAATATTAAAGACAAATGTGGAAGTAGTTATAAAAAACATCTTTTTATTTAACTATTATTTAAAATGAACTTCCATCAAGAGATTTCATTTAAATCATTTGATTATCTTTAAATTTCATCTTCACGAAGTTCGAAATAATATATGATTAATCACGTTGCCCTACAACAATTTTAGAAGGCAACGTATACAGTTGTATATGGAAAATAATTTATCAGAATTCTTTTATACTGTCGGTGTTCTCTTACTGACCGTTTCAATTGGGGCTTTTCGTTTTTTGACCTTCAGTGGTTACCTTAACTCGCGGAGCATGACTCCGCTGTCGCTCTTTGTTCTTGTCACGATCAGATCGATTCTCGCCCAGCGCCTTGGAGATTTTCTCGTACCTCTTTTTGTTCCCTTTCCGTCTGGTTGTATTTCGGTCCAGTCATCCTGCGAACCTCTCTCCCCCCCTCGTATACCTTCCCACTTTACTCTCGCGATCTCCGCGCCATGACGAAATGAAGGCCAAATGGACCAAAAGTCTCGAGAATGTTGCGAATACAATGTTATTTTATTTTTTTTTTTATTCTCTGAATGTGGAATCTAGAAAAAATCGATTAGCTGTTTTAATCACTTTTTTTTTCTGTACTATCGATTTTTATTAACCACGTAAAATTTAATGGCTTACATTATTTATATTCACTTTGTGGTCATATTGTTGTAACTTTCATTTCATTCTAGTTCTTACATTGTTTCAATCATATGACATATTTTTAAGCAAACTCTATTCAGGTTCAATGCTGAATAAATCTTCAGGATATATCTGTAATAATTGTTGTTTTGTATTCGCCCTAATTTATGTATCACTAGATATTTCTCTATCAAGATATTTCTCTATCACTATAGAAAACTGACGTTTTCGTCAATATTTTATAATTATTACGGATATTTATCCTACTTTTATATTTTTTTTGCCAGCTTCAAGCTTCTTTAAGTATTTTCCATAATTGTTCTAGGAATAATATATACATAGGTAGGTTCTTATACTGTGACAGGTTTTTTAATTATTTTATTTAAATTAAGGTTCATTAACACTTTCCTATTTTCCTCAGCCATCTCTCCACTGCTGGATATAGGCCTCCTCCACTTTCTTCCACTCCACTCTATCTTGGGCTTTTATTTGCCACATTCTACCTGCGACAGGGATAATGTCGTCGGCATATTATTTTACATATTATACATAATAATTTATATTTTATATAATTTTTTTTTTTCAAAATATGAAGCCAAACGCAATAGTCCATGGAATTCTGTGTCTATACTAACTAACTAACCATCACGCCGTCTCCCCGAAGGGGTAGGCAGAAATTATGGACTGCCACACTTTTCTTTCCTGACATTTCTCTCGATTCCTCAACATTCATACATCGTGTCACGCACGCGCGTCGATTTCTCTGACTCCTCACATGGCCGACATTCAATATTTGATTTATTTGATCGTGCCACGTTTTCCTCGGTCTTCCTCTATTTCTGGTTCATTCATTCATTCTTTCCATATGTCCAAACCATCTTAATGAATCTTCATCACTCTGTGACTAGATATACTTTGTACTGCATACGCAAAAATATAACCCGTAGATCGTCACCACCATTAGAGGGTAAGATTATTAAAGGTCATGCCGGAAAATTTAGTCATAGCCGCTACTATCGCTTTCTTGGAATGATTTTAAAGGGTTAAAAATATAAAATTTAACAACATCTTTTATCCGTTTTTTTTATTTCGTTATTTTCTTTGTTCTTCTATTTTGACCCGATTTTTATAATTTTAAATCGACCCAATGTTTTACCCTGAATGGGAATGAAAGACCCTTATAGCTCCGATGTTCCGCTCCAGTAAATTCACAATAAATCTTTCTCTCTCCTCACATCTCAACGCCAAGCCTCAATGAACGGTCGAGTAATTTGTGTCGGAACGTATAAAATAATATATTATATGAAGGGTATCAATGCCACCTTTACGCAAATTGGTTATTCGGTAACACAAAAAATATTAGAACATTATTCAATTTGGATTTATCCAATTGGAATTGTTTCAAAATATACAGTAAAAGCTCGATATAACGGACTAATTGGGGAGAGGAGTGTCCGTAAAGCCATTAGTCCATTATATAAAAATAGGTTAAAAAAAAGCTAGAACGGCAGTGCACAATGGTGTTCTTCTGCCGACCCTTATGTATGGAAGCGAAGCATGGAACTGGCAAAAGAAGGATGAAAGTAGAATAAATGCAGTAGAAATGAGATCTCTTAGAATGTGTAGATACTCTGTGTATGATAGAGTGTCGAATGAAAATATAAGAAGTGAATGCGGTGCGAATAATGGTGTTATGAACAAAATAATGAAAGGATCATTAAGATGGTTTGGACATATGGAAAAAATGAATGAAGGAAGAATGGTAAAAAAAAGTTAACGATGTAAATGGAACCAGAAATAGAGGAAGACCGAGGAAAACGTGGCACGATCAAATAAATCAAATATTGAATGTCGGCCATGTGAGGAGTCAGAGAAATCGACGCGCGTGCATGACACGATGTATGAATGTTGAGGAAGCGAGAGAAATATGTCAGGAAAGAAAATTGTGGCAGTCCATTATTTCTGCCTAACCCTTCGGGGAGACGGCGTGATGGTTTGTTAGTTATTTAGTTAGGTTTAAAATAAATCAAAAAACTTTTTTTTCAAAATATGTACACTGTATTTAGATATAAATAAAAAATACAACACAAACAAAATTCTGTTTATTGTATTCGGACACTCGTCGTGAAGTGGCGTTGCTGTTTGATATCGACGCGCTTGCTTTCGATAATACTGCTTTGAAAAAGGAATTAAGCACTTCTGAAGTTTGCTGTTTTTTTTTATAATCAACTCTCTAAAATTACGAAAATGCGTATAATATAGTTGAACTTCGTTATCTGACGAATTGTCAATAAATGTTTTTAGATCGTTGAGGTGTGATCTTACCACTGATAAAAAAAATTGGCAGTGTTGTTTCTTCTTCGCTATCTTCACTTCCATGTCCGCTTAAATCGTTTACATGCGGCGACACTTGAATTTAAGCATGTATAAATTTAATTGTATCATTATTTATTCTTTTGTGGAAAGAAAATATATTCATATTTTCTGTACCATAAATTTTGTCTATGTATTTCGTTCTCTTCTATCCTGAAGTAATATTTACAGAGGTATTCCGTAATAACAATAAGTGTCAGAGACAGTCAGCCGCGCCAAGTTTTGTTGGTATAGAAAGACGATACAAGGGTGGGCCGCGCCCTCTTTTATTTCGAAATCGATATCAATCTCAACATTCGGACACGTTTTCTGTTATACGGCTACCTTAATTATATCACAATTAATATATTTTCAAATAACACAGGTCAAACATCGTTATAACGAATAGCGAATGAACTAAGTTTAAACTATTATCTTTCATACAATGCGAACAAAAAAAAAATATATCTATTTATTCTAGAACTATGGTGTAAAACTCCATATAAAATAACAAATACGAATGAAAATATTTCATATGAATGACATGTTTCGGCTGTCTAACGCATTATCAAATGTCTATAATATATACAAATATAATAAAACTTCTAGAAAACCGACGTTTTCATGCGTACTAATTAAAAATAAATATTTAGCAATGTAGGCATCTCATTATATAAAAAGTATCGATTTAAAAAAGCCTTTGTTTTATTTAATAATTAAATAAAACGATGTTTTTTAACTACTTCCACTTTTGTCTTTATTTAGACAGCTGTTTTATTTGTTTTATTTTATATACATTTATTTATTTATTAAGGGTAACATACAGCGATATCAATTATATTCTATTGATTTCGCGATGCTGTCATTTAACGATATATTTGTAGTTTTTATACAGTTTTTTTAATTCGATATGCACTAAGTTTTTCCCTATATTCACTATAACAAAATTTCAGTACAACGAACTGATTCTTTAGATTCTTCGGATTTCGTCGTACTGGGATTTTGACAAATGGTAAATATTCGGATGTGATATCCATCGTTATCTTTACAACGCTAAACGAACTTTGGACGTCGATATTGCAATAACGGCTCTCTCTTCGAAATGGGATATTTTTTATTTAAAATTCAATTTAATCTTTATAATGTGAAATTTCAGCTTATTGGACACTTTCTCTTCTATTTATTAATTCAAACCAATTGAGGTAAATTCGTAACATTACAAACGCCCATTAACAAGAGACAAACGTGACAATCTATTATATATCAATTGTATTCATTAACGAGATTGATTTAGTATCGGAAACCAAATATTACACTTGATTTCCCATTAATTACGGCATCCGCCGCTCCGCTGTAGGTGCGTATCCAATCTTCTGGAATCGAATGATACATTACCTCCGAACTGTATCTATCCCGTCACGCTGACAAGATTATTAATGCCAGGCATCAAGTTTTCGTTCGGAAATGACAGACTTCGCAATTCAGATACACGCTACGCGGAGTTGAATATCTTTGTTTTGGCAAATCGCCTGTAGATGAATATTTTTGGACCACTCGAATATTTTGTACCGAAGTTATGATTTGAAAAGATTGTATTCTAACTCGAACTGTTTTGCAGCCGCTCTCGGTTCTCTGTTCGATTATAAATTATCGCGACCCTGTTAAATTATGTATTACGTATATTTGACGCAATATCCGATTGGAAATTAGCTGAAATAACCTTTACTGGCTTTGGATAGTGTACACCAATATAGATCTCATCGGCGAGCCCATAAAGGTTATGAATACTGCCTGTTTATTACTATCTTCAGAGTGCCTACTTTTTTATTCAATATTTTATAACATAAATAAAAATATTTTACCCGTGCTTCTGAAGTGACTTCCATCCTCGGGTGTAAATATTACTTAATTTAATAAATGGTATATTTATACCTGATGATGGAAGTATAATACGAGTATATCGTCCACAAGGCCCTGCAACTGGAAGATGGAAGGAGAGGACCGGGTCATCCTCCTGCAAAAGGCCAGGCGAATGAAGAAGTTTTTTTAAGTAACAGTATTTTATTAATTCTCCTTCCAAATTAAAAATGGAATCCTGGACCTAGGTGTAAAATATGTTCTTCTTTCTCTTAGTTTATGTCGTATGACCTGTTTGTAACAGTGGGCTGTCCTGGGATGATGACGTCCAGCCATCTCTCCATCTCTTCGGCGGCCCTCCTGGTAATCTCTTGCTCCTTGGGTTTTCATATTTAACCATTTTTGCAATTCTTGTATTCTCCATGCGGTCCACGTGGTCTCTCCAAAAGCGATCTCTGATCTCTGAGGGTTTTGCCTGCGATGGAGCGTAGGGTTCGCATTTCTGCTACTCTAAGAAGGTTCTTAGTTCTATTGGTATCGGCTCTTACCTCTATTCCGCACGTCATAATGGGGCGAACGCGTAAAATATGTTGTTAATGAAAATATTATATATTTTTAAATGTAGATGTTAAAATTATAATACAGTGGAACCTCTAATAACGGGAATAATTCGTGCTAGAATCTTACTCGATATGTAAAATACTCGTTAAGCGAAACAATTTTTCCCATATAAATCAATGTAAAATTCGATAATACGTTCCATGCCGAAAAAATATTTTAAACTTTTATTAAAATAAAATCACATACTTATAAATTGTTAAGGAGCGTAACATACGATTTTCAAAAAACCGTATTAGAAATCGAAACCGAAGTTATGACATTTTTTTTTTTGTTTGTTAGAAAGGACGAGTTTGTATTCGAACTCGCTGGGCGAAAACATTTGTTTCTATTACGCTTCAAAATTTGGTTAAAATGTGACAACATTATCATTTAATAAATTTGTAGAACGCATTGCTACCTACTTATTATTAGGATGATGTTTCTCAAAATACGATGCAACAGTTTCCCATGCTTTCAGCATTTCTCTTATTACGCCAGAAGATTATCGCTCTGCTCCTTCCTTCTCCTCCACTAATAAATTCTCCTCAATAACTTGTTGCTGTTAAACACAATACAACTCCCTTCGTTAGTCAGCTTTTGAGTGTGCCCTTCCACAAGCTCATCAATATCGTTGTTATTTACGAACTAACCATCACGCCGTCTCCCCGAAGGGTATGAAGAAAGAATGGACTGCCACACTTAAACCGATGCGGCACTCTATCCCTCTCTTTTCGCCCCCGCGGGAGACGCGGCGTGATGGGTTACGAACCTCATCGCCATCAGTAGGCATCTCCCACGCACACTTCGATCTTGTGCGTCCTCAATATAAATCTAAAACAAATAATATAAAATACAGTGAAATTGGTATTGGCCAAAGACACAATCTCGTTGACATGAAGATTGAACTTTTTCTTTCTGCGTCACTAGTTATGCGAAATGTTGCTTGTTAAGGGAGCATTTTTTCACAATATGTTTTGCTCGTTATGCGAATTACTCGTTATGAGAGGTTCCACTGTATAAATTTTCCTTCCAAATTAACAATGGAAGACATAACATTGAGACATGCATAATAATTAAATATTTTTTTATTTAATTACGGTTGCATTTTTGTCGTTGGGTCTCCCATATCAATTTCGAATAACGTCTTTAATCTTTAATCAGTTTCGTATTTCTCGTAAATCTCTTTTTATCAATGTTATCAGCTCGCGTACGAGTATATGCAATCACTGGAGACGTGTCAGAGAAACGCCGTGGCCATCAATCTCCTTTATCAAGCCCAGATACCAAACTTCCCAACTCCGTAATTGGAAGAAGTTCGCCTTTATCGGACGGGCTTCCACGCGAAATTCATCGTCTTCATAATACGATCACTTACCGAAGTTTCCCCCGCCAAGGAGGGAACTATTATATTTAAGACGCCTTCTGGACAAAAACAGTTTACAAGAAATTTATTAAAAGTTTTCTCCCAGTAAATTTGGTAATCGTCCAAGTTTTTATTGACAGTAAGTACTTCGGTTGATCGGCATGCAATTATATAACTTTTATTTTACTTCAAGTTTTATCTTCGTAATATTAAAGCATTTTAATGTAACAGGCTCGACCTAGTCCGCGATGGAATAAGTTGGAGATCCAGCGCCAGTTTAAATCCGCTCAATATAAACTCTTAATCCATAATATATACATCAAATACATTCACCTAGTTATATCTGTAATACACTTTGAAATTGAAAAATAACGTTGTTTATTTTCCACTTAAATATGTATCAAGACGTGTTTCGGAGGAGACCTCCATCTTCAGGTGTAGATATATAACAAAAAACTAAACAATGAAAGACTTATTGAAACGCATTTAAAAATCGAAACAATACAAAGGAACAGTACATTTGAATTTAAAAAAATTACCTTGATTAATTGCTTAAGAAGTAATAATTCATTTTTAACAGTAATAATACATAATATAATATAATCTTATATTATATTATATTTTATGGTATTATGAACAAAATAATGAAAGGATCATTAAGATGGTTTGGATATATGGAAATAACGAATGAAGAAAGAAAGGTAAAAAAATTATATGTTAACGATGTAAATGGGACCATAAATAGAGGAAGACCGAGGAAAACGTGGCACGATCAAATAAATCAAATATTGAATGTCGGCCATGTGAGGAGTCACAGAAATCGACGCGCCTGTATGACACGATGTATGAATGTTGAGGAATCGAGAGAAATATGTCAGGAAAGAAAAGTGTGGCAGTCCATTATTTCTGCCTATCCCTTCGGAGATACAGCGTGATGGTTAGTTAGTTAGTTAGTTTTATAATACATATTAATTATATAATATTATAAAATTGTAATTTGGAAAAAAACGTACATTTGAAAAGACATATTTTGCCTAGATATTAATAATTGATTAATTTGCATTGAAAATATCATTGGGAATGAAAGCTTGGAAGACTAAGATGAAGATGGAGATCTTCTCCGAAACATATCGTGTTATTTAATATTTCAGTGGAAAATATACAACGCTATTTTTTAATTCCAAAGTGTATTTATATGGAATTCCACAGTGTTAGCCTTAACTTTTGAAATATGTAATAACTTTAATTATATAATATTATACATAAATTCATTTTTTAACTAGTAGCATACCAAAAATGTATTTTTTTATCGATACGTGTTCCTCTTGTTTTAATAAACTACAACATTCTCTATATAATGTACTTGTAAGGTACTGGTCACCGTACACAAGATTTTTAGATTCAGGCAACAGATTTGTAAACGGCTCTCGCCGTCTGAAACCGAATCCGGTCAATTCGTTCTCCCCACGTTCCCAGATCCCCCTAATCCTTTCAATCCTCAAGGAGGAAGCTGTTGGCGGATTCTACAGATGATTGGAGCTGTGACCCATGTATAAGGTCGGTAATCCTTTGAAATGGATTGGACTTCCTATTGGAACCTAAATCATACACGACTTAGTGAACTAAAGCTGCTTCTAATAATGGCGATATAGTGTTACGTAATATATTATAAAATATTATAGTTTCCAACGGATTTATCATTTCATGTATTTTTGATACACATATATTTTTTACACCGCCGTGTTCATATACCGATACAAAATTTAGTATTTAATACCATACTCGTATATACAATTATACCTCTTTTGTGGTATGAGATTACAATTAAAAATAAAATCTTTCGCGTGAAACACTTAATTCGTGGTGTTGCATTATTAAAAATAATATTAAAACACTTTTAGTAGTTTATACACAACTTTATTTTTGTTGCAACGGACCGGTTTCGCTCCCGCCGGAGCTTCTTCAGGGCTACAAAATAAACTACTATTAAAATATAAAGTTTATTTTGTATCCCTGTATAAAATAAAGCGGTGTTAAAACTATTAATTGCATTGATCTCCCTACACATTTTTATTTATTTATTATATTTATCTGGTTTATTTATTATTTTTATATGCACATTTTAAATAATATATGGCATAATATCTACGATGCAAATACACTTCAAAATATACACACAAAATTTATATTTTGTACGTAAAAATTACAATTGTATTATATAATATTATAAATAAAAGTATTAATTTCTGACCGGTTTCGGGCGTTCCTTAGGATTGCATTGATCCATTTTTTGTATATATTATTTTCATAATTTTACTTACAAAAAGTAATTTTGAAATATGTTTTCTAAACGCATGTTTTTTTTCGTATCTTCAGCTTTAAGGACTATTCTCTCATGTATGTTAGAAACGTTTGGAATTTTATTTGGTGACCATTTTATACGGGGGCTAGATGTGTAAGCCAAAGGGCTCCTAGGTTTATTAAAGTTACTTAAAACAAAAAAATTTCAATTTAATTTGTTTCATGTGTTTTGTGACATCATTATTTAACTGTACCCTCTTGTTTTTAATTGAATACCTTGTGTATTTATTTTCAAATCGTTTCTTATATTTATCGCTATCTACTTATCAAGATATGAGGTCATGTTTACCTTCTTCACTACCTGGTCAACAACATAAATGTTAACTTTTCTCTAATTGACGCTTTCTCCAAACTTTTCCTTCATTTATTAATTATGAGAAGAGATTTATCTGGACATTATCTAAGGCTATTTTATCTGCGAGATATAACGAAATCTGTGCGTAGATATTCACGGTTATTATAATTATTATTTATATCTCCATGCCATGACATCTCAGAAATCGTTGCAGTATCTATTTTTAGGGTTCAACTGACATCCATGATATCGGGATTGTCACGATCTCCGAAACGTTGGTTCAAGAGAGCATTTCTAAAATCACATAAAATAATATTATATTTAATCATAATTTCTTATATCGATTTGGATTTTTCACATTAGTTTAGGAAATAAATCAAATTAATTTTCATTTTAAATGAAAATCGAGCATATTTTTTTTTTCGATTGTTATGAGATCGTTGCAGTCTCCATCTTTTTGATCTTAAGAAGATAATAAGATGCACGGATATAAATCCAAGATTAAAAAAAAACATTTTGCTATTATCCGTAAAAATCTGTTCATTGATTGTGACCTGGTATTGTAATTAGGTTATATACGTATTTTGTTTAAAGCGGATTTTTTTAAGCTACCAATATAACAACATGCATTTTATAATATTCATGACGTCAAGTTTGTTTTTCAATCACTTCTAATTAAGAAAAAGTTGTACATGAAATAAAATATTGTTAAATTTTTAATTTAATCATACAATATGTTATTTGATATCGTTTAATTCAATAAGTATACATTGTTAATCTTTAAATTGAATCGTTTAGTCGAAATAACCGTTTTTATTTTTACGCGCTTTAAACAATGCTGATCGCTGTTAGCGATATCGGTTAATTACCCAAATAATTGTTAGCAGAAAGCTGTTAACTCGACGGCCGCTAGGTCGCTATGCGTGCCCGCTTATCCGCGGAATGTTCGCAATCCGTCAAAGAATTTGTAGTGACACATATCAAATATGTGCTACCCATGTACTACCAGACATTTACATAATAAATATTTGCTTTACAAATTCTTAAGATTCATTCAGCACTTATATAACTAAACGCGATTATTTCTAGATTTTATTAAACTATGTTTTCAAGCGAAGCACGGCACTAATAAAATAAAGATGAGTAGTAGAGATCAAATCAAATATAATCAGTTTATCTTTTCAAAAGATATTTAAATCAAAATTTGGTTTAAGGCTTCTATTGAGAACAGATAAACTATTATATAATACCAGGAAAGCATGAGGGATGGTTCCACTTTTTTCTTTTTTTTTACATACAACAAGTCGTTTAAACCCAATCACTGTCAACATTTTTTTTAAGATGACTAACTAACTAACCATCACGCTGTCTCTAAGGGGTAGGCAGAAAGAATGGACTGCCACACTTTAACCGATGCGGCACTCCATCCTTCTCTTTTCGCCCCCGCAGGAGACGCGGTGTGATGGGTTGCGAATATCAACCCCACCAATGGGCATCTCCCGCGCACATTTCGATCGTCCAACGGCCAATTACATGTTTTTAGCTATTATAAATACAGGACTTTAATTTGGTAGTTTCCCATCGCTTTCCACATTACATTATACAACTTTTTTTTGCTATTGATTCTCATGACATTTGATAGGTAGCTAATCTATCGCCATTTTATTGTCACTAGACCAAAGATAGTGTGACAATCACACTGCCATCGCCGGGAATCGAACCCGGGACCTTCGGTATGGCAGTCATAGCTTTTACCACTCTGCTACGAAGGTCAGATTTTAGGAAGACAAAATACTCGTTGGCGAGACCTTTCACTGCATTCGCAAGAGAAAGAGGAGATACTCATATAAAGCGTTTTCCATGAAACTTACCAATCGATACGAATAAGATTTAAAAAAAGGATAAATTAACACTAGTTATCTATGGACGTATATAATATTTTTAATTAGGTACTTTCGGCACGTGTTGCAGGAAATAGATATTTTCTCGAAATGTTATTTAAAAATCGTTGGCACCCATCGGAATATCCGCCTATGATTTATTACTCTTGCCGAATTGCATCCACTTTATGAGATTCTATTCAAAATAAACATTTTTCGAAATATTTTGTTCTCCTATCAAAGCACCTCTCGTTGTATTCTGTATTTACTATTTATGATTTTTCCCGCCTGTTATGTTTATGTAGGTGAGAATGTTGACGGTTGTTATGGGCTGAGAATAGGACTCCGGGTTCTATATCGAGCCCTGGAAATAGGATGCGTGACTGCTCTAAACATTCTCAAATAATTTTGCCAAGTGTTACGTATTTGTTTTTGTGTGTTACACGCGTTCTTCGACAAATATGACACGTTAAAAAAATCCAATTTTTAAAACTGATTATTTCGAAATAACTTTGTCTTGTGGACTCACATTTGAAAACATTGTATTTTCACAACACTTTTTATGCTTATCACAAAACTTGTTTCGGGCCACAGACGTCCTTCCTCGTAGTAATGTAACTGCTCAATGATATGTTTCTTTAGATTATATTTATGTAGTCAGTTTTATTTGCATGCTCCTCTTATCTTCCCCTCGGGAACAGACTTTTCTTATAAATACAATCCTAACCCTAACTGGTCTTCCATTCCTTAACAAAAATGTAAGAACTAACTAACTAACCATCACGTCGTTTCCCCGGAGGGGTAGGCAGAAAGAATGGAACGCCACGCTGTTCTGTCCTGACATACATCTCTCGATTCCTCTACATTCATACATCTTGTCATGCACGCACGCCGATTTCTCCGACTCCTCACGTGACCGACTTTCAATTGATTGATTTGATCGTGCCACGTTTTCCTCGGCCTTCCTCTATTTCTAGCTCCGTTCACGCCGTTTACATATACCTTCTTTACCATTCTGTATTCACTCATTCTTTCCATGTGTCCAAACCATCTTAATGACCCTTTCCTTATTTTGTTCATAACACTTTCATTCGCACCACATTCACTTCTTATACTTGCATTTGTCACTCTATCATAAACAGATTTGCCACACATTCGTCTTAGAGTTGTCATTATAATGTAAGACTTTATCATAAACCCTTAATCCCCCCTCGCCCTCTTTCGGAGGGACACTCCGGGCCATACATTTCCCATCATAAAACAACTACCAAATCACATTCCAACAATGTTTCCTACAGACGTAAGAGGAATAGCCATTAGAGCTGAACCTATGTAAGCCAGAACATCCAAGTCCAAGTGTTGAATTTAATTGTATGGGTTAAATTGTTATATTTGAGTCACTTAAATGCATATGATAGATTCATTCTCTTTCGGATTATCACTTTATTTCTTCGTTATCGGCCAAGCCCTTGTATTTTTCTTATTCATTCTGTAGTCCAAACATGGCAGCGTCAATCGGATTCATTAATTCGCGTTCTCCGAACTTCGGCGTGCGTGAGCTCGAGTCTGATAGCTAAATAAATACAAATTTACATAAACCCCTTATTTATAGGCTTCCTGCGAACGAGCCCTCGACGCGATGGCCGTGATTGGTTACTCGAAAAGCCCTCCGCGAGTTAATTGGCTAAATTGCCTTTACGAGATTAGAGCGCCGTTACTCCGAGCCAATCATCCGGAATTATCGCTAGAAATAGTCACCATTCCGCTGAATGAAATCAGATTCGTCACAGGCGGTCGGAGGATATGCCTACGTAGGCTGTGGCGGGTCGATTAATTTGTACATCTCTCGCTAGGCGTATCTCTTGCTGATTTCAAAATTTATGTTATGCTTACGAACGAATAAACAAGTATTTTGGAGGTCGAATCAAAGAGATAATCTCAATTTCTGTACAGTTAACTGGATTAAGTTTTGACCTCTAAACGTCATTATAGCATATGGGTGCCTCTGTATAAAATAATTGACGACTGTGTTAGTTTTAAATGTGATATCGACTCTTTCAATGGTTCGTTATCTTCCAGCTGATGTCAAACTGACATATTTAATTGTATATAAAAATAAATAATTATTAACTTTTTTTTATATTTTTACCATAGAAAGAGCCATGCTTGGAATAACCTTGAGGGACAGATTTAGAAACGAATTTATTCGTCAACAAACCAAGGTTACTGAGGTGGCTCTGAGAATGGGCGGGCTGAAGTGGCGATGGGCTGGACATATCTGTCGGAGAACCGACGGCCGATGGGGGAGACGGGTTCTGTAGTGAAGACTGTGTACAGGATTCCGCAGAGTTGGACGTCCTCCTGCCCGATGATCTGAAGAGGATTACTGGACATAGATGGATGGGGGCGGTGACGTGCTTTGGGAGAGCCCTACATTCAGCAGTGGATGACAGACGGCTGATGATGGTGATTTTTTTATTTTTCGCGACAACTGTTAAGTCAACCCATGTTGACATCATCAGGTGTTACAATGTCACTCTGTGAAACAGCTGTAGTGAAAAATAGTAAATAAATAAAATTGTGATACCATAAACAGCGTTTTATATTTTAACAGTTAATAATGTTGAAGTATCATAGTGTTTGGGCAAAAACAATGGACTATTTAAATAATTGTTAATACGCTAATTTCTTATTAACCCCACAGTCGCGGACGACTCGCCCGGGGGTTCTTTTTTGCTTGCTCCGCGCGAACGACGCGACCCAACCGTGAGCCGCGAGCTTCTTCTGCTATAATGATCAATGTCCTTTGTTTATTCGAATATGTGTTTAAATGATTCCTCTTTTTTATGGATCATATCCACATTTTAAAAGTTTCGTAAAAATAGTGCCGTTTTGTGCAAAACGTCGCCTAGTAAATTGCCGGAAGAATTGTTTTATGTTTCTACAAATTTATGTTTAAGGTTACCCTAATGAAATATCTAGTATAGAGATAGGTCGTAATTTAACAGCGAATTCCGTCTGTATAGTGATATTTTTAGAAAGCACTTAAAAGTAAGGATTTGTACGTGATCTTAGAGCTCAGAATCCCACCTCTCTCCGAGATAATTGCTAGATTTCCTACTCGAGTTCCGCTTAATTAGTGCCTGCCGGAGTCGCTTCCCTCCGTATCCATAACACCGATATTTTATTACCGTGAAGTTCTTCGGTAGATGCACCCCATGTGTTAGAATGTTATCGCAGAAGCTAATTGCACTTTGTGTGTTTAAGGCTCATGAAATTTCCACTCTCAATTAAATTTTTATTCTTCAAGAACTGCTACTACCATAAATAAGAATTAAGTACTGTAGATGTATTAGGGGAACCCACAAGTAATGCCGTTTTTTTTTCAATCTTACACTTTATTGGACCTTTTTTAAGTGTTATATTATAAAAAGAATTTTTCGGCCAAAAATAGATTTTGGTTTATTCAAAATAATTTACTACACTATCTATCACTTTCTGCCACCATTATTGTAATGCACCCATGTCACCCTCGTAAAATCCAGCGTGTCAAGACTGAAAATAGTCTGAAAAGCTCTTCTATAAAACTGAAATATTAATCTCTTAAAAATATTCCATTAAACAAAATAGGTGAAAATCAGATATTGCGAGATCCGACGGAGAAGGAAAATGAAAATCGTTTAATGAGGTTTTATTGTTTTTGTATACCAACTTAATAACTAATTACGCAGTCTGCCAGAAGGAGTATATATAAATAGTGGACCGCCACACTACTCTTTCCTGACTTACTTCTCTCGTTTCCTCAACATTCATACATACATCATGTCATCTATGCACTATATTCCAACGTAAAGTCAGATAAACTTAAGGCGTTAACACTAGAATTCCATAATGACGAATTGTTATGAATTAAAACACTTTTTTTTCGCTTTGAGTTTATTTTTCTCGACATGTTTCGAAGGCTTACACTTATAATCCATCCAAACTAGAGAATCAACTGACTGCATTACTTTTTGGATATGTATAACATTTTTTATTGCACACAATTTGAAAAAGTGATCTCTTCCAGGTATTGATATCCGATAGTGTTGAATGTCTGTAATAAATGCATATCTAATTATAACTGACTCGTTCTCGTCTTGTATACCAGTTTTTCCATGTTCCGGATAAAACACTGTCGATTTTTTTTTGTTCGATTCTGATATCGTATGTTACTTACACAATCATTAATTACTATTTATCTCTATCTATGGATCTACAACATCCTGTGCACTGTATTAAGCTTACTTTGATTGACCCAATAAGTAGTATTGCTATGCTAACTATAATTTATTATATATAAAAAATGGATTTAGTGTTTCTTGAACAAAGATATTTGATTGTCGTCAATGCGCAGATCTGGTGATATGTGATAACAGAATAAATGACAAAATAAAAAAGAGCATTATTTCAGCCAATAGATGCTACTTTGGCCTCCAAAAAGATCTAAAATCTATCCATATATCGAAGAAAACAAAACTTCGCACATATAAAACAAAGACCAATCTTGATATATGGTTGATATGAGGTTTTTTCTCTTAATTATAGTTAATGTATTTAGCCACATCGATTTCCGTATTATTATTCATTAACTCCGGTATGCAAACAGCAACGCGATTGATTCTCCCCACATTTCAAATCAAATCAAATCAGTTTATTTCGTCAACAGACATTACAAAATTTATTTTTAAGGCATCTATTGAGAACAGGTAAAATAATATATTGTGTATAGTATACTACCAGAAACGCATGAGAGATGGTTCAACATTAGGAAGAAAGCATACTCTCCAGAATTAAGAGTATTTGCCTTCTGAACGTACTTTCACTGATATGAAAGACTAGATCTCCGAGGAGACCGCGTCCAGCAGATTAATTGTTTTTCCCACCGGTGTCACCAGAGGCAGGTTGGTTCTGGCGGCCGGTAGGTAAAATAATCTATCCTGTCTAATTTCATAATGCCTTTGCAAGGAGAAACATGTCATTCCCATAAAATTGAATAGAACTTATATTATATTATAGAATATATAGTCTTATAAATTATTAAAAAATGGAGTTGCTCAGTTGAGTATCCACTTACTATCTACGGGCACGTGTAGTGTTTAATTTATTTCCTTGTGAATTTATTTTGTTTTATACACCATTACGACCCGAGCAAAATATAAATTGTATTAAATTTCTTATTAGGAATGGCTTTCATTTCGTTTTACCGCACGATCTTGTAACAATATCCCCGCGGAGCAAGCGTCTAATGTAATATCATTGTTACTCCATATTGTATTTTCATTTCCTTTTTCCTCCGCTAATTTCACCGTCCTTTACACGGCTTCTCAAACTTATTTAAGCTTCCGCCTCCTTTTCGGATAATAATGCTCACTTCCCCTTTGGAAACCTATCTAGAATGAATACGCAAAATTTGTAAAGGAAAATTTATGTTATTTCGCTTTTTTCATTTCTTGCTACACTTTTTTAGAACATAGTAAACAAGTTGTCACAAACATGTTTATTTTTTCTTGAACAATGGTGTAAAATTTCTTCGGTATTCACCATAACTTGTTGTGTTGCGGATTGAACAATGTTTATTAATTTGTAAACATTGTTCGATGATGTAAAATTCCATTTCACACAACAACAAAACCATCTCACCGTTTCTCCGAAGGGGTAGGCATAGAAAATGGACCGTTATACTACTCGATCCTCACACACCTCTCTAGGTTCCTTCACATTTATACAGCGAGGCATTCACGCACGTCGGATTCATCCTACTTCGCTGATTATTTAAATTAGATTAATTAGGTCATGCCAAGTTTTCCTCGGTCTCCCACGACTCCGTACTTCATTCACACCATTAACGTATACTTTCTTAACCATTCTCCCTTTAACCATGCGTTCCGTATGTCCAAACTCAAATTTAAATGATAAATATGAATGAAAATGTCGGTTTTTTAGAAATTTTATTCTATTTTATGGGAATGACATGTTTCGCCTTGCTGTTATACATTTTATAATGACTCAACAAGGCGAAACTCGTCATTCCCAATAAAATATAATAAAACTTCTAGAAAACAGACGTTTTCATTCATACGAATTATTGTCACATTCATGTCATCTAACTATATCGCACGTTTAATAGAACAATGGCTTAACTCAAACAAGCAAGTTTTGCTCAATCTGACATGGGTCGTTGTTTTAACAAAAACAGTCGAAAAACACGTATGAATGAAAAAGACCGATATAGTGTATTGGAGGTCAATTGGCGGAATTTTGACTTAATTTTATCGCGAAACGATGGATAGCGTTAATACAAGCCTCTGTCAAATGTTAACTCAATTATGACCTAAACCATAATCGGTCAGTTTACTATTAAGCGTGCGATATATCCTAACTTGGCGTATGCGCTCATTAGGTTATTATTATTTGTCAATACGTGTAGACGTACTTGATAGTCAAACGGTTACAATTGAATTATAACATTCTGTATTAATTTAATTAACCAATGTATCATTTTTCTATTTCTTTGTTCTTATACCGTCCCTGTTTTAATTTAACGCCCTCAATCGCCCTTCCGGCTCCATCGCCCCACTGAATTGTCCAGGGTCCACGAGTGGGCGGCACCGCCCACTTTGAGAACCTATGGCCCAGTGTTTCGCTGAAGTAGGAAAATAATCTCGTGGGCTTTCGAACGAGAATGTAAGGACCTTTCTAGAATACTAATTAAGCGCAAACTAGAGTCTTTTTCGCTAAGAATACCTTTGTGTTAAAATACGTGTTGTGACTGTTAACAAAAATGTTGTTAGGTTTAATTGCGTCAGATCTCTTCACCAAAATAACTCACGATCCAGCTCTTATTATTTTTTTCATCGTTTTTTTCCGCTTATTTTCTTGTAAACGTAATTGGAAAATACGCGAGACGAATCATTTGAGGTAAAAAGTATATACGAGTATCTTAAAAGCTTTAATAAAAATATAAATAAAACACTTACTTATTTCGTTTTAACGCAATTTTATTTTTCTTCTATTGTATATTTGCCTTCACTTTGTGTTTTTGATTTATATTTGAATAAATATAACTGCACTTGATATAACAACACTTTATTTCACTACTCACTGACATATTTTGGTTAAATTAAAACACTTAAAATTTTGCACATTGAAAAAGTGGGCTACACATTCAACACGAAAATCTCCATAGACAAGACAAAGAGCATGGTTACATCAAGGCAAAAAAAAACTGCAATGTAGAAGATGTCGTGCGATGGGGAAGACTGAGAAGACGCTACTGGAGAGATCATGTGGAAAGAGCATGTTCTGAAAGAGTGATCAATATAGCCGCATATAAAGTACCAACAGGAAATCGACCGGCAGGAAGACCACCTAAAAGATGGCGAGACAGACATCTGTATCCCAGGAACAGACTTCGAGAAATAACAGGACACAAGTCCTAAATAAAGCAGAAGAAGAAAAAGTGTGTTATAACCGGAACTTGTAAAGTGTTGTAATACTAAGTGCAGTTATATTTGTTCCATTTTATTTTGTTTATTTAAAAAACAGTTTGTATTGTTACACTTGCGAAGCTCCGCTTGTGGCGAACTGATTGATGGTGTTAAAAAATAAATAAATAATGTGGTGTTAAAACAAACAAAAAAAGTGATTAATTTATTTATTCTATATATATTCGCCTTCACTTTGTGTTGTGGATTTACATTTGAGTATATAGCATTACTCTTCGTATTTTCATAATACTTTATTACACTTTTTACAGACATGTTTGGGTATGTTGTGACCCAACCCTTTTTCAAAGTACTGATTTTAAAATTTTTACATCGTTAAAGATTGCGTCATAATCGAAACATGTCTGAAAAAATAAAAATAAAGTGTTAATACTTAAAATATTAATAATATTGTTCTATAATACTTAGAATATTCTTAAAAATATGTTTAATTCCTAAAGATATAAAAAATATGCAGAATTGGAAGGCTTACAATACAGCCTAATAGGTATACTTTCGTTGCATATTACTTCATTTTTTGTAAGTAGAATACATATCCGGACACCGTCCACCTGGAAGACCACATAAGAGATGGAGGAACAGCTAGACCTTCTCGGGAGACATGATTTCTGTGCCACAGATCGTCAGATCTATAAAAAGAAGAAGAGAAAGGAATACATATCGCTCTATTATGAAATATGTCGAAATTGGCACTTTTTGCCCCGCCCTATCCTACTCTATACGAGAGTGAAATATGTGTTATATTGTATATACTTGAGTATTCGTTTTATTATATGCATCATTCGATTGTCGCCCTAAACTGGCCACTCAATGCAAAATGGCGTAATAATAATTCGCACGCGCGGGGAGTAAAAATTTACGAGTCGATCTGCGCAAACAGGAGATAAAATAGCCAATTATTTCCATGTTTGCGCGCTGACAACACTGCAGAGCCGTGCTTCTGATTCCGTTCAAACAGATATAAGGCAGGAGCCGAGGCTCGTTTATTACCTACAAAATGCCGCGGAGCCAAGAGATACCATAACTGATTGTGTTTATGGCTATATTTATGGGTTAACGAGCGTTCACATGGAGGGGACTTATTGTTTCTGTAAATCACGCCGTAAAGAGCACCTCCTATATAATGTACGAATATTTATCTACAACTCGTGTATATTCTGTTTTGAATTCTTAAGCAGTGAGCATGTCTCTGATAATGCACAATGCATTACTCTTTACGTCAAGACCTCTTTACGTAACAAGAAACATTAATATTCTTCTTCTTCTCGTGACGAATTGTCCGCCGTATGATTTCGTAATAGTATAATACTTTTTTGAAACTATTTTCGAATCTAGTTGGCTTTTTAAAATTAATATTTTACGAATATTACCAATTTAGTTATCAGCTGCCAATAAATTTTTATTCTTTAAAAACATCTAAAAATTACAATGAATCATTTTAATCTTAGTAAAAAAAAATCATGATGCTATTTGATTTTTTTTTATTTTAAAATATTTTATTTTAAAATAATTTTTTTATTTTAAAATATTTTAAAATAATAAACGTTTTTCTTCTCGTTATCCGAAACATACTTGTTTTTAAAATATTTTTTTTAACACCAAATGCTGAATTGTTCATAATCCGGAATTAAAATATTTTCTTTGCGATAAATAGTGCATTTCGCTCATATTATCGCACAAACAATTGAGTTAAAAGAAAGCGCAAATCCAATAGACTTTCCTATTGGATTTGCGAATAATGAAGTGTTTTTTTATATATATTTATCTCTTTTATATGAGAATAAATATTTTTTTCAATTAGTTGTGAGTGATAATATTTTTAAAAACATCGCGGCCGCCAAAGTGTTAAATATTTGATTCGGAATAAAATGTCACGCCACGGTTAACCCTAACCTCTAACGAATTCAGGACCGAACAAAAAGCCACTTGGCGCTCCAGTTGGGACGAGGAATTCCACTAGCAAAGAATAGTGAGAGGCTCCCTTTGTAAAGTTCAGAGATTATCCTTCAACTTCACGGGCCGGCGGCGGCGGGCGGGACACGAGCCTTCAGCCACCGCAGCCGGCACAACACTTTTTAATTAGTTTCCAACATAATGGTTCCACACCGAAGTGGATTGAAATCTAAACCATTTCGGCATAAAATTTTGTTGCATTCTACAACTCTGGAGCGTACAATTTGGTTTATCTTCTAACCGCACTATACGTACGAGGTATGTTGAAAAAGTATCGCGAATTTTGAATTTCCGCGGGTTACGTATATTCGATTTTCGATTTTTTGTGGTGTTATTTTGGTACTCATGTCTCTCACTTAATAATAATAATATGCTAACTTTTATAGCGCCGTTTTTGTGATGTAATCACCTCAAGGGCGCATTAAGACGTGTTTTAAATCTAAAAATCAAAATTTTCGCGATCATTTAAAAAGTATAGTAGAACAAAGTATAAATGTTTAAATTGGGTATGAAATGTGAAAAAGATGGGTTTTCAGTTTAGATCTGAAATCTGTCGGATCATTTATGCATCTGACGTGTGAAGGGAGATTGTTCCAAGCTGATGGACCGGCTACCGCGAACGCTCGATCCCCGAAATTTGTACTGGGGCAGCGCTTCGGCTCAACTAATCTTCCTATTGCCGAGGAGTTCGCCGAGCCAAATGTGGATTTTCTTATGCCGACAAGTTCAGCCATTTTGAATGTTCAGTTAATTTTTGTGAGCTGCTTTGCTTGCACGTGTTTTGGCTCGTTTTCGATTTTTGCCCATTTCAAAAAAATGGATCCAAGAATCTGTATCAAATTTTGAGTGAAAAACTAAATTAAGTGCGCGGACGCATCTAGAATTGGGACGCATCTAGAATTGTTTACTTTTTATTCTTCCGGAAACTGAAGAGGCCCATGAAAGGACGACGCTACGCTACGATTGTGGAGATAAAGACGGCATCGAAGGAGGAGCTGAACAAGATCACAAGAAATGATTTTTTGAAGTGCTTCGAGGATTGGAAAAAACGTTGGCACAAGTGTATAATATCTGGTCGGGATTACTTTGAAGGGGACAATATAGATGTTCTTCAAAAAATAAATAATTTAAAAAAAAACACTAAATTCGCGATACTTTTTTAACAGACCTCATATACATGATGATTTTAAACTTTATAACTAACAAACTAACCATCACGCCGTCTCCCCGAAAGAGTAGGCAGAAAGAATGGACTGCCACACTAACCAATGCGGCACTCCATCCTTCTTCTTTCGCTCCCGCGAGAGACGCGGTGTGATGGCTTGCGAACCTCATCGCCACCAATAGGCATCTACCGTGCACACTTCGATCGTCCAACGGCCACAATATAAATCTAAAACTGGTGCACTTGTTGTCAGCTGGGCGATCCGGACATTTGTGTTTATTTAATTTATATTCCACGTATCCATCGTTTTTTTTTAATTAACTGTAATTAGTCACTTAAAACAATCCAACATCAGCAAGAACTTTAAAATATTATTGAAGAATTTCTTCAAATTGTCATTGAAACAAATGAAAAATGTATTTTTACATCTGTCAAAATTCTTTATATAAACGAAAAAACTTATATAATTATATCAAAACACTTAATACGTATTTCGTCTCACAACTAACTATTATAAAGTGCGGCAACAATCAAATTGACCAAAACAATTCACTTTTACACGAAATATCTCCAAATTTACGGGAGCACCAAATGAACCACACCAAATTAAACATTATATAAAAACCGAAAGTTATATAATTTTTTAAACGACGGTTTTAAAAAAGTTTTATTTTATTTTTTGGGAATGACATCTTTCACCTTGTTAAGGCATTATCATATTTAATATTTGACAACCTTCGTGGCTGTGGTGTGATAAAAACTATAACAGCCACATTGAAGGTCCCGAATTCGATCTCCGGCGTTTAACTTTTCTTATTTTCGTAAGGTTATGCGCAGGTTAATAATGCAGTATATATTAATTCAAAATATAGCAAAAACAGTTGTCCTGAGGTGCACTATACGCGCACGAATTAAGACGATGCTTGAAGATTTGAAGATGTTATCAATTAAATACACTTATTTTTGCTTACAAATTGAGGGGTGGGCTTCTACCAAATATTTGTATGACCAGGTTGCTTGCAATTATGAAATACGAGTACATGGGTACCCAACGAGAGACAAAACAAATTTTAGAATAAATAGAACTTTATCAAGGGGTTCCGAATTTTCGTGTGGTTCAAATTTTTTAGAAGGGTTTGAAAGTATTTAATGGCTTGCCGCAAGTCATGAAGGACTCAGATAATGTTCAAAAAATTCCGCAACCAATGTATAGTGTACCAGGTCACATTTTTAAGTTAATAATCTTTTTCTTGTTGTTAAATTTCGTATTTGTGTCTTTTGTGCCTATTTGCTTTTTTAAATTAGTTTTCATTATCCATTTAACTGTTAGGTATTTAAAAATGGAATATACTAGTTTTAAGATAAAAACTAAATAAAGAAGTATAAAAAAGTAACATAATATTACGTATTGTTAGTTGTACTTATTATTATTATTTTTTTTTTTTCATTTTTAAAATGTACGCTAATTTACGTGTTGCAGCTTATTATGGAGAGTGGTGCATTTAGAAAGTGGTCGCGGCAGTCTGGTCGCGCATGAGAAGTTTGTCACTTGTAAGCGTGTCATCGGAGAAACTCCCATTTAATTTGTCGCCTACACTCCGGGATTAATTGAATTGCTCTTGACAACGGGTATACAATGGAATTTGTTGAACAATCACCCATCATCAATCACTGGAGTACCATTCACAATTTAAACATTTGAAAAATCATAGTGCGCTTCCGTCAAAATAATATTATAGATTCTCTAACTAACTAACTAACTAACCATCACGCCGTCTCCCCGAAGGGGTAGGCAGAAAGAATGGACTGCCACACTTTTCTTTCCGTACATATTTCTCTCGATTCCTCAACATCCATACATCGTGTCATGCACGCACGTCGATTTCTCTGACTCCTCACATGGCCGACATTCAATATTTGATTTATTTAATCGTGCCACGTTTTCCTCGGTCTTCCTCTATTTCTGGTTCCATTTACATCATTAACATAATTGTTTTATCATTCTTTCTTCATTCATTCTTTCCATATGTCCAAACCATCTTAATGATCCTTTCATTATTTTGTTCATGACACCATCATTCGATACGGAAGCGAAGCATGGAACTGGCAAAGTAGAATGAAAGTAGAATCAAAAATGAAAGCAGAATAAATGCAGTAGAAATGAGATCTCTTAGACGAATGTGTGGATACTCTGTGTATGATAGAGTGTCAAATGAAAATATAAGAAGAGAATGCGGTTCGAATGATTGTGTTATGAACAAAATATTGAAAAGATCATTAAGATGGTTTGGACACATGGAAAGAATGAATGAAGATGCTATGTTAACGATTTAAATGGAACTAGAAATAGAGGAAGACTGAACGATCAAATAGACGTTGAACGATCAAATAAATCAAATATTGAATTTCGACGCGCGTGTATGACACGATGTATGAATGTTGAGGAAACGAGATAGATATGTCAGGAAAGAAAAGTGTGGCAGTCCATTCTTTCTGCCTACCCCTTCGGAGAGACGGTATGATGGTGAGTTAGTTAGTTAGTTAAGTTCTTTCTGTGACATCAATTGTATACATAAAAAATTGTGATAGAATTCCATTGTAATGTAGTGTTGTATTGTATAATATCCGTGATAACAGTTCTGACCTTATTGTCAGTCATGGATACGTATGGACGGGGTCAGTAGCCGCTTCTAATGACCTCATGGCGTGCAGTGGCCGGTGGCGCTGGCGACCGGGCGGCGTGAGTTGTGATTGCGGCCTACCTCGGGTCGCCTGTTATCCGTTCATTATCGCCGGCGATACCGATGCCCTTTGATACTAGCAACTGGCACACTCTGCTATTGCAGTACCGGCCCAGCAGTTGAGCAGCGCAGCCGCACTATCCACTATCACTTGATGCTGGTGTAGAGACGCGAACCTACACTGTACGAACCAAGGTTCTGCTCAGAACATTATAAAATTTAAATATGTTTGAGATCTTGGGAAAATTCATGTAAAGGTCCATTTACACTGGACAGTTATCAGCCGATACCGACACGTCACGCGTTTACGTAAAGCAAATAATCGTTTTATTTGTCTTTTTCTTTATTATATATTGTACTTTTTTATAACTTTAAAAAAATTTTATCATTGTATTAACTTTATATTATTTGCTTTAGATTTTTTTTTGTGGATGTTGGACGATCGAAGTGTGTGCGGGAAATGCTTATTGGTGGCGATGAGGTTCGCAACCCATCACACCGCGTCTCCCGTGGGGCGAAAAGAGAAGGATGGAGTGCCGCATCGGTTAAAGTGGGACAGTCCATTCTTTCTGCCTACCCTTTCGGATGGTTAGTTAGTTAGTTTAAAAAATTTAAATTATATTTCAGGCATGTTTCGGACAACCGGTCCTTTCTCAGTGATATTATAAAGATACATGTTTAAAATATTATAAAATTGTTTACAAATATGATCAGTTTTGACAGATGTTATAGATGTTTAACATCTGTTAATTTTAAGTATGTATCTTTGTAATATCACTGAGGAAGGACCGGTTGTCCGAAACATGTCTGATATATCATACTATTTTTATTAAAGTTAGTGTTGTATATACCAAGTATATAAAAAGAAAAAGACAAATAAAATATCTACAACCCAAAGTATGGCGAACATGGAATAAATAATCATTTTGTTTGTTTTGATGGTGTCTTGTTACTATTAATTAGTGCCGATTCCGTTCATATAATATTTAAATTGTAGTAAAAAAACTGTATTCTGTAAAAGAGAATTATATACTGTAGGAAACACATCCTGAAAAATATTGATAATTTTTATTAAGTGTCAATTTTATGTAGGTAGGTGCTTTCTTCGGCAACCCCCGACGGCGATTTTACTATAGCATTTGAGGTAACGAGTCAGTGAGATTCAAGGCTATTTTTATCGTGACGTGTCGGTACCGGTTGATGACTGTCCAGTGTAAATGGACCCTAACTCGTGTTTTTGGACCGACATTTCGGAGATCGTTGCAGTCTCCGTCTTCAGGGTGATTATAGGTATTATGACCTATGCAGTTCGAAACATGTCTATAATAAATGTTTTTATTTTGTTTATGTTTTTATTTTAATCAAAACACGGACACTTTGTTATGACTTATCACACCAGAATCGGCTACCAAAACTGAGTCAAATTGTTCGATTGCGTTAAACGTTTTTTTTTTAAGTTTACGTATTAAAAAAATTATAATATATATTTTATTTAAATAACATCACAGTTTTTATCACTACTACAGTTGGCGAGCATGGTTTTTATGGTGTACGAGTAATTCACGTTTGTTTTACTAACACGACTTACGTAATTTTTCGCAGTTGGGTGGTTCCCTATGCGCTTGTTTTCCGTGTTGCAAAGTCATCATTTAAGCTGGAATATTTTTAGCACTTTGTTTTGTTAATCTATCAAGTGTGTTCGGCTAACCGAGAACTTGGGAGCCGTACTTACAAATCGCGTTAATAATTTTTTGGTCGAATTTCAAATTGACCAATTTTTTATTTGATTAACTTTTCATAAACATTGTATATTTACAACAGCAACTAACCATCACGCTGTTTCCTCGAAGGGCTAGGCAGAGAGAATGGACCGCCACAATACTGACGATACCGACGCACGTCTCCAGCTTACTCAACATTCATATAGCTATTCATACACGCACGTCGATTCTTTCGACTTCTAACATGGCCGACATTTAAAATTTGATTAATTTTGTAATGTCAATTTTTTTTGGTGTATTTTTACTCTTTTCACAAACGTGTTTCGGACTGCAGTCGTCCTTCGTGAGTGTAAAAATGTTTACAATAAAATGAGAAAAATCGTTACTTATGTATCAAATGAAAAGATGGATAGAGGGACGTTTAGAGATAGGATTGAACGTTTGTTTATTTATTTATTATTTTTTTTTTTTTTCAATCTCAATAAGGTTATTAACGTGAAAATTCAACACCTTTATATTTATTAAAGGATTGATCTTTTCAATAAGGTGGTTGAATAATTCCTATATGTTATGAATTTGATAAACATTTGATATCCTAGTTTATTCTGAAATTAAATTTGCGCGTGTTTGTACCCATATAATTTGATAGGGAATCATTACATTTTGATATATAATATAAACTCCCTATTTTGGCCTGTTTCAGGTTTATAACGATATATGGAAAATTTATTATTGAGAATGTGTGCAAAACTACGACTTTATATAACAGGAATTATTATGCTGTTCGTTAATGGATATTAGAAATTATAATGTTTACACTTTACTGAAGGTTAAACGGAAGTGTTATGTCGTATAATTGTAGCATTGATTGAGTGTTATTGTTTTGATGTGCAAATTATGCATTTTGATTGTATTTTTGGTCTATTTTAAATAGGCATATATACATTTTTCAATAGTATTTAACTAAAATTTAATGTAAACATATATTTATTATAAATTATGATAATGAGACATGGTGCCTATCCGAAAGAGATAAACGGAGACTAGAAGCTTTTCAGATGTGGTCCTGTAGAAGACTATTAGGAATTTCCTATAGAGACCACATTACAAATGAGGAGGTTCTCCAAAGAGAAGAAAGGCACCTGCTCAGGACCTTGTCCGAAAGGCATGCAAGATGGATCGGCCATGTAATACGACAAGAAGGCCTTTTGCATGGGATAATGGAGGGTATGACCGAGGGGACGCCCACGCCGAGAGTACCTGTAGGACCTGTTGGTGGACGTACGCTGCTCATCATATGCAGATTTCAAAAGAGCCGCACATGACAGGGAAGAATGGAAGAGAAGAATTTGGGAAATTGCTGCAAACCAATCCCTGGATTGAAACCAGAGAGAGAAAGAGAATAAAAATAAATAAGAAATTTCATAATAATGCTTATTTATTTATTTTTTGTATACAACAGGTTTTTGGAACCCAATTACCGTTTACATTTTTTTAGCTGTTGATTCTTAAGACAGCTAGCTAATCTATCGGCATTTTATTGTCACGTGAATTCTACACCAGACCAAAGACAGTGTTACAATCACACTCCCATCGCAGTGGATCGAACCCGGGAGCGTCGGTGTGACAGTCATGGCTCGTCTTACTCTGCCACGAAGGTCGTCGACAACAATAATATGTATTTGACTTTATTATTTCATTATAGAAAATTAGTTGTGAGTTTTTTGTGGTGTAATTCGCAAAGTTCCACTTAGAACGGGAGCATTTGGCTGTTAATAGCTATTTAATCTCCCCCGACAAGTGGCGATAAATTGGTCCCGCAGGCTCCCATCCCGCCGCTGGCTCGGAGTGGGCGCGCGGTCGCCAGATTTTCGGAATTTTCCAGTTTCCCGCCAAAATCGATTGCCTTTGACCGGGAATTTGCATTCGCGGTCACCCATTATCGGGGAAATTTATTCACGCTCCGAATACCCAAACAATGTTGGAATTTAGCAGCTTTTCCTTTGAACATTCGGTTGTTATATCTATTCATGTATATCACGTGGCAGGGTATAGAAGGTTACCATATACTATTTATGTGATCTGCCCTAATAAAATAGGTGAGATACGATCAGTAAAATTCGCGCGTTCGATTTTCAAAATTAGTTTGTATTTTGTTTATCGCTGAACGCAAGTATTTTGAATTCGGCACTTCTTACTCGTTTTAGATATTGTGATCTTATATTAATAAAGTAAAATAACAATATTAATAATTAATACAGAATTACAAATACATATTTTTTTATGCAGTTTCGGAAATGTATCGCTTAATCTATCGAATTTTACGACGTAATACGTTACTAAATATCTTATTTTTCGTCGTGTCGAGAAAACTCAGTCAAATAACGTCGGCCCAGAAGTCCGCCAGCTGGACTGCACTGCCGGATGCCAGGACCAGATCCTGTTCCCTGCATCTCACAGGGCAGTAAGGGCACTCCATCATGTGCAGCATGGATTACTCCTTGCTGAGAGTTGTACCGCCCTGGAGGACACACCATTTCGCCATGTTCCTGGATCTACCGAAGCACGTGCGCAGTCGGTTGAGGGTCCTACAGGTCTTCCACGGTAGCTCGTATCCTGGCGGTAGGGTCTCCTTGGGCGTCATCCAATCCAGCCTTCTGCAGCTTTCACTCCATCTGTCCAATCTCTCGACTTCAGGCGACCGTTGAAGTAAAGGCGTGGAATTTAAAATATTTTTCTTGATTTATGGTAAATCTCGAGACAGGACATTGGTTGTCATATAACGTATGCCTGAAGGCACGCTGCTGGTTCCTTCTTTCGACGTTGCTGATCATATTTCTTCTAGTTTTAAGAGGGAAAAGCCAGCCATAAATAGCTTCTGATAACGACATGCATCGAATTCGCAACCTGATGGTGGCATCAGTGACTAATTTTAAGCTCTCTGAATTAAATTGAAATAATTTATTGTAATGCGTTTTTGCACGAATCATGTAGAAACAATATGTGTATAATACAAAAGTAAAGTTTTTTTTTTAATAAAAATTTGTTCCTATTTAATATCAAAATTTATTATAACATATTCTAATTTGCTTGGTAATGTTTTTTTTTTTTCATCTTGGAAGATTTTTTGTTGATTATCTGAACACAATAGCGTCAGAGTTCAAAACGTGCAGAGCAAAAGGTTGTTCGCCATGGAACAAAATGCAATGAATGTTTTTTTTTTATAATAACCTCAGTCACGAATGGGCAGATTACTGCAATAAGTAGAATAGGAAGTCTTTGAAATGAGAACGGGCGGGAAATATTTTTCCCATTACGGTTATTGTAGACGGAGTCTATTTACTGGGCCTCAATATTTGTTGTGTAATAACATTTTTAAAAAGGCTGACGGCAATGGCATTGCAGGTATAAAGTCTAGACCTCGTTTTTTTTCACTACTATCTGGCAAACATTTTACTGATACATTTTATATACAAATTCAAGGATGCAATTTATGCAAAATGTATAAGTACTTTCACCAGTTGCTGTGAATCTATTATTCAGCATTGTTTCAGGACAGTTTCGATCAAGAATCTAGTGACTATTTATTTTTACTAACTAACCATCGTGCCGTTTCTCCGAAAGGGTAGGCGGGAAGAAGGATTGCCACACTCTTCTATCCGGACACACCTTTAGGTGTGTTCATTTATAATATTTATACATCGTAACACGCACGCTCGTCTAATAATTCCTACTTTGAATGTGACTATTTTTTATATAATAAAATCGATTGATCGAAAGAAGAGGTCGCCCAATGGCAACATGGTGGGCAAACATGGAAAAAGAGCTCAAACGCAAGAACCTGACAGTGGAGATGAGTCAAAATAGAAAAGTTTGGCGTTTTCGTAGGAAGAGGGCCGATCCCAGATGATGGGAATTGACAAAGGGAAAGAAGGAGAATAAAATCGATTCTGTGCTTGAGTCATATATTAATAACAAACGAATAAAGTCACAATATTTTATTTTAATAGGCAAAAACTCTGATATCGTCAAAGAAAGAGTACGGGAATATTTTGAATGCGAGTGAATATTTCACGGGTATCCTTTATTCTGTATTCCTTTTTATTAACTTGTTTTCCTATTTATGCGCAGTAAACTATAGTTCATTATCTAACGGGTTTTTTGTGCGTCTAGACATGTTATTTAAAGTTATTACAGTTGTTAGAGAAAGCAGAATACCTATTTACAACTCGTAGGGTTGTGAATTTGATGCACGGTATTCAAGTTAAACTGGTTCTTCATTATACGCGTTTTTTTACTTTCAAAATTCACCACTTACAAATTTTGATGTCAATGTATAAAAAAAACGATATTTAAAATAAATGGCTATAGTATTATATGCTTGTGATAAGAATATATGTTTCTGTATTATACATATTGGCGCCAAATTAACTTGATGGCTTTTTCTTCTTCGTTGTGTCAATGGCAAACTAGTTTTGTGGGGATTGAATGTGGTGGAAGGTTTGACAGACTTGTGTCACTAAACTAGGTATCAGATGTTATAGTTACACCACACGTGGAAGCATCTTCCACGCTATCTCTTTTGTTTATAATTTATTATTTATTTTAATGATAGTGTCAAGGATGAGGCATGCAAAAAGAGCGACTTGCTGATGAATGTGTCTAAATCTAAAGTGATGGTTTTCGAGAAAGAAGAATGTATGACGATTTGTGGTATAAGTGCGATGGGCGAGAAATTGGAGCAAGTTACTGAATTTACGTATCTGGGAAGCATGTTTACAAGAGACGGAAAAATAGAGAAAGACATGGAACAAAATAAATGGCGCACTCAAAGTCATTACTGCATATAGAAATATATCCACAGAAGCAAAGATGGCAGTTTACAATGGAGTTCTAGTGCCAACCCACATGTATGGAAGTGAAGCTTGGAGCTGGCAAAAGAAGGATGAAAGCAGGATGTACGCCGTAGAAATGAGATCACTAAGTAGAATGTGCGGGAAAACGTTGTATGGTAGAATACCAAACGATGAAATAAGAACGAAATGTAAGGCAGATGACTGCATCATGGATATAATGAAAAACGGATCCCTGAGATGGTTTGGACGTATGGAACGAATGTATGAGACTAGAATGGTTAAAAAGTTGTACACAAGCAGCGTGAGTGGAAAAAGAAACCGAGGACGACCGAGGAAAACATGGCATGACCAAATTAATCAATTACTAAAAGGTGGTCACATTCAAGTCGGAATAATCGACGTGCGTGCATGGTACAATGTATGAAAGTAGAGGAATGCCGCGTGGTATGCCAGGACAGAGCATTGTGGCGATCCATCCTCCCTGCCTACCCCACCGGGGAAATGGCGTGATGGTTGGTTAGTTAGTTAGTTATGATTTTTAATAGAATTATTCAATTCCTTATTTGTTTATTGTACGTAAAAATAAGTAATTTACCCTGAAAAAATAAAATGATTACAAATTTTACCATAAAGATCATTTTGCGCCACCCTGTGGTAATATAATTTTAGGTACACATTTATTCATTTCTGGAGGGCTCTCGAGTTACGAATACACGTGTATCAAAATTTTCGCTGACCTCTAAATTTTCTTTTTTTGATTTCATTTTATATTATAATTATTTAGGAAATTATTCCAACGAAATAATTTCAACCACAATTGAACATTTTCTTTAAGCGAAGTACCCGGACACGCCGTGACCGCGGGGCAGAGGATTCCGCAGGCACGTGCCCCCGCATTACGTATTACCGCAACGGCTGGACAGGGAATTACATACCACATTGCCAGAAGGCAAATTGGGTTTAGCGGAGGTGTCGGGCGAATTTAGTAATTGACGGCGCGGTATGGGGAGCTTCGCGCCCGCCCCACCCCGCGGCCCACAGGGTGAAATTACCCAGTGAAAAGTGTAATATCTCTCACATTTTCTTGTTGTAAAATATATTTTGTACAACCCACACACCGTGAGCTGAGTATTCCTGCTTATCGCACCAATTACGCTCAAAGCGGGATTTCATTTGGGAATCTTGGGGACCTTCGGACTTCGAAGAGATGGGCATCTCATAACCCATTTCTTAAGTTTTTTTTTTCTGTGTCCTGTCAGGTCTCCCTAACGTTGACTATCACCCTCATAGTTACCTGGGGAAAAATATCCAGAGTGGTATCCCCTTGCCTTCTCTGGAGGATTTTCTGTCGGAGTTACCTTCCCTTAGCTGCGTGTATCCAGTTTTATGGCGCTTAAAGCTCGTCATTCGTCCTCTCTCTATGTGCCACATTGCTCAGGGTTCGCAGGGTCTTTAAAAAGACCTCTCGTGGACGCTAGAGAGTTGGACTTGATAGTAATGTTGCTGTTGTAAATGCAACATGGCGCCTTACGACATTTTGGAGAGGCATATTTTCCAGCAAAACATACCCCATCGTAGCCCTACTACCCTTTTGAACCCCCCTTCTTAAGATTAATCAGGGGATATTTCGAGAACTCGGCCGTGGTGGAAAAAGTTAGAATTTTTAATTGATGGATATCTCCGACAGCGACAACATTGATTGTTCTATCTACCGGCCACCATAACCAACCTGCCTTTGGTGACACAGGTGGGAAGAGCAATCAGTTTTTCATATTAGTACGTTTAGAAGCCAAGTACTCTTGACTGAGAATATCTTTTCTTTCTAAACTCAAACCATCTCTTACACGTTTCTGGTATTATAATACATATTATTTTACCTGTTCTCAATAAATGCCTTAAACCTTAATTTTGTTTGTAATGTCTGTTGAGAAAATAAACTGATTTGATTTGAAAGCGCGTCGATGTACCGGATAGTTGACATTCAATTTTTTTTTTGTATCTTTGTCGTTTTAAAAATATCACTCAACATTGTTTTTTTTTCTCTCAGTATTTACAACTATTCGACAACTGCAGCAAATGTATATTTATAGTTAGAGGAATACGGGGGGTAATTTTATTAGTATCAAGCCGACTGAAACGCTTACACGAGAAAATTTAAAACGCGTCCTGCTCAAAACACTGAATGAGACTATTTTGAAGATGGTTCACAAAAAAAATGCTTATGGATATTGGGGTACCTTTTTAAAATATCACACACCCGATACATTATAATAAAATTCCAATTTAATTTTTTAATAATCTTACGTGTACTAACGCAATATAAAATATTATCAACACTCAACTTATTCACAAAAGAATGAATAAGAAAAAACAAAATATTTCCGAGAAGAAAATAAAACAATGGTTATGTAAACTTTCATATGTTTTTCTTTGTTATAAAATATGGAATTCCAGTGACTATCTCAATCTTTACGATATGTAAATATATTGTGATTCAGAGCATAAAGAGATTTGAAAAATACTTCTGAGACGCGGTACGCTTTATTGTCTTGACAATCTGCCATGACACACGATTGTCAAGAAGTGATTCGATCGCATTGCCAATATTATCCTCATGAAAGCATACGAAAAAACAGTCGCGTGAAATGTATGAATTTGCAAAAGCACTTTGCATAATAAGTACGATACGCGTTTGAAATAAAACCACACATATTTCACTCAAACGCTTTACAGAAATGAATCTAATTTAATAATTAATACGCATGTAAACGTCACGTTTCCTAGAAGTTTTTTGATAATGTATTAGAAAGGCGGAACATCTCATTCACATAAATTATAATAAAACTTCTAGAAAACAGACTTTTCATTTGTATTCATGATTTAATGTGAATTTTTACTCATTGTTCAAGAAACAATAAATAAATCTTATTTCTTTTACGTAAGTTTTCCTAGAATACAAAATAATCATAACATGTTAAACTAAATATTTTTTCTATTCTTTTCAGGTAAGCCGTTACACCTACTACTATCCCGTTCCCGCATTTTGGTAAAAAAATAATTACTTTTCATCTTTTGATGTTTTTCGATACCCCTTCGTGTAAGTATTATTTTTTCAATCAGGATACGTTTATATTAGATTATTATGATAAATAAATTTATCAGTCGTGTTTTTTTTAATATAACAACATTTTTAAATTAACCGCCCCTACCTTTGGGTTATTTTACGAGAAACGTGCAATAAAAAAGCAGATTATTTATTAAAGAAATTTTGATTATGTATTAATTTTATTTTTTTAAATTACGAAACGTCAAATACTCGGCCGCACACTTCGCCTGCCCCTAGTAAAACTATCATATTTATGAAGACTTGTATTCGAGTATTGTTGGCACACTCGCGTATCCCTAACAATTGTACATTTTAGGTACATTACTTTTTCTAAAGCGCGTACGTGATACGGGATAGTGCAGAATGGTACAGTCATAGTGAACCTATCAACTACGTTCAAATACGTAGAGTGGTTAAATAAATTTATCCATCGTGTTTTATCAATATAACAACTTTTTTTTTTAAGAAGTACGAATGAAAACGTCAGTTTTCTATAAATTTTATTATTGGTTATGGGAATGAAAGACACTTGATTGAGACATACTTGATAATGCCTTAGAAAGGCAATATTAATTACGTAAACTATAATAAATCTTCTAGAAAACAAATGTTTTAATTTGTATGCGTTATTTAATGTGGCGTTTTACATCATTCTTTAAGAAACAATAAATAAATCTTATTTTTTTTACATAGGATTTCCTAGAATGTAAACTAAATAACTATCACGCCGTTTGCCCTTAAGGGTAGGCGATATAATAGACTACTTTATCCTCCATATTCATACAGCGAGTCATACATGCACGTTGTTTCTTCCGGCTTGTGTCACGATTTTAATTACAAACCTTAATAACATAGAATTCCATTAATCTTACATTAACAACGAAAAAGAAAATGAAAGCTTACAATAATTTATTCACGAGTAAGCAGAGTTAGTTAAAGCCCTCCGCGACTTCGCAGAGTTAAGTATTGTGGATTCAAGGGAGGATGTAATGTAAGAGGATTATGGGATTTTACAGAAAATATTTTAGCGGACCATAGTTGCCATAACAAAAAAAACAACACGGGCGTTCATAACAAGCTAAATTCCCACGGTGATAACAGCTTTCATTTCCGGCATGCAAATTTGTTATGCGGGCGGAAAATCTCAAAATAAACAACAAAATTTAGAGTAATGCCTATTCGTGCTGTTAGTCGGAAAACGAATATCTGTTGGAATCGGAAACTTTAGAAGCGAAATGTAGGTATTATAAACATTTAATTACAAATAGAAGAAAAAATATATTGTAATCATATCTGGTCTAATGTTTGGCATATAGATGGGAGTGACATCTCCAGGCGGCTTCTAACAATGCGCTAAATGGCGGGGTAGCCTTTCACATTGTGTTAAAAAGATGTTCTGCTTAATGCTTAATAAACATAAATCTTCATAGATGGCGTTAGTATGTAGATTATATATAGAGTAATCTTAAAAATATTAATATGTAATCAAAATCTTCATAGATGGCACATTGAAACTGACATGTGAAACTGGTGTAGGACTTTAACATATATACAACTTCTAAAAATTGTCAGACATGGTCATAACAAAGGTGGAATAGGAAATGTTGTAATTACATAAAGCGTGCGCTTAACCCAATCAATGACAGGTCATAAGTCCTGTAAACACCTTGATCAACCATATTCAGTTTGCAATTTGCATCTTCGTCTCTATTGAGATACAATTAAATCACAAATAGAAGTATTTACTTGGGATCTCTCTGAAATTTAGTTGAACGAGTGTAGATTTATTGACAAAAAAAAAATCTGTACACATATCCAATAGTAGCTGTTCGAATTGTGGCGAAACAAGTTGAGGGATTATGGACTTATTGACAAAGAATTCTCGGTGCACATAACCAAAAACTGCTGTTAATAATATATTTTTTTAAATCCACTGTTTTGGTGAAGGCACATATGATATTCAAACATTATTAACTGTAATCCAATCTTAATAGATGGCGCTAGTGTAGATTGAACTAAAAAATGTGAAGTGTTCCCCAACATTGTAGCATGTATACATCTTCCTATAATTTGTCAGTCGTTGTGGTCGTAAGAAGGGCGGAATGGGGAATGTTGTACTACATAAAGCGTGCGCTTAACCCAACCAATGACTGGTCATAAGTCCTGTAAACGCCTCGACCACCATATTCTGTTTCCAATTTGTATCTTCGTCTCTATTGAGATACAATTAATTATTAACTGTTTGATTTAAAGCACTGTTATTATATCACTAATTATTTAT
The DNA here is from genome assembly GCA_022606425.2 of Lepidostoma basale. Taxonomy (NCBI): domain Eukaryota; kingdom Metazoa; phylum Arthropoda; class Insecta; order Trichoptera; family Lepidostomatidae; genus Lepidostoma; species Lepidostoma basale. Next base: position 1,798,123 of record JAHDVF020001001.1, on the reverse strand, counting down.
TATATGTTCGCAGTGGAGTTCTAGTTCCAAACCTTACGTATGGAAGAGAAGCATGGAACTGGGATCTGGGAGGATAAGAGCAGAAGAAATGCGGTAGAGATGAGGTCCCTAAGACGTTTGTGTGGTAGAACGATGTATGACAGAATCTCAAATATGAAAGGAATACTACGCGAATACAGGCTATAGCGGACTCAATTAAAGATTTAGCTTATGCATACGTCGTAAATACATAAATTTTAAAGATATTTTATTAGATTAACCGGTCGTCTAAAACATATATCTCTCAGATGTCACATACAGATGAGAACACATAATTGTGAATACGATTTTATTGCATTGTTCTCTTTCTCTTTGTCCCGCCATTCGTTGACACTCCTTATGCGCAGGCGCCGGTATCTTTTGTCCTGAAAATTTAATGTGTAAAAAAATTATAATGACGTTTTAAGTTGGTTATATTAATTTAGGTTTATCCAGATTTGGTCGGATGAACCTAAATTATTAACAAGTTAACAAACTTCAGTCTGTTTTCAATGCAGCAGCAAGAGTCAATAAAGGTATTCTAAAAAGTCCAACATTACACAACATCTCAAAGAACTTCACTGGCTTAAAAGTTTCGAAAGAATCCTGTATAAAGTTTGCTGGACAGTCTTGAAAGCGCTACATGGAATGGCACCAAGTTATAAATTCCAACTATGTACCTATAACCAACAGACTAAATTCAAAGAAATCCCCACTTCGCTCGGCGAACTTATCCGCAATAGGTAGATTAGAGTTGAAGCGAAGCGTTGTCCTAAAAAAAAATTGGAGGAATAGACATTGCAATAGCTGGCCTATCAGCTTGGAACAAGGTCGCTTCATACCTTAGTTACATACGTGATCCGACAGATTTCAGAATTAAACTGGTGTAAATCTTTTTTTTCTATTGCATTATTTTCTAGCCGATCCCGAATATATCAGATGCAGCGTTCATTTTATACAACACATCTTAATGCGCCCTTGTGAATGCACTGCGAATGAAAATCTAATGAATAAAATACATGGAAAAAATTGTAAAGAAAGTGTACGTTAACGATGTAAACTGAACAGGAAGTAAAAGAAGACCAAGGAAAACGTGGCGTGATCAAGTCTATTATCAAATATTTAATGTCGGCCACGTGAGGAGTTGAAGAAATTGATGTGCATGCATGACATGATGTTTGAATGTTGCGGATAAATGAATTATGTCAAGAAATAACGATGTAGCGGTTCATTGTTTCAGCCTACACCTTTATGAAGACTTTGATGGTTCTTCGTCAGCTTGTCTTCATCTACTGTTTGGCGTAAGCCTCTTCATCCCCACGCCACTCTCTCGGTCTCTCGCTAGTGTTTTCTAGGTCCTTCCCGCCGTCCGCATAATATCATCGCTCCACCTGGTTGGTCTCCCGAAACTTCTCTGGCCCAACCTTGGCCTCCATTCAGTAAACCTCTGGCTCCATCTTCCATCATCCCGTCAACACACGCGACCATCCCACTGCCACTTCATCCTCGCATTGGGTACCCCTACATCGGTGACCCTGATGCGTCTTCTAATCTCCACGTTGAGTATATGGTCTCTAAGCGAGATATCCAACATGGATCTTTCCATGGCCCGTTGTGCAACTTTGATTTTGTGCATTGCTTTTTTAGTTAAAGTCCATGTCTCGCATCCATAGGTCATCACAGGTAACACACACTGGTCCAGCACTTTTGTTTTTAAATTTTGTGGCATGTCCGACTTGAAGATGTTGCCCAGCCTTCCGAATGATAAGTTGGTTTAAATGGCTCATTTTTTTATTACTTTTCATTCAGTGCATACATAGCAGATAATCTGATTACAATACTTCCTTATTTTTAAATTGACACTCAAGATAATGTATTCCGAAGTACTTGGGCACTTCAATTACGTAGCACGAGTATTTGTGTACATGTGTAGTTATAGCCAAATTGTATTGGCGATGTTCGAATCGTTTTGTTTGTGTAGCGCCGTGATTGATTTACGATTTAAAATTTTAATAGACTAATTTATATGACCGAGGAAGCTTCGATTTTGAGGACACTTCATGTCAAGTGCCATTCGCCGATTGGACACACGAGAATTTTGGCTCCGGCGAGCATTAAGTGTTCCGCGTTGGTTTGAATAATTTTTACCTAGAGTTGGCGTATAAATGTACTCGTTAATTAATAACCCCTTCCCATAAACATATCTATCAGTGGATGAATTTGTTTATTTAGGAACTATGTATACAAAGGATAGGCGAGTGGATAAGGATATTAAAGAAGGGTTGGGGCAGGCAGCAAAGTAAATGGTGCGCTTAAAGTTATCATCGCAAATGGCGACCCTTATTATTATTATTTTTGTTGAATCGCTCTTTACATCATGACAGCATGAGCCAAATCGATGTAAAGGGTATTATTACAGCTATCTTAGTGATTCTCGTGACATGTGATAGGTAGCTAATCTATCGCCATTTTATTGTCACGTGAATTCTACACCAGACCAAAGACAGTGTGACAATCACACTGACCTCGCCGAGAATCGAACCCGGAACTTTCGGGGTGACAGTCAATGCACTTACCACTCGGCCACAAAGGTCGAGGGCCTTATGTTAGAAGAGAAGCATGGAACTGGTAAAGAAGGATAAATGCAGTAGAAATGAGATCTCTTAGACGGATGTGTAATAAATCTGTAAACGATAGTGTCAAATGGCAATAAAAGAGGTGAATGCAGTGCGAATGAAAATGTTATGAACAAAATAAGGAATGGTTCATTACGATGCGATGGTTTGTACACATGGAAATAATGGTGAAGAAAGTACATGTTAACGCTGTTAACGGAATACAAAATAGAGAAAGACGGAGGAAACATGGCACGATCAAATTAATCTATTCTTAATTGTCGGCCACGTGAGGAGTCGGAGAAATCGCCGTGCGTGCATGACATGATGTATGAATGTTGAGGAAGCAAGATACGTATGTCAAGAAAGAACTTGAAACATTACGTCGTCTACCCTTTCGGGGAGACGGCGAAATGGTTCGTTGACTAGTTATATTTGACACACATTCCATGACGAAATTCTTATTTGACTTTAAATAAGAAACGTCGTAAATTAAATTGAAGAATAACGTGTTTCGTTTGTTACTTATTTAAATTATTCATGAGGTAAACATATTATTTATTCAAGTCTTTGTTTCAAATTTGAAGATTCGTCACTTCGGAAGATTTTTTCTGAGAAAAAGGCTGCTCTCGTTCAGACGCGTCTGTGACCAGTGCCGGATTAGCCATATAGCAGATGTAAGCGAGTGCTACGGGCCTCGCGTTTCTGGAAGCTCCGTGCCAGTAGATTCTCATGTATGGAAGTGAAGCATGGAACTGAGAAAAGAAGGGTGAAAATAGAATAAAAGCAGTGGAAATGAGATCTCACTTTACAACGAATGTGTAGTAAAGTGAATATGTAAGAAGTGAATGCAGTGCGTATAAAATGGTTTGAACACATGGAATGAATGAATGAATAAATATTGGTAAATGAATTATATGTTAACGTTTTAAACGGAACAAAAAATAGAGGCAGACCCAGGAAAAGTGACACAATCAAATCAATAAATATTTGATTTCGTCCACGTGGGGAGTCTAACGTGCGTGCATAGACGATGTATAAATCTTGTAGAATCGAGAGAAACCGTTGCCAATGAAATAAGAGAAAAAAAACGACGAAAATGGAAACCGACGATAGACTGAAAATGGAAACCGACGATAGACGATAGACTGTCAAAGAAAACCGAGGTATTACTGTACGAGTATATCAGGAAATAAGAGTCTTGCATGTCTAATCTTTCTGCATACCCCTTCGTGGAGATGGCGTTATGGTTTGTTAGTTATGAAAAGTTATGTTTGATTAATTAAATAAAATACTCAAAATAGCCAATAACAAGTATTTGACCCCAACCATACAAGTGTACAGACAAAAAAACAACTGGACATATCAGATCTGATCAAATCGGATACCTTGAAAATAGTACACAGATTGATCACGGAAGAGACAACACACAGTACCTGCAAACTAAGAAAGAAACTCAGACGTACGCAGCCACTGGACTAGAAACTATAACAGATATCACTTACCAAAAACACGGACAACGACCTACCATTGAAATTAAAAGACTTGCCTCAGAATGGCTTTGGAGTACTTACTTACTTCCTATGGCCATACAACTCTTGAAGAGTTTTAGCCTCCTCGATGATTTTTCGCCAAGCTCCTCGATCTTGCGCCTTTTGCTCCCAGCAGTCCGATTCGCCCAACCTGGCCAGATCAGCCAGAACATTGTCAATTAGGCGCTGTCTAGGCCTTCCTAGAGGTTTTACTCCAGTCGGTCTAGACGCGCACAGGGTCTTGATTGCTCTGGTCTCTTCGGCTCGGCATACGTGCCCAATCTTTGGAGTGAACCTCAAAAAACATATACTGACATGTAAGATGTAAATATAATTATATTTTATAATATCGCACGCTTAATGTAACACTGGCTTTACTCAAAAAAGCAAGTTTTGCTCAATCTGACACGAGTCGGTATATTAACAAAAACAGTCGAAAAACACGTACGAATGGATAGCGTTAACATTGTGATAGATTATCGTACGTACGAATGGATAGCGTTAACATCGTGAAAAATAGATGGATAGCGTTAACACAAGCCTCTGTCTAATGTTTACTCAATTATGACCTAAACAATAATCGACCAAATTACTATTATATTAAGCGTGCGATATATAAACCCGATCGGGTTTTCCCAATAAAATAAAAAAATTAAATATATATTTCATACAACATTTTGAATGTATACAAATTCTTGTAGACAAATACTGGATTTCACCCATTGCGGATAAAATATTTTTATTTTATAAGGATTAATTGTATCTCAATAGAGACGAAGATGTAAATTGTTTTTCTGTTCACATTCTGTTCCCAGAAAAACAATTTACATCTTCGTCTCTATTGAGATACAATTAATCCTTATAAAATAAAAACAATTTATCCGCAATGGGTGAAATCCGTTATTTGTCTACAAGAATTTGTATACATTCAAAATGTTGTATAAAATAACTGGTCCAAGTAGGCATAAAATTGGAGAGACTTCTCCAGGCGAAATCTAGTACTGTATGATTTGCAGAGACTTTCACAGTACATTAGTAAAAAGATTTTCTGCTTAATGCTTTCCAATCTTAATAGATGACGCTAGTGTAGATTGAACTTAAAAATGTAAAGATAGGCGTGGAATCCTACCATATATACAAGTTCCAAAAATTTGTCAGACGTGGTGGTCATAAGAAAAAAATGCGGAATGGGGAATGTTGTTAAACTAAAAGCGGTCGCTCAACCCAACTAATGACAGGTCATAAGTCCTGTAAGCGCCTCGGCCACCACATTCTGTTCCCAGAAAAACAATTTACATCTTCGTCTCTATTGAGATACAATTAATCCTTATAAAATATATTTCATACAAAAATCTGGGCACCTTGGTGATGTTCGCTATAGGTTCCGCGCTGGCTTAATCCGGCACTGCCTGTGACCCACTGAAAATCAGGTTTTGTTCGTTACCATTCCAATATTTACTATCTTTAATTTATGCTCACGATGAAAATTAGTATGCTAATGTCAATAATAATATATTTTATGTATCTTCCATCTCAAAGTTGTTTTATTAATGAATCATAACGGCGCTTTTCAAGGCTGTTTTACGAGTTACGATTTAGTTGGTTTAATCAATTTTTCTGGCTTCGTTATAATCTGTTGTTGCGGTAGTAAATTTTAAGTAAAAGTGATATTAATTCATAGTTAACTAACTACAAACAATAATTTACATAATTTGAATAATTTCCTCGTTTTCTATTCATAAGATTATACACAACGCACGCATAATATTATAATAATTTTACTACTTTGTTTTAATAAACTTTAATACGCGTGTCTCGCAACACGTATCGCAGAAAACTTCGTTTATTCTTCTTGTTCTTTCAGTTCTTTGAATATAAAAATATTTTGCTTTTTAATTTTGTGTTCCTTTTAAAATACTATTATATTATCATATAATTGATTGTTTCTTGAACAATGGTGTAAAACTCCATATTAAATAATTATTGTAATAAAAATTAAAATGTTTTAAAGCTTGGAGCTGGTAAAAGAAGGGTGAAAGTAGGATAATGCCGTGGAAATGAGATCACTGGGAAGACTGTGTGAGAAAACGATATATGATAGAATAGAATACCGAAGGAAGAAATGTAAAGAAAAAAGGGATTCATGAGACGGTTCGAATATATAGAAGTATTGAACGAGAGAAGATTGGTTAAAATGTTCTATACAAGAAGTGTGAGTGGAAAGAGAAGCCTTGGAAGACTACGGAAAGCATGCCATGGCTAAATTTATTAAATTATGAAAGGCGGCCACATTCGAAGTCGGAAAAATCAAAGAGCGTGCATGTTACGATGTATGAATTTAGGAAAATCTAGAAAGGTATGTCAGAAGTCAGGACAGACCAGTTCGGCGGTCCATCCTCTCTGCCTACCCTTCTAGAGAAACGGCGTTAGTTAAAAGGTATGTTTCCTAGATGTGTTAAATATTTTATGGGAATGCCACGTTTCACATATAATCCACAATTCATCTGATAGATGAATACATTCAGAAACTCGCAAAACGTTTTCACGAAGGACTTTTTTAACATCCTAACCCTACAATAAAATACCTCTCAAATTACGACCTGAAACCCCGAATCTCCACAAGCGACTAAAATCGATCCTCTTTCAGTTTCAGTTCATAAATCAACTACCCATCGAATCAACCAATTCCAGTATTTTTTCCATCAGACGTAATAAGAAAAGCCACAAATCTGAACCTCTACCATACTCGTATATGCCAGATGATCTAGGTTCATGACACCTTAGAAAGGCGTAACATGTCAATCTTACTATGTATAATAAAACTTATATAAAAATACGTTTTCATTAATATGAATTATTTTATAACTGTTAATTCAAAAACTTTGTTTTATATCACAAATTGTATTTATTTTACTTTACGACAGCTGTTTCATCAACCAATGTTGACATCATCAGGTGTTATATGATGATGTCAACATTGGTTGATGAAACAGCTGTCGTAAAGTAAAATATATACAATTTGTGATATAAAACAAAGTTTTTGAATTAACAGTTATAAAATGTTAAAATATCATGGTGTTTCGGCCAAAACAATGGACTATTTAATATGAATTATTTATTATTTTATTCATTTGTTTTCAATTACAATATATTTAGAAAGTACGAATATGCTATAATCGAAAGAATAAAAGGGTCTCTAAGATTTTTGGCTCTTGGAAAAAATATTGAAAAACTAATGATCACGTTAATGAAGTCAATTTAGCAAGAAATCGTGGAGAAAAGCGGAAAATACGCCCATTTTAACATTCGGAAAATCAACGTACGTACTTGACACATATAAATATCGAGGATTTTTTTATCCCAAAGCGTACTCTTTCACGCTATCTTCGCTTATTGACGGATGTCATCTTGTCATCTGTCAAGTGGTCTGAGAATTATTTAAAAATTCGAAATCACGTGATCCACTCGATCTTTCTCGTCCGCTATTCATCGTTGCCTTAATGTACGTGTATATTTTAATGGATATAAAAATATATATTATTTTTAAACGAGGTTCCAGTAGGTTGAAAATAACTTTAGCCATAACAATAGAATTGTGCGGTTTGTGTGGAGGTTGTAGCAAATGATTTTATAATCTCATTGTTACGGAGTTTCACGATTGCTGCATTTATGACGTTCAGATTTATAAATTGTATTTCATGTATGTGTAATTTTTATGTTATGCCGCTTGATAAACATTCTCATATATTATCGATATTTTTTTTAAATACGATAGAACGTCGTTTTTCCGGACGTGACTTAAGATGAAGTGTTCTGTACCGTGACCTACGCATGACTAAGCTTACCCCACCACACCTACACAACGTTGGGTGTGGGTTGCATCATCCTTCTTCTCCCTCCCTCTCTCGTTCTCCCCCGCACTCTACGGACAGTCAGTCTCCCGCTGTGTTCGAGTTTCAACGTGTCATGTCGTTTCAAACTGTCATTATTTATTTGAGATTGCGTGTGTAAATTATTCTCATTATCCGGAAAATCGGTATCCGGAACAATAAGTTCGGATAAAGGACGTTCTAATGTACTTAACGCGTTAACACTGAAATTTAATAATATCAGATTATTTATAAATTTAAATACTGTTTTTTTTACGCTTTTAGATTTATTTTTCTCGACATGTTTTGAAAGTTTGACATTTTCATCATCGGAAGAACGATATAAACTCATGTTTATGTCTTCTCCCTCTTGTTTAATTTCAATGATATTGTCGGGACAGCTATTTCGCCAACCAATGCTGGCATCATCAACTGTCTTGATTGTTACACCTGATGATGTCAACAAACATTGTGTTTTCTCAACACTTTTTTACACTATTCACAAACTTGTTTCGGGACACGCAAGCCTTTCCTGAGTATAAAAATTTCCCGAAACATGTTTGTGATAAGTGCAAAATAGTGTAATTAAGATATTTTGGATACATTGAAAGAATGAATGAAGAAAGAATGGTTAAAAAATGTATATTTTAACGATGTAAATAGAACTAGAAATAGAAAAAGACCGAGGAAAACGTGACACGATCAAATAAATTAAATGTTAAATGTCGGCCACGTTAGGAGTCAAAGAAATCGACGTGCATGCATGACAAGATGTATGAATGTTGAGTAAGCAAGAAAAGTATGTCAGGAAAAAAAGTGTGGCAGTCCATTATTCCTGCCTACCCATTCTGAGAGACGGCGTGATGGTTAGTTAGTTAGATTTATTTTATTTTATTGCGAAAACGGCCGTTCACAATGGATTTCTGGCCCCAACACTAATGTATGGAAGCGAAGCATGGAACTGGCAGAAGAAGGATGAGAGCAGAATAAATGCCGCAGAGATGAGGTTCCTAAGACGTATGTGTGGTAGAACGATATACGACAGAATCTCAGATGCTGATATAAGTAAGGAATGTAGAGCAGAAAAAAGCAGGTATTATGAACAAAATTATGAAAGGATCGCTGAGTTGGTTCGGACATATGGAGCGCATGGATTGAGAAAGAATGGTTAAGAAAGTAAACGTTAATGATGTAAATGGAGTACGTAGTAGAGGCAGACTGAGGAAAACGTGGCATGACCAAATAAATCAAATTTTAAAGGTTGGTCATGTTAGAAGTCGGAAGAATCGACGTGCGTGTATGACTCTCTGTATGAATGTCTAGGAATCTAGAGAGGTGTGCCAGGATAGAGAAGTGTGGCGGTCCATTCTCTCTGCCTACCCCTGCGGGGAAACGGCATGATGGTTTTTATTATTATTATTTTTTTGAATCGCTCTTTGCATCATTACAGCGCGAGCCAAATCGATTCTTGTGACTAATGGTGGGTAGCTAATCTACCGCCATTTTATTGTCACGTGAATTCTGCACCAGTACGGAGGCGGTGTGACAATCACACTGCCATCGCCGGGAATCGAACCCGGAACCTACAGGGTGGTAGTCCGTGCACTTACCACTCGGCCACGAAGGTCGTTGGTTTGTTTGTTTTATTATGAAATGTGTATTTGTTTCTTTGAAAATTACGCTTTTAATTAATTAGGTGACCAAATATAGGGTTGTGTCTTTGTGTATAGAGTCTACTCCCGCGCAAATTCTCGCTTGCAAACTAGTTACGAAACGGGCACACGTGGGTACATATCTGTGTGAGCACTGACCTACCTGTACCCCGAGTAAGTCTAGTCCCTAGCCTCCAGCGGGTGAGCACCAAACAAGCGAACAATACGGCCAGTTTACGCAACGCGGCGCTGCGGTGTCATCGCGTTGCCGGTGGCCAGTAATCGTGTTAAGCACTGCACGAGGCGATTACACGGCCCATTCAATATTATGAAAGTGAAATAGACGCATTACCATTCTAAAGCTTGCCGTATATAGACGTCACACTTGCGAGATTTACTCTAACCTTATTCGCCGTTGCCTGATCAGCGATGTAAACTCCCGTATCGTATTTAAACTTCATATTCAATTCACTGACTGCATCATGGATAAAATTAAAAAAGGATCCCTGAGATGGTTCGGACATATGGAACGAATGGATGAGGGAAGAATGGTTAAAAAGATATATACAAGTAGTGTGAATGGGAAAAGAAGTCGTGGATGGCCAAAAAAGACATGGCATGACCAAATTAATCAATTACTAAAAGGCGGCCACATTCGAAGTCGGAATAATCGACGTGCGTGCATGGTACGATGTATGAATGTAGAGGAATCCCGAGAGGTATGCCAGGACAGAGCATTTTGGCGATCCATCCTCTCTGCCGACCCCTCCGGGGAAATGGCGTGATGGTTAGTTAGTTAGTTAGTTACTCAATTCTTGGTCTTAGGGTACGGCCACACCGGTGTGCCAGAGTAGGACTCGAGATGTACACATGGCGTACTATGGGACCGGCCACACTATATACTTCGCACCACAAGGCGTGATCACAAGCCACCTGTGTCTTGACTCCTACTATGGCATTCCGGTGTGGTCGTACCCTTAAGGATTTATTTTTTTATTTTTATTTTCCACAAATGAGACATGACGAACTAAAAACATTTTAGCGACTTATATGAACATATTTTTATTTTATTTTGAATGTATACAACTATACTTGTAGACAAAAAATGGATTTTACCCATTGCGGGTTAATCATTTTTAAGGATTAATTGTATCTCAATAGAGACGAAGATGTAAATTGTTTTGGAAACAAAATATGGTGGTCGAGGCGTTTACAGGATGCTTACATCTAATCTTAATAGATGGCGCTAGTATAGATTGAACTAAAATATGTGAAGTGTTTCTCAACATAGTAGAATATACACGTCTTTCAAAATTTTGACAGACGTGATGGTCGTAGGAAGGGAGAAATGGGGAATGTTGTATTACTTAAAGCGATCGCTTAACCCAACCAATGCAGGTCATAAGTCCTGTAAACGCCTCGACCATCACATTCTGTTTCCAAAACAATTTACATCTTCGTCTCTATCGAGATACAATTAATCCTTAAGGATCTTAAGAACATATCTCGATAGAGACGTTCTTGAGAACATAAATTAATTTAACAATTATAAGATGAAATTTTATAGAACATATTTACCTACATAATAAGAAACAACATGTTTCAGAAGGATCCCGAATATGTCGACGAGAGCCAATACTCTTTTCAGAAGTGATAATGTATTGTTTAAGACTGAATCGTAATTCTATTTGAAGCCAACTAGTTTCAATTATACGCAAGCTTCTTCAGAGCAATATAAAATCTCATTTCTACAAAAAATAATTTTTATATTTCGATATAAATATTCTCTACTGCATATTTGATTTTGAGGTGTTCTTTATTTCTTGAAAAAGTTTTTAAAAAAACTGTATATTAGTTATCAGACGCAGTTATATTATTATTTACATCGTAAACGAAGAATATCTAAACATTTATTCTCAAATTCATCGCACATCTCATTTAACTTCCCTTCCATACCTCCTCTTATGTTTATTTATTTATTTATTTATTTATTTATACATTTACAAATGAGACATAACAAACAATAAAACATTCAGGCGACTCATTTGGACAACAAAACGGTATTATAAAGATAAAAAAACAAAACAACATGAGACCAAAAAATCATACATATCAGAAGGAATCCAAATATGTCGACGTCAGTGAGGCAGTACTCTTTCCAGAATTTGCAATATTTTTATTTTGAATACTGCCTCACTGACACTGAAAATGTCCAAATCCGAGATGATTAGATTCAGCGTCCGAATTGCTCTTCCTACTGGCATCACCAAAGGCAGGTTGGTTCTGCGTGACGGAGTAAAGAACAATTGATGTCGGCGCTGTCGCAGGTAGTTATCAGGAACAAAAAGACCTATTTGCTCCAGAACATAGGGGTTCTCAATAGAGCCCCGAATCAGTTTGTAAAAATGTGATGTTAATAATCCTTCCCTCCTTAGTTCGAGGGAGTTATACCCCAGCATACCCAAGAGAAATGCCGTTGGATAGAGCCAAGGATATACCCCGTACTCTCTCATGTAGAGGGCTCTCAAGAATTTCTTTTGAACCCTCTCCAACATGAGAGAATACTGAGCCTCATGAGGACTCCATATCACGGCACCTCCCTCGAGTCTGCTTCTGACTAAGGAGTTATACAGAGTTCTAAGGACCCGGGTATCTCTGAAAACCCTAACAGTTCGAAGAACAAAACCCAGCATCTTTAACGAAACGTCACATACCTTCTCGATCTGAGCACGAAATGTCAATCGACTTTCGTAAATTATCCCAAGATCTCTGACAGTAGATACACGTTTGAGGCTCTCATTACTCATGGAATATCGATGATATGTAATGTAGTGCGCCCTAGAGAATGACATTATAACACATTTGGATATGTTGAAGTAAATCTGGTTGCGCTTGCTCCAGTCAACAATCCTGTCAATATCGGATTGCAAACGCAAACAGTCCTCCAATGTTGTTATTTTTAAGAAAAGTTTTAAGTCATCTGCAAATAAAAGAAATCGCGAGAAGTGTATTGCTTTCGCGACATCGTTTATGAAGATTGAGAAAAGAAGTGGACCTAGGTTTGAGCCTTGGGGTACACCTGAATAAACGTAAAATGGTCGGGAGTGAAATTTTCCATAAGATACAAATTGTGTCCTCTCTTTCAGGTAACTTACAAAGAAAGATACAAGACGAGAAGAAAAACCGATTTCTTCTAATTTACTGATAAGAATATCATGATTTACGGTGTCGAATGCCTTGGAGAAATCATTGTACGAGCAGTCTACTTGGTGACCTGCATCCAATGCCCCGGCTACATAATCCGTAAATATGAGAAGATTTGTGTCAGTTGACCGTTTTTTTCTGAACCCATGTTGTTCCGTTATAATAAACGGTTCAACACCGGGTAGTATAAATTTGTGAATCATAGATTCGAATAGTTTAGCCGGTGCTGGTAGAATAGCAATCGGCCTGTAATTTTCGACCGAGGCTCTAGAACCACTCTTAAAAATAGGACATATCCTAGAGGTTTTCCAAGAGTGGGGAAATGTGCTAGAACTCAGGGCCAAGTTAAAAATAAAACTTAACGGTTCTTTTAGGAATTCTGCACAACCTTTTATGAAAAAAATTGGCATAAAATCGGGGCCTACCGAATGTGAGTTCTTCAAATTACGAATGGATTTTTCAACATCTGTAGGATTAAGGGAATATACATCGATATTCTGTGCTCCACTGTCAGTGAGACCGGTCGCTATACCAAGATTTAGCCTTGGGGGAGTTTTACTGTACACTGATTTGAAGTGTTCAGCAAATGCACTGGCTATATCAGCTCCTCGAATATGTTTCTCCCCATGCGTCATATTCTCAACAAAGCCACCGTCTTTGCGCAGTGTTTTAATATAATTCCAAAACATCTCGGGATCACCCACGATATTACCTCCAATGGAGTCCATATGTGTTCGAAAGGCCACACGAACACTACGCCTGACCATCGATCGGTATTGCCTGAACTGTTCGTACTCATCTCGAGAGCCGGTGACCTTCCATTTCCTATGATGAGCCTGTTTGATTCTTATATTCACAATAATTTCCCGGGTGAACCATCTCGGATATCTACGTCCACCATTATTTGGAATCCTTCTGGGAAAGCAATTATCAAAAACATCATATACACAATTATAGAAAAAGTCAACTACCTCATTCACATCAGTGAAGCCCTGGAGTTCACTCCAGTTCATCTGGCTCATGGAACGATACAGTCTATCAACATCTCCCTGCGCAAAATTCCACCCAAAGAAAGAATTTCCTTCGTGACCCGGTACTGCTGAAGATTTGGTTGCGTTGCTGGTATGGTGTAAAGTAAATTCCAACGCGGGATGGTACCTGTCCTCACGCACAAGGGGATAGAGACCACGCGCAACATCCAGTTTGATATTACACAAAATGAGGTCTAGTATTCTCGATTCAGAATTGGAAACAGAGTTGTACTGAGTGAGTCCAAACACCTCGCACACGAATTTGAGATCTTGTTCTACAGCGTGTGCTGAGCGCGCGGAAAACATGTTAAAGTCACCCACCACAACTATGCTTCTTCTTCCGATCGTATCAGAGTCACTATGCATCCGGTCAAAAAAATGTTTGTACACTTCGTAGGTGGAGCCTGGCGGGAAGTACACAACGCAAACACATATTATGTGATTACAATGAACTATCCTCACCCAGAGATCCTCGTGGTCAGACTCTAGTTCAGGAATGCGTTCGGCCTGCAACACATCCCCCTTCCGAAGGGCTAAGAGACAACCTCCTCCCTGCCTGAGGCCGGCTCCATTGTCTCTGTCCCTTCGAAATACCAAGAATGATTCCATGTCGAAAATCTCGGAGGACAACACATTGATATTTAACCAATGTTGATTGATATGTTCCAAGTACCGATGCGGCAATTCACTCTCCTCTGTTCGCCCCCGCGGGAAAAGCGACGTGATGGGTGGCGGACCTCATCGCCGTTAGAAAACTAAAACAAATAATATAAAATAACATAACACAATACATAATGTTCTTTTTGATGGTGCACATGTTATATAATATATCGAATTAACTTTCCAATTAAAATTGAATTTATTTGACGTTGAAAAACTGTTGAAGCTATGCGGGGGATTTTCTTTACCTCCAATCGAGTGCCAAATCGTTACACTATTCTGAACACACTGTACACGAATCGCAACACAAGGATAATAACTGACCATTAGGAGAAACTGCCGCTCGAAATATGAAGGCAAACTCCGTAATAATGCACCATTGTTATTTTAGATTGTCATCACAGTATTTGCAGCTGGGTTTGCCTTCGGTACCAAACGCTCGAACTAGAACCACATTGAAATGCCATTAGGTCTAATTGTTATTTGAAAATGCCATCGAATTAGCACAGAGCTACAGGGTGTGCATCTCTTGCTGAATATCCCAGCGGGTATTGAATATTTAAAAATTCAAATTTAGAATACTGTCTATTCCATGAATGATTTATTGCGTGCTGTATTTTCAGACGACATCGGACGTGACCCATACATCTTCCCTTCCCTATCTCATGAATGTATTATATAATTCTTGTGCGATTGATAAACATCTAAATCTGTTAAACTAAACATTTTTTTCTTTTATTTTCAGGTAAGCTGACACAAATATGACCCCATCCCCGCGTATTGGTAAAAAATAAAGTATTTTCAAATTTCGATACTTTTCTGCAGCTCTTCGTGTAAGTATTCTTTTTTCAATTGATTAAAACGGTAAAAACTTGTTCAAACGAATTTTCATTCATAAAAAAGTAAAAAGAAAAAAATCACACTTTGTTAATACCTTAATTAATCGATTTGATTTTTTTCTTCTTTTAATCCTAATGTGGTCAATTTTCAATAATTATTTCAAGTTTGCTGTATAAAATTAATTTAAAAAACTAAATAACTAACCACTATGCCATCTCTCCGAAGGGGTAGGCAGAAAGAATGGACTGCCACACTTTTCTTTCCGGACATATTTCTCTCGCTACCACAACATTCATACATCGTGTCATGCACGCGCGTCGATTTCTCTGACTCCTCACATGGCCGACATTCAATATTTGATTGATTTGATCGCGCCACGTTTTCCTCGGTCTTCGTCTATTTCTAGTTCCATTTACATCCTTTAACATATAATGTTTTTACCATTCCTTTTTCATTCATTCTTTCCATGTGTCCAAACCATCTTAATGATCCTTTCATTATTTTGTTCATAACACTTTCATTCGCACCGCATTCACTTCTTATATTTTCTTTCGACACTCTTTCATACACAGAGTATCCACAATTAATGATCATGACCATAAAGCGTTGGAAACTAAAATACTTTGGGCACATTCTGAAAAACGGTAAATTTTATACAAAGTAATTGCGTAGATTTTCACGATCGGAAGCAATATGTTTTTTGAGATCTTGGTAAAATCCGTGTAACTCATCTTTCTCTACCAATGTTTCGGAGATCGTAGTTATGAAGTTGGAGGCTGCAACGAACAAAAAACATATTCTACAAAGCGTTGCAAATGATAATCCAAGGTAAAATTGACGGGAAACGAAGAGTAGGTAGAAGAAAAAAATCATGGCTAGAAAACCTTCGAGAATGGTTCAGTTGCAGCGCAATATCCCTTTTACCTTGGAACTGCTGTATCAAAAGTAAAAATAATCAGGATGTCCAACCTCTGTATAGGAAATACAACAAGAAGAAATAGTCAACACTAAACGTAAACAATATTATAATTATGCTTTGCATAAGTTACGTAATTATTTTTTTCGACTATTTAATATTGAGAGTGAAATATTTAAGTGTTTATTACTTGTTACTTGATTGTTATATGAGGGGCCATGTTTTGACATTATGTATTAATTTTTTTTCGCTATACAGATGTCTTTCTTTTCTGGCATCATATTCAATGACTCAACGTGGATGTAACAGTCAGATGTGGCCCGTGAAAATATTTATAGGGAGTGGATAGCAAAAATATTTATATATTTTTTATACATTTCTTATCATAATCACAAGTAACGCGTTTATAAAGTTATTAATCCGTTCAATATTTGCAGTTTTATTACGTGTTATAATATTTTTTTAATATTAAGTTAAAATAAGGATATGTTATTTTCAAACATTTTTTGTGAATGTATACTTAATGTATACGTGTATACGAATGTATACGTGAAGACAGGTATGGATTTTGAAGTATATATACATCTTCCAAAAATTTGTCATGCATGATCATAACAATGGTGGAATGGGGAATATTGTAATTACATAAAGCGTGCGCTTAACCCAACCAATGACAGGTCATAAGTCCTGTAAACACCTTGATCATCCATATTCAGTTTGCGTCTTCGTCTCTATTGAGATACAATTAAATATGTTATTTTCGTTAAAGGTCGATCCGTTTTCGAGTAGTCGATAAAAATGTAGTAATTAATAATTTGGAAAAGAGATATGTCACGAAGAGAACAAGTATCAAAATAAAATTAAATAAAACATGGATTACTTTATTTATTACTATGACGGATATACGGATTGTATCGAAACTTGGCGGCATTAATAAGAGAAGATGGCAGCGAGCTGCCGAAACCGGTCGAAGACGCAAATCAATAAGTAGATTTTACACTAAAAATAAACATAGAAAAATTATTAATAATTTTTTTATTATTTTCATTATTAATAAGAGGATCAGTGATTTTTTTCTTAAACCAAGTGTTACAAACGTTATAATATTTTTCCGAATTGTTGGGAAAACTACGAAAACGAAAAAAAAATTGTTAATCCTGTAGAAAGCCGAAATATGTCACTTTCATATAATATAATAAAACTTATAAAAACCTTAATTATTATTTAAAATGAACTTCCATCAAGAGATTTCAGTAAAATCATTTGATTATCTTTAAAAACTGGTTTGGACACATGGAATGAATGAATGGTATTGATTGTATACCATAACGACATGAATGGGTAAGAAATAGAGAAAGACCAATAAAAATATGGTACGATCAAATTAATCAAATTAAATGTCGGCCACGCGAGGAATCAGGGAAATCGTTTCTGTTAACTTTCGCCCCACTAGGTTGGTTAGTTAGAAAACTGGAATTTTACGTAAGAAAAAGAAACAGTAAGGTATAATATATATAAGGAAAGAATCCAGTATAAACTCTGCTGGACAGTCTTCAAAGCGTTACATGGAATGGCACCAAGTTATATATCTGACTCTGTATAACGGACAGCCTAAATGCAAGGAAATCCGCACTTCGCTCGGCGATTTCCTCGGCAATAGGAAGATTAGTTGAGCCGAAGCGTTGCCCCAGTACAAATTTCGGGGATCGAGCGTTCGCGGTAGCCGGTCCATCAGCTTGGAACAATCTCCCTTCACACCTCAGATGCATAAATGATCCGACAGATTTCAGATCTAAACTGAAAACCCATCTTTTGCCATATTTCATACCCAATTTAAACATTTATACTTTGTTCTACTATACTTTTTAACCGATCGCGAAAATTTAGATTTTTAGATTTAAAACACGTCTTAACCCTTAACGTACCGTGTTCAAAACAAAACGCTCGCTCCCATGTGGTCAATTCAGTTTACCACTAACTTTATCTAAATATCAAGCATATGACTCGATGAATCAAAATTTAATTTATGTCATCTTGTAGGGAATTTCATTAGGAATAGATCGATATCTATAACGTACATGGATTATTTGAAAAACATATCATTATTAATTTTTTTCTGGAACCATGCGATTTCTGATATGGAATGCGTCACAGCATACGAGCGACTGACACCAAGTATAAACTTGTCTTGCCCCGCCGCGCCGCGGCGGCGGGGCGAGACTTTACGAGATTTTACGTATGATAAAGGCACCTAGGCAAAATGTATAGTACGTTCAAGACAACGAGTACGTATTAATATTTGTCCCTTTTGGTAAAGTGTTAATATTTTCACAGTTCTGATATTATTAAGTTGCGTGCTGCGTTTCCGTCCACAGTCGGTATTATTACGTACCTATGAGAAAAGGCCAAACATATAATTTATAATACGTTCAAAACAGCGAGTAAGTATTTGTCACTTTTGATAAAGTTGTAAATATTAGCAAAACAAATTCTACCTTAACACGAATGAAGGTGAGGGCAGTCTTAAAAATTTTTTTTTTTGGGATGAAGGAAGTAATTTTTTGCTTTTTTTTTATTACGAAATATTGAGAACACTTCAATGGAGGATTACAATTTTTTTTTATAATATTAGGGTCCATAGGTTTTAAGAAAATCAACTTTAAATTGGCAGTGGAAACTCAATTGACCACATGGCAACGCGACGGTTAATGCGCCCTTGATGTGATTACATCACAAAAACGGCGCTATAAAAGTAAGCATATTATTATTATTATAATGTTTGACATATTGTATACACATTCAATAGTTTACGAAACGTATACCCTTCGTGCCGTCTGCCATCAGTCCGGTAAACGGGTATTAATACCCTTCCCATGGGCAATGCGTTAATGATTTATTTGAAGAGTTTTTGAAAAAAAATGTATTTTCACACTTTTTACAAACATGTTTCGGACCATACACGTACTTGCTCAATGCAAAACTTAAATCCGTTGCCAGATACGGCGATGCCTCAGATCAGCATACTGGTACAGACGCATAAATTATGATGATGCAAAAAATCTCACAAAAATTCAAATTTGATGATTCTATTGTTTGTCGTGATTCCATATTTGAAAAGCCACCACTGATCCCTATCTGTTATCAGCATCTTATACCCGGCAGTGGCGGGCGCCAGATTATCGTTAGCCGTTGCCAAAAACGATTATTATTAACCAAATGTTTGCCAAAATGTTTCCCATTTAGATTGTATGCATAATGTACGGCGGGGAAGGATACCACATGCCGAGCGAGGTACAGAATTCTCCAATGTGTCACATTTTTTTTATGTTAATTCCTCCCAAAACATGCTAATCTGTTGCTGCGCGTACGGACAACAATATTATTCATACTGTCAGCATGGGAATTATTTAAAATTGTATTAAATGTGTATTATTATGTATGGAAGCGAAGCATGGAACTGGCAGAAGAAAGATGAAAGGCGATTTTATTTTATAATATAATTCTTAGAATCATTAGTCATATTGAAATATGTCAAATCATTTGTAAACAATTTGTATGAAGATGTTTTTCTTTGAAACACTTTATTTCGTCCTACCTCAAATAACTTATTTTTGATTTATATAATTATTTGTTAAAAATAATAAGTTCGAGGAACTGCTCGCCTCGTTTAAATGGGATGTCCTGAACCATCCCGCGGATTCCCCTGACCTAGCACCTTCATATTACTATCTATTTACCTCTCTGAAGCTGCACATGGGTGGAAAAAGGTTTTCAACCGACGTGGAGGTAAAGGAGGAGTTGAAGTAGTGGTTGGCGGGAAACTACTTCGAGGAAGGCATCAAAAAGTTGTTACCCCGCTTCACCACCTGCATTGAGAGGAATGGCCACTATGTCGAAAAATAGCATACATATGTACTACGGTAACCACGTAATTTTTAAGCTTAAATAAAATAAATTGTAACCTACAAAAATTCAGTACACTTACATTCTGGAGATGCCTCATATAATATAATAGTATAAGGCATTTCTCTTGGGTATGCTGGGATATAACTCCCTCGAACTGAGGAGGGAAGGATTACTGTCAACACATTTTTTCAAACTGATTCGGGGCTCTATTGAGAACCCCTATGTTCTGGAGCAAATAGGTCTTTTTATTCCTGATAACTACCTGCGACAGCGCCGACATCAATTGTTCTTTACTCCGTCACGCAGAACCAACCTGCCTTTGGTGATGCCAGTAGGAAGAGCAATTCGGACACTGAATCTAACAATCTTGGATTTGGACATTTTCAGTGTCAGTGAGGCAGTATTCATAAAAAAAATATTGCAAATTCTGGAAAGAGTACTGCCTCACTGACGTCGACATATTTGGATTCCTTCTGATATGTATGATTTTTTGATCTCATGTTGTTTTATCTTATTTTTGTAACACCGTTTTGTGTCCAAATGAGTCGCCTAAATGTTTTATTGTTTGTAATGTCTCATTTGTGTATCTTGTATAAATAGATAAATAAATAAAATTACATCAATGTTCTTTAATTACCATATTCTGCTCCATTTACTAGCGTAATAAACAGCAACGAGCAGAAATTTCGTCACATTTGATAATGCCTTAGAAGAGCGAAACATGTCATTCCCATAAAATATAATAAAACTTCTAGAAAACTGACGTTTTAGTTCGTATTAATTATTCATATAAGGGGTTAATAAATATAATAAAAAATTGCATCAATCTTTAATGGGTTGTGCAATGTAAATTCATCGATTTGCATTTTTTTTTTGCTGTTATGGCGAGTTCGCGAATCTTTGATGTCTCAATTCTTTACTCGCGCTTAGACAACATTAAAATACGCGTACGGAGAGAATGTTTTATGTTGGGCACGTCTCGCTGGCGCGTCTCTTCCGAGATGGTTCCGCCATTGCGGCCACCGCGGATGGCCAGCCCCGGAGGTGTGGAGCCCATAAAAAGATGGATTCCGGACAAATTTCATTATGAATTCTCGGCATGATGAATTCTGTATTCCTCTGCGTGTTTCCCGCGTATATAATATATCGTAAACACAACGCCCGGCCAGTGTTGCCGTATTGCAGAATGGGATGGTTGTTTTAAGTGGTCGTGGAAGTGTAAATCAGTGTATCGCGAGTGTTGCTGATTTTCTTATTATGGTTTATTCCTCAGTTTTGTTCGGGAAAGAGCATTTTTAAGTGTTAGTTTCAGTTCAATAGTGAAGATTATTTGTCTTTTGTTTTAACAAAGATGCGTTTCTTCTCCGAATCACCAGAATCGCAACAGAGGTATTTTGACGTTTTGTTTGTTGCACTTTTGCTTTGTTTTATATAAACAACTTTCTTGGATTTATTCTTTCTTGAACAATGATGTAAAACTCCATATTAAATAATTAATACGAATGAAAACATACACACTTTGACGTGACATTTGATAATGCCTTAGAAGGGCGAAACATGTCATTCCCATAAAATATAATAAAACTTCTAGAAAACTGACGTTTTCATTCGTATTTACTTTCATGAACTTAACTCATTTCAAATATCTTTTTTGCACTCTAGATTAGATTGTTCAGCTTTACTTCAATATTAACATAAATCATAACATGGCTTTTTTTAATTTTTGTTTTTTTATAATTCCAATGATTTTCTGTATTTTTTTCACATTTAATTTTTAACGTATTCGTGATTGAACTAACTAACTAACTAACCATCACTCCGATTTCCCGTAGGGGTCGGCAAATAGGATGGACCGCCATACCGTTCTGTCCTGACATACCTCTCTAGTATCCTTCACATTCATACATCGTAACATGCACGCTCGTCGATTTTTACGATTTCGAATGTGGCCGCCTTTCAGTATTTGATTAATTTGGTCATGCCATGCTTTCCTTGGTCTTCCACGACTTCTCCTTTCACTCACACTGTTTGTTTACAACATTTTAACCATCTCATTTATTTTCATATTACTTAAATAGTCCATTGTTTTGACCGTAACACTATGATACTTTATCATTATTTACTGTTAAATTAACAACTTTGTTATAATATCACAATGTTTAATTAGACACATTTTGAGAATGCCATGACAGCTGTTTCGCCAATCAATGATGGCATCTTCGGGTATTTCAAACATTAATATTACACCCTTATTAAGACTATCTGATTAAGTTTTCCTATTGCTAACCGGTTTCGTTACTACTGTTCTATACCGGGACAATTATCGAAGTACCTATTTATAACAATTTACCAATTATGACAATATGTAAAAATATTATTTTTATTGTGTGCGTGAGATGATCGACTTATTTTATTGGTTGTTCAGTAGTAAAATAAATAGTATTTTCGTGTATTTCGTTGCCTACAATTCTTGTAAATTTTTCTTATTAATTTGATTTTTTGATTATCGTTAAAAATGCGTACTTTGTTTTCACACAACTAAATCTTTACTATTTAAAATTACGCGGGATAAGGTATTTACACATTTTTTTTAATTTTGTCTATTCAATGCACAAATTGAAGGCGAACATATAGTGAGTTTCTTGTTAAGTTTGTTTAAAACGGTTATTTATACCATTGACAGGTTTTATATTAATATAAACATAAAATCCCAGATATTTGCTACCTTTATAAAAATGTTTCTCGGTGAGAAAATCTAACACAACCCCATTTTCATTGATCTCTTTAAGTCTTGTGGTTAGGTGTTTATGTGTTCACTATTAATCCACTCCTCCATTGAGTCACGTTGAACTCTTGTTGCGGCGTCCAAGTTCATGAAAATTCATGAACAATGTAACGTTTGAAAGGTTGCCAAGAAACAAAGAGGTAGTTATGGACGGAAGCGACCCTGAAATACTGAAACGTTTTTACCGGAAAAAAGCTGTGAACAACAAGTCCTTACATTGTTGTGAATACCGTAATCGTTCGTAATATAGTTTAAAATATTTTTTAATATCTGATATTTTTATCATATTTTATTAACTAACTAACTAACTAACCATCACGCCGTCTTCCCGAAGGGGTAGGCAGAAAGAATGGACTGCCACAACTTTCTTTCCTGACATATTTCTCTCGCTTCCTCAACATTCATACATCGTGTCATGCACGCGCGTCGATTTCTCTGACTCCTCACATGGCCGACATTCAATATTTGATTTATTTGATCGTGCCACGTTTTCCTCGGTCTTCCTCTATTTCTGGTACCATTTACATCATTAACATATAATTTTTTTACCATTCTTTCTTCATTCATTCTTTCCATATGTCCAAACCATCTTAATGATCCTTTCATTATTTTGTTCATGACACCATCATTCGCACCGCATTCACTTCTTATATTTTCATTCGACACTCTATCATACACAGAATATCCACACATTCGTCTAAGAGATCTCATTTCTACTGCATTTATTCTACTTTCATCCTTCCTTTGCCAGTTCCATGCTTCGCTTCCATACATGAGGGTCGGTAGAAGAACACCATTGTGCACTGCCATTCTAGCTTTTTTGGATAGGTTTTTGTTTGCGATGACAACTTTAAGTGCACCATTCACTTTGTTGCCTGCCCCAACCCTTCTTTCAATATCCCTCTCCACTCTCCCATCTCTTGTAAACATACTACCTAAATACACAAACTCAACTACTTGCTCCAAGTTTTCACCATTCACGCTAATGTTGCAGACTGTCGTGGTTTCTTCCTTTTCAAAAATCATTACCTTGGACTTATTAACATTCATCATCAGATCATTTCGCATGCATACCTCATACATACAATTCACCAGGACTTGTAGTTCATGCTCGTTGTCAGCAAGTAGGACAGCGTCATCCGCATACAAGAGACAGCTTACTGACACTCCGCTCATTTTGGCACCTACATCCAACCCTTTCAGCTCTCTCATACAATTGTCCATATACAGATTAAATAACCACGGGGACATTACGCAACCTTGTTTGACACCTTTATTGATATCAAACCAGGCTGTAAGATCTCCATTTACTCTGACACTAGCAGTGCTTTCCGTGTATAGCGACTTAATCAGTTTTGCATATTCAGTGATCATATGTTGTAAGTCGACAAATGCACAGAAAAGTTTGCGATTTTTCCAGAAACTTCTCTGTCAATGTACGAAGTCCATTTGACATCCTCTGCCATTATTTTCCCAAACTTTGTCACTCGTCAATTTTCTTACTCTTTCTATTAAAATTCTGCCATAGACTTTACCAACGACACTCAAAAGACTATAGCTCTGTGGTTTCCACATTCCATACGCGATCCTTTTCCTTTGTACAGGGGCATAATTACTGCTCTCCTCCAGTCTAGCGGCGTATATCCCTCCTCCAAGCACTGGTTAAATAACTTACATAACCATGTAGAAACCACTTCGCCACCGCTTTTAATAAAGTCTATGGCAATACAATCAAACCCAACATGATACCATTAATGAGTATCATATTTTATTATTAATATAAATGAAAACGTCTGTCTTCTGAGAGTTTCATTAAATTTTATATGGATGTTTCGCCCTTCTAAGGCATTATCAAATGAGAATAAGACAGACGTTTTCATTTATCTCTCTCTCTCTCTCTGGTTTCAATCCTGGGATTGGTTTGCAGCAATTTCCTCTATTCTTCTCTTCCATTCTTCCCTGTCTTGTGCGGCTCTTTTGAAATCTGCATATGCTGATCAGCGCACGTCCACCAACAGGTCCTCCAGGTACTCTCGGCGCGGACGTCCCCGAGAATTTGTCCCCTCGGTCATACCCTCCATTATGGCATGCAAGAGGCCTTCTTGTCGTATAACATGGCCGATCCATCTTGCACGCCTTTCGGAGGTCCTGAGCAGGAGCCTTCCTCCTTCGATTCTTTGGAGAACATCCTCATTTGTAATGTGGTCTCTCCAGGAAATTCCTAATAGTCTTCTATAGGACATCTCAAAAGTCCTTAGTCTACGTTTATCTCTTTTGGATAGGCACCATGTCTCGCAGCCGTACATCAAGATACTCCATACATAGGTCTTGATGAGGAGTATTCTCAGTTTTAGGTCTATATTATTTGATGTGAAGTTTTACATCATTAATGTTTAAAGTTATGGCGAATATAGAAGAAGTTTTTCATCATTGTTCAAGAAACAATAAATAATCCTTTATTACGTTTTCAGTTATATTATTTTTTAATATAGTTGACAAATTCTAAATTTCACATTTGTTCGTAATGTCTTCTTAATACCTACATAGAATACAGTTATATCCGCATACTTAAACGTGTTATGCAATATACTCGCACCATTGTTTTTCTATAGTGTGAATTATTTGAAATCATTACCGCGTTTTCTAGTACTAAGCATTTTGTCAAGAGTGAAAAAAGACCTTGTCATTTTTTTAAACGTTTTACATTGTTTACTGAAATAATCGCCGATGTTACGATAATATGGATTTTAAATAACAATAAATTGAAAACAAGCCCTTTGGTGATGACGTTTTAGTGAGGCAGTGCTCGTTAAAAATATATTCTCAATTATGGAAGGTGTTCTGCTTCACTAACGTCGACATTGGATCCTTCTGAGACATGTTGTTTCTTAGCATAAAAATTTGCTCTCTAAAATTTCATATAGTTATTTTTGTTTAATTTTTTGTTTTGTTATTTTTGTGTCAAAATGGGTCGCTTAAATGTTGTTCGTTTGTTACGTCTAATGAGACGTAAAATATAAATAATTAATAAGGGCGTATGCGGTTTAACCTAATAAATTTTGTTTTTCACCGCATTGCGCTCCGTTGAAATATTTTATCAGTTTACAATGCTTAGCAGTGTTTGCGAGTTTCATTTTTATCTTTGCAGTATTCAAAAGATTGTTCTAAACAAATTGACAGCTGGTAAATATGTACATAACTACTTACACCATGAGTATTATGTATAAACATGTTTTTCGTATATTTATGCTTTTACGCTATAATACACAGAAGTAGGTAGGCGATAAGAAAAACTTGTTCACTATAAATATTTAAAGAATAAATAATAATAATAACAATTTTGAACGTTTTGAGAGCAATAATACACCTGAAACTGAACTTGAATCTTCTGATATACCTTCCTCTTCATATCAATGGCTTTATAGTTCTTTATATCACAGGGTTAACTAACTAACTAACTAACCATCACGCCGTTTCAATGCTATAAAGTTCTTTATATCACAGGGTTATCTAACTAACCATCACGCCCTTTCCCCGGAGGGGTAGGCAGAGAGGATCGATCGCCACATTGTTTTATCCAGACTAACTCTCGCGCATCTTCTACATTCACACATCGTGACATGCACGCTCGTCGATTTTTCCTACTTCGAACATGGCCGCTTTTCAATAATTGATTAATTTGGTCTTGCCATGTCTTTCTTGGCCTTCCTCGACTTCTTTTTCCATTCACACTACTTGTATATATATTTTTAACCATTCTTCCCTCATCCATTCGTTCCATATGTCCAAATCATCTTAGTGACCCTTTCCCCGACCGATCACATGGTGGTATCTAAAAATGCATATTTCGCCTCTTTCTTTTACTATTGTGGTGAAAGGTTTGGCCGACTATGCGTCTGGGGGGGGCGCCGAGTGTTATAGTTATAATAAAACCGCACATGAAGGCACCTTCCTTGCTTCTTCTGATATACTGAAGCTAAGATATTGTGTCCATTTCTCTTAAGTCTTATATAAACATTTTTGGAAATGTCATTTGGCGACTGATTATGTAGGGGCTAGATGTGTAAAGTGTTCATCTGTACGCGAGGCTTTATTTAGCGAACAAAGTCCTAAATTTTTTTTAATTAGAGCTTCTTTTATGAAAAACAAAAAATACATTTTTCATAGTATAGTACTATGGGTAGGCCTCTGATCGCTAAAAGGAAGAGGCTGCTATATTGTATAAGAGAGGTGGAGAATGATAATTTCCGGTAGATCGATATGTTATGTGAAAAAAAAAATACCAAATATTTGGAGAATTTCAAAATATATCACATTGTTCAGATCTTCCTTCTAGAAACCAAAATTCGAAAAAAGGTTAAATTCAAATACTTTCTTATTATTACTGTTCCTTTGTTTGACTGCTCTTTCCGATGAATACGTCTACCTGTATTTAATTTATTGTTTCCTCGTATTAAAACCTTAAATTATTGTGATTTTGCAAAAGGCTTCGCCTAGTGTGATAATTATAGATGAGCAAAAATGAACAAATAAAAAAATAGTATAATCGTTAAAATATTTGTTATAAGAAAAAAAAATGGTTATAAAAGCTAAAATGGCAGTGCACAATGGTGTTCTTCTACCGACCCTTATGTATGGTAGCGAAGCATGGAACTGGCAAAAGAAGGATGAAAGTAGAATAAATTCAGTAGAAATGAGATATCTTAGACGAATGGGTAGATACTCTGTGTATGATAGAGTGTCGAATGAAAATATAAGAAGTGAATGCGGTGCTTATTAACATGTAATAACAAAATCTCTTAGACGAATGTGTAGATACCATTTGGTGTTATGAACAAAATAATGAAATGATCATTAAGATAGTTTGGACACATGAAAAAATGAATGAAGAAAGAATGGTAAAAAATTATATGTTAACGATGTAAATGGAACTAGAAATAGAGGAAGACCGAGAAAAACGTGGCACGATCAAATAAATCAAATATTGAATGTCGGCCACGTGAGGAGTCAGAGAAATCGATGCGCGTGCATGACACGATGTATGAATGTTGAGGTAGCGAGAGAAATATGTCAGGAAAGAAAAATGTGGCAGTCAATTTATTCTGCCTACCCCTTCAGAGAGACGACGTAATGGTAAGTTGGTTATATTTGTTATATAAATTGTATACCTGTACAATTATTCCATAATCGAAGTAAAACAAAGAAAACAAACCTCCACGAATTTAGAAAAGTAGTACATATTTTGACGTTGTCTTAACCCGATATTTTTTATCAATATATTCTGAAGCTTAATCACAAAACTTCAGAGCAATTTCTTCCTGCCGTTTGAAATACTCATTAGCCGACATTTTAGTATTTTGCCTTAAGGCGTTGCGAAATTGTCAAAGGAAGAACATTCGCCTTTCCAGTAAATTGTTTTTTTCATTCGAAAACTTATAGCGAAACTGAATGATGAAATTCTACATTTTTAAATATATTTTTTTTTATTTTTCGATAATCCTCTAATTTTTTAAACTACCTAACCATCACACCGTTTCGAAAGAGATGGTGGACCACTACACTGCTCTTGGCATGTGTTCATTCGCCGACTTGGAATGTGGTCGCCTTTTTTTAACATTCTTCTTTGGCCCTTTCGTTCCATATATCCAAGCCATCTAATTTTTTTTTAATTTTCCCTAGGATACGATCATTTTTTACCTTAACATTCTCGCTTTTTTCGGCGTTCGGAACAAACAAACAAACAAACCATCACGCCGTTTCCCCGCAGGGGTAGGCAGAGAGAATGGACCGCCACACTACTCTATCCTGGCAAACCTCTCTAGCTTCCTCCGCATTCATACAACGAGTCATACACCCACGTCGATTCCTCCGACTTCTAACATGACCAACCCTTAAACTTTGATTAATATGGTCATGCCATGTTTTCCTCGGTCTGCCTCGACTCCGTTCCCCATTTACACCATTAACGTATACTTTATTAACCATTCTTTCTCCATCCATGCGTTCCATATGTCCGAACCAACGCAGTGATTCTTTCATAATTTTGTTAATATTACCTTCTTACGCTCTACATTCCTTTCTTATATCAGCATTTGAGATTCTGTCGTATATCGTTCTACACACATACGTCTTAGGGACTCGGCCCCTTAGGGCGTTCGGTATTCTATTATACATCGTTTTTTGCGTACATTATTCTCAGTGATCTCATTTCTACGGCATTTATCCTACTTTCATCCTTCTTGGGCCAGCTTCAAGCTTTAATTTCATACATAATTGGTTAGTATTAAAACTACATTATTTGGCACGGTGGATATATTTCGATATGCACTTAATTTTTATTTTATTATTAAGCTGTGTATTTGAAATAAAATTTATGTATGATACTTTCTTATGAAACACATAATTTGTGATGTGGCATTTTTTTAAATAATTTATTAACACTTTTATTTGTTTTTACACTACTTTCATTTCTTTTGTTTTGATACCCTGATGAAGCTTCGGCGGAAGCGAAACCAGTTGGTTTTACAGTAATAAAGCGGAGTAAACACAAACAAAAGGGTTTAAAATTATTCTTATAAATTGATAGCCTAAAGCATCGCAACTAATTTGTTAATACTCATCTATTAAAAGGTCGCTATCTACAGGAGCAACTACCAAAAAATGTAAATGTTTTTTTTTCTAATAAAAATGAAAAAATGGCCTTATTATGGGCGCGAGAAGCGTTTTACTTTCGCAAACGCGCCCGTCCGACCAGCGCAGCGTTCGCATTATTTTGGATTTTTTTTATAAAGTTGGCAGCATCATTCGTCCCCCAGGCCCCCGTAAAGAAAATACTTTCCCGCTATCTGCGGTGCTTTCAGCTCATAAATTGTCCGCATTTTTTCATTATTTAGAACTTTCTCGATTTGTTTCGTGAAGATTTCAAAAGTGAATTTATATACCGAACACATTTTTACTCTAAAGTAGGATTTTTAAAGGTATATTTTACCACATTTATAGTTTCTTGAATAATGGTCTCCATTTTAAATAATTAATACGAACGAATCCAGTTGGCAGAAGAAGTATGAAAGTAGGATAAATGCCGTAGAAATGAGGTCACTAAGAAGGATGTGCGGAAAAACAATGTATGTTAGAATATCTAATGATGAAGTTAGAAAGGAATGTAAAGCGGATGAATGCGTTATAAATAAAATAAAGAAAGGGTCACTAAAATAAGATGGTTTGGACATATGGAACGAATGGATGAGGGAAGAATGGTTAAAAAGATAAATACAAGTAGTGTTAATGGAAAAAGAAGTCGAGGAAGGCCAAGGAAGACATGGCATGACCAAATTAATCGATTATTGAAAGGCGACCATGTTCGAAGTAGGAACAATCGACGACCGTGCATGTCACGATGTGTGGATGTAGAAGAGGCGCGAGAGTTATGTCAGGATAGAATAATGTGGCGATCCATCCTCTCTGCCGGAGAAACGGCGTAATGGTTAGTTAGTTACTAAATACCAATGAAAACGTATTGTCATAAATTAATTTTAATTTAACTACTTACAGGTTTATACCTATTCCAATATTTTGGGGTTTATCCCTTAATTATTTTCAACAATGTATTAAGCCACATCAATTACCTTAATTATCGTATTCTGCTCCTTTAACTCGTGTATAAAAACAATAACGCATTTGATTTTCGCTACATTTGATAATGTAGCGAAAATCAATAGCCTTAGACAGGCAAAACATGACATTCCCATAAATTATAATAAAGCTTCTAGAAAAAAGACGTTTTCAGTCGTATAAATTATATTTTACCATCTTGAAAATCTCTAAAGTAAAATTATTTCCGTTTTTAATGTAATCCACTGTGATCTGTCCAATTATTTTAATTGAACCCATTGAATGCTGCAGCATACCAGGCACTGGGCCGTTATACCACATCGTTTTTCTATTAAATAAAAATAAAAAACTTTGTATTTGACCACGGTATGGTTATTAATATTGATGCCAACTAGTTTAGCTTGGACTCAAGCTTCATCAGGGCAGTATACCAACTAAACGAAAACGCAAAATTTACATGTACATATAATAATAAATAGATGTGAAATCAGTAGGGGGAAATCATAATGAGTAGGGGGTTGATTTTCCCACATCGAATGTGAGAATTTTTATTTTATGACGACGACCTTCATGGCCGAGTTGTAAGTGCTTTGACTGCAATACTGAAGTCTCGGGTTCGATTCCCGGCGATGGCAATGTATTTGTCATACTCTCTTTGTTCTGGTGAAGATTTCACGTAACAATAAAATGGTGATAAAACAAGTCACGAGAATCAATATGATAGCTATATCGAGAATCAATATGATTTGGCTCACGCTGTAATGATATAAAGAGCAATTAAAAGAAAAGGAATAGTAATAATGATAATTTGTAACATTAAGGCCATGCCACACTGTTTGAAACAAGCTCTCCACAAGGGTGACCTTGGTGGAGAGCTGTGGAGCCCACGGTTGGTGTAGCGTCCACATTATGTTGTAAACAAGTTCTCCACATATGGAATGCTTGTTTAAACGGTGGATCCACACGCATACTATGCGCGTCCGTCCACAAAGTTTGTTGAAGGTCAAACGAATTTTGGTTTCAAACAAGTGTCTACACAGTTTTAAACCGCCGGTGGAGACCGATGTGGAGAGCTTGTTTAAAACAGTGTGGCACGGCTTTTATTTATTAAATGGCTTACGAGTACTTGTTACCATTATATACATACTTTTAAATTCTAGTTTTTTTTATAGATTTGTTTATGTGTGCTTCATATGTTTGTGAATTTCGCTATTGAAAAATGAACCCTTTTACTGCTACCCTTACCACGTATAATAGAAACCCAGACATTGTTAGAGTCTGAATTATCACGCCTCCAGGGCTTTTCTACCCTCCGCGATACGGCTGAGATTGTCGCGGACAAGAAATGCCCGGAATGTGAAACCCGCTTGCGCCTCCTCGTCGTATCTCTCCAATTTACGCTGAGGTCGGGTTTTTGATGCTTACGGAATCATTAAAATATGTTTATTACTGTAATTACTATGCATGTAAACATATTCGTATCAAATATTAAAATACATATATAATTTGATGAAAAATGTCGGGCCATTTTATATAACGAAATGACACAGCAAGCACACAAGGTTGCATCAATATCGGGTCGTCTGAGGGAATAATAAACTAAATGGGGATATGCAAAACCTGCGTCAAGCATATCTTAACATACGCAATAGAATCCATAGCCAATGCAGCTCGAACCAAGCAACTCTTCTAGATCAAAGTACTACGATGGTTAGCCGGCAAAAGCTTTCGTAGCAGAATAAGAAATACAGAAATCTGAAGAATTTATTCGGGTAATTTTTTATTTATTGTAGGGTAACATACAGTGATTGTTAATACACATACAAATTAACAAACTTACAGTAAAATCAAGACATAGAAGATTACCCGCCGCTTACCCGAAGCTGTTATAGGACGCAGCGGCGCTCCTTCGTCAGCTTCGCTCAAACAATCCCTAGGCCCGCCCCCATCCACGTTAGACTTACATTAGCTGGATAATGCACCATTCCAGAAAAAAAGCAAAAAGCAAAATATTTGGGTAAAGATATTATCAGATGAGGACATCGAAGGAGATGATTCTGCAATGAACGTGTCTCTCATATGTAAGAAGATTGGATCCCAAAGATAACCAGAGACTGTGTACCGGAGCGTTTCCAATCTCGAGACTGACCAATGAAGATGAAAGAAAAGATGGCGAGATAACATGGCAATCCACATCTCAGGAAAACAGAGATGCAACCAACAAAAGGTCTTCAGACTTATAAGAAGATGATGAAATAAGTATTTATGATAAAAAAAACACAAACAAATATTATACCTTTACAAATAAATGAACATTACTGTTTACGTATCGCGTAAAATTCAGAACTTGCAAGTTTATTATTATTTTCCTATTCCCGTCACCAGGACAAAGGCGTCCTCCATCCGCTTCTGCGCCACTCTGTCGCGTCCAGACTTTATCCAGGTTTTACCGATGTGTCGCATCTGGTTATATTTCTATCTAGTTGTGGTCGGCCTGTAATTCTCTTTTTCGTCCATGGTCTCCAAATGAGCAGTCTTCTTGTCCATTTTTCGTTCGTTCTTCTGACTACGTGACCTGCTTATCCTATGTTTGAGTCGCTACAAGGTTGATGATGTCGGTGATCTTTGTTTTTTCTTTCGCAGTTTCGTTTCTGATTTTAACCACCCTACGTATTTGAACGTACGTGATACGTTCACTTTGACTGTACCATTCCGCGCTATCCTGTATCACGTACGCGCTGTAGAAATGGTAATGTACCTAAAATGTACAAACTGTTATGGATACGCGCGTGTGCCAACAACACTCGAGTACAAGCGGCAGGCGAAGTGTGTGGCCGAGTATTTCGCGTTTCGTAATTAAAAAAAAATAATAATAATATCTAATTAAATTTCATTAATAAAAAAACCTGCTTTTTTTGCACGTTTCTCAGAAAATTACCTGAAGGTAGGGCGGTTAAGGATTATTCCTAACACGATTATTTTGGTCAATTGTAATTTCTCGGCACTTTGTTTTGGATAATGTAACAGTTTCGAGGCTATATTTGGCATCCGGCAGTTTCTTTATTATGAAATTTTATTCCATATTACAAATTTTATTCATATTTGTCTTTCTCTCCTATTTTCAACTGGTTTCGGCATCTCACTCTTGATTATGGCATCGAGTAATTGAAGTTGATCGGAAATAAAATTAGAAAAAAATTGTAACATGTATTCAATTATATATTATTATTATTTTGTTTAATCGCTCTTTACATTATGACAGCATGAGCCAAATCGATGTAAAGGATATTATAAGTATCATAGTGAATCTCGTGACATGAGATAGGTAGCTAATCTATCGCCATTTTATTGTCACGTGAATTCTACATCAGACCAAAGACAGTGTGACAATCACACTGCCCTCGCCGGGAATCGAACCCGGAACCTTCGGGGTGGCTGTCAATGCACTTACCACTCGGCCACGAAGGTCGTATCCTCGTATCCTTGTCACATGGAAAATTCGACAAACCTCGACCTTGATAGAATCAATTCGAACACATCGATATTCTAAATTCAAAATTGTAATATCTGCTGACAAACCGGCTCGAGGTGTCGGGCCCTGCGGTGTTTTCCCGCCAAACACGGGCGGCCGTCTTCCGGCCGAGTCGCCCGTCTCCCGCCCGCGCGCCTATCCAGTATTATTTAATAGAATATCGACCGGGCGAGAGGGCCTCTCCATTCAAACGGCGCGGCGCGTCCCCTCGCCCGAGCCGACGAAACTGACAACTGTCCAAATTCCCGACGAATTTTAAAATCGGTTTTGAATTTTAAAGTAATTTATTTTGCAACGAGATTCCGTCGCCTTCGGTTGCAAAGTTCGTAATCGAAATTATCTCAGATCGTGCCTACACAATTAAAATTTTACTAGAGGAATTTTAATCAGTTTCTTTTGTCCTATTTTGTAACTGATATAATACTTAAATTTGGACTTGTACTTTCTAGTATTCGTAGGTTAAGCTCTTTTTGACATTGCAGGAAAGGTGATTCGGTGGGTTGTTGGTTTATGCGGGGGCTTGATCTCTGTGCGTCAGATTACAAAAACAGATTTAATATGTCCGTAATTTATTTTTAATAGAAATAAATATTAGTTTTGTGGCTCCGACTGGTTTCGGCAGCTAGCTCCCATCGCCATATCTAAAAGATAGCAGCGAGTGGCCGAAACCGGTCGAAACTAAAAATCAATTGGAAAAAAACTAAAACCTTACTGAATTTTGGATTATTTTTTATATTTTCGTTATTTTAAATATATCCATTTTTAATTAATATAATATTTTAAAGAACTTACAATATTTACTGTTCACAGACTTGTTTCGGGTGATTCTCGTCTTTCTTCGTGGAAAAAAAAATTAACATTTAATTTTATACAACTAGTAAGGATTATAACTATCCGAAAAATGTATATGATCAGTGAAATAAAGTGTTAATTAATAATATTAAACAATCTTGTTTACTATTATAAATAATTTATAATTGAGTTTTACAAAATGAATACCTCAACCAGCAAAGAATAATGTGTTTTTAAAAACCGTGTTTTCTACCTTATTGAAAGCCAAATATACCTAGAAGAGAAAAAAATACTTCTATAGGACATAACACATCAGATGAAGAACATATTGTTAAAAAATGTTTGATTAAAACTAAAATTATTTATAGAATAAAAAGTTGTTGAACGTTTCATCATAATTGATATGAAAAATGACGGTCTAAGAAGTGTTCATGTTTATCAGCTTGATTGTCCTCCTATTAAGCTTTACCAGAGGCAGGTTTGTTCTGCAAACTAGGATGTTAAAAAATAATATAACATAGGATAACATCAGAAAATGCAGTTTTATATCATTCCATAGAATAGATTTGATGTCTTTATTCTATTAAAATTATGCGTTTCATATATAAATCTTAAAGTCACGCAAAGAAAGAGGCTTTGACAGAGTATTGTATAGACGATTTTTTTTTTCACTAAATACAATCCTTCCAGTGGAATATAACTTGTTATATATTATAGTAACGAGCGCCAGACAATAGGTGAGTGACGTAGGCAAATGCGAAAGTACGAGTATATAAAAAGTGAAACAGCAGAGCATCGTGCGTTCGATTGTTTGAACATTCGATTATTGAAATATTTGAATTGTTCACTCCTCACCAGACATCGTGGAGTTATAATGCGCGCAATACGCGTATCGCATTACGTCGTTTACGTGAACCGTGATGCGTCAATGTCAGTTTCCGCATCGGCAGTGTCCGTATCCGAGCGTGACCATATTTGCATTTGCCATCATCGTATTTGGCACAACAAAAACTGATACGTTCTTTATTTAAAATTTTAAGTTTGATATTGATAAATCAAAAATCACGACGTTTAATCTCATCTTTGTGACCATTCAGCATTAATTAAATTATTTATCACTTGTATAAAATGTAATAATGAAAGGCTCATTAAGATGTTTTAGATACATTTAAAAAATGAATGGTGAAGAATGTATATAAACGATTAGATGTTCGCCACGTGAGAAGTCGGAGAAATCGATGTGCGTGCATGACACGATGTACGAATATAGAATAATCGAGAGAAATGTATTAGAATGGAGAATTGTGGCGGTCGATTTTTCTGCCTACCCCTTCAGACGGCGTGATGGTTAGTTAGTTGATAGTTTCCAAAACCATTGAATTTCCTTTATGTAAAAACATAATTTAAATTTGATATAAATTAAATACTATTTTTTCGAGGTATTAAACCTACATCGTCGGGAAAACTAAATAAATTAGTTTAGTACTCCCAATGATGAAGGTTTTATACCTTCGAAATTTGTCAAGAAAAAATATATTACATTGAAAATCTGTGTTTTAATTCATATATTAATAATAATTTTCGAACTACAGAGTGTTAACGCCTTAAAACAAAATAAATATTATTCTCAGTAGCTGCTTTACCAAGTGATGTTGGCATCTTCCAGTGTTAAGAATTAGTTCTTATAAAAACCTGGTTTTCTTCTATTTTTCTGGATATGTTATTAAATTTTTATTATGATTCACACAGTTGTTAATTCACGTTTTATGTTTCAATTGATTTATTTATTAAATGTATATAAAATGCAATTATATACCTTCGTGCTTAAAAATAGTATCCCGGTCCGAAAACCTACTGATGCCAATTTTTCATTGGCGCTCGTTGGTTTTTTTATGCTACTAAATCTAGACTGAAGCCGTTGAATAAAAGATTCCTCAATATCAAGTCCAAACAATGTTTTTTTCTCTCGTTGCCACGAAGTCTGAATTATTAATGATGCTAGGTATAAAATATATGTTTTTTTTTTTGTTCTTCTCCGACCTGAATAATGTCCCAGAACCAAGGTATTTATTTGATTATGGCATATTTACCTCTGCCTTTTCGATTCCTACCTGCATTTACATTGTTTTTATACTCATTTTAAACTTTGAACCATTCATTTTCCAACATCAACTCTTCCTTCCACTTACAAGAATTTTATACCAGTGTCTATAACATATTTATGTCATGAGCACTACTGCCATACACTGTTCCTGCCCAAATACCCTAAATTAAGACTTGGGGTCACATTTGAGAACACGTATGGTATAAATCCGATCACTTACATTGCGTGCTTGTTTTTTTTTATTCAGCGTTTACGGACATTCTATGAGCTAACCAAACTATGAATAATGCCATGTTTTCTTTGTTTTCCCTCGACTCGTTTCCATTCCAATCCATTCACATTGTTAACATATACTTCTTTGACCATTCTTTCTTCATCCCTGCTTTCCAAATGTCCAAACCAATGCAGTGAACCTCTCATAATTATATACATAATACTTACTTTCGCTCTACAATTGAATTTAAAATTCTATCATACATATTTTTACCACACATGTTAATGGTATCTTGGTAGAAGTTCATTATAAATAATGAAAAAGAAAAACTTCAGAAATCCTTTATAATACATATTTTGTTTAATTTCACTGATTTCATAGCTTTGACCTGTTCCGGCTACTCGCAGCCATCTTATTGTCCCATCATCTTCTGATCAAAAGATGTCAATGATCTGCCGAAACCCGTCAAAGACAGAATTAAACTATATATTGTAAATTATTTTTTTTATTTAAAACCTGAATGCTAGACAGTCTACATTGCGATCAGCTAAGTCTTCTGCGATCGGTAGATTGACTGTGCCAAAACGCTGTCCAAGCACAAACTTTGGCGACCGAGCCTTCGCGGTAGCCGGCCCTTCAGCCTGGAACAGTCTTCCAGCAGACCTTAAGTGCATTGAGAATCAATCAGAGTTTAGATCGAGACTCAAAACGCACCTTTTCAAATTATCATTTCCAGACAGGAAGGGCTGATCGATTTCGTCAGTTTCGTTTTTTATCATTATTATTATTATTATTATCTAGTTGATAAAACGGAGCATCTTCTACAGCGCCCTTGAGATGAGCAATTCATAAAAATGGCGCTTTATAAATTATCCAATTTATTATTATTATTATTATGATATAAATATGTTCGTATTATCCATTTCTAAAAGAATTCGACAAAAGATTTGATGCAATTCGCCCTTCATAAAAAACAAAGCGGTGCCCTTGAAATGAGTAGTTTGTGTGCAAGGAAAATCCTTGATAGATACTTACAATTTTTAACCATTGTCTTTATATACACCACTAATGCATCTAGTACATTTTGTTGACTACTCAATACCGAGTATCGATTTAATTCATTCGTTAATGAAGTCACAGCGTGCTGCACAGTACGGCGCACGGCCTTGCCGATTTATAGGAATGAGATCTCATAATCTGCTATTATAGTTCCACTCGCGTGGGCGTTCAGTGCAGCCATACTCAACCTCCATACAATCTGCAATCGCATTTTTTGCCTCGTGTATGATACCACACATCAGGCGATAGACACGCTTATTCTATTTATAAAAAAGAAACGATATCGTTTTAAAAATAATAATGAACTTTGATAAACTTAAACCGTTAACATTGTGGAATCCACAATGACGATTTTGTATCAATTAAAACACAGTTTTTTTTTTCACTTTTGAGGAAAAACTCAAATGGAAAAACATTATTTTAATTCATAAAAATCTTCATAATAATAAACATTAAAAAAATAATATGAGATTCACAAAATATCAATCCTAGGGATTTGTTTCCAGCAAAGTCTAATATCTTAGTTTGTTCTTGGGATAATAATAATAAATTGGATAATTTATTGAGCGCCATTTTTATGAATTACTTATCTCAAGGGCGCTGTAGAAAATGTGTCGTTTTATGAACTAGTTAAAAAATAATATTATTTAGTATGAGGGCTGCACCTGACGCAGTCGATCAACCCTTCCTATCAGGAAAGGATAATTTGAATTGGTGCGTTTTGGGTCTCGATCTAAACTCTGACTGATTCTCATTTCTCTTGAGGTCTGCTAGAAGATTG
Organism: Lepidostoma basale; assembly: GCA_022606425.2. NCBI lineage: Eukaryota > Metazoa > Arthropoda > Insecta > Trichoptera > Lepidostomatidae > Lepidostoma > Lepidostoma basale. Next base: position 1,759,002 of record JAHDVF020001001.1, on the reverse strand, counting down.
TTCCAGGCTGAAGAGCCGGTTACCGCGAAGGCTCGGCCGTCAAAGTTTGTGCTAGAACGGCGTTTTGACACAGTCAATCTACCGATCGCAGAAGACTTAACTGATCGCAATGTAGAGTGTCTGGCATTCAGGTTCTGGGATGGCGCTTGGACCTTTGATGTGGAAGTTTTCCGTTGGTTTTCACATTTTAGTATAAAACAGTTTATTTAAGCGCAATTATTGTATACAATTTAAACTATTGATTCTCATGTCAAGGATATGTCCAAACCTTTCTTATTTTTAATGTAGACACATTCATCTTACATTTCTTTGTTTGATCTTCGTTTTTTTCCGTTTTCCGTACATTCTTTATGTTTATCTCATTTTTACTGCATTTTTACTAATTTTATACTATTTTCATAGCTTCAAGCTATCCATACATGAGCGTTGGACATTAGATATATGTAGTCACGTTTGCTTTTATTGATACATTTCTGTTGACAGTGAAGACTGTATACTTTCAGATCACTTTGTTTCTAGCATCAAATCTTTTGTAAAAATGATTCCCAAATAAACAAATTATGTTTCTTTTTTATAAACTTTAAGCCTTAACACTATTGAATTCCATAATGACGAATTGTAAGAATTAAAACACTGTTATTCCCCTTTGAGCTTAATTATCTCGACAAGTTTCAAAAGTTTTACACTATCATCATAGGGAGAACGATATAAACTAACATTTTTCTAAACAAAATACAAGAACCAAGCTATGTATTATAACATACTAGCTGACCCGGCAACGCTTCGCTATTGCTATATTAGAGTATCAAATGATTTTACTGAAATCTCTTGATGGAAGTTCATTTTAAATAATAATTAAATAAAACGATGTTTTTTAACTACTTCCACTTTTGTCTTTATTTAGACAGCGACCGGTTTCGCCAGGCTCGCTGGCATCGACAGACTGGTCAGTCTGACTGACCAGTCTGTCGATGCCAGCGAGCCTGGCGAAACCGGTCGCTGTCTAAATAAAGACAAAAGTGGAAGTAGTTAAAAAACATCGTTTTATTTAATTATTATATATTAGAGTATATAAATACACCCAATATATATTAAAGAAATACAATTAAAGTTCAATATCAATTATTTTATTGGATAAAATGACATGTGTATAGGTGTAAGAATGTGTGTATCCTAATTCAGTTCATATCTTTAAAACATTTGTTTAATCCAAGCAAACTTGCTGTGAACTTGAATAATACTAATTTGAATTGAACAATTGAAGGCTGGGCATTACCAAGGTGGCAAGTTTACAAAAAGTCTGAAATGAGTTTTTGATGCCAATTGGTCTTAAACATAGCTGTGCAAAAGCGCGTTATGATTTAATAATATAGTGTAGTAAAACGTTACCCTAAAGATGCCACCCAAAAAAAAGTTAATATTTATCTTTTTCAGCTTTATTTTTAAACCATTTTTGTAACGTTCAGTCTTCATTTTTTCCTTAATATTTTAAGTGAAATTAAAAAAACAAAAATATACTATATCACATTTGCATAAAACATTCATACATATACCATTCAAGGTCATAATAATGCTCTTAGAAATACAATGTTTAGAGAAACAAAACTCTTGATTTTGATGTCCATTAGATGAAGCTAATAATGCACATTCACTTAACCAATGACGAAATTTGTAAATTTGTGTGATGTCTGGAAATATACATTGAATCAATTCTCCTTTGGAGTGTGATTCTACAGAAATCAGTTGATAATTTAAAGCATTCATTCCATACAATGAACTTTCATTGTTGCAGAATTTTACCCATTCCAGAAATATTTAAAATGTTGCATGTAGGTGTTTCAATGTTTTGTATCATCATCATCATGAGCCTATATCCGTTCACTCCTGGGCGTAGGCCTCCTCCATCTGATTCAATGTCTGTCGATCCTGGGCAAAACGCATCCAATGTCGTCCCTCCATCGAAGTTGAGGACGTCCTGGGTTTCGGGTTGCAGTTCATCTATCATCAGGGCTGCGAGCGGCATGCCATTTTAGCGCTGCCACTCTTCCGATGATGTCCGACACTCCTGTTCTGCCTCTAATAGTGGAATTAAACCAATTAATCCAACCTGTACATACCATTTCAAAATTAGTTCATAAATATAACAATCGGGTGTGGGATCCATACATGCCAGTATCTTGCGTTGCGTGCCCATCTCACGACATCTTCCACCTTGGAGATATCGTGGATAGCCGTGTTCCTCACCCTATCTCAAAGAGTCTTTCCTGGTATCATCCTTAGCGTCGGCATCTCTGCAAAAATCAAATAATTATATTAAAATGAGCAGTATATTAAAAAAAAACACTGGCGTGGGAACGTCAGAACATTTGGAAATGTTATATTACTGGATTTTTCCAACTGAGGCAGCTAATGCTGTATGTAAGGATATGTTTACCTATCACAGCATTTTTTTTATTTCAGAGAAAAACTAAAACAGCTGAAGTCAATCGTCTAATCCAAAAGATATAGATTATCGCCCTGCCAGAACAATTTTACATTAAAATAACATTATTAAAATAGATTATACCAATTCATAGAATTGTTACTTAGAATTTAACGTTTTTCCATGTAGAGTCATAACATAACCTAAAATAATACGTAAGTAAAACGATACATAATTTCATTCTATTCGATATAATTTGTAATATGTAATGCGGAAATATAATCTGTATTCATTTCAACGGCAAAATAGAATAAACTGAAGATATATATGAATTAGAAATATAAATATTTTACTTACTAAAAAGTAACACGCAAATAATTTTTCTGACAGATTAGAGTAGGGATGGGCAATCCGCTCACGAGTCGACTCAAAGATTCGAATCTTTTTGGTGAGCGGGTGAGCGATGATCCATAAAAAAAAGAGCGGCAGCTCAATGATCCGCTAGGTCAGGGGGGTCGGCAAACTAGCCAAAGAGCCAAATGCGTACTTTACAACGATTTAAAAAAAAATTGAGAGCCAAATATGTTTATTGATTTAGATAACCTTTATTATAATTTTTTCACTTCATTCAATTACGGGTACACTGAATAAAACATTATTTCATACTTCTTCCTGTGATGAAGGCGACCAGCCTTCTCTCCATCTCTTTGGTGGTCATCCTGGTGGTCGACGGCCCTCTGGAGTCTCTTGCATCACGATATTAGGAATTCTTTCTGGATCCATTCTCTCGATGTCTCTGCCTACTCCATCTCACTATGTCTTCAATGTTGCAGGATTTGCGAATTTATTCGTTGGGTATCCTATCTCTAACGGTTCTCCCCACAATAGGTGGCAGTCTGGTTCTGACAGTGTCTGCTCTTGCTTTGATTCCGTATGTTATTATGGGCCTGATGCATGTTTGTTTGTTGTTATTCTTAATTTTAGGCACAATTCCAGGTTCTCATCAATAAGACGACTTCGTAGTTTACTCTTGTTAAAATTCCGGTGAATCGTACATTATTGCAAAAGAGTCGACTATTTTTAAGGGATCTGAGCTGAATGGTTCCGCTCAGTAAAGTGAGCCGATTCTTCTTGATAATTATCGAGTCGTTTGTCAAAAAAGTTGTTTGACAAAAAATTTATCCTGGTGAATTTTTTTTTTTTTACCGGAATCAACTTTTTTGGTCGAGGAGCAAAAAAAAAAAGGTCACTTAAATAATTTCAAACTTTGAACGACTCAAAATGGTGAACCGTGGATCGTTAAAAAGAGTCGGTTCACTTTGCTGAGCGGAACCGTTCAGATCAGATCCCTGAGATGAGTCGTTTTGCCCATCCCTATACGTGCGTATATTTTTCAGTTCAAAAGAGCGACTAATTTCATATCTGACCACGCAAAGAGTCAAAAAAGCCACTAATTTGCATCTTATCACGCCAAGCGAATATAGACTCTAAAGATCGATACTCAGGTGATACGAACATGAAGGTCTATACTCGCTCGCACTACGAAAATTTATAAATTTACAAAGTTAATTAGAGCTCGATTAATAACAAAAATATGCCTATGCCCACCGCCGTCTATCTATTAAGGAAGTGTATCAATTTGAAAACGATCTGCCCAGGAATAACCCCGGAATCAGTCCACACATAGAGGGAAACTGCCTTTTATTTAGATAGATAGGCACAGCACAATTAAATCTCCCGATGATGAAGGTATAAAATCTTCTAAACATGTCGAGAAAAATAAACTCAAAAGTGGTAAAAGAAGTGTTTTAAATAATGAATATAAAAATAAATAAATTAAAAATATCTTTATAGTATATACCTACGAGTATATACTCGTATTCAGTTCAATTCCACGTAGGGTTATACCTTCGATCGGTTACGGCAGCTTGTTGCCATCTTCAAGTCGGTGTTTTCATTTATAAAAAAAATCTAAATATTGTATGTTCCGTTTATGCACGTACATATCTATAAATACGATTTTATTATATTATAGATTAATCAACAATGAAGGAACCTTCTAAGATATCGTCAGCTCGTATGGCTGATGGTTCGGTGAATCGCTCGGAACATTAAAATAATAATAATTGTTTTGCGGTCGTACGTGAGTCAATTCCAATGACAAACAACTGGAATGCTCTGTACCATTTCATATGTGATTAGAATTGATGCGCCGTGTATAATATAACGAATGAGCTGTATGATTGTACCTATTGACAGTTTCGCTGGAATGGTACTGCTTCATAATCACAATATTTATAATTAACTAGTTGCGACACGTGGAATATTCACGGAAGTAAACCAAATTCTACATTAAGTTTCACGGTTTGTTTAATGTCATACAACAATAATCAGAACAAAATTCAAAATAATCCCGAAACGTTCTCGGGCATGTGTATTGTGTGCATTTCGAATAACTTTCGCAGATAATCGAAATATTCCTCTCTCGTATTCAAATCAAATCAAATCAAATCAGTTTTTTAACTCAATAGACATTACAAACAGGAAAATGTTTATGGCGTATTCAAAATATTTTTGTACTCTTTCTTTGACCGCATCCGGAGTTTTGCCTATTTATATAGCATGGAACTAGCAAAAGAAGGATGAAAGTAGAATAAACATTATTGAATTAATTATAGTATGTTTTAACTTGATTTGTTATAGCATTGGACCTTGTTCCATAATTGGTTCATCTAAAAACATTCAAAGAAAAAATGTATATTAGATTTAATAGTTAATCTAGTGCCTGATCGAAACTTTTTATTTTATTTTGAAAATAAATAAAATGCCGTCCTCTGATAATTTACTTACGGATTTTCAAGAAAAATTTGCAACAGTTAATTGTTTTTAAAAAAATATAAGTTTTTATAAAGAAAAAAACCCTTCGATCAGGCATTAGATTAACTATTAAAGTAATATTTTATTTTTATTTGAATGATTTAAGATGAGCCAGTAAGAAGTTATAATGGTCACGGCATTATGGAACAGGGTCCAACAGATATGGCGATAAGTTCATAAGTAATTTATATATTTTTTTCAAATTTGGGTCAAATCAACAACAACAACAAACCATCACGCCGTTTCCCGCAGGGGTAGGCAGAGAGAATAGACCGCCAAACTACTCTATCTTGACATACTTCTCTAGTTTCCTCCACATTCATATAGCGAGTCATACACGCACGTCGATTCTTCCGGCTTCTGACAAGATCAACCTTTAAAATTTGATTAATTTGGTCATGCCATGTTTTCCTCGGTCTACCTCGAGTCCTTCTATCGTACATCGTTCTACCTCATCTTCATTCTGCCAGTTCCATGCTTCGCTTCCATACGTAAATACATAAGGTTTGGGACCAGAACTCCATTGTGAACGGCCATTTTCGCTTTCATTGATAAATTCTTGTTTCCAATAACTATTTTTAAAGCTCCTTTCACTTTGTTTTAGGTTTCAAATCAAGTTAAAACATTACATAATCATTTCATATTGTTGGTTTTATAAAATAAATTTAATTACTGACATTTTTATGTTATTGAAAATAGTAGTTTTTTTCGTACCTCTGACTGCCCCTAACCCCTTAAATATGTTGGTGGTCTTTTGTTTTTTGTAATTAATGTTTTTATTGAACATAAAGTTTTAATGCTATAGTTGTTAAATGTGGGAACCAAATAGTGGTCACTATAGTTTCAAATAATACTTTACTTACTCATGTGTCCAATAAAGTTTCCCCATTACGATAAGATGTCCGCATATGGCTGAAATTTCTCGAGTACTCAACTATAAGTACATTTGAGTACGTGAAAGCCGGGACAGTTGCTGTCTCGCTTCATTTATTTGTTTCCCTTTGACGTTGGAAAAGTTTCATCCCTGTCCCACTTCGAAAAGTTTCATGCTTGTGACATATAAAATATAGAGCTTACTCGTTATTAAAATAAAATAAAAACTGATTTATATTTTCTTTTGTTTTCAGGTAAGCTGAAGCATCTCATTTCATCTGGTCCTGTCCTATAGATGTTCAACATCTGATAAGTACTCATAAATAACTTACTAACTCACAAACACGCCGTTTTCACCGACAGGTAGGTAGAATAAACTAATGGCATAGTAACATTTTTAATATTTTGAATTCGATCGTGCTATTTTTTAGATTTCGAACTCCATTTACATCATTTTCATGTTTATGTATATTTTCCATGATAAAAATTATGTACGTCGTGTAGTAGAGATCTGGAGATTTGCGGAAACATCGCAGAAAGTTCATCCACAGTCAATCTGCGATCGTCACGGAGCGCATTTTCGATTTTTTCCACAATTTCGTCAGTCACAATTAAAGGTCTTCCGCTCCTCTGATAATCATGCACAGACGTACGACCGTTTTTAAACTCGCGACACCACTTGTACACACTCGTACGATTCAAAGCTTTATCACCATATGCAGTTTTCACCTCATTATAAACCTCAACCGGAGGTTTTCCCTTCCAAAAGAGATAACGGATGACGCTGCGTATTTCGCACTTGGCGGGAGATTGGATCGACATTTTTCACAAAACGTGTTGTCGCGTCGACACTTCTCAACGTACTGACCTCGAACCGGTCTCGTTGCGGAGGGGAAGGGTCAGGCTACACGGAAGTGTGGCCAACATGTCGAAAATAAAATCCATCCGGTCGTGAGAGCCTCAGTACACTTACTTTCTAAGTATGCCTCGTATATTTAAAAGTTCTCACTATTAGACAAAACGGTGAACCTAAAACAAATTTTCTTCACATTATCAAATATACTTACAATTATAACCCTTGATTAATGTTAGCACACGAGATCAAACCCCTGGATGTATCCTATCACACACCCGGATTCTTTAGAATCAATAGTACTATTCAAAATCTACTAATTTTAGAAACAATTATAAAAAATTTCTAAATTACAGCATATGCTCACACTTTCAATGAAAACGTTTATTTTATAGAAGTTTTATTTTATAAGAGTTACCTTTTTCACATTTCTAAGGCACTATCAAATGATAATTGGAATGCTTTGACATGTCGTTCCCATAAAATAAAATAAAAATTCTCTAAAACAGACGCTTGCATTCGTATTATTATTGAATATAGAGTTTTACAACATTGTTCAAAAAACAATATATAAATAAATTTAATTTTTTCATATGTGTGCAAAAAATAATTTTATGTTAAATTTAATTTCCGTGAAATTGTCGCGACAGCTGTTTCGCCAACCAATGTTGGCAACATCAGGTGTTGCAATCAACTCATTTGTGATATTATTACTATTTGAAACATTGTTATAATATTGTTATTTAGTGATTTCGCCAAAACAATAAAATTAATTTAATTCGTAATAGTTTCATCCAATGTGTATATGATGTACACATTGGATGAAACTATTGATATTTAATATTTTAAATTATAAAAATATAAATATCTACAATTCGGTTTATATGGAAATTCGCTCCTAGATAATCTGCATACACGGGCAAGCTTCTAACAGACGTGTCCATTAAATGGATGATTATAAAAACCCTCCTACGCGTTTAGAGCATGAAGACACTTAATTTATTCGACGTGTTCATTGATCATGATACGGGTATAATCAGTTATTTATTTATACGTGCTAACAACTATGCGATCTCAAGTTTTTTTACTGTCAAACTATGTCGAACATGCGTAATACAAGTACAGGGTGGCTCGAAATGGTATTTGTGATACCTTTATTTAGAATCTCGGTAAGAAATGACTAGATCATCCCCAACTGTAATCACGCGCCATATGTTATATTCCTCGTATCAAGTGAAGATATTTTAAATTTTTACAATTTTTGTTTTAGTACGCCTAGAAATTATTATTATTATTTTGTTGAAAAAACTCCTTACATCATTACAGCGCAAGCCAAATCGATGTAAAGGGTGAAAAAAAAAAAGAATATCAAAGGAAATATACATAGAACCTTATGAATAGGAAAAGCCAGTTATTTGCTTGCTGCCTTTATCATAAGGGTATTTACGAATTCGCCATAATTGCATCCAAAGAGGTCTATCTCTTCTGCAACTTCATTTAAGAGACGAATTGCTTTCAATACAGGAGAACTTCGAAGGGCATCTGTGCAGCAATTTGGGGCATAAAATAAGCATTGTTTTTTTTTTACTTTCCGTTATGTATAATATATAACAATTTTTTAAACCTAATTAATACATTTATGTATGTTACATCCCTTCCACAATTACCATATCATATATTATTTAATTACGTAACAAAATCAATTTTATTTGTCTTTTTCTTTTTTTATATACTTTGTATATACAACACTAACTTAAAAAAAAATTCATATCAAACATGTTTCGGACAACCGGTCCTTCTTCAGTGATACGTTTTATAAAGATACACATTGTTTAAACAATTTTATAATATTTTAAATATTTATCTTTATAATATGTATCACTGAAGAAGGACCGGTTGGCCGAAACATGTCTGATGTGTAAACATCTGCAACACAAAGTATGGCGAACATAGAAGAAAATCAATTTTAATTATACTTATGTTTTCCCTCTGTGGACCTTATTATCTCGCGGAACCCATATTGGCCACCGCTACTCTAAACAGCCGCCCAGAAGTTTTTTTTAATCAAAAATGTTGTCTATCTCAATTTTCAACCAGCGTTGCAAGTAATACAATGGGGTATGTGTCATTCGGTGAATTTGAAATGATAGGAGTGGAATCAATTGAAAAGATATAATTGGATTAAAATTATTTATTGAGATATTTCTGACATTGAAAAATGTATTTACATTTATCAGTCGGCTCTTAGTTTATTCATATTTTCACTTAGACAAGTTTATATTACGTATACATACTTTTTTTTTGACATAGCCCAATTTACGTCTCACAGGTTGATTTCACGCCAAATTTATTTAGCTGGATTCGGACCTGAAAAAAGTTGTATTACCAATTTCGTGCACCGACTAAATAATTACATGCATCCAAATTGGTATGAAAATATACAAATGTAATTTATCTTCCCTAAATAAAATTTTAAAAACGTATGTCTCATCTTGAATTTATGGCATTCGTTAAACATATGTATAAACCGTTTTTTTTTTCTTTTCTTCTAGACACGAGCCGTGTGTTAAACGCTAATTCACATTTTTTTATACGATGAATGAGGTTTTTTCCTCTTTTAAATTGTATTAAGAATTTCTGTTTTATCCTAAACATGATACGCGGGTAGTAAGAATTTCTGTTTTATCCTAAACTTGAGCTCTTAAAATCACCTATTATTATGAAATTTTTTGACTCGGTATTTGCCTAGGATCGAACCAACGCCAAAATATGTTAATTGGAGACGACCTTCGTGGCCGAGTCGTAAGTGCATTGACTGCCACCCCGAAGGTTCCGGGTTCGATTCCCGGCGAGGGCAGTGTGATTGTCATACTGTCTTTGGTCTGGTGTAGAATACACGTGACAATAAAATGGCGATAGATTAGCTACCTATCACTTGTCACAAGAATCACTAAGATAGTTATAATACCCTTTACATAGATTTGGCTCATGCTGTCATGATGTAAAGAGCGATTTAACAAAATAATGATGATAATAATTGCAAATTTTTCAATATTTAATTTATTCAGTTCTTCTTCTTAGTAGTGTCAAGCCAGTTCTGTATGGAAGGTCCTAAAATGGCCTTATCTCTCATCTTCACGTGGTGGAAGGTTAATATTACAGTTAAAGTATCCTCTCACGTGGAGCCACCTTCCTAGCCCCTAATATTTATGCATAATATAATATGATTACAAATATAGTAGTATTAGTGTTCATACAAATATAAAAGAATTCCGTTCCGTCTGCCATTGATAACGTCACGTAAAGCGGGCAGTTTTTATTACTAGAATAAAAACGTTCTACACCGTACTAATCATAAGAAAACCCTTGGGTGACGTCACCGCCGACCTTGCCCTAGTGCCGAAAGAACAGTAACATTCATTTCCTTGAATTTTTGCCACTTGTTTTCCAAACAACCGTATTAACGCGAGTCGAAAAATACTACGTGATCGAGTTTCGTTTACGTCAAAATAAATTGGATGAATCACACTTTTGGTAATATAGAACAAAAACCACGAGGAAGAGTAATGATTTTTTTAAATGTAAAACGTGAATGAAGACAATCTCATTCAAGGAAATTATTTTTCGTGTCAGTTTTTCCCATTTTCACGGTTGTGCTGTTTTTACTTACGTGTTGGCTGATCGCACGTGATGCGTTTTTTTATTATTTAAATAATTCTACGTTCACGTGTGTAAAACGTATAAATTTATATTTTCATTGTGCAACGTGAAAGGTGAACACATTTAGAACACGCATCGGTCTTTTTTCTTGTCTTTAATCGGAATGATTTAAATATTTCTATAGACAGTTTTGAATAGCTATTCACATCCACTTACCATATTCTTTATTTACCAAATAACTTTATTAAAAATATCTTCTATGTTCGCCATACTTTGTGTTGTAGATGTTTTATTTGTCTTTTTCTTTTTTATGTATTTTGTTTACAACACTAACTTTAAAAAAACGTTTAATTAAATATCAGATATGTTTCGGACAACCCGGTCCTTCCTCAGTGATATTATAAAGATATTTAAAATATTATAAAATTGTTATCAAATATGATCAGTTTTGTTTTTAGAATGTATACAAATACTGGATTTTACCCATTACGGGTGTATTAGTCATTAAGAATTAATTGTATCTCTAGTCTCAATAGATGGCGTTAGTGTAGATTGAACTAAAATATGTGAAATGTTTCTCAACATGGTAACATATACACAACTTTCAAATAATTATCAGACGTGGTGTTCGTAGAAAGGCGGAATGGGGAATGTTGTATTACATAAAGCGATCGCTTAACCCAATCAATGACAGGTCGTAAATCCTGTAAACGCCTCGACCACCAAATTGTGTTTCCAAATAATTTACATCTTCGTCTCTATTGAGATACAATTAATTCTTAATGATCAGTTTTGACAGATGTTATAAAAAAGTTTTTTGGAATGTTAATGCTTTTGTTATAAAAAATATTATGAATCAATTAATAATTCATAATAACAATTTATAAATTAAGTGCTCCATACGAAAGTAAAAAATATCTAAATTTTTACTTTCTATAATGAAAGTATTAGATTAACAATACTACACATGAAAAATAACAGTGTTCAAAGTGATCATGTTCAACAGTTTGTGTGTTTTCGCTGTTATTACTAATGGCAGGGTGGGAACAAAACAAAATGATGAAATAATTATATAGTTTATCTTTTGTGATTAATGTGGTATCTTATTTAAATGAAGATACGGTTTGTTTTAGAATGAAACTAATCGTATTATAACAACTCAGACTTCTAACAAATTCAATGTCATCCTACTCCACGAATAAACAAATTACATTCAAAATTTGACATTTAATAGTATGAGAATTCCACTGGGATTGGAGGATTAATTAGGTTTTGTACTGAAACTCACAAATCTATTGTGCTTGTCTATTGTCAGTATATTAGCTGTTGCTTGAACAATGATTTACAAGTATTTAATATTGATGAAATCGTCAGACTTCTAGAATTTTTTTTTTTTAATATTATATGGTAGTGACATGTTTCACCTTGTTATGGCATTATCAAATGTTATTGTGAAAACTACATTAACTCATTTCATGAAAATTACGTTGGAAAGACATGATCTTTATGGTCTTAGTCACGTAGGGTGGCGTTTAGTGTTCCTACTAAGCCGTGCACGTATGCGCGCGCACACAACTCGCCGAGCGCGTGCACATGCATTACAACAGGTGCACAAAGGTTACACCAGCGTTAGATTTATGCGCGTGTACGCGCGCAAACAACTCACCGAGAGTGCGCACATGCATTAATTGACATTATTTAGTGTTGTTAATCATTGTCATTATTTATTTTTAATTATTGTAGGGTTACAGTGATTGTTAATGCACATAAAAATGAACAATCTTACAATTAAATTAAGACATAGATAGAAAGTTCCCACCGCCACCCGAAACCGTTATAGGACGCAGCGACGCCCTTTCGTCAGTCTCGCTGCACTGCCTAGGCCTGTTCCCGTCCATCTGGGACTTTACGTTACTTTTTTGTCATCAAATCAATGGATGACAGGCCAACATTTAATCTAGTATATTTTTTTTTCCTTCTATCTATCTCCCGCCCCACTTCGTCATCTTTATTTCAGGTTAATAAGAAAACAAACTTCTAGAAAACAGACGTTTTCAATAACATTTGTTTAAAGGATTAATTGTATCTCAATAGAGACGAAGATGCAAATTGGGAACAGAATCCAATCTTAATAGATGGCGCTAGTGTGTAGATTGAATTATAACATGTAAAGTTTGGTGTTACATAGTAGTATACCATATATACAACTTCCAAAAATTTGACCGACATGGTGGTCGTAAGAAGTGTGGAATGGGGAATGTTATATTACATAAAGCGTGCGCTTAACCCAACCAATGACAGGTCATAAGTCCTGTAAACACCTCGATCAACCATATTCTGTTTCCAATTTGCATCTTCGTCTCTATTGAGATACAATTGATTCTTGAATATTTGTTTTGTTGTATTTCTTCCGTGATTATGTGCAGCATGGGTCCATGCACGCCTTGCACCAGCCCAGCTGGTTAACTGTCCCCTTCCTGTGGCCGGTGAATGGAGGCTGAATGAATGAGACTGGCTACGGGAGTGTTGTGACTCGTTCAATAGCGGACGATTTAGAGTCCAGTGGCGGACGTGATGCATGTATCGGCGGACTGTTTTCATAACACTGAGAGGCGGTCGCGTGTATATTATACAGGGGTCGTTATTCGATCGAAATCTCGGTGTGAATTTCTGCCATCTCATTCATTCCATTATTAAAGTGTACGTGGTTTTCCCATTACTAGATTACAAATAATAAGTAATTACAAATTGTTTCATGTTACTTGAACAGTGGTGTAAAACTATAATACATATTAAATAAATAATTTTAATGAAAACATGTTTCCTATATGTTTTATATTTTCATATAAATAGATAACAAATTTCCTTCTTTCTTATTTAATAATGTACGTTTTAATACGAATGGAAATGTCAATTTTATTTTAATTTTATGGAAATGACACGATTCGGCTTGCTTAGGCATTATCGAATGTATATTTTGTTAAATTTTCTGAAAATTCAAAATTATTTCCCATTCTTCATTTTTTGATAGACACGCGATTTTATTAATTTATTAGATAATTTCCCATGAAACTCTTAAACTTTGTTTCATTGTGGATTCGAAAAGATATTTACTATTAAATGTATCAAAATTTGTATAATATAAACCAAAACGGTATTCTCACTTAACCATTACATAAGATATTGTATTACTCAAAGATACACTATTTATTTAAACGTCTTCTTTTTATTCTTCTTCTTCTTAATATAGGTCTTGTGGCCTGTTTCTCAATAGAGATTGGTCTTCTTTGGTGGCCATCTTTATGGTGGTCAACCCGGTGGTCATCCGCCTTGGGGTAGCCGTGCAATACAATGTGAGGGAGTCTAGATGGATCCATTATTCTCACGTGTTCATGCCAATTTTCTTTTCGCTTTTGCCTCCCCCAACTAACGACATCTTCAACCCTGCATAATTCCCTAATCTTTATTCCTTATTCGGTCTGGCAGTGTCTTGCCAGATATGTTCTTAAGTGTCTTCATTTCTGACTCTGAATACGTTTTTTGTAATTGCGGTGTCCACCCTGTAGTCTATCCCATATATAATATAATGTTTTAATGCAATGCACAATTTTCAAAAATGTTAACGATAAAATGGAATGATTTTTGTTTAAGAATACGAAACTTTTCTTGCAGATTGTTTTTTTTCTATTTTGTTTTAAAACGATTTGTTTCACATCCCACTGGTTGCCGTCCTGCGTCATCGCAAAGTGCAGAAGAAAATATTTTAATGGTCATAATGTTTGTGACTAATGGAACATTGTACATTTTTTTTAAATATTGCATTTCTCTGTGAAGCATTAACGGTTAAAATTTATTTCTTCAACACGAAGACATTCTAAATAGCATTTGCAAATGAAACTTGATTCTATAATACGTCTTCTCAGTTTACTTTTATCTCTCCTCTTACACTCTTATACTTATTCGTGTCAATGGTATGCTATTATATTATATACAATATGGATGTCCTTAAAAAAGTCTCATCTCTCCTATTTCTCTTGCCATTGTAATGGAAGATTTTGCTTAGTTTGTGTCGTTTCCAGGGCGCCGGGTGTTATATCATAGTAACAACATTCGTGCAGGTATTTTACTTGCCCCCAAACATATGTTTGCACATACTTTGCCTTCAACTCTTATATCACCTTATCTTATATTACCAACGAGTAAATGGTCTTCACAATAACACACTTTGAGTTTTATTTATATTACAAATTGAGTGGGTTTTTTTAATACTAAGAGTCAGAGTAAAAAAGGTTTATTACAAAAAATAAAAAATTATTTACACGATACAAACAAAAAATCATATTTTATTTAGCACAAAGTATACTCAAATATTGAAAATGAAATAAAAAATATCTGTAAAATACCCGATCAATGGAATTGATTACGTAAATGAACTTTTTAATTTTTTTTATTATTTGCAATAAACTTCTGACCAATAAATTTCAATGAACAACATTAATATTTCAAAGTAAACCTTTTCGACCAAAAGTCGTGTTTTTTTTATTATTGTTTTGACGTTTCGCTTATCACAATTGTTGCTACAAGTCTAAGCACAAACTTTGGCGACCGAGCCTTCGCGGTAGCTGGCCCTTCAGCTTGGAACAGTCTTCCAGCAGACCTTAAGTGCATTGGGAATCAATCAGAGTTTAGATCGAGACTCAAAACGCACCTTTTCAAATGATCATTTCCTGACAGGAAGGGCTGATCGACTTCGTCAGGTGCAGCCCTCATACTAAATATGTTTATTATTTTTGTTATCATTGTTAATATTATTATTATCTCGTTGATAAAACGGAGCATCTTCTACAGCGCCCCTGAGATGAGTAATTCATAAAAATGGCGCTCTATAAATTATCCAATTTATTATTATTATTATTACAAATAATGTGTTACATTTTATTGGGCAACATTTTTTTATTAGTGTTCTATCATGTACTAGTATATGGTTAATAAGCGCAAAGCTTAATAAATAAATATTTAATCTGTTTTTTTCCCTTTCAAACAAAAAAGGGATTCATTTCCTTTTTATATCGGCCGGGTTGTATTTTACGCATAAGGCTTACGCGAGCCCCATTATTCAGGTCCGGCATAAAGCTTATTCAGATCCCCGTAATTAAATATAGCGAACGATTTTTCAACGTCTCTTTCAGTCCGGGTGATCCTTTTCATTAGGCGGGGGAAAGGCGGCCTCTGGACGACCCGGCGCACCCGACCTTCGGGGGAAGCGAACGTACAAATAACGTAAATACTCTCGCTTTCCAATTCCAGGCAAAACATTCAATGAATTCCCGAATGGGACTGCGTCATTATAAATGTTTTTGTTGACAATTTCCTGATTTTTCAATTCAATTCAGCTCTAATTAACGCCTTTGATCTCTCTGAATAAACCTAACGATTTCCTGGATATTTTTAAAACAGATTATCATTAACCCCTATTGTGCGGCTGTCTTCATTTGCAGTGAATTGTTTCAAACTACGGCAGACTACATTTGCAGTTCATATGTGAATGTATTAAACACCTTTTTACTTAAGTTCTTCTTCTTATTCTTCTGGCGTCGAGTCAGGTCCCCCCCAACGTTGCCAATCACTGCATCAAAAATATCCTTGTCCTGCGCCACTCGGAACAGGTTCTCAACTCTGCGCATTCCTGTCTACTCTCTTATATTCCGCAGCCAAGATAACTGACTTCTGCCAACTCCCCGACGTCTCTCTATCTCGTCCATGATTATCAGACGAAGGGAGTGGTATCATGGTATCATTCTCTCCTTAGCTTATGACCCAAATAGACCTTTCCTACAATTACACTCGACAACATCTCTATACAATTTTTTTTAGTTCCTTACAACTAAATTTAACGTTATATGATAATATAAATGTAGCCAACCGCATTTCGAAATCATTTTTTTGTACTGTCAATATAGTCAGCCGCACTCTAGGGGTTAACACGAACTTAACCCTAAAGGTGTTTAATTTTATTTTTTGTCTTTTTCTTTTTTGTATATTATACTTTGTACTCGTAGGTACTCGTATATGCAACAATACTTTAAAAAAAACATTATGTACATATCAGACATGTTTCGGAAAACCGGTCCTTCTTCGGTGATACATATTATAAAGATACATATTTAAAATATTATCAAATTGTTTACAAATATGATCAGTTTTGACAGATGTTATACATTTTTTTTTTTGGAACGTTTATGCTTTTGTTATGACAAATATTATAAATCAATCAAATTTTTAAAATAACAATTTAAAGTTCTTATTAGGGTTCAGGTAATTACTTACAACAAAGGAAATATACCAAAGATTGGACTTGATTATTTATAATATTTTCTTTTTTTTTAATTTCTTAAATTTCGGGATGGCTCAAAGTTATATTTCTATTCTTAACATGCAAAATTTCAACGCCATTATCTTTATTAAATGAATGATTTCTTTTTTATTGTTTATAATATTATTGTTTTATCTGATTAACATTGTCAGATACCTTTTTTCCAGAGATTTGTTAAACTTTAGCGTTATTAATTAAAATGAAACGTGCACAATGGTGTTCTTGTGCCGACCCTATGGAAGTGAATCACGGAACTGGTAAAAAAAGAATGAATGTAGAATAAATGCAGTAGAAATGATTTCTCTAAGACGAATGTGTGGCAAATCTGTATATGATTGAGTGACAAATGCAAGTATAAGAAGTGAATGTGGTGCGAATGAAAGTGTTATGAACAAAATAAGGAAAGGGTCATTAAGATGGTTTGGACACATGGAAAGAATGAGTGAAGACAGAATGGTATAGAATGTATATGTAAACGGCGTGAACGGAGCTAGAAATAGAGGAAGGCCGAGGAAAACGTGGCACGATCAAATCAATGAAATATTGAATGTCGGTCACGTGAGGAGTCGGAGAAATCGACGTGCGTGCATGACAAATGACAAGATGTATAGAGGAATCGAGAGAAGTATGTCAGAACAGAAGAGTGTGGCGTTCCATTCTTTCTGCCTACCCCTCCGGGGAGACGGCGTGATGGTAAGTTAGTTAGTTAGTTAAAGTTAGTTATGAAACGTGTAAACTCTTTATGCATCAAAAATATTACGTAAAAGGATTTCTCTAGCATAAACCACCAAAATTTATGTTCGAGTAGATCAAATCCTTTATGTGCGGATCTCAAAGAAAGCTCTCTTATATTCTTTATGATAAATCTAGAAGATATTTTTCCTTTAAGAAAAACTGTTATATTTCCCCTTTCCTCTTGTCATCTTTCGTGTTCACTTTACAACCCGATCAATCTCCGCCTCAGGGTTGTTGTTTTTTTTTAACCGAAGCTCGAGTCACCACTCCAATAATGAGTTCATCACTCTCACGTCGCGGGTAGGCACTTATGAGGCCACTGTGCTGTATGTACCTTTATCTTTACGGCACAATACACCGCCGTGCGGACTCTACTTTATGGCGTACAGGGACGTAGCGCCTAATTGTTTAATTTAAAAAAATAATTGTTAAAATTTTCTTCTTGTGACATATCAGGTTTCCCCGACGTTGGCAATCACTTCTGTGAAGGCTTCTCTGTCTTGCGCCGTTTTGGTTTTATATACAATATAAATTTTGTATATTTTTCAATGTAAGGGATAATGACTGTTCATAATGAAGTTCTAGTTCCAATCCATGATGAGGATGAAGAGAAAACACTTTCCAATATTTCTGGACCTCCCCAAATAATTATTTGTTAAAAATGTATAAAGTCACATCAATTTTTGGTAATTACCATATTCTGCTCCATTTACTAGTGTATATAAACAGCAACGAGCTGAAATTTCGTCACATTTGATAATGCCTTAGAAGGGCAAAACATATTATTCCCATAAAATACTTGTATAATAAAACTTCTAGAAAGCTGACGTTTTCATTCGTATTAATTATCTGCATAAACGTATATTATTTTATTGCTACTTCTTCTTCTTCCTCAGCCTTGATCTCTCACTGCTGGATATTGGCTTCTTCCAAACGTTTCCACTTCTTCCAGCCGCTCGCCTTTATCACCCACTAATTACCGGCTTTTGAGGCTACATCATAGGCCCAGTCTCTTCTGCGACATACCGACACCTTTTTTGTTTTCGATGGTCTCCATTTGACTAATCTGGTTGTCCACCTATTGTTATTTTGTCGCGCTGTGTCCTGCCTATTGCCACTTTAATGCCGCCGTAGGATCCATGATGTCGACAATTCCAAAAATAATTGTCTAGAACGGCTGTCAAGAAAAGGTTGGGAACCAATGATGTAACATACAAAGTGGATTACGTCACACTACGGCACTGGGTAAACCTTCTTCTCTTACCCGGAGTGTTGACATATCACTCCACAAACTACTTGCCTCTACATTCTACTGGATACATTCCAACCTGTCCTCTTTTTCCTGCTGCAACATAGTGCATTCGACCTAATCCCTTCCGTCCATTGATTATTTTTAAGTTTTAATGCCCCACTAATCTTATACAGCAGCGTGAAGGTTTTAACCAAGTGCACATTGACGCTACCGCGTATCGCACCATACTGGAGTCCATAATTGAAATTCTTAAGTCGAGTTTATCGTTCACACTTCAGATAAGGGCAGAAAGGTATGCTGATAAGTAGCTAGGGCCTACTAAGTGGTGCATTTTATTTCTGATAACCTTTGTATGTAATAGCTTTGAAATTACATTAAAATAGAAACTATTTCATAACAGTTTTGTATATTTATATGATAAAACCCATAGAAATTTATTTGATCGCTAAAAACAATGTGCGTAAAAACAACGTATTATAAAATTACGAATGAAGAATTAAGAAAATAATGTAAGGCAGATGAATGGGTCTTAAATAAATTTAAGAAAGGGTCACTAGGATGGTGTGGATATATGGAACGAATGGATGGAGGAAGAATGGTTGAAAAGATTTATACAAAAAGTTAACAGAAAAATAAGTCGAGGAAGACCACGGAAAACATGGCACGACCAAATTAATCAATTACTAAATGGCGGACATGTTCGAAGTCGGAACAATCCACGAGCGTGCATGTCACTGTGGCGGTCCATCCTCTGCCTACTCCTCCGGAGAAATGGCGTGATGTTTAGTTAGTTATAAAATAAATACTGGATTAGGATATTCTGTCGTTAGTCAGTTATTTGGTTATGTATTAAAATTATTTATGTGGACTTGGATCTTCTGTCTTACAGAGGTTCAGCTCTTGTGGCTAATCCTATTACGTGTGATGAGAACATTGTTGGAAGGTGATTTGGTGGGTTGTTAGTTTATGCGGGGGCATGATTTGTGTAAAGGAGGATCTTTAAGAAAGCGTATATTCAATAAAAAATAATATCTAAATTTGCCGTATTTTATATTTTTTATATCATTTAAAGTATTATAACAGTATTTGAATGTTTAGATAACTCACTAACTAACTAACTATTATGCTGTTTCTCCTGAGTGGTAGGCAGAGTAATGGACATGGAGTGATGATATTGCTCTGTCAGGACACCTTATCTTTCCTATTGAGCTTCCCCTATATTCATACATCATTACATGCACTTCGAGTTTTCCGACTTCAAATGTTTAGATTATGTATATATATTTAAACACATCTTTTCTTATTGAACGCTAAGGCATTAACACTGTGGAATTTCATAGTAATATACTTAGGAAATTGAAAATAACTTTGTTTAATCCACAAAATATTGAAAAACACGACATGTTTCGGAGGATACCTCCATCTTCAGGATCATTAAAATTCGATACAATAATTTAAATTAAAAAAATAACCTGGGCTATTTGTTAACTAACTAACTAACTAACCATCACGCCGTCTCCCCGAAAGGGTAGGCAGAAAGAATGGACTGCCACACTTTAATCGATGCGGCACTCCATCCTTCTCTTTTCGCCATCGCGAAAAGTTATTATCGCGGGCTATTTGTTAAAAGTACTAATATCTTTTTTTTACTAACTAATAAATAATAATAATACATGATGATAATATAAAAAAATACATATTAGTACTTATAACAAATAGCCCAGGTTATTGAATTTTAAACGCGTTTTTATATTAGTCTTTCTTTGTTTAGTTATTATTATATTTTTACACCTGAAGATGGAGGTATCCTCCGAAACATGTCGTGTTTTTTTATATTTAAAAAAAATATTTTGTGGATTAAACAAAGTTATTTTCAATTTCCTAAGTATATATTTTCTGTCTCCCATAATTCTTTTATGTTATTTTTACATCTCCTGATGATTTCTCAATCTGAAACAACTTAGGCCCGGGTGGTGATGTTCTTCAACAGTTTTTAAAACGCGTAAAAAATAAGTGGTCTCTGGATGCGTGATAATGTCTGAGATGTTCTCTCGTCGGTTGTTAAGCTCTTCCTCAATCACTCCGGGGTCTTTGATGTTTTCTTTGTTAACAAAAAAATCGTTCGGAGTTATATTCTCCTTTGAGAAAATCTTTTATATAGCGCTTGCGAAATGTCTAAAAATAATTACAGAATGAAATAATCGTTGTTTGCGTTTAATATATTTACGCAATCTATTTTAACTTTATATCGTAAATCAATCGACGTACACATTATGTACTCATTTTAAATAATGTAATCATAAACATTCATTCTGAATTTTGGTCTGTCAATGTATTTCGTATTATTCGAACTTTATCAAACTAGGTATGTGAATGGATATGCAAATTCGTTAACGATGTGAATGGAGTACGGAGTCGAGGAAGACCGAAGAAAACATGGCACGATCAAATCAATCAAACTTCAAAGGACGGTCAGGTTAGGAGTCGGAAGAATCTACGTGCGTGTATGACTCGTTGTATGAATGTGGAGGAATCTAGAGAGGTATGCCAGGGTAGAGTAACGTGGCGGCTTTTTTTTGTTAACTGGCGCCACTAGCGTTTGGTGTACCTTAATAGATAGATGGGAATGTATAATGTAGCGTACAATAAGAATTTAAAATAAAGAATTTAATACCTACTGTGCAACAAAATTTATATTTTAATCACAAGAAACAACCTGAAATATTTGTAGTTCTATCAAATCTTCCTTTATTTTCTCAAAAGACATTACAAATATATGTAATGTTTTAAAGCATCTATTTGAGAAAGGGTAAAATATCAAAGACGCATGAAATATGGTTTGACTTTAGAAAGATAAGATACTAACTAAAGTTATTTGTCTTCTTAACATACTTTCTATGCCAGTAATCAAGCAGAATCATCTTTATGGCATGCATGTATTACGTAATTTGGTTGTTGCTGAGTGATAAAAGAAAGTAACAACGTGTATTAGTAATTTTCTTTTGGTATTTTTTATTATCATTCTTATTTAGTAGATATTTTATTAGTAGTCGTAAAGCCCCTGCGTGTTTGTTCCCAATAACGTGAGGGTGTCGGGACGGCGGCCGGCGGACGTACGGGCGCGGTGCCCAGATGTCTACGGATACCATTTAGGGGCAAGACGCCATTACACCGTCTGAATTATGCGGATCTCAAGGGATAATGGAAGGTGAATGGAGTTTAACAAAGACGGTAAAAAAAATACCAGCTCTTTGTTCGTTAAGCACTTTGTGCATGACAAGGGCTGTGGAATGTTTTCACACCTGAATAAATGTGTTCATAAATTCGTAACAGGGGGTTTAACTCGCATTTAAGAGATCGTTGGACCATTTCCAGACATTTATTTTTTCTTTCTTCTTCTTCTTAGTGTAGGTTTTGTGGCCTGTTTTTTTTAAGAAGAATTAGTCGTCTTCGAGGTCGTCTACCTCGGTATTGGCCGTGCAACACAATCAGAGGGAGTTAGGATGTGTCCATTCTTCTCACGTGTCCATTATTATATTCTCTTCTCCGGTCTCAATCTAATGATAGGTCTGCAGCAAGGCAATGCATCTCCTCTTCCACTCCGCTCGGTCCTCGGCAACTCTCTTCAAATCTCTTCAACTCTTCAATTCCGCATAAGAGTAAATTCATATTAGTCATATCATCATAAGAGGAGATTCTTTTATTATGATTCATTTAATCCGGTCCTCCAGAGTGGGTCCAAAAATTTTCCCTTAGAATCTTCCGTTCAAAAATTGTTTGCTTGCTTTCTTCTCTTTGTGTTAGAGACGATATTTCACAGTCGTGTGTTAAGTGGCTACTGATATTTTGATGGTTTTGTAAATCAGCAATTTGGTACATCTGCTGAGTATCTTAGACCTCTAGTAGTCTTTTAAAGCATATAAGGTTATATTTCCTGCTAAGAGTCGGATGTTTATTATGTGTTATGATAATGATATATTATATTTCGCCTTGCTAATGTATTATCAAATGTTTGATTATCATTATTAAAGCATTTGATAATGTCTGTCTGAAATATGTAATTCCCATAAAATATAATAAAACTTCTGGAAAACAGATATTTTTTTTTGTATTAAATATGTTCTAATTTAATTTTACCAGTTAGTCGCGCAAACAGTTAACCTGACCAAATAAGAAAATATGTTTTAATTGGTGTATTGTTTTGACCGAAACACGATGATTCTTCTTCAGCTTGTCTCCATCCACTGCTGGACTTATGCCTCTCCACCCCCACGCCATTCCTCTCGGTCTCTCGCCAGTGTTCTTCAGGCCCTTTCCGCCGTCCGCATAATATCATGACTCCACCTGGTATGCTGCCATGATACTTCAACATTATTATTAATTGTTAAATTTAAAACACTTTTTATTTACATTACATTTACATTTACATTACATTTATTACATTTTTTATTGTCGCAACAGCTGTTTCGCCAACCGATGTTGACATCATCAAGTGTTACAAGCAACAATTTTTTGTGACACCTGATAATGCCGGCATCGGTTGACGAATCGGCTGTCGCGACATTCTCAAAACATGTATAATAAATTGTGATATTATAACATTTAGAAACATGTTTAATATTACGTTAAAAGTAAGTAGAAATGAGATCTCTTATACGAATGTGTAAATACTCTGTGTATGATAGAGTGTCGAATGAAAATATAAGAAGTGAATGCGGTGCAAATGATGGAAAAGTAAAAAATATGGAAAGAATGAATGAAGAAAGAATGTTAAAAAATTATATGTTAACGATGTAAATGGAACCAGAAATAGAGAAAGACCGAGGAAAACGTGGCACGATCAAATATTGAATGTCGGCCATGTGAGGAGTCAGAGAAATCGACGCGCGTGCCTGACACGATGTATGAATGTTGAGGAAGCGATAGAAATATGTCAGGAAAGAAAAGTGTAGCAGCCTTCGGGGAGACGGCGTTATGGTTAGTTAGTTAGTTAGTTTTTTATAAAGTTAATTTTACTAACACATATATGCGACGGTGTGATGCTTGTTTGCGGGTAGGAAAGTTTACCCCCTGTGCGCCTTTGGGATGGATCAGAAGTTAATAGACGGATAAAGGAAAATACCTGCGGCACTCTCCCAATATTGACGATAAGATTAGAACGTGAATCATGTTTCAGCATTAGAACGAAGGTATTTTATGTTTGCACTGTATAATGAAACTTGTCACTCTCGCTTCCGTGAAATATGGCGTTATTAAGCTTACAATGGAGGTGTGTTTGCTCTAAGATTAACTATGTATTTTCAAGCATTTTCCAAATTATGCATGTTGTACATCCACTTTAGGGTTGATTGTGTAAATATTTTGTCTTAAACCATCTCTTGAATATGGTGTAAAAATCATATTACATATAAAGAAAAAAGATATATCATAACATTAACTAACTAACCATCACGCCGTCTAGCCGAAGGGGTAGGCAGAAAGAATGGACTGCCACACTTTTCTTTCCTGACATATTTCTCTCGATTCCTCAACATTCATACATCGTGTCATGCACGCGCGTCGATTTCTCTGACTCCTCACATGGCCGACATTCAATATTTAATTTATTTGATCGTGCCACGCTTTCCTCGTCTTCCTCTATTTCTGGTTCCATTTACATCGTTAACATATATTTTTTTAACCATTCTTTCTTCATTCATTCTTTCCATATGTCCAAACCATCTTAATATCATAACATAAATTAATATATGACAGAAGTGCAGAAAACAAAAGGAGAACAATTCGTTATTTTTAATTGTAAAATTTTTCGTTTGTGAAAAAAAATTATATTTAAAGTTAAAAAAAATATTTAAATAAAACGGTGTTTTAAACTATTTCCACTTTTGTCTTTATTTCGACAGCGACCGGTTTCGCCAGGCTCGCTGGCATCGACACTATTGCAAACTGAGTCCTTTATTCATATACTCGTACAGTTAAAGGGTGGTAAACATGCTTCAATACAAAAATAATCTCATAATATTTATGTAAAATTTACTGAATTGAAATATTGGTATTAAAGTTATTTAAGAGGATTCGTATTCAATATATTGGTTTTTTTTATTTTATTATAGCTGACATATATGTAGTTTTACCTTTCGCATATAGGAACAAATACCTGCCCATAAATTCTATACCTTTAATATCAGATGGGTTAATAATACCTTTCCTTACCGATGCTGTATATCTAGTACACATTGTTTTTAATAACTTTAATATATTGTATTTACAGATAAAACAAATACAGGGTAGAGATTTTCTGTATTTCTCCATTGTACGTTGATAGATTGATTGATGATTATTATCATACATAATAACATTTTCTAATTATTCTTGGAGTAAAAATTGGTTCAAACACACTCTTTGCTTCACACTCTCGCTAATTCTATATTCGCGGGCGCAAGCGAGGCAAATTATGACACTTGTTCAGTAAATTGAATTTCCCGTCAGTTGGTATAAGACACTTGTTAGCGAATCTCTGTTGCTTGATGAAATTTTAATAATGTAAGCTGGACTTGGACTTAAGCATTTTATGATTTTTCGTTTACTTTTGAATTATTTCAACTGTTCATGGAATATTATATTTTTTCGAGTTCAAACTCTCATTTTGAAAAGTGTGTAGTGATAATACGGCACCGTTACGCCCGGATTTTTTTTAGCATGATTGAAAAACTTTTAAATGAAGAAGCTTGTCGAATAAAACAAATGGAATAAGAAGCTAATGGATAACACAAATGGATACCGTTCCAACTTTCTTTGTCATTTCGCCTTCTTTTGTCTGCGATAAATTTATGTTTTTTTTTTTCAGTAATTCTTAAAAGCGATTCCATTATTTTAATTAAATGTATTTTCAGACGAATTTCGTTGAACGGTATTTGTACTCTTCATCGTAAAGTCTCCGGATTCCGGGGAAAGTAAAAATAAATCGGATGAACCGTCGTACGAGTGGACAGAGGGCGTTCACTTGAATCATCGTACTTGAGCAGTGCGCGAGTACTTACTTGATTGAGAGGCGGCCCCATCCCTCCGTTCCGCCCCAGATATGGGTCGCATAACATCCATTCATCAGAATGTGAGTAAAAAAAATGGGAAGTGACTGAATATCATTATTCACGGCCGACTTTATTATTAAAAGTGACGTGGGTAACGATAAGTTTTTTTTTCTCTCTAACGGTCCATGTTTACAATATTCGAGTTAAATTTTTGAAGACTACAGGGGAAAAACAAGGAATGTCAGTTAAAATTCAAAATAAATGTAATAATGCCATCTAGCGGCATTTGTACGTATCTGTCCACAGTAAAATTTTCATAATCAAAAATCATGTGTGTCATCGACTATGGCCAGTTAATCGATTGCTAATTGCTAAGAAATATATAGACTTTGATTAGCTTCATTCTCAATTTATTCAAATTAACCTTCTACTGACATTCCTTGTTTTTCCCCTGTAGTCTTCATTTATTAACTTGCCTTCGAAAATCTTAAAAACGATCGTTGTTGCCTAAAAAAATACTTATAATCGACGACCTACGTGACGGAGTGGCAAGAGCTGATTGCCGCACCGAAAGTCCCGAGTTCGATTCCCGGCGATAGTAGTGTGATTCTCACACTGTCTCTTTGGTCTTATGTAGAATTCACGTAATAATAATATGGCGTAGATTAGCTACCTATCATATCTCATGATAATCAATCAATATTGTAGCTAAATAACAAATTTATACAGTTATTGGGTTGAAACGACCTGTTGTATACAAAAAAATGTATGATAATAAATGTTTGAATTTGAATTCTATGTGTGCGACAAATGGGGTGTTTCGCTCGCATGCTCATACGATAAAGCAAGAGAGAAAGAGATAAATTACATTCGTTAGAATCTAACTGAGGACTAGGGATGAAACGATACGAGTAAATACAAGTACTTACTCGATACGCATGCGTGCTGCGTTCGGCGATAGCTTGTGAGCGAGGCGCGCCACGCGGGTGAGGCTGTCCCGCCCCTCGCGTAACAAAGCGCTTCGCTCTTATAGCTCTCAGGTATTGTTAGGTGTATTATCTTCACATAACATTGACTTTTTTCCGCGGCACACCAACTGACGACCACGGTACACCAGTGTGCCGCGGCACACGCTTTGCGGAACAATGCGTTAGACGGTCAACATTGTTACGAAATGCATTTTTTCCAAAATTAATTACAGATGGTAGCCTTTTTATTCAATTGCATATTTCATTATTGGGACTGACACCACGTGGAACATAGACTTCCCGTCCCCCTCTTTTGCATAAATCCACTTCCAACCTTCTACGACCGTTAGTAATGGACCAATACCGTCTTCAAATCCATGCGACTGCCGCGCGCCACCTTGTACTTCTAAAAACATAGCAGCTAAAAGGTTAAGTCTATTTTTCATGCAGTTTTCTACCGGGAAATTAAACATTTAAAAACTTTTATGCTATTAAATGTTAATTTTTAGTGTTTTTTTTTTTTTCATTTAATGCTCATAAAATTTCATTATCTCTAGACGTTTGCGTGCTAATAGTAAGAATAATATATATTAGGCAATTCACACCGTCTATTTGATACAAAACACTTTTTTGATTACAGTCGTAGAGATACGGAAAGTTTAAGCTCTCTTTGTGCCAGGATCTAATTTATTATGCGTATAAAACTTTACTGAAGAGCTTTACACCTCTAAAACAAATCGGTTCGAATTTGACACTTAAACTCCGATCCTAGGTTAGTGAGTTTTTTTTTTTTATGTATACAACAGGTCCTTTGGACCCAATTACTATAAAAAATTTTTTTTTTTTGGTATTATAATGATTCTCGTGACATGAGATAGGTAACCAATCTATCGCCATTTTATTGTCACGTGAATTCTACACCAGACCAAAGATAGTGTGACAATTTTCATTTATTTATGTCATTTATTTTTGCTAATAATCACAAACATTACAGACATACAATTCCAAATCGTTTGCAATTACATTATAAACAGAGAAGCATTAAAAAAATAAAAATTAAGCTTAAGAGTAAGAAAAAATTATAACATTGATATTGCATCCCTGAGGCAACTCACACTATCACGAAATATATCGACCTCCGAGGCGATCCGATTAAGCAATAAGATTGCCCTACCCACAGGCATTACCATTGGCAGGTTGGTTCTGCAGCGTGGCAAATAAAACAATCTGTGCTGTCTTTGACGAAGGTAATTATCAGGTAACAATCACACTGCCATCGCCAGGAATCGAACCCAGGACCTTTGGTATGGAAGTCAGAGCTCTTACCACTCTGCCACGAAGGTCTTCTATTATATCCTGTCTAATAACGATTTAAAAATGCAGATTTGTTTATGGTAAATAATACCTTACTTACTAACTAACCATCACACCGTCTCCTCTAAGGGGTAGGTAGAAAGAATGGACCGCCTCACTACTCTTTCTTAACATTTATTTCGCTTCCTCTACATTAATAAATTGTACGCACGTTGATTTCTCCGACTCCTCACGTGGCTAACATTTAGTATTTGCTTTATTTTATTGTACTACGTTTTTCTCAGCCTTCCGTTTTTCTAGTTCCGTTTGTCATTCTTGTTTCATTAATTATTTCCATGTGTCCAAACCATCTTAACAATCATTTCGCTATTTTGTTCATAACACTTCATTCGCACTGAATTCACTTCTTATATTTGCCTCGTAAGCCGTACTGGGAGTGTAAAAAACAGTGTTTTAATTTTAAAAAAATCGTCAGTTTAGAATTTCAGAGTATTAAAGCGTTAAGCGAACATGGAACTGACAAAACAATGATGAAAGTAGAATAAATGCAGTAGAAATGAGATCTCTTAGACGAATGTGTGAATACTCTGTGTATGATATAGTGTCAAATGAAAATATAAGAACTGAATGCGGTGCGAATGATGGTGTTATGAACAAAATAATGAAAGGATCATTAAGATGGTTTGGACATATGGAAAGAATAAATGAATAAAGAATGGTAAAAAAGGATATGTTAACGATGTAAATGGAACCAGAAATAGAGGAAGACCGAGGAAAACGTGGCACGATCAAATATTGAATGTCGGCCATGTGAGAAGTCAGTCAAATCGACGCGCGTGCATGACACGATGTATGAATGTTGAGGTAGCCAGAGAAATATATCAGGAAAGAAAAGTGTGGGAGTCCATTCTTTCTGCCTACCCCTTCGGGGAGACGGCGTAATGGTTAGCTAGTTAGTTATTTAGTTTAAGTGTTAAGTTTATCTAAATTCAAAAAATACTTATTTTATTTGATTATTATTGTTGAAAATTGGTATTTTTAACCATTCGAAACCAGCTTAAAAACAATTGAACTGATTGATTGTACGTTGGTTAGAGCAATGTAGGATCCGTAGCGTAAAATGTATTGTTATCCCTGCCAGATTTAACGAGTTCCATCACTGTCGCCCTAATCAATTGCCTGGAATCACACGCGCGAAGTTACGGGGGCGTAAATGTTTATTGGGAGAACAGGCAAATAACGTCGGATGTAAAGCGACACAATGGGAAGAGATTTGGGCGGAATGCGCGAATCGTGAAGCCTGAGTAGTATCATGATTATTCATTTTGCAGCTGTGTTGCAAATAGGCGTCTCGCTTTTTACGCTTGGCGCCCACAAGTCTGAAATGACGAATCGCGGGCACATTTTCACAGCAATAGCTCTTCTTTTTATGCGGAACAAATACACATCTCCCTTTCAGATAGTACATGAATACTTTTCTAGTACATGAATCTTCAAAAGAAAATGGTGGCGCACAACGTACTCGTAGCACACGGGACTAACAAAAGACTGCTTAAAAATATATAAATAAAATGTATACTAACTAACTAACTAACCATCACGCCATTTCTCCGTAGGGGTAGGCAGATAGGATGGATCGCCACAATGCTCTGTCCTGGCATACTTCTCGGGATTCCTCTGCATTCATACATCGTACCATGCACGCACGTCGATTATTCCGACTTCGAATGTGGCCGACTTTTAGTAATTGATTAATTTGGTCATGCCATGTTTTCTTCGGTCATCCTCGGCTTCTTTTTCCACTCACGCTGCTTGTGTACAACTTTTTAACCATTCTACTCTCATCCATTCGTTCCATATGTCCAAACCATCTCAGGGAATGTCAGAAGGAACTGCTCACCTCGTTTAAATGGAATGGGAGGGAAATGGTTCAGATCCTGAACCATCCCGCGCATTCCCCTGACCTAGCACCTTCAGATTACTATCTCTTTACCTCCCCAAAGCTGCACATGGGTTGAAAAAGGTTTTCAACCAACGAAGAGGTAAAGGAGGAGGTGGAGAAGTGGACGAAAGGGTTGGCGGGTGACGGGGTAAAATTTAACTATAAAATTTATAAAATTATGTATGCCAGGAATCATTAAAATCTAGATGCGTAAATGGCACTATATTAATTTAGAAGTACACCAGGATAGAATAATTTAGCGGTCTACCCTCTCTGTCTATCTTTTCAGAGATATGAAACTTCTTCTTTATGCGTAATATCGGGTCCCTCCGACGCATCGGGGGGACCCAACGTCGCGACGTCGACTTTCATTTGAGAGAACGTGTTCTTGAGATATGATCAGTTATTTTTTTATCTTTCCCCTCTATTTGTCATTCATTCTACGCAGAAAATCAATCAACGTACATGAATTCTATTTATAGACGTTTTATAGTAGTGTATTTAACTTAAGGCAGAAACACACAAACTTTTCATAGTGTAATGTAGCTTTTCATATATCATTTTTAATCATATAAGGTACAATGTGTTTTCAAATTGTATTTTTTTCAACGATAGCAATACAACATCACGCAGTTTCCTCGCTAGGATAAGCAGATATTGGATCAATACACTACTCTATTTTGACACATCACTCTAGATTCCTCCAGGTTTATACAGCGAGTCATACACGCAAATCAATTCTTCCGACTTCCAGTCGTATTTTTGTCACTCCCTTATAATGATGGCTGTCTGGTTCTTGTACTAGACAATGAAATTTGCATTAACGAATAAACGTTCAACCCAATATCTTGTATTTTTTTGTCTTTTGAGTAGTTTATACATGAAAACCAAAAAACCAAACAACTTAAAAATTTAATTGAATCTCAATAGAGACGAACATGTAAATTATTTGGAATATGGTGGTCGAGGCGTTTACAGGACTGTCATTGGTTGGCTTAAGCGATCGCTTTATGTAATACAACATTCCCCATTTCGCCCTTCTTACGACCACCACGTCTGACAATTATTTTTGAAAGATGTATATATGCTTTAAGAAACATTTCACATATTTTAGTTCTATCTACACTAGCGCCATCTATTAAGATTATATGTATCGACCACCATATTCTGTTTCCAAATAATTTACATCTTCGTCTCTATTGAGATACAATTAATTCTTAATGATTGACCCGTAATGGGTAAAATCCAGTATTTGTCTACAAGTATTTGTATACGTTCAAAACAAACAAAAAAATCTATCCGAATCGGATGAAAAAGAATTCAACGGCTATATTGACTCGTAAGATATGGCCCGACAGGACAAATATATGTGCACGGTCGCCTATGCGTCGGCATGCGACACGACACGTCACAATAGTATGTTTCTGCCTTTAGTCGTGGTTTGGGTGGTACACACCGCAAAGCGCTAAGTGAAACGCATTCAGTGACAAGTATTTTTAACAAGAGAACAGGGAACCAAGCATGCGGCGCAAGTTTAACTTTTAATTGCCTTTATTTTTATCCTGTTCGCGTGCCTACTTTGTAGGTAGACACATTTTTAGTGGTTGATATGTTTTCATTGTTGTTTAAAAATATGTATTTTTTAATTTTTTATTTACGCATAGGAATAAGCCGAGAAATTTTGTTATTGCAAAAGTTTTTCCATTCAATATACAATTTGTTATAGACAGCGCGATATGTTTCATTCAAATTAGATGATATAAATTTACACAAGTATTTATGTACACACAAGCATACAGTTTAATCGTGTGGCAAGATTTAAAATAAGAACAACTTCTAAGATATTCATGTTTGTATCATTGTAGAATCTCATTTTTCTTTCTATTATTCTTCATTAACATATTCGTATATTAATACGTATATGTTAATGATGTAAATGGAACCAGAAATAGAGGAAGACCGAGGAAAACGTGGCACGATCAAATATATCAAATATTGAATGTCGGCCATGTGAGGAGTCAGAGAAATCGACGCGCGTGCATGACACGATGTATGAATGTTGAGGAAGCAAGAGAAATATGTCAGGAAAGAAAAGTGTGGCAGTCCATTCTTTCTGCCACCCCTTCGGGGAGACGGCGTGATGGTTAGTTAGTTAGTAAGTTTTTATTCTTCGAGAAAATGTAATTTCGAATATATAGTATTGTAATCATTTGGTTTAATAACTTTACTATTATACTTCTCATGGTCCTCATCGTTGTAATGATGTGGTGCGGGTCGGTGGAGGTTTAGCTTCCCTCGGGATGATTAGAGGTGGAATCATATATTGTCACTGATAAAACTTTGTGATTTTCTCCTCGTCTCGTATATTTAAAGTTTACAGTTAGGCTCTATGAGATGATCTGGCGGTTCTCAGATCAGGGAAGGCTATATTTAGACTACGGGTAAGTAGGGACGCTATCCTTGAATAAGAGTGCGGTAAACATAATGCATATGGCCTAATCTCAAAGGAATTTGGATATTAGAAAAATGCGTAGTTTAAAGTATCAAAGAAAAGCATTTTCCGCGATAATACACTACAGATTTGTTCTCGATATGGGTCAACCGAAATAAGTCACCCGAGATGAATCAGAATACATTACATACATCCTCTTCAAAAAACATGTTTCGGATGGAACTCTTCTGCAGTTCAATTTTATATTTTTAATCACGGTTTTTTACGCTAAAGAAGGATGTGTACGATCCAAAATATGTGCGTAAAGATTGCACAAAAAGTTTTGTAAAAATTCAATGTTTTTTTAAATGTAAACCCACAATACAAAGTGATGACGAATGTACGTAAAATCTCCTTTATGGGAAATTTCTCACGAAAACGACGCTACACAAGTTAGTCTCAATAATAGTATAGGAGAAACGTTTATTTTGTCTGTCTTAATAGCATTTTAAAACGTATCCAAATGAATCATTTGTGATGTCACGTTTGTGTAAAAAAAATTAAAGTAATGACATGTTTATAATGCTCTAATAAAGCCAAATTATCAATCCACCAAAATAATATAAAAACATCCATTCGAATTTCACAATATCCGATTTAATATATAGTTTCGTTTATGTTTTACTCTAATGCGCGTTCGGAATAATTGGTTTTATAAAACGGCGCACATAAATAATAATTATGATTGCGTGAAAACGCGTAGATTTTTAAATATACATAACACAAGAAAAAAGATTTCAGTTTGTTTTTTAATGTATACAAATACTGGATTTTACCCATTGCGGGTTAATCCTTAATGCTTACATATATTCTTAATTGATGGCGCTAGTGTAGATTGACCTTAAAAAAATATGAAGTGTGTCTCAACATAGTAGTATATATACATCTTTCAAAAATTTGTCAAACGTGGTGGTCTTAAGAAGAGCGGAATGGGGAATGTTGTTAACATAAAGCGATCGCTTAACCCAACCAATGACGGGTCATAAGTCCTGTAAACGCCTCGACCACCATATTCTGTTTCCAAAAACAATTTACACCTTCGTCTCTATTGAGATACAATTAATCCTTAACAAAGATTTCAATTATTCAGAATATTGGGAAACGGGTAAATAGGTATGTAAAAAATTTAAGGTGGGTTTAAAATATAATGTATCATTTATGATACAAAAAAATGGTACGAAATGGTATTGCATACCCTTACAAAGAACGTTACGGATCGATTAGATTTCCTAGAAGTCACGAATGCTCAAAACTCTGTCCGGGAAATGAGGCACCCTACCCGACTATGTATTCTGTCTTCGTTTCAACCATCCCGCCCGGCGTAGTCGTCACTCCGCGTCCTTGTTTTCGACCCATTTTCGCCAATTTCCTTTTCTATTACCATAAATCAGAGTTTGTGCCGAGACGTAGTTTTACAACATGGAGGACCATTATTTTCCCGCGTCGGTGATTTCGTCCTCCTTTCGTTTCCCCGCTCCTTCCCTCCTGTCCCGTTGGCGCTGCCGGCGTGCGTGTCGCGGGGAATTTCCGCTCCCGCCTCCCTTGAATCTCACCGTGACTTGTGGCACCCAATTTCATGGGATGCTTTCACGCTTTCGTGGCTCTGCCCTGTCACGTTAAGGGAGCTCTTATCATTTTTTTTAATTTTTGACCCGATTTCACCATTAAACAATTTTTTTTTAAATACTTAAAAACACCCTTAACTGTTCTTATATATTCGCCTTCACTTTGTGTTGTGGATTCATATTTGAATAAATATAGTTACACTTTTTATTTTTACCGAACTCAGACATGTTTCGTTTACAAATAACATTTATCAATGTATACAATTTTCGTTAAAATTACATACAATGATAAAGGTTACTTGTAACCGAAACATGTCCGAGTTCGGCAAAAATAAAAATTGTTGTAATACAAAGTGTAACTATATTTATTCAAATACCCTTAACTGTTTTAACAGTTTAAATCAATATAATTTTATGAAGAAACATTTTTTGATTTATTTACTACTATACTTTCGATAATAGATTGTTTTAATCGCCGTATTTAAATCAGTTTTTTTTTATTATACAATCTCCAATGTGAGCATACTAAAAAGTTTCTCCGAAATTTAATAAAACAACCAATTTAACTTCAATTCCCTTGTTCGAAATGTTTCCGTTTCCCTTAACCATAATAATGATAATTTTACCCCACCTTTTATAACAAATATAACTCTTTCTCACTCTCACCTCACTTTAAATATAATTGTTAAGATTGGAACATCTAAAATATTGGTTTAATTCTTCTTCATAACAGTTTACTATGCCCTGGATTGAACCAAAGTCCATCACATCAGAAGCCAAGGCATAATGTATTCATTCGCTTATTGATTTATAGTATTTCTTTACTTAACTAATTCAGAAAAAAAAATATCGATTTAGTGTTTGAGCAATTAAATTGTACATGTTTGATTGTACACTTTCGTTGAATCAATATTTACCCGGTAACGGGACCGTAGATACCCCACATGAGCACGGGTTTAGAGACCAAAGGAGGCGAAGTCGGGATTCCTTGTAAGAAAACCATTTTCGTAGCCGCCAGTCTAGCCGGCCGGGCGATTCGTGTTCCTCTTTTGAACGTCGGACGAGAGACACGGCCGAAAGGTTAAATGGACGCTTTTATGGGCGCCATTTCTTGTCGTTTTTCTGGCCATTCCAGACCCGTGACGTCACTGGAATATGTATTCTCTAAATATAACTTTCAGATCTTCGTCTAAGTTTGGTCATACATTTTTTTTATTCCAGTTTGCACGCAACACTAAAACAGTCAACAGTTTATCGCATTCAGAATGATGTCAACGTATATGTTTTATCCTAGCTTTGAAACCTTATTTTTTTCTTTGTATATATTTATGTATTTAGATGACATAATTTATATTTGTTACGACTTTTATACACGCATCGTTTGCTGAAATATATAATTGTTATTTATTTATTTAATCATAGATGCCACAAGTAAGTCTATACAATGGTGTACTATAATTAAATATAATTTATAATAACATTAAAAACCAAATAAAAATATGTATTTTTTTTTATTTAAAAAAAACGTGTGTGTACGCGCGTAAGAAGTTATATTTCTTTGGCGCAACAAAACAAGAATATTTTTTTACAAATTCTATCCTTTCTAGAGAGAACGATAAAATAATAGATGAATTATATTAAATACAATCAAAAAAAAAATTCCGCAAAGGTAGTATAGATTTAAAAATACTTAACCGCAATTTTTAAAACACTTGTAATGTATTCCGATCCATTTCGGGTGACTCATTTCGGTTGACCAATATCGAGTACCAAGCTTTAGTGTAATGAACTGAGAACAATGCTTTTCTTTGATACTTTAAACTACGCATTTTTCTAACATACGAATTCCTTTGGGATTAGGCCATAGGCATTTGTTTACCACACTCTTTTCAAGGATAGCGTCCCTATTAACCCGTTGCCTTTATATAGCCCTCCCAGATCTGAGAACCGTCAGATCATCCCAGAAAGCTCAACAGTAAACTTTAAATATACGAGACGAGGAGAAAATCACAAAGTCTTATCAGTGAAAATATATAATTCCACCTCTAATTATCCCGAGAGAGGCTAAACCGTCATCGACCCGCACCACATCATCACAACGAGGAGGTCCATGACATAAAAATTGGTGTCAGAAGTGAGGGATCGCTCCACTGATACATCTCTGCCAGAAAGAAGAACCCCTTATCTGCAAAGAAGACTCCGATACTCTCAAGAGGTCTCCCCGAAGAAACTCCTTGACCACTTGTAATCTGCGTAGCCGGACGAGCCGCCCGTATTCAGTACAGCCAGCCAAGCAGTGCGTACCCTGTGTGCCAGCCAAGCAGCCCGTGATCTGTGTGCCAGCCAAGCAGCCCGTACCCTGTCCAGCTAGCCTGCAGCCCGTTTCCTGTCTACCCAGAGAAGCCAAGCAGTCCGACCCGGAGGATCCATCTCGATCGTATCCAGCAGAAGACAGCATCACATCGTCGACTCCCAATTCTCGGTCAAGCCAGAAGAGGACTCGAGATGATGTTCCACCTTCTTCTGTAAGTTTTTAGCTCGATGATCTCATTCCCCCTCCCCCCTATATATTATATATTTAACTTCATATTATTATATATTTTTCTATATTATTCTCATCAAATTTTCTTAAATTTATTATATAAAATGCATTTAAAAAATGAAGAATCTTCCTTCGCTATTGATTTAAATTTCACAGAAAATTTCTTAAATAAATTTATAATAAATAAACTTTACAAATTTAATAACAATTGCAAACGTGCATTCAATTTAGTTAAATACGTATTTAAATCGGTAAAAGAAATCGATAAATATCAATATATAAATATGCATAAAAATAACTCTTTAAATTGTTATAAAAAATATCACATGTCATATAACTATCGTTTAAAAAATCGTTATAATATTAGACACAGTACTAATTCAAATTTACCTAATAATAATCACAACTCATTAAATAACTCGTTTTATAATTATCCGAAAAAGAAAAATCGCTACATTAAAGATTGTAGAAAATTCAAATTTAAACAAAAACAAAATCAAAATAGCGCGGTTAATTAAAAATAATAATAAATCGTCAGTATAATCGCCCTCTTTAAACTAGTACGGAACTATGGGAATGGCCATTCTATAGATTTCCGAACGTTTAAGGCAGGCAAAATAAAAATTGTTAATCTTCAAAATTGCAAATAAAAATATATTCTTAAATAAATATATAAAAATATTATTATTAGATACATGAGCGATTATTTCATTAATATAACTGTCATGCGTCCTTCGAAATTATGTACAATTTCACGAAGACATTTTTTATTGAAATATATCGAAAGCTCTCCTAATAAAAAAATATATATAAAAAAAATCTTCTCCAGAAGAAGATAACATCAATTAAAAAAAGTGGTTGAAATTCCCTTACAATAAGTAAAAAAAAAAAAAATTAAATCTTCGCCAGAAGAAAAATGTTTCCCGTATACTCAAGAAGTATATTCGGAAGAAGTTAAAATTCCTTTATATTATAAATATATATAAAAATTATCTTCGCCAAAAGAAGTTTAATTAAAAGAAAAATGTTTCCCGAATACTCGAGAAGTATATTCGGATGAGGTTAAATTCCTTTACTTCCTTTAAAAAAGAGGTTGAAATTCCTTTACAATGAGTAAAAAATAAAATAACATATATCTTCGCCAGAAGAAGATAACATATCAATAAAAAAAAAGAGGTTGAAATTCCCTTACAATTAGTAGAAAAAAAAATTAAAACTTCGCCAGAACAAGATAAAACATAAATTAAAAAAGAGGTTGAAATTCCTTAACAATAAGTAAAAAAAAAAAAATTAAATCTTCGCCAGAAGAAGATAAAACATCAATTAAAAAAAGAGGTTGAAATTCCTTTACAATAAGTAGAAAAAAAATTAAATCTTCGCCAGAAGAAGATAAAAGATCAATTAAAAAAGAGGTTGAAATTCCCAGTAGAAGAAAAAAATTAAATCTTCGCCAGATGAAGATCGATTAAAGAAGAAGTTGAAATTCGTTTTTATTATAAATAAATGATAAAAATTATAATTAAAGTTGCCTTCGTCAGAGTTCGCGAATTAAAGAAAAGTATATTTTAATCCCATTCATTCATTTAGTATGATTGGAAGAAAATCCATAAATTCCCATCAATTTAATTTTCTCAACCTGAGAAGTAAAGAGAACCGAGAGTAAAGAGGTATTAAAAAGATCGTAAGATACGATAATTATAATCGACAAAATAAAGTACATTAAAAACTAGAAGAAATTTTGAAACTTCTAGGCAATAAAATAAAATATTAAAACAAAATTATTGGAAAATAAATCAAAATTCTAGAACGTAATTATCATGAAAAATAATAATAAATTAAAAAAACATCTAAGACTCTAAAGTAAAAGAAGTCAATAATTTTAAAAGAAATATACGATATTATTCATTTAGATCGGCAAAAAAGTATGTACATTCAAAACTTGAAGAAATTCGTGAAACTAATAAAATAATTAAAAGATTTAAAACAAAATTATTCGAATATTGAAAAAAAACGAAAACGTATAATTCACAAAAAAAAAAAAATCTTCTCAACTAAAACTCTAAACTAAGACTCTAAAATAAAATAAGTCAATAATAATAAAATTAAAAAAGGTACAATATTATTCATCGTCAAAAATTAAGAACATTCAAAACTCGAAGAAAAACGTTAAACTAATAAAATAAAATAAATATGTAAAGCAAATTATGATTTGATTCAAATCGTCAAAATTCACGAAAAAAAATAATAATCTTCTCAGACTCGGAATTAAAATAAAAGAGAAAAAGAAAATGATAACTGATATAAATCATTTAAATCGTAAAAAATAAAAACATTAATAACTAAAGGAAAATCGTGAAAATCCAATCGTGAATAAAAAAAAAAAATATTAAAACAAAATCATTCTAAAATTCTGAAATTGTAGATCATATTAAACACGAAAAAATAATGATCATGAACATGAAAATACAGAATATCTTAATGTCTCTAATTTATGTCTCTGTTTTATGTCTCTAATAACTCAATTATTCCGGCAAGAACCGAGAAAATAATAACAATTAAATTTTTGAATAAACAAATAAAGGAAGGCATATGTCCTGATATACAATTATCAGAAGACTAATATTTACGAGTATGTCCGAGCATTGTCAAGGTTCATGATGGTAAGATCGCTTACACATCTGTTTTGAATTGTAGCGATAACGATGTTACGCTCGACGAAATTAAGGTCCACTTGGAACCGATTCCTAAATCTCAAAGGTCCGTTAAAATAAGCAAAGCTAATCGCGACCGCATATTAGCTTCAAAAGGTTCTAACTGTTGAAAAAAAACTTGATAAGAATTACCCATTAAAATATTCTCGAATAAAATTTGTTAATAAAACTGTGTCAAAGTGACCAGATATTTTCTGTAATACAACCGACAATTAGAATAAGATGAGAAACTAGATGTTTCGAAATCTTTGTTATCTGTTTAGGAACAGATAAGCAATTTAATAATAACATTCAAGAAACTATTAAAGAAACGCGTAAAGATTTTAGATGACATAACAGACACTTTGAAATGAGGAATAATAACAAAACATATCTCATTCAATAAACAAAGCTAACAAAGCTGTATTGTAAATGCCGAATAAAATATTCGACATACTCTTATGGTTAAGAAATAATGTCTTCGCAAGTCAATACCATTGACATATCTAAACTTAATATGATAAAATAAAATAAGAGTAATGATAAGATATATATTTAGTGATACAAATATTAAAATAAAGATTTATCAAAATAAATGCATTACTCCAAACAATGAAGTCATAAAAAAATATATTAATCGAAAATCATTCGAATCCTCCATTAAGTCATTCAGGATTTCATCGTTCTTTATAGACTCGTAGATGAATAAAAAATAAATAAAATGAACAATTTTCTATTAGATACAGGAGCGGATATCTCATTAATAAAATCGTCTCTTGTTCCTCGAAATTATCAATAATTTTACGACGACATATTGTTATTGAGGGGTATTGATAGTTACCCTAATAAAAATATTAAAACCTTTCGATGGTATTATATTATAGGAAATGATATTCTCAAAAAGTTAATTGTAAAATAACGATCAACACGACTGGGATCAATGCTTCTAATACTACCGTTCATTCTTCGACAAACATTTCCCCTTATGAACTCATTTTTGGTCAAAAAGCTACCCTACCTTCATCGCTGAATAAAAGCCCTGAATTTAAATATTCATACGACAATTATATTGATGAATTACGACTTAAACTCCAGACTAGCAGACAAATCGCTGGAGATAAAATTTTAAAATCGAAAGAAATAAATAAGAAATACTATGATAAAAATATTAAACGCGAAACTTATAAAATCGGAGATTTCGTTTATTTACAAAATGAAAATTCGAAACCTGGAAAATCTAAAAAATTAACTAGTAATTATACAGGACCGTATAAGGTTGTTGAAATTAATTTGCCAGTAAATTATACCTTATCTATAAAAAATAAAAATGTCAGAGTACATGCCAATAGACTTAAACGAGCTATTGTGTAATAATATTATTGAAAAGAAAAGAAAATTATTAATACTGTTTCGGAAACATAAATAAATAAAATAATATTTCACAATTATGAAATTGAACTTCAAGAACAAAGAAAAAAAATATGAATATGAAAGTTAATTAAATAAGTATAATTAAATATAAAAAAAATAGCATTAACATTATTTGTAAAATCAACAAATTAATATCTTAAAACCATTGAATATAATTTTAACAATTCTATTGTAAACTTTATAAAAATGAAGAAGGAAAGAAGAAAATTTTAATAATATTTTTGATAAAAATATCTAATTATAGCACACATATACGTATTTTCATGATTTCCATTCCGTTATAAAATTTTGTAAAACTGTTAAATAAATAATACTGTCAAGGAAAAACAAAATAAATTCTATGTGTTTTGTACAAGAAAAAATTATTTCCCAATCTCATGTTATAAAAAAAAGAGATCATTTTAATTAATCAAAATTGTAATTAGAATTATAAAGATAATTAGAATTTACTATTTTAATTTCTCATAAAATACTTAACGATTATTGTTGTATCAATGAAAACAAAGAAATAAAATGATTGATATATTATTGTTAATCTCCAAATCTTTTCTAAGAATAAAAAAAGTGTATGTTGTAAAGTAATAACTTCAGAATTTATACAATCATGTTATATTGAAATCTTACTATTGTTAATGTAATGACTATATTGAAATTTGTATTTGGTATAAACTTTTAAACTCAAATCAATCAATCAAAAATAAATTATTCAAAAGAACAAAATTTTCACCACGAAGAAGCAGTAGACTTCTTTAAATTAAAAGATTGAACAATAAATGTTTCGTTTACTTAAGTTTTTATTCTTATATAATTATAAACATTAACATTTTTTGAAAAGATAAAATTATTAATAAGACATGCTTATAATGTCAATATACAAAATGTAATGTGTAATTCATAAGTTTTTCACATAAAATACTCGTATATCATTCAACATATAATGTATCTTTCCGCAAATGCGAAGAACCAAATTGGTTAAGTAATAATATGTTTACCTACTTAAAATAAAGATAACCTTCCCTTTCCCAAATATCAACAAACAAAATAATATTATAATGATTATGTAATTGGTTATTGAATTTAAACAGTTTGTAATTGTATGGTAAATATTGTAAACATATTCTCATGAGGACTATATAAGGACACTTAAAATTAAAATTAAAAATAATTTTAATTTCTTTTAAGGGTGATGGTGTTATGTATTCCGATCCATTTCGGGTGACTCATTTCGGTTGACCAATATCGAGTACCAAGCTTTAGTGTAATGAACTGAGAACAATGCTTTTCTTTGATACTTTAAACTACGCATTTTTCTAACATACGAATTCCTTTGGGATTAGGCCATAGGCATTTGTTTACCACACTCTTTTCAAGGATAGCGTCCCTATTAACCCGTTGCCTTTATATAGCCCTCCCAGATCTGAGAACCGTCAGATCATCCCAGAAAGCTCAACAGTAAACTTTAAATATACGAGACGAGGAGAAAATCACAAAGTCTTATCAGTGAAAATATATAATTCCACCTCTAATTATCCCGAGAGAGGCTAAACCGTCATCGACCCGCACCACATCATCACAACGAGGAGGTCCATGACACACTTTGAACGTTTTGATATTGCGTAAAATACTCTATAATCAAATGATTTAACAGAAATCTCTTGATGGAAGTTCATTTTAAATAAAACGATGTTTTTTAACTTCTTCCACTTTTGTCTTTATTTCGACGGCGACCGGTTTCACCAGGTTCGCTGGCAACCACAGACTAGCGACACTGTTGCAAACTGAGTCCTTTATAAACATACAGATTATAGGTGGTAAACATGATTCAATTTAAATATTGGTACTGTAATACCAATATTTAATTTCAATAAATTAAACATAATTATTTTAAGATTATTTTTCGTATAGAATCATGTTTACTACCCCTGATCTGTATGTATGTATATAAAATACACAGTTTGCAATAGTGTCAACAATTTGTCGATGCCAGCGAGCCTGGCGAAACCGGTCGCTGTCGAATTAAAGACAAAAGTGGAAGTAGCTTAAAAAAGTCGTTTTATTTAATTAAATAAAATAATACTTTTTGAAATTTATCAACCAAAAAGGTCCCCTTAAGTTTATCAATAACCGATATTGAAGTAAATAATTTGAACAAAAAAATGTGCCTTTATGTAGATTTTTTGAGATTATGATACTTTATTTATGTTATTTATACTATTATACTAGCTTCATGTAGTATATGGCTATATCCATAATGTATTGACGTGAATTTATTAGTTGATAATTAAATTACATATGCTTTTTAATAACTACTTTTACTTTTTGTACCATCAGAATACAAAGTCTCCTAAGAACAACAGAAATGAAGACTCTCCAATCCGTTGCGGGAACGACACTCCGAGACAGAATAAGAAATTCTGAAATAAGAAAGATCTGTAATGTAGAAGATGTCGTGCGATGGGGAAGACTGAGAAGACGCTACTGGAGAGATCATGTGTAAAGAGCATGTTCTGAAAGAGTGATCAATATAGCCGCAAATAAAGTACCAACAGGAAATCGACCGGCAGGAAGACCACCTAAAAGATGGTTAGACAGTTGGACATCTGTATCCCAGGAACAAGCTCCGAGAAATAACAGGACACAGTCCTAAATAAAGCAGAAGAAGAAGAAGACTGGTGACACCGGTGGGAAGAGCAATTAGTCTGCTGAACGCGGTCTCCTCGGAGATCGACGTCTTTCATGTTAGTGAAAGTACGTTCAGAAGGCAAATACTCTTAATTCTGGAGAGTATCCTGTCTTCCTAATGTTGAACCATCTCTCATGTGTTTCTGGTAGTATACTAGACACAATATATTATTTTACCTGTTCTCAATAGATGCCTTAAAAATAATTTTTGTAATGTCTGTGGATGAAATAAACTGATTTGATTTGATTTGAAAGACTTTTTGTATTTCGACAGCGACCGGATTATTAAAGGTTATTAAATAGACTTTCGGTAGAAGCATGTTCGAGTATTGCATTTACTTACTGAGTGGCAGAAGCTTCAGCTATCGATGCGGCTGGCGGATTTCTTGTAATACAATAAAATAAAAGCTCTTTAAAGCACACACGCCACCGTATTCTAAAAGGGGTTAGTAAATAATATAGGCTTTCGACGTAATGGAACCTTTTACGACGTTTTCTTCTGACAAACAGAATTATAGCGAATATGCTCGCGCGGTACCGCAGCCCCGGGAAGCGAGGAAACCTCAACGTCGGGAAACAAAAACATGCCTCCCACACCGCGTATGTGTGGGCTGCAGGTGACTCGTGAAATTTTTATTAAAAAGAAAGAATTAATTTAATTAATATTGTAATCATATCTGGTCTAATG
Source organism: Lepidostoma basale (assembly GCA_022606425.2). NCBI lineage: Eukaryota > Metazoa > Arthropoda > Insecta > Trichoptera > Lepidostomatidae > Lepidostoma > Lepidostoma basale. The sequence continues at coordinate 1,714,616 of JAHDVF020001001.1, read as the reverse complement.
TTTGGCATATATATAGGAGTGTGACATCTCCAGGCGGCTTCTAACAATGCGCTAATGGCGGGGTAGCCTTTCACATTAAGTTAAAAATATGTTCTGCTTAATGCTTAATAAACATAAATCTCCATAGATGGCGTTAGTATGTAGATTATATATAGAGTAATCTTAAAAAGATTAACATATTATGTAATCAAAATCTTCATAGATGGCACATTGAAACTGACATGTGAAATCTGGCATAGGACTTTAACATATATACAACTTCCAAAAATTTGTCAGACATGGTCATAAAGAAAGGTGGAATGGGGAATGTTGTAATTACATAAAGCGTGCGCTTAACCCAACCAATGACAGGTCATAAGTCCTGTAAACACCTTGATCAACCATATTCAGTTTCCAATTTGCATCTTCGTCTCTATTGAGATACAATTAAAAAAAGAATTAGTTTAAATTCACGCCCCAGTTTGAACTATGTAGACTATAACGACGACCTTCGTGTCTAAATGGCAACAACTTTGACTGCCACGCCGGAGGTCGCGGGTTCAATGACAGTGTGAAAAGAAAATAATCACGCCAACTTTGGTCTGGCAGAATTCACGGGACAATAAAAATGGCGATAGATTAGCTTCCTTTCACATGTCATGAGACTCACTAGTTAAAAACAATATATACAGTAATAATAACTTACTAAATAATCAACACGCCGTTTCCTCGAAGGGATAGGCAGAAAGAATGGACTGCCACACTTTAACCGATACGGCGCTCCATCCTTCTCTTTTCGCCCCCGCGGTGTGATGGGTTGCGAACCTCATCGCCACCAATAGACATCTTCCGCGCACATTTCGATCACAGAAATAATAAGGTTCAAATTACTTGCTGTATACAAACATGTGGAAAGCAACGAGAAACTATCGCATTAAATTGAAATTTACACACAATACCCCCACGTCTCGAACAGGACACACTAGGAGCCAATTTTTTTCTTATGGTTATCGCACTTACTACGCTCAGAGCGCGGTAATGTATCGGATTTGCAACAACTACAATAATCATTTTGGAAATAGCGATGTTTTCTACCTGAACGAATGAAATTTTAAAGTGGATGAGACCATAATGTTACATTGCTTTATTTTTATTCCATTATGTTTATTATGTTGAACTATTTACAAGATTTTGTTTAAATTCAATTTCGTTTCATACTGTCATCTGTTAATAATTCTATTAATTTATATTTGTAATAGCATGTAATTGGCCTCACTTCATTATGTATGTTTTTTTTACAATATGTACTATAATTACTGTAATTAATTAAAAACCAATGTGGCATCCCAAGAAACAGCAAAAAATGATACACTTTGCTGGCAAACCCCTAGGATCCCCAAAATCCCTAGGATTTAAAATAAAAACAATTAATAACCTAATATTTTGCTTTGTTCTGTATCTACTTAATCATAATACAGGTACCTACTGTTACCCTTTACTAAATATGACCGCTAGTTTAATGCTACCGAAGGCATTGTTCCCATTTCCCGCCGTGCCAGTGTCACACTTCACGCTGTACCAGTCGCCGAATACGGTATTCGTTATTATACGTATATAGTTTTTTTTTAGTTCCGCTCACATTATTTTAATTATTTGCCATTATCGATCCGTCTGAGCCCTCTACGCCCGAGTGATGTGATGTAGCACACCGTCTCTTAACAAGGGTAGACGGAAAAGCCAATGTTCGGATGTCAATTTCGTTTGACAGGTTGAAATATCATAAATTTTCCATTATGATTTTTAATAAACTTAAGACGTTAACACTGGAATTCTGTAATGACGATTTTTTTTAATGAATGTTTCGAAGGTTTTACATCTTCGTCATATGGAGAACAATATTAACTGAAAAATAAACTCACTAGTGAAAAAAACAGCGTTTTGAGATAATCAAATGATTTAACTAAAATCACAACATGAAACATAATCAAGGGTGGCAAACATGAATCACCTACCTACCTACCTAACCATCACGCCGTCTCCCCGAAAGGGTAGGCAGAAAGAATGGACTGTCACACTTTTACTGATGCGGCACTCCATCCTTTTCATTTCGCCTCGCGGGAGACGCGGTGTGATGGGTTGCGAACCTCATCGCCACCAATAGGCATCTCCCGCGCACACTTCGATCGTCCAACACACACAAAATAAATCTAAAACAAATAATATAAAATACAATGATATAAAATAAAATAACAAAATAAAAATAATTTAACACAAAATGTTCTTTTTAGATGGTGCACATATTGACTATTAAATTTATGTTCCACGAATCAAGTAATTCTATATTAGGCAATAAGATTTTAGTCCATTGTTTTGGCCGAAAAACTATGATACCTTAACATTTTAAAATGAATAAACTTTGTTTTTTATATCACAATTGTATTTTATTTTTTTGTATTTTATTATGAATCAATACAAGAATAATATTAAAATACTGTAAAATTTACTGAATTTAAATATTGACGTTCACGTTATTTGAATAGATTTATTTCGCAGAACAATGGAATTTGTTCATTAAATAATGTATATTTTTGTTACGCTTTTTCTCGGTGTAACTTGTGTATTATGATTATGTTTTTAAATGTATTGTAATATTTTTTCTTTTTAATAAGTTGAAAGCCGAATCATTTTTGTCGTATCGGGCAATCGGAATAATGTTATCGTAAATCTTGGGCCTATCGAATTCCTTACATAACTCACGGCTTACATTATGTTCCGCTTATCAGATCTGAGCGGAATTTCCCGCTATTGATCAAACACTGTAACTTTACCCCATTTGTTTGTAATATGCTCAAACTCTGACCACGCCATAGTCTCTAAGGGAGGGGGAGGTCGTACACAATTAATATTGTTGCATTTTCCTCAAAAATGTCATATTTTCCAGATTTCTTTACGATTCTAAGTAATTTAAAAATAGTTGCAAATATGATGAATGTGTTATAAATACGATTTACGGTATTGGGAGACATAAGTGTATTATTATTATTTAATATTTTTATTATTAAAGTATATGTTAACGATGTAAATGGAACCAGAAATAGAGGAAGACCGAGGAAAACGTGGCACGATCAAATAAATCAAATATTGAATGTCGGCCATGTGAGGAGTCAGAGAAATCGACGCGCGTGCATGACACTATGTATGAATGTTGAGGAAGCGAGAGAAATATGTCAGGAAAGAAAAGTGTGGCAGTCCATTCTTTCTGCCTACCCCTTCGGGGAGACGGCGTGATGGTTAGTTAATTAGTATTTTTATTATTATTATCCAGTGGCTGAAGTTTGACGCAACGTTATAAAATGTTGTTCCGACCCTTATGTATGAAAGTTAAACATGGAACTGGTAAAAGACGAATGAAAGTAGAATAGATATAGTGGAAATGAGATCTCTGAGACGAATGTGTGTTAATCTTTATTAGATGGAGTGCCAAATGTAGTTGTTAAGAAGTTACTGCTGTGCGAATGAAAGCGTTATGAACATATAATGAAAGGTTTATAAAAATGGTTTGGATACATGCAAAGTATTGTTAAAAGAATATATCTGCTCAAGATGTGAATGGATCTAGAAATGGAGGAAGACCGCCGATCTCCGAAATTTGTCGGAGGGCTGCGTTTTGGCACCACTAATCTGCCTATTGCCGAGGAGTTTGCTGATCGAAGCGTAGATTGCCGCAAGTTAGGGCTATCAACAATACAACGATCAGACATGTAGGCTGGTGACATTCCGTGAAGCGCTTTAAAAACCTTGGACTTGGATCTTCTGGCTTACAGAGGTTCAGCTCTAATGACTATTCTTCTTACGTCTGTAGGAAACATTGGAATGTAATTTGGTAGTTGTTTTATGATGGGGCTAAATGTATGACCCGGAGTGTCCCTCCGAAAGAGGGTGAGGGGGGAATTAGGGTTCATGATAAAGTCTTACATTATTGTCAAGGAATGGAAGACCAGTTAGGGTTGGGATTGTATTAATAAAAAAAGTCTGTTCCCGAGGGGAAGATAAGAGGAGCAGTGCCTGGATGGAGTTGTGGTAGGAGATAGCATTCTGCGTGAGACTTCCAGCATTGTTTATACTTAATTCTTTCAGGACAACAGCCGCCAGTGAAGATCTTTTAAATGTTATGAAATATGAGAATTTTTTGGAACACCTTTTATAAGTCGTGCAGCCGAAATGACACCATATTGGTACAGTAAAATATGTAACTCATGTTTGTACAACGTAAATAGAATTTTATGAAAGGTATTTTTAGCGGCTTTACGCGTGTCAAGAAATCACAGGTGTACAGGATTCTTCATTTTAACTATATGGTTAATGAGAACTATTTTAAGACCTTTCTACCGCGGTAACGAGGAATAATTTATGAAGCCCAGACACAATTATAACAAAGGTTGGAATAGAGTGATCGTTTTTCTTTATTTTTAGTCCGTTCCTTTGTTCTGACGACGTGGGGCTCCTTCCCCGTCCTCGCGGGGGTGATAGCCATCTATGGCGTGACCGGCTCCAAATGTCATGTTTCTATTTTCAACCGTACACCGATTCATCGCATCAATTCGTGTATTCTCTAATGCGCTTTCTTCCGTATTTACACGCATTCGGTACAAACATAAACTTAATTATCTCACGGATCCCGCGCTGTTGCACTATGAAATGTAATGAAATTTGAATTATATTTTGAAAACATTGTATTTTCACATTGTATATATGTTTCGGGATACAGAAGCCCTTCCTACGTGTAGAAATTTTAACAATAAAATGAAAAATATGTATGTATGGAAGCGAAGCATGGAACTGGGAGAAGAATAATGAGAGCAGAATAAATGCGGTAGAGGTGAGTTCCCTAAGGCGAATGTATGATAGAACGATGTACGACAGAATCTTAAATGCTGATATAAGAATGGAATGTAGAGCGGAAGAAGGTACTCGTATTATGAACAAAATTATAAAAGGATCGCTCAAAAAACAAAAACAATTGGGTTATATGGATACATTTTTAGATCTTACTTGTAACTATATTATGTTTCTGATGTATTTTTTAATTGGTTTCTAGTGAAACTCCTTGTGTCTTTTGTTAGGCCATTGTAAAGTTTCAGTCCATTGTTCAATATCCTTGATTGTCATGTCTTTGTTCGTGTATTAAAAAAAATATGTAATTTGAAATGATTTCATATACGTATAATATAATCTTAACTAACTAACAAACCATCACGCCGTTTCGAACCTCTACGAAGGGAGACATATCTCTCGAGTTTCCTCTACATTTATACATCGTAACATGGACGCTCGTCGATTACTCCCGCTTCGAATATAGTCGTATTTGAATAATAATTATCTAGTACATAAAAGTATATATACTGTATGCTTGCAATTGAGTGAATTATAAAGTAAACAAAATAGCGTTAAGCTCACTCTAGACGGCCGTGCTTACATTACGGAGTAGCGTTTAAACCAATTTCACTATTAATCTGCAAATGTTTGCTTTGTATGTCATCTCAGCCGCCAGATGCAGCGGAAACCGGGCGAGAGTGTGCGCTGTTTATACAGTCATGCCATATTGCTACTGGTCAATCTACGCCCAGCTCTGCTGTTATAATAACGCGATTATTATGCACGGCAGATAATTTGGTCTCTGCTAGACATTGTCAGTCTAATCAATATGCTAAGCGGGTGCGATTTTTATTCAATGCCACGGTCTCGCGTTGCACTATCATTCGTTTGTTCTTCTTCTTCCTAACCTATGTCCCATTTACTTGGGGTCGGCTCTTCTCGCATGGCGTCTCCAGGACTTACCTGGATGACATCTGGTGGGACTCAATATCTTTTAAGGCTCCTGTTAATAATTTCTATCGTAAATTTGTGCCTATTACGTCCTCGTGATCGCATTATCATTCATTTCGACCGCAACTATTATTACAGATATAAAATAATCAACCATCACAACATCTCATTATCTTTTCATCGATCTACCTCTACTTCATGCCCCATTAACGTTTTATACTTATTACTCCATTATTTCTTCATTCGTTATTTCTGCATATCCAAACGATCTAAATGTATTTTTGTTGTTTATTGAACAATTATATCTTATTCTTCTTCCTCAACCTATTCCCGTCCACTCCTGGACAAAGATCTCCTCCATTCGCTTCCATGTCACTCTGTCATGTGCAGACTGCATCCAGGTTCTGGAGAACCTCTTCATTTGTCGAAATGAATTTGAATCGTATCATTCACTGGTTATTCGTATATTGTTATGTCATTCAGTTGAAGAAGTTTATTTTAAATAATGAAATGAATATGAGATACGATTTCACAGAGTTTTTGTAAATAATCAAATCAAACAAATTAAAGTAGGTGCGAATGATGGTGTTATGAACAAAATAATGAAAGGATCATTAAGATGGTTTGGACACGGGGAAAGAATAAATGAAAAAATAAATATGGTAAAAAGAAGTATATGTTAACGATGTAAATGGAACAAGAAATAGAGGAAGACCGATGAAAACGTGACGCGATCAAATAAATATTGAATGTCGGTCACATAAGGAGTCAGAGAAATCGATGCGCGTGCATGACACGATGTATGAATGTTGAGGAAGCGAGAGAAATATGTCAGGAAATAAAAGTGTGGCAGTCCATTATTTCTGCCTACCCGTTTGGGGAGACAGCGTGATGGTTAGTTAGTTAAAACCGCAATCACCAACACTACAAAGAATTTTTTTTTGTTTTCATTATGGAAAAAAACGTAGGTGAAATTAAAGGTGCTTTAGTGTGATTTGTGTTTATTTAGACAGCATGGTCAAAAATTAATCACCAATTTGTGTTCATCGATTCGTGCATATACAAAGCAATGTTTAGAATAAACCCGTCACCGGCAAACACAGAAATACGCCTCACGAGTATCCGTATCGATATATTTTGCGTTCGAGAGAACCCATCTGCTCTGATCGGCCGTGCGAGCTTTCTGTATGAAGAGCTTTTAATCACGCGAGGCCCGCGGTATTTCCACAACAATGAATGCGTCCCGCGTTTGACTGGAAATTACTATTACTAACCATTTTCTTATACTCCGTTGTAGGGTCGTAACAAAACTTTCATATATGTATGATATAATAGCGTAAACTTAAAAGATGTAAGATGTTACCAGATCAAAACTTGGTGAAATTAACGGTGGCGTGCACGTGATACGAGCTATAAACTGCGCTGTGTCATTGATCAGCGTTAACATTAACTTTTTGTTTCATTTAAATATACACATATAATTTTTTTACAAAAAAATCTTAAGTTTTCTTCATTTTCATTGCAACATTTTCTAATAGTTGCAATTGATGAAATTGATAATCTCGTATATTCCTTCCATCACCCCCGTTTACAAATTATTTATATAACTACGAGGAAAACGTATGTACATTATAAGGGTTTGTTATTTTTCACCTTTGTTTATATTTAGTAGTTAGTAATAGCGAAAACGAAAACGGCCCTTCACAATCTATGGAAGCGAAGCATGGAACTGGCAGAAGAAGGATGAAAGCAGAATAAATGCGGTAGAGATTAGGTCCCAAAGACGTATGTGTGGTAGAACGATATACGACAGAATCTCAAATGCTGACATAAGAAAGGAATGTAGAGCAGAAGAAGGTATTATGAACAAAATTATGAAAGGATCGCTGCGTTGGTTCGGACATATGGAACGCATGGACGGAGAAAGAATGGTTAAGAAAGTATACGTTAATGATGTAAATGGGATACGGAGTCGAGGTAGACCGAGGAAAACATGGCATGACCAAATTAATCAAATTTTAAAGGTTGATCATGTTAGAAGTCGGAGGAATCGACGTGCGTGTATGACACGTTGTATGAATGTGGAGGAAGCTAGAGAGGTTTGCCAGGATAAAGTATTGTGGCGGTCCATTCTCTCTGCCTACCCCTGCGGGGAAACGGCGTGATGGTTAGTTTGTTTGTAATAGTAATTTCCTGGCATACTAAATATGAATATTTAGTATGTCAGGAAATAGCAGTGTGGCAGACCATTCTTTCTGCCGACCTCTTCGGGGAGACAGCTTAGTGGTTAGTAAGTTATTACAAACCTTCGAAAACTTTAGACACATTTTGCTTCAAAATCTGTGCGTCTTCGGGTGCGTGCTGTTTTTTTTATGTGATATATTTTTTACTGCACAATTTGAATGTTTTAATAAAGATTTCCTTATGACATATCAGTATTTTTAGAACAATCCTGTTGTACTCGTACATATACAGAACTGCCCAGTAGAACTTTAATCTCTGCGGCAATCCACCGTTCGAAATTTCCATGTCTTATTTAATCCCGAGACCGAAAGCTAATGGTGCCTTGTACACGACATAGTGATGCTTAGCTCACGTGAATCTACTAACCAGCAATGTTTATGTTAGCTTTAATCCTCAATCAACTTGCCTTTTAGAGGAGTTTCCCATACGTTTGTGTTTTTACTCACGTAATTTAAATTCACGTGCGGTATTTGTCCCTCTTTCCTCAACGTATTGTTATTTTTTTCTTAAATACGAGTATATTGTATTTAATTCTCAATTAACTATATTTTTTTTTGTTCAGTAGTAATAATAACCATTTTAGTTTATAAAAAAATATTCGAAGGTTTTACACCCGCATCATCGGGAGAATTATATAAACCAACCGATGAAGTTGTAAAACCTTCGAAAAATATTCAGAAAAATAAACTGAAACTCGTTCATTACAAAAAAATTCTCATATTTCTCTCGCTTCCTCAACATTCATACATCGTGTCATGCACGTCGCACGTCGATTTCTCTGACTCCCCACGTGGCCGAAATTTAATATTTGATTTATTTGATCGTGTCACGTTTTCCTCGGTTTTCCTCTATTTCTAGTTACATTTACATCGTTAACGTATACTTTTTTTTACCATTCTTTCTTCATTCATTATTTCTATGTGACCAAACCATCTTAATGATCCTTTCATTATTTTGTTTATAACATCATTCGCACCGCATTCACTTATTATATTTTCATTCGACACTCTACCATACACAGAGTATCCACACATTCGTCTAAGAGATCTCATTTCTACTGCATTTATTATACTTTCATCCTTCTTTTTTCCAGTTCCATGTTTCGCTTCCTTACATAAGGGTCGGTACAAGAACACCATTGTGCACTGCCATTTTAGATTTTTTGGATAGATTTTTGTTTGCGATTACAACTTTAAGTGCACCATTCACTTTGTTGCCTGCCCCAACCCTTATTTCAATATCCCTTATTTGAGCGCCAACTTATTTGAATAGATATCGAAGTAAGACCATTAACTGTTTATTATGAAACACTGTTATAATATCACAATTTTTTTTTATTATATTAAATTTCTATAAAATCGTCGTGTCAGATATTTCGCCAACCAATCACATCAGATGTTGAAATATCGTAGTGTTTCCGACAATACAATGAAATAAGGCTCTTTGACAAATCGATTTAAAATTTACGACTAATTCTCATGAAATAATTGTGAGTCATAAAAAAAATATCATCCTTTTGTATTTATTGACAAACTACACCGGAATATAATTATATCCGCGTCAAATATTGAAATGCCACAAATACGACCCCTTTTATGTTGAACTTTCCTTTTAAAAAGTTCCAACAAGAAGCAATAGTGGAAAAGTTTCCCGAGTACATTTTACCTCAAATAATGCGATATACTTACAAACGTTTTTTGTTTTTCCTTCTTTTTCTCTTTTCCTTTTAAAAAATCCCGTATTTGTTTTCTAACGTATGCGGGAAAATAGAAAAGTTTCCTCTATCTTTCTTTTATTTTCTTGTCTCGCATTATTATATTACTATATATCGAATACATTTTCTGGTGTGTGCGTGTCAAAATATTCTTAGTGCTTTTGTAATGCCCCATAGACGCGATGTAAGTGATATAATCTTTTGTGGGAAAATGGGGCGCCTTATAACCATAGATAAACACACTAATCGAATGTTTTTATTTTGATAACACTTTTTTTTTTCAATTTGATCTATAATGTATATTTTTATATCGTTTGTGTGTTTTGAAACTACGAATAAGCAATATTTATATGAATGATAGTTTTTCTTATTTTTTCGAAAAATCCTAACATTTTATACCTGTATATACGAGTAAATCAATGGTTGGAATTTATTATACAGTCTCCAATATGAGCGGAAAATAGCTCATTATTGTTAACCAGGAATATCTGGTCATATCCAGGCTTGATCCCAAATCCCCTGCATCCGATGCATTGGAATGCAGTTGTATACAGTAACACTATTTACTATCGTATACCCTTTTTTATTACTAGTATTGCATTAGGTTAATCTTTGACATTGGAATTGCACCCGTCCTTCAGGTGATTATAAAAGCGACGCTTTTTTCAATTCTTCTTATCGATTTTACTTTTTTTACTCATTTTACTCTTATCTACAATATATTTTTTTTTACAAGCGAATTTTATTTTGAGTGTCTAGCTTTTCCCAAATGTATGATCTCCTAATTCCCCTTTCCGCCATCCCGTCCGCCGTCAAAAGCTTTCAGAGAGCTACAGAGAAAATTGACTTATTCATATACGGAGCCACGGAACACCGTTTGATAATAGCAAAAAGCATTCTTTCCGTAGAACATTTGGTACGTGTACACGTGTCTACCAATATAAAGGTATGTTTTCTCCACGTGTTGTATTGAATCTGAAGGTTTTTAGATTCCGTCACGAACAATAATTTTAATATTTCTTACGTGTGTCACGTCAGATGACATTCCTTTATTTGATGTGCTACACTTCTATGTATTTGGTATCTCCGAGGAAGTTGGGAATATTGATAAACATCCATACGTCGTTTCACCCACGCTCGTCGTTTGTTTTGACTTCGAACGTAACCGCCTTTAGTGTTTATTTATATTTCCTCGTCGTATTTTCTTCTACTTCTATTCCTTTTATACTGCTTTATACTTTTTAAAGTATTATTTTTCTCTCCATTAAAATAGGTATTTCGTAATTTATTAATTTTCCATAATAATTAAATAAAACGATGTTGTTTAACTACTTCCACTTTTGTTTTCATTTCGACAGCGACCCTGCCTGGCTCGCTGGCACCAGTATGGCGATACCAACGAGCCTGTCGAAATAAAGACAAAAATAGAAGTATTAATTGTATCTCAATAGAGACGAAGGTGTAAATTGTTTTTCTGGGAACAGAAGGTGGTGACCGAGGCGCTTACAGGACTTATGACCTGTCATTGGTTGGGTTGAGCGATCGCTTTATGTTTAACAACATTCCCCATTCCGCCTTCCTTATGACCACCACGTCTGAATATTCTTTTGTAACTTGTATATATGGTAGGATTCCACGCCTATCTTTACATTTTTTAGTTCACTCTACACTAGCGTCATCTATTAAGATTGGAAAGCATTAAGCAGAAAACCTTTATTAATGTACTGTGAAAGTCTCTGCAAATCATACAGTACTAGATTGTCGTCAAGAATTTGTGCACATTCAAAATGTTGTTGTAAAAAATAGAAGTAGTTCAGAAACATCGTTTTATTTAATTACTTTTTAAAATGAACTTCCATCAAGAGATTTCAGTAACATCATTTGATTATCTTATTCATGTTCGTTTGATATATGTACCAGATTGGTAAATATGCGATATCATCATTGAAAGAGACAATTCTACTCTCCTTCTGCCAATGACACAGTCATATTATTCATTCAATACTATTGGTACAATCACGTCATGTTTTGGGCCCTTTTTATCGCCATTTTGATTTTTATTCCTTCTGTCAAATGTATGGAAAACGTGTTTTTAATGGTTACAAATTACTCGGACGATGGGGTGGACTACGTTAAAGAGAACTGGGACGAATTGGAAAGATATGGAGAGTTGAGAGAAGAAGAAGATTTATTACTCGAGCAATGGTACCCGTCAATAACTCCAAATTCAAATCGAATTATAGTATTAGACACGAGATGTTCACGTCTCGGCGTACTTAATATATTCGTGGAAAACTTCGTTTACATTTTTGACAATTTATCGCAGTCTCGTGAAATATATTGTAACATTAGCATTCGAAATGCGTACAGTATCCTTATTAAATCTCTAAAATGCGAGCGGCGCTACCTCGGATTTTTTCAATTTAATATAAATTCAATGTCAAACATAATCTCGAAAGGATTTTCCACGGCGGCGTAAAGCGATGTCAGCTTTCCTGAAATTATCTGAAATCACTGCGTAGGCATATTTTGTGTGAAAATATATTCAAAGCATACCGATGACTTTTAGACGAGTGTAACCTACCGCCTCCGTTAATCCCGCTCTATGATGTGGTTATAAAAGCCAATTTCTGCCAACAGTGATCTCCGACGCTTAGAGTATGCTTTCGCAAAGTTCAAGGTGTGTATATTTGATAGTAACACGTACGTATCGTATTACGAGTATGCAACGTTATAATTTTGGTTAAATCCATATTGCCGCACCATCGTTCGGCTTTCAGCGTGCAGTAGGCTTAAAGGCTCTAAAACGTATAAAATATGCTCTCCCGGTGGCCTGCGCTCGCTCCTTGGCGTAAAACTTTAGCCATTAAGTTCCGTGCGATGGCCGTTTAGAGTTCAGACTGCCTGCGCCTCGAAAGTTTATTTTGAAAAATCCAAACTCAAACGTGATCCTGAGAGCGAGTAATAAAAATTCTCAAGTTTCCCAGCCCGGCTGGCACCCTCGGGGTGTGAAATTTCGTGTAACTTGGGCTAGGTGTGGATTAGGGATGACCAATCATCTCTCCTCCTCCCTAGTCTCTTTGATATACGTATCTTTAAAACCCGATGCTACGCAGTTTTCATCCAACCAACGTTTTTATTTATTTTAACCCCTTACCGCATACTGGCTCATATATGATCCAAAATAATCTTTCGCCATAAAAAACAACAAAATAATAAAATATGTCTTGCTTCTAGCAATAATAATAAGTTTTATCTATGATCCGCGCTACTAGTTGTCAAACTTCTTGCTAGATGTCTCTGGTTGTACTAGATGTGCGTTCAACTGTTTCCAACTGTCGGTTTAAGTAATAAATTGATCACTTTTATATAAAATTATGGATAATATTGTGTAAAATCTAGGGATAAAAAGGGGAAGACCTAGAAATATTTTTTTGTATTTTATAATATATAGGAAAAAATAAATTATTTGAATAAAAAAAAAATATGTGTCTTTTTTTTTCATCATTTACACATCATATATATATTTTTTTTAATTTAAAAAAGATCATGCAGTAAGGGGTTATTATAAAACCGGGCTAGAGTAATATAACAGGTGAAACAATGTATTTTTGTAGCTTTTATCAAGTTTTCAAGTTTTCAGTTCAAGTTTTCAAGTTTTCAGCAATAGTCCATAGAACTACCTCATATACTGTTTTTCCCATGACTATATAAATGATACGGCACACCAAAACTAACTAACCATCACGCCATCTCCCCGGAGGGATAGGCAGAAAAGATGAAACGCCACACTGTTCTGTCCTGACATACTTCTCTCGATTCCTCTACATTCATACATCTTGTCATGCATGCACGTCGATTTCTCCGACTCCTCACGTGACCGACATTTCATATTTGATTGATTTGATCATGCCACGTTTTCCTCGGCCTTCCTCTATTTCTAGCTCCGTTCACGCCGCTCACACATACCTCCTTCACCATTCTGTTCATAACACTTTCATTCGCACCGCATTCACTTCTTATACTTGCATTTGACACTCTATCATATACAGATTTACCACACATTCATCTTAGAGATATCATTTCTACTGCATTTGTTATACTTTCATCCTTCTTTTGTCAGTTCCATGCTTCACTTCTATCCATAAGGGTTGGCACAAAAACTCCATTATGCACTGCCATCTTAGCTTTTTTAGTTACATTATATCTAGTCATTCAATTTTCGAAATGAATACGCGAAAGTTAACCACCTAAAAAGATATACACATAGTTTAAATAGCTATAAAACCTTCGAAACATCGAAAAAATTATCTTAATCCTGGAAACAACAGTGTTTTAATCCACAAAAAAAACATTGTTTTGGAATTCCATAATGAGAAGGATGGTTTTAGACGAGTAGGATAATTATTTGATTCGCCTCCTCTATCCCTTGGTGAGGTATTGTGTAGAGTGGCGCAGTGCAGTAGGGCGCCCCCCGTCGCCTGACAAATGCGGAAACTGTTCCGTCTCGCTGGGAAATGTATTCCCGTCCCTTTGTAGAGCGGCAATATTGAAGGCGATTGATTCCACCCATTGTGAAACCTTCCGCCATTATTTATTGCGCGCCCTCGCGGCAAAAGTATTTCGCTCCGGCGTCAATTTTCATTTCCGCCCAATTCGGAATGTGTTATTTCATTTATCTTCTTTACAATGTATACAATTCGTACGCCAATACTGGCGGCGCTGGCTGATTTATTTCTGAAAAAATATATTTTGAATGTTCAATTCACACCTTCAAACACTCCTATGTACAAAATTAATACAACATTTTGAATGTATACAAATACTTGTAGACGAACACTGGATTTTATTTACCCATTGCGGGTCATCACAACATTCCCCATTCCACCTTTCTTATGACCACCATGTCTGACAAATTTTTGGAAGTTGTATATATGTTAATATCCAACACCACAATTCACATGTCAGTTTCAATGCGTCATCTATGAATATTAGATTTAAGCGCTTAACCCAACCAATGACAGGTCACAAGTCCTGTAAACACCTCGATCATCATATTCAGTTTCCAGTTTGCATCTTCGTCTCTATTGAGATAAAATTGATCCTTGTACAAAATTAATGTTCTTTATTTAAAGATATAGGTAGACGTTCAAAATATTTCTTATAGATAACTTAAACCATACGATGACAGCGAGCTGCTGAAACCGGTCGAAACTATTATAGAAGAACAAGTGAAATATACGTATGCAATATAAAGTTTTTTTTTTATATTTGCTCTATATTCATTTGTAAATACTTGTCTGAATCTGAGAGCTTTAAAGTCTTAAGTGGATTTTTGACCGAAATGAGCTACAGGTTTTTCAGATTTTAATTGTTTTATGTTTCCATCCAGGGCAATTGTCCAAACGATTACTTCTTCTAATACTATATTGTATCGATAAAAACATAAAAGTACATATTTTATCAGGTATATATATTTTTATATATTTTGTTAATTTTTTTAATTTAAATAATATTTTTTATTTGTTCAGTAGATCGAAGTGTGTGTTTTCCGAGAGATTTTCAACCTGTGTATTTGACACTTTGAATAATTTATATTTTTAAAATATTCATTCCAGTGTTATGAACAAAATGGTTTTCAAAATTTTTAAAAATATGAAGATGGTTTGGACATATGGAAAGAATGAATGAAAAAAAAATTATTAAAAAAAATATGTTAACGATGTAAATGGAACTAGAAAAAGAGGAAGACCGAGTAAAACGTGGCAAAATCAAATAAATCAAATATTGAATGTCTGCCATGTGAGGAGTCAGAGAAATCGACGCGCGTGCATGACACGATGAATGTTGAGGAAGCGGAGAAATATGTCAGGAATGAAAAGTGTGGCAGTCCATTCTTTCTGCCTACCCCTTCGGGGAGACGGCGTGATGGTTAGTTAGTTAGTTTTTTCATTCCAGTGTACGAAGATTAATGCTTCCGCGTTTCGCACCATATGCAATGAACGCATTAGTGGAATTAAAAAAATATTCTCCAAATGCTATTCCTAATGAAATGAGAAATAATTCTTCCATTACAATGCTCGGACCCGCGATTGAAAATTAATTTCCTGAATATTATTATTATATGTTTAATTTTATTATGACGTTTTTATAAATAAAAAAATAAATGAGATATATTGTATTTTATAATAATGTGGTCCTAAATAAAAAAAGGGTCGTTTTACGAATTGATATACATAGTCTGTTCAAAACGTATCGCGAATATTATATTTTTTCAAAAAGTATTTATTTATTCATGAATATCTATTTTGTCCCCTTCAAAGTAATCCACCTCGGATATAATACATTTATGCCAACGTTTTTTCCAATCCTAAGCACTTAAAAAAAACATTTTTTGTGATCTTGTTCAGCTCCTCCTTCGATGCCGTCTTTATCTCCTCAATCGTGGCGTAGCGTCGTCCTTTCATGGGCCTCTTCAGTTTTGGAAACAGGAAAAAGTCACAGGGGGCCAGATCTGGGGAATACGGTGGCTGCGGCACCATTACTGTGTTGTTTTTGGCCAAATATTCGCGCACAAGCAACGATGTGTGAGCAGGGGCGTTATCATGGTGCAAAAACCAGTTTTTGTTCTTCCACAAATCCGGGCGTTTCTGGCGGATTGCTTCGCGCAAATTGCGCATAACTTGCAGGTAATATTCCTTATTGACCGTACTACCCTGTGGCAAGAACTCATGATGCACCACGCCCCTGCAATCGAAGAAAACTGTGAGCAAAACCTTCACGTTCGACCGAACTTGGTCGCGCTTTTTTTGGTCTTGGCTCATGCGGCAGCTTCCATTGGGATGATTGAGCTTTGGTTTCCACGTCATAACCATAAACCCATGATTCGTCACCAGTTATGACCCTCTGGAGCACATTTGGGTCGTCACGGACCGAGTCCAACATCTCCTGAGCAATGTTAACGTGATGCTGTTTTTGGTCGAAATTGAGCAATTTTGGCACGAATTTCGCGGCGACCCGACTCATGCCCAAATCATTGGTTAAAATCGAATGGCACGAGCCAATCGATATGTTTAGGTCCTCAACAACTTCTCTAACGGTGATTCGACGATTGGCTAATACTATTTTCTTCACTTTATCAATGTTTTCGTCTGTTGTTGACGTGCTCGGGCGTCCGGCACGCTCTTCGTCGTTCATATCTTCTCGGCCCTCTGAGAACATTTTGTACCACCGATAAACGTTGCTTTGGTCCAAGGTAGCTTCACCATATGCCACAGTCAATATTCGAAATGCGTCCGCGCACTTTATTTTGTTTTTCACACAAAATTTGATACAGATTCTTTGATCCATTTTTTGGAATAGGCAAAAATCGAAGACGAGCCAAACTACATCCAAGCAAAACAGCTGTCAAAAATTAACTAAACATTCAAAATGGCCGACCTTGTCAGCATAAGTAAGGGACATGAGTACTAACATAACGCTACAAAAAAATCAAAAATCAAATATACGTAGCCAGCGGAAATTCAAAATTCGCGATACTTTTTGAACAGACCTCGTACATATATAGATTAATTTACCTAAATTATTATTTGTATAAAATACGGGTCTAATGTCACATGGAAATTGTTTAGAAATAATATTTGTTAAATTATTAATGGATATAACTATTATTTTTGAAATTGACTACTATTTTTATTATTACCAATGGTAGGTGGAAAATAAAATATTGTTAAAGTACATTTAAAAAAATATATTATTAATTAGATTATTATTGAAACCATTTTAAATGCATTTAGTCAAAAACTAACTAACTATCTAACCATTACGCCGTCTCCCCAAAGGGGTAGGCAGAAAGAATGGACTGCGACTCCTCGCGTAGCCGACAATCAAAATTTGGTTTATTTGATCGTGCCACGTTTCCCTATATTTAGTTCCGTTTACATTTAATTCTATATTATAATTATCTTATTGATGGTTGTAGTTTTTATTTTGTAAAACTCCTTGTACTAAACGCGATTGTTTTATCAGTTTAAAAAAGATTATTTATTTGTATACACAAATATAAATACTTGTGATAAATTTGTTTCGAATGCGAAGACATTCTCAAAACTCTGAGAATGGTTTTGAGAATGCTCTCGCAAGGCGAAAGATTTTTGTAACAAGTTAATAAAAAATCTCCATGAAACCGATAAATATATTGCGTTTACATTATAATTTATAATTATCTAATGAAAGTAGTGTATTAAAAAAGCGGGTCAACATGAAATGGAAAGCATTTTAATATACAAAAAAATTATAATGAAATAAAACGATGTTTTTTAACTACTTCCACTTTTGTCTTTATTTCGACAGCGACCGGTTTCATCAGGCTCGCTGGCATCGACAGACTGGTGTCTATTGTAAACTGAGTCTTTTATATACATACAGATCAGTTTACAATCAGTCTGTCGATGGCAGAGAGCCTGGCGAAACCTGTTTCTCTCGAAATAAAGACAAAAGTGGACTAACTAACTAACTAAACATCACGCCGTCTCCCCGGAGGGGTAGGCAGAAAGAAAGGAACGCCACACTGTTCTGTCCTGACATACTTCTCATGATTCCTCTACATTCATACATCTTGTCATGCCACGCACGTCGATTTCTCCGACTCCTCACGTGACCGACATTTAACATTTGATTGATTTGATCGTGTTCACGTCGTTTACATATACCTTTTTCACCATTCTGTCTTCACTCATTCTTTCTATGTGTCCAAACGATCTTAACGACCCTTTCATTATTTTGTTTACAAAACTTTCATTCGCACCGCATTCACTTCTTATATTTGCATTTGACATTCTATCATATACAGATTTACCACACATTCTTTTTAGAGATCTCATTTCTACTGAATTTATTCTACTTTCATCCTTCTTTTGCCAGTTCCATGCTTCATTTCCATACATAAGGGTCGATCTTTTTATTTTATTATTATTTAAAATGAACATCCATCAAGAGATTTTAGTAAAATCATTTGATTATTCTTAAAATATCGTTCATTTATGAATCCACAACAGCATTAATTATTAATGGTGAATATACAAGAAACTTTATGAATTGTTTATTTTATTTTAATTATATAAATTGATCTATATATTATATCGCTTGTGATATTAGATATTACACTAACTTTCCAAGTACGTTAGTCAAGAATGTTAGAATGTCGTGCACAAATTGACCACCGAGTTATATTACAGTTGCACCAATAGCTAACGTCGGTCAGATCAATTTCCACACGCGTCAGTCATGCAATTGACCTGGCTCTTAAATTGGTACTATGAAGTATTTAATCTAAGAAACATTTTCTTAATTAGTGAATAAATAACATCAACACATCGCAATAAAATGTCTGCAGCTTTTTTGGTTCATCATCAGCCGTCTGTCATCCACTGCTGAATGTAGGCCTCTCCCAAAGCACCCCACCGTCCCCTATCCATTGCCGCTCCCATCCATCCATGTCCAGTAATCCTCTTCAGATCGTCGGTCCAGCGGGCAGGGGGACGTTGAACTCTGCGGAATCCTGTACGCGGTCTCCATTCCAGAACCCGTCTCCCCCATCGGCCGTCGGTTCCCCGACAGATATGGCCAGCCCATCGCCACTTCGACCTTGAAATTGTAGACTAGACCTTTTGTCAGTGTCCACGTTTCGGCTCCGTACGTCATGACTGGCAAGACGCACTAGTTGAACACTTTAGTCTTGAGGTATTGTGGTATTTTTAGAGGTTTGGTTTTTAAACTGGCAACATCGTTTCTACAGACTGTAAACTTGATAGTTGACAGTTGATTGATAGCCAGTACGTTTTGCCATTTTACCATGAATAGACTGACATCAGAACAGCGCTTGCAAATTGTGCAAATTTATTTTGAAAATCATGGTTCGCTAAACTTATCGTGCACTACGTCCATTTTACGGTCGACATAATCGTCTATCCGAGCAAGTTATTTGGAAGACCATGGTTCGTTTTCGCACCACGTACACTCTAGTGGATAATACGCATCCACAAAGATAATTGTCGAAAACTGGATTTCACGATTGCGCTTCATTCGAGCTAGCCGTGGCGCTCATATCCCCAAAATCATATTTAAACGATAATGGCATAAAATTATCTATTAAATTAATTCAATATCATAGACATTAACATTATTTTAATGTGTTTTTCTTAATTTTGAATTTGTATACCTCTAAAAAAACATCCTGTATAATTTCTTCATTCTCTGAATCGTTGCTACTCTCGACCAGACTTTTTTCTTCTTCTTTCCGTGTCCTGTCAGGTCTCCCCAACTTTATCTATCACCCTTGAATAGGCCTCCCCGTCCTGGGCAGCTCGTAACAGCTCCCCCACGGTCCTCAGCCCCGTCCACTCTCGGATGTTCCTCAGCCAGGAAACCCGCCTTCTCCCAACACCTCGTCGATCCTCAATTTTACCCTCCAAGATCAGATGTAACAGTGCGTACTTTTCGCCTCTCAGAACATGGCCCAAGTAGGACACCTTACGGACTTTGATGTTGCTCAGCAACTCTCTGTCAACTCTGGCTCTATGGAGAACGTTTGTGTTGCTGACCATGTCAGTCCAGGAGATGCGTAACATCCTTCAGTGTATCCACATCTCAAATGCCTCTAATCGGTTCATAACAGACTTTCTATATCAGGTTAAATTTAGGCCGGTTAATCCGAGGACCGATTGATTCGAGGCTGGTAAGAGGGTTTCTACTGTATTGCAGTAAAGTGTCTGAAATACTAGTAAAATACGGTTCAACCTTCCATGGGTACAACGTTACACGTGGTACGTAAGACATTTGAATGGACGGTGATAACAAAGTCGATGAAGCGTGGATTTTAAGCCTCGTATGGCCTCTGAGATTCTGGTGGGCGGTTTCCATTTCACTCCGGCCTTCACATTCTTACGATTTTCGACAATTGGCCTTTAGTTTTTGCTGTTGGAGGCTTTTTAAGTAGGTAATATCCCCTTCCGGCGACGGTCAATGTCCGGAGATAATGTTTAATTTGAAATTAAGCTAATCAAATGATTTTACTTAAATCTCTTGATGAAAGTTCATTTTAAATAATAATTAATTAAAACGATATTTTTTTTAACTACTTCCACTTTTGCCTTTATTTAGACAGCGACTGGCTTCGCCAGGCTCGCTGTCTAAATAAAGACAAAAGTGGAAGTAGTTAAAAAACATCGTTTTATTTAATTATTATTTAAATTAACCTGTCCGGTAGAGAGCTTTTTTGAACTCATCAAAATAAAAATAATTCACACTTATATAATAGATTAAAAATAATAAAACTCTTTGTGAGTATTATAATATGTACGATGGTATGGTTATTATAATTGATGCCAACTATTTTCGTTTGGACCCAAGCTTCATCAGAACAATATAATAACATGTATACTGCCGCGCTTACGATAAACGCATCTACTAAGGTTTTTGTCGAAATTGAGTTATTACACTATCTGGTATCAGGAAAACGAGATCTACAACTTTCTCAAAGTGACATTTCATGATTTCTTCATTTCCTCGATTTTTCAGTTTAAATAAACGCATCAACTAAGACTTCGAGTGCAGTTTTACTTATCAAGAACGCACTAGCTGTAGTTAGTACAGACTTGTTTTCTAGCATTCAATAGCTTCTTAGTCATAAATGCACTATGTTTGAGGAATCGCACTAATTTTACAAGATTTAACAATATTTGTATTCAAATAGCTATTTTCCTTAACATAAATGCATTATGTGATGTAGTCGCACTTATCATATGTATGGTTGAAGAATTGAGGTATAAGCTTACTATATAAAATGCATTAAATTGATTTACTAAGCATAAATGCATCAAGTAGGGTAGTTGATGCGTTAATGACTAGTTATTATGGCCTAAAAGTATTAGAGGCTGCTAGCGATAAGTAATTTTTTTAAAATCATATGTACTTTTCTCTTTGTTTTGGTACAACTTTCATGTTGGTATCTTTTCTATTTCCTGAGATACAAGCTAAATCAAAATAAAAAGTTTAAACGCGTTTTTCTCGAAAAGCGTCAAACCCTAGTTAATGCGTTTATCTTAAGTGCGACAGTATATAGGTTATAGGTATGTATATTTATCAATAAAAAATAATTAATTGAAAACATTTTGTGACATTGCCATACAAGCACATTTTTAAAAACAAATCAGATTCATGTCGAAATTCATGTTTGACAAAAATTTCAAAATAATGTCGAAATTCGTGTTTCATGTGAATTTTAAATTCATGGTTCTAGTTAACAAAGGTTTCTATTATAATTAACAAAAGTTTCTAATTAACAAAAATATCAAATTCATATCGAAATACATGTTGAACAACAATGTCTGATTCATGTTAAACTAACTAACCATCGCGCCTTCTCCCCGGAGGGGTAGGCAGAATGAATGGAATGCCACACTTTTCTGTCCTGACATATTTCTCTCGCTTCCTCAACATTCATACATCGTGTCGTGCCTGCGCGTCGATTTCTCTAACTCCTCACGTGGCCGACATTCAATATTTGATTTATTTATTTATCGTGCCACGTTTTCCTCGGTCCTCTGCTATTTCTAGTTCCATTTACATCGTTAACATATAATTTTTTTTATTATTCGTTATTAATTCATTCTTTCTATGTGTCCGAACCATCTTAATGGTCCTTTCATTATTTTGTTCATAACACCATCATTAGCACCGCATTCACTTCTTATATTGTCATTCGACACTCTATCATACACAGAGTATCCACACATGCGTCTAAGAGATCTCATTTCTACTGCATTTATTCTACTTTCATCCTTCTTTTGCCAGTTCCATGCTTCGATTCCATACATATGCTCAAAAAATAAAATAAACAATACAATTCTTCTTCTTCTTAAAGTGCCCTGTCAGGTGCCTCCGACGTTGACGATCACTCTGGTAAACTCTTCCCTATCCTGCGCTGTCCGGAATAGCTCCTCCACAGTTCCGATTTCCGGCCATTCGCTCACATTGCGCAGCCAAGATATCTGCCTTCTCCCTGCCCCCCTGCGGCCCTCTATTTTTCCCTTCAAAATTAGATGCAGCAGGCGATATTTTTCTCCTCGTAGAACGTGACCCAGAGATGAAATCTTGCAATAACAATAAAAAAATAATCCAATAACAATAAAAAATTAATATTAATATATAGTCTAAAATATTGTGACCTTCGGTCAGAGAAAATGCGTGATAACTGTCATAGTTAGTAACGAATTTTATAATCAATAATTTTTCGAAATTAGAAAAACAAGTTAATTAAACAAATTAATTCTATGCGCAGCGATAATGATATAATACATTTTTAATAATATTGTACGTAAGATTGGTAAAATAAATGTAATTATTATTTGTTATTCTCCAAAATAGTCGCCGCAATGACGCAAAACGAATTTTTTGTACGATAAGGCATATTTTTGCACATAGTTATCAATCATAATAATAATTTTGATGTAATAATAAAATCACGCGTCCGCCCCATCATGACGTATGGAATAGAAGTCCGAGCTGATACCAATAGGACTAAGAACCTTCTTAGAGTAGCAGAAATGCGAACCCTGCGATCCATCGCAGGCAAAACCCTCAGTGCTCGGATCAGAAATCAAATCAAATCAAATCAGTTTATTTCATCAACAGACATTACAAAAATAATTTTTAAGGCATCTATTGAGAACAGGTAAAATAATATATTGTGTATAGTAAGAGAGATGGTTCAAGATTAGAAAGACAGGATGCTCTCCAGAATTAAGAGTACGAGTATTTGCCTTCTAAACGTACTTTCACTAATATGAAAGACGTCGATCTTCAAGCTCTTCCCACCGGTGTCACCAGAGGTAGGTTGGTTCTGGCGGCCGGTAGGTAAAACAATCTATGCTGTCGCTGTCGGAGATATCTATCAGGGACAAAAATACCAACACCCTCCAGCACGGTCGAGTTCTCGAAACATCCCCCGAGTAATCTAAAGAAATGGGTTATGAGATGCCCATCTCTTCGAAGCTGCAGAGAGTTGGCCCCAAGCATTCCCAAAAGAAATGCTGTGGGATAGAGCCACGGATAGCTATCATACTCCCTCATGTAGAGATACCTCAGAATTTTTTTCTGAACCCTCTCCAGCATAACGGAATATCTCGCCTCGTGAGGACTCCATATCACAGAATCACTTTCTAGTCTGCTCCGAACCAATGTGTTGTATAGGGCTCTAAGCACATGAGACGATAAGGTCTGTCTGTGCTGTTGAGGACATAGTGAGATGGGGAAGAAGCAGAAGGCGCTTTTGGAGACACCACGTGGACCGCATGGAGAATACGAGAATTCCAAAAATTGTTAAAGATGAAAATCCAAGCAGCAAGAGATTACTAGGAAGGCCGCCAAAAAGATGGAGAGATGGCTGGACATCATCATCCCAGGACAGCTCACCGTTATAAACAGGTCATACGACCTAAACTAAGAGGAAGAAGAAGGATGAAAAGACATTTTATGTATTTCATAATATACATCTATATACGAGTACTATACATATATACACATTGACGACCTTCGTGGCCAAGTGGTAAGTGCTGCGACTACCACACCGAATGTCCTGAGTTCGATTTCCGGCGATGGCAGTGTGATTGTCACACTGTCTTTGGTCTGGTGTGGAATTCAGGTCACAGTAAAATGACGATAGATTAGCTACATATTACATGTCATGAGAATCAATATGATATCTATACCCTTTGCATCGATTTGGCTCGCGCTGTAATGATGTAAAGAGCGATTCAAAATACTCGTAATAATAAAAATATAATGACTAGCGAATACTGACGCTACTTAAAAAATAAGTTACATTTTTTTGTATCTTGAACTCCATACACAATTTATATTAAACTATTACATTTTTAATATTAATTACCGACTAGCGGACCCGACAACGCTTCGCTATTGCTATATTCGAGCAAACATTTATTAATAAAACAAATACATTTAAGGTTCGATATCAATTCAATTATGCCATTCCACGTAATATATCCGACAACGTAATACGTCAAGCGCAACCCTCGGACAAATTTCGTAGATCAGGCTTTCGCAGTGGCAGGTCCGTCCGCCTGGAATATGCTTCCTGCACGCCTCAAATGCATTGACAATCCGACGGATTTTAAATCAAACCTAAAAATCCACCTATTCAAAATATCACAACTATATTGAAAGATGGGGTTGGGGCAGGCAACAGAGTAAATGGTGTACTTAAAGTTGTCATTGCAAACAAAACTCTATAAAAAAAGCTAAGATGGCAGTGCACAATGGTGTTCTTGTGCGGACCTTTATGTTTCGGAAGTGAAGCATGGAACTGGCAAAACTTCACACTCGACAACAGCTCTCTATTGGTTCTGGCTCTCTGTAGTACGTCTGCATTACTGACCCTATCAGTCCACGGTATACGGAGCATTCTGCGGTATATCTGTCGCCGCCATCTAGTTAAATACGCCGCTCAATTGAACGGCTAGGCTGATAATGAAATGGCGGCATTCAATGAAGTGACTAGGCCGGTAGTTGAATAAATTAAGATAGCTCAACGTTTTAGTTCTAAATTTTACCGCTGCAGCGCTAGCAGTCATCTAACAATGTTCAACTGTCAGTCGGCATTCGATAACATGTGTTTTTGTAAAAAGTAACACGATTTTCAAACAAAAAAGAGAGAGAGCATGCGTATAGGGGATGTGGGATGTATTATTTAAAAAAAAACTAACTCTAACCTAAACGTACTGTTCTTCTTTATTACCGTACGAGTTTTGACATTGGCTTAGCGCTTGTACGGTTATAATGTTCATATTGACGGATAGCGTGTTTATAAAAACAACTTTATTTTTATTTCTATTTTATTGTATTTTACTTTAACCACCTCAATAGACCGGAAGACCCAATTACAGAGAGGAATTACATCACAATCACCCAGGCTTCAGAAAATACATATTTTAATTATTATTGATTTCACCGAGAATCGAACCTTTTGGTTAGAGTTAATTTAAAAAAAAATAATACATTCCGCATCCCCTATTACTACCCTTACTCATCAAATTTTTACGCAAACGCTAAAAACTTGTTGAACAAAATCCCTATTTCATTTGTGTTCGAATAAATAAATTAATTCACGATAATATAAAGTCACAATAAAGTAGCTTTCAACATGTTGGCTAAGCGTCCGTTAGCCATATCATTGAATTCCGGCATTTTATTATCGGCCTGGCGACGTTTAGTCTTTTGGTTGAACGTTGCGTTCAGCAAGTTGGCTAAGCCATGCCATTGAATGCCGCCATTTCGTTATCAGCCTAGCCGTTCAATTGAGCGGCATATTTAACTAGATGGCGGCGACATATCCACACCTCGAACGCTTCCAACCGGTTCATTACATTCACTTTCAGAGTCCAGGTTTCGCAGCCATATAGTAGAACATACCATATATAACATTTAATCATTCTTTGTCGGAGTTTCAAGTTAAGATTATCGTTGCAAAAGAATGTTCTCATTCTTCCTATATACATTTATTTAATCTTTATTGCAGTTGCTGGTGGATCAAGTAATGATCCTGGAAACGATGACTCCGCTAGACTTCATGGACTTCCGGGAATATCTGTGCCCAGCTTCCGGTTTCCAGAGTTTGCAGTTCCGATTAATGGAAAATAAAGTGAGAAACATTTCTTATTTAAAAAACTATGAATATTTTCGGACCCGCTAGTCCGTTTAAATCAGGAAGCTGACTGGTCTCTCATTAGCTGCGGAGGTTCGTCGGGATTACAAAAACGAACTGTTTGTTTTTTTAACAAAACAAACTGCTCAATTTGTTTTTGTAGCTGTTAAAACCAGTTGGTTCGATAAAACGACGTTCGACGACCTTCGTGGCAGAGTGGTAAGAGCTCTGACAGCCATACCGAAGGTCCCGGGTTCTATTCCCGGCTATGGCAGTGTGATTGTCACATCGTCTTTGGTCTGGTGTAGAATTCACGTGACAAATGGCGATATATTAGCTACCTATCACATGTTATGTGATTCAATATAATAACTAAAACAAATTGTATACAGTTATTTGTTTCAATTTCAATTCAAAGTGTTTTAAATTATATTTCTGTAAATATTGATTTGCTTCTTCTTCTTTGATGGTCTTACAGCCCATATCGAACCTTAGCCTCCAGTATTCTTCGCCTTCAACTTCTCCTATCCTCCGCTTCGACCCTCCAATCTGTCACTCGTAACAACTTCGCTCCATCTCTCCCAACTTCATCCTCCCATCGCAGCCTTGGTCGTCCAATTGGTCTTCTACCACCTAGGTGCTACTCCAGCAATATTTTTGAGGTTCGCGATGGCGGCATCCTCTGCACGTGACCGGCCCATCTCAGTCTATTCAGTCTGACCTGTGTGGAGAGACTGGGAGCTTTGTAAATATGGTACAGCTCGTCATTATGCCGCACTCTCCAGCCTTCACCGTCATTCACAGGTCCCAGAATTCTGCGCAGCACCCTTCTCTCAAAAGTATTATATATTTTACTATACTTACCATATTGTTCCATAAAAAGATTGTGGTCTTATAATTCAAAATAGATAAACGAAAGCTAGAACCTAAAGATGCACATTACGAAAGAGTGTGGTGGTCCATCTTCTCTGCCTACTTCTTCGCGTAACTGTGTGATAGTTAGTTATTGAGAGTAGAAAATAAGTTGCATCATGTCGTCAGACGAATACAATAATTATATTTTAGAGATGTTCATTTTTAGAATCATATCATTTTTATTTGTTTTTTTTTATTATCTATAAATGTGGCAGGTCATATTTATGTTTACATATGATGCGAAATAATTTCTTAATGATGCAATAAATTGGGTACCCGTTCATTGACAATCTCTTGAGGTTCTTATCTGTTATTAAATTAATTACGTGAAATAATGATTTTGGAATACATAAGTCAGTATATTTATATAAATAAAAGCCAATGTGTGTTATTGTGTGCTCATAATGGATAAGATCTGTCTACAGAGTATAATCTAAAACCAATGTATTTCTGGGAAATTGCAGGGTCCAAAATGAATGTATGATAGAGTGTAATATGCAAATATAATAATTGAATGCAGTACGTATGGAAGTGTTTTGAATAAAATAATGAAAGGTTCATTAAGATGGTTTGTACACATGCAAATAATGAATGATGAAAGAATGGTAAAAATGTAGCCCATGTAAACGGAACAAGAAATATAATAATACCAAGGAAAACGTGACACGATCAAATCGATCAAATTATAAATCTTGCGTACGTGAAGAGTCGGAGAAATCGACGTGCTTGCATGACACGATGTATGAATGTTGAGGAAACCAGAGAAGTATTTCTGGAAATAACAGTGTGACAGTCCATTCTTTCTGCATACCCCTTCGGAGAGACAGCGTAATGCGTTAGTTTTTTTTAGTTATTGATTTATTAAGCTATTGTACCGTTTCCACTTCTTCCAATGATTAAGTTATAATACCTTCGAAAGGTGCCGGAAAAAAAACTCAGAAGTGAAAAAATGTGCTTTAATCCTTAAGGATTTGTTAAAAAATCATCATTATGGAATTTCAAAGCGTTAACACATCAAGTTTTTTATTTATATTTTACGGTTTACAAGCTTTTCACGATGGCGAAGGTATAGTATTTAAAAAAAAATCAAAAGTAGAAATGTTGTCAACATGACCAAATGATGTAAACATGATGAAATTACATAAACACAATGAAGTTATGTCAGCTTGATCAAATAACATTAACCCTTACCACTCATTTGTCGAATGCCAGCCGACATCGCTATATGTGCGCTACTACTTAGTTGTCGGCTGGCGGCCGACAAGATAAGACTTGCGCGCGCGGTGTATTTTCGCGCGCAAAACTTGACACGTGTCCTTGTTTCTTGTGATTATTCGTTAAAAAAACATTTCATTTCATGTTTTAATAAGATTTTGACTGTTTTCCGTTTTTATTTTACTATAAAATAATCCTTACAAATT
This sequence comes from Lepidostoma basale, assembly GCA_022606425.2. Lineage (NCBI taxonomy): Eukaryota > Metazoa > Arthropoda > Insecta > Trichoptera > Lepidostomatidae > Lepidostoma > Lepidostoma basale. The sequence goes on along the minus strand of JAHDVF020001001.1, from coordinate 1,685,797 downwards.
CACATAACCTAAAATGGCGGAAACTTCGCGTGATACGTCATGCAGAGGAGCGATTAGAGTACAAGCCCCACTTCATTGCGAAACTGGACAAAGGTTCTAAAGACTGTACTGTGTGCAGTAACAGAAATATTCCAGGGGAAAGACGGGAAACAGTGTGGTTTTGTGAGACCTGTTCCAGAAAACCTGGTCTCCATCCTGGAGATTGTTTTAAAAAGTATCATACTATGCAAAAGTAGTCCATAATGTTTTTTTGTAAAATGTTTTTTTATTTGAAGAATAAATCATTACAAATGAATTTTTAACGATTTTTTTGTAACTACCTATCAATATAAATATTTTGACATTATTTAAATTAGAGTTGGCTGGTACCAAAAAATAATGGAGTGGTAAGGGTTAATATGACGAAATTACGCCAGCATAATGAAATGTTGTCAATATGACGAAATTATGTAAAAATGGTGAAATTAATGTATTTTTTTTGTGAATGTATACTTATACTTGTATACGAATACTGGATTTCACCCATTGCGGGTTATCAATTCATGATTTAATTGTATCTCAATAGGAACGAAGATGCAAATTGGAAACTGAATATGGTTGATCAAGGTGTTTACAGGACCTATGACCTGTCATTGGTTGGGAGTGACATCTTCAGGCGGCTTCTAACAATGCGCTAATGGCGGGGTAGCTTTTCACATTGTGTTAAAAAGATGTTCTGCTTAATGCTTAATAAACATAAATCTCCATAGATGGCGTTAGTATGTAGATTATATATATCTTATTAAAATTAACATATGAAATCAAAATCTTCATAGATGGCGCATTGAAACTGACATGTGAAATCTGGTGTAGGACTTTAACATATATACAACTTCCAAAAATTTGTCAGACATGGTCATAACAAAGGTGGAATGGGGAATGTTGTAATTACATAAAGCGTGCGCTTAACCCAACCAATGACAGGTCATAGGTCCTGTAAACACCTTGATCAACCATATTCAGTTTCCGATTTGCATCTTCGTCTCTATTGAGATACAATTAAATCATAAATTAATGTACGTCATTTATGCGAAAAATGAAACGAAATAAACAACAGGGCTAAATTTCCAGCTTGGTGTGAAGCTGGAACATCGCGTGAAATACAATCAACGTTACTCCAATGTGTTCGGGAAGGACCCGCAAGCCATGGATGCCGTTGACAAGTCTGAAAAGGAACCCGCTTTGGTTACTCTCGTGCAAAGGTGGCTGGAGAGGACCCCTGGACTCGAAAACGAGGGATTCAACTTCTGGGGAAAGTTCAAGACAGCTGTTGACAAGATGGTGACAGAACAAGTGAAAGCTGCGCAGGTAAACACACTCAGATTGTATATAATTTTACTGTTACCTAGCGGAGAATCGTCCAACATAAATAGAATACTCCGATAAAAAAATAAGGCGAAGCTGTTTATATAATGAAAAATCTTTATCTAATTTTGTAAATTAATTTCATCGCCTTCAAAGTACCCATCTAAAATTTTTTTTTTCCAATCCTTGAAATAGTCAGTAAGGTCTTTTTCTTGGAAGGCCTTCAAAATTTTCTTACGGTATCCCCGGAACGGTCTTTTGAAATTGTTAAACAGACGAATATGGTGGTTGTGGAACGATATGGGTCGAGTTTTGGTGAAATGTTATCAAAGAACCAATGCAGTGACGGTGCATTATCATGGTGCACAAGTGTCTGCCCATAATTCTGTCCGCTTGAGGCGATAGCTTCACGAAAACGACGTAAAAACACTCAAATAATATTTCTTGTTAACAGTTTGGTGAAAAAAAAATACGATACGAAGTTTAAATGAAAAATTAACCTTATTTTTTTATCGCATATGTTTTTTTCGTTATTAGTGTAAGACTTCCGAACCCCGCAAACCAATGATTGTTGAATCTAAAACGCATTTAACACTTAGTAGTTGAATTTTCGTAATCTTACAAAGATTTTTTATATTTCTTTTTTTTATATATTTCTTTATTTAGTTATAAAAAATTACATATTTCTTACAACTAGTATATGACATTTTAAAATAGATACATAATAGTAAAATTTATAGTGAAAATAAATTTAAAAAGAGCAATTAGGCACAAAACCCATAAAGAAGAAATTTAACAACAAGAAAATAATTAATAACTTTAAAACTTAAAAATGTGACGTACACTATGTACGGGCGTACACTATACATTGGTTGCGGAATTTGTGAACATTATCTGAGTCCTTCATGACTTGCGGCAAGCTATTAAATACTTTCAAACCCTTACAAAAAAAATCTGTTTTCGGAACCCCTTGATACTGTTCTATCAATTCTAAAATTTGTTTTATCTCTCGTTGGGTACCCATGTATTTCATAATTGTAAGCAGCCTGGTCACACAAATATTTTGGAAGAAGCCCACCCCTCAATTTGTAAGCAAAAATAAGTATATTTAGGGTGGCCCTCTGTCTTATTGATAGCATCTTCAAATCTTCAAGCATCGTCTTAATTCGTGTACGTCTACTGCACCTCAGTACAATTCTCATTATAAAATAACCGATTCATTGGTAACAATAAATCGGTTATTTTGATCATTTGGTATATCTAGTGATTGAAAAAATAATAATTAAATCAATTGCTCAGGTTTTCATGCAGTGTACGTTTGATATACACTAGTTTGCATAATAATAATATTAATACTGTCATTTATTTCCAGGAAGAATCTCCCGAACTATGCAAATACAAAATGGTTGAAGTCGAGAACAGAAAGGAAGTCTACAGATCCATATTTGAGCCTGAGGCACACGAGGCTCTTGTCTCTAGAGGGGAAAGAAGGTTGTGATGAGTTAAACGTAAATTGCACAAGAATGTTCTTGTACCAACCCTTATGTATGGAAATGAATCATTGAACTGGCAAAAGAATGATGAAAGTATAATAAATGTAGTAGAAGAAGTATTATATACATAAAACTTACCACGTGCCTGGCCCATTTTTGTGAAGTTTCACGTTTTGTGAAAGGTTTCTTAAAAGTGTTATAATTATGATAATACTGGATTAAATCAATTGAAACTTCTCGTATATATTTAAAACACTTTGATATATCATTTTTGTACAGTAGTTTTGCCAACGTTGACCTTAATGGAGAGCCACATTGTAATGTTTGCACATACTCGTATACTGGGTCTCACTCCTTTTTTGTGCTTTGCACACACCTTGCAGGTTCGACGACAGAGGGTTTTTTTTCCTGTGGGAAGTATAGCCTTTAAAATATATCTTTATAGCCCTTGACAAATGGCTAAAATTTCGGTTTGGGGCGAAAAGAGAAGGATGGAGTGCCGCATCGATTTAAGTATGACAGTCCATCCTTTCTGCATACCCTTTCCGGGAGACGGCGTGATGGTTAGTTAGTTAGTTAGTTAGCCCTTGACAACCTGCTTGGTGGATCCTGCAAGTTTCGCACTCGGAGTGGATCCGGTGAATACAAAACGTGGTCTCTAGAACTTATTTAAAACTAAAGAAAGAACCGCTGTTTATTTTTATCAGAAAAGGTAAAATACCAGTCTTTGGAATAATTCGAGTAGTTGCTATTCATAGAACTAGGAAAAAGTTATAATAAAAGTTACTAGACGTCAATAGAATGCACATTTTTAGACGCCTGGTAAACCACTCGAAAACACGGGACCGGGGTATATAACGCTTGGTTATACAATCACGTTTTTACACGGCTCCGGGATACAATGCGTTAAGATGATTTGGACACATGTAAGAAATGAATGCGGCCCTCGACTTTTGAAAATGTTCGACTTTCACACAATTCGCTATTTCGCACATTTTTCGACGGTCGTTTTTTGTTCGATAAACGATTGCTCACGTGCAGTCGCTCATCTCCGTTTGTACGTTTGAAACAAGTTCTGTCTTGCTTTGCAGTACATACTGACACTACGCGTTTTGCCGGCTTACGAATGACGTATTCATGCATCTTGATAATTTTTTGGCTATCATGGACGAATGTGATCCCAATACAGAGCGTATATCTCAAGTGTGTAGGGCATCGAAAAATATACTCCATGTTAGAACTCTCCATCAGGAAAAGAAAAAAAGGGTGTATTCAAAAATCTCTTGACAAATTCGTAAAGAAGATTTCTAAGTCCTAATTCGTTTCATTATTCTATTATGTATGTATGTTATATGATTGATAAATAAATATATAACTGAAAATACTCACCATTTAGGTGTTTTTTTTACGTGACCTCTACTTTCGCACACATTTTCAAGATCAATTAATTGCGAACGTCGAGGGCGGCCTGCACCATATACAATTGAATAATGTTTCAGATTCACCCACCTAGCCCTTCAAGGCGCCATTATGATCACATTCTATAGAGATGAGCCCAGATTCTCTCAGCCACATCAAATACTGATGCTGCTGATGGACATTGACTCGTTAATTACAAAATGGAGATGTAAGAACAAAAACCCATCTTTGTTGTCACTCATACCTTAATAATTAAAATTCAATTTGTATATTTGTTTTATTATTATTATTACTACTTCCCTTGTGGTTGCGAATGTTCATCATATCAGATGATATAAATATTTTATTGTTTAAACAATTTCTTCTCCTGTCTCCAGATAATCACGTGATGATGGTCCAGAGGATGATTGGATCCCAGCAGCTGGGGACCGGTGGCTCTTCAGGATATCAATATTTGCGTTCCACTTTAGGGTGGGTATTATCATTGCTATTAAATATATTATATTATGTAGTCACCATATAGTAATAAAGTGAGTGCTTCATAAAACAATTTAACCCTTTGCGCTCGAGTGCCGCCATAGAAGCGGCACGCGTGGTTTTCCGTATTACTCGAGTGTCGCCGCTATGGCGGCTAGAAAAAAGTCTTTTTCTTCAATGTTTTTAAGCATTTTTGAAAAAGATTCAAGTTTTGTATTTCTAGATGCGGCATTTTGCTGCCATGACAAGTTGGTGCGTGTAGACGCACTTCGTTCATTTCATTCACCGCGCGCCGTATTGTTTCCTGGACTTCACATTGGATATTGTTATGTAAAATATCATACAATGAAAAACTTCAAATAATAAATTGTTTTGTCCATTTCATATCTTACATACTCGTATCTGTTGTACTAAAACTAAAAAAGTTTTCTTAAAAAAATGTTGCAATTTGGCGGTAGGCACATACCAAAAATCTTTCAAGTGCAAAGGGTTAAATGTTTTTTCTCTTACCACGTTTTTCAAAGATATTTTGTATTTTCCAAATCAGACAGTATTTTTCTACCTCACTCGTACATTATTTTACTTTGGTGGTTCGAATAACTTTCATATAATATTATAATTTTGAAAAATGTGAACTATTCTTCTTCTTTATAGACTATTTTTCTACTTTGTATTCTGTTACAACTATACCGCAAAAATGGCCTTGAGGTTTTTTCTTCATTCTTGTATAATGAAAGCTTAAAATTGTATCATTTGCAGAGATCGTTACAAGGTATTCATCGACCTCTTCAACCTGTCGACGTTTCTTATTCCAAGGCATTTGATTCCTCCTCTGGATCAGAGCATGAGGCATTGCCTGAGTCTGACTTGGGGATCCAAGGACCACCAGGAGAGCAATGCAGACAAGAACATTCACGCCAGTCAAAACGGCTTCAACAATCACAACGGACACACCCAAGAGCTGGACAGTTCTATAGAACAGTCCGTGTGATGCCATCACCTATAATTCTTATGTTCTTACAAGTGTCACAGAGTGAAAACAAGAGCAAATTTTTAATCAGAGATAATATAAATATACTGATGATAACTTTTATTTAATATTAAAAAATAAGCTATTCAAGTCAATTTGGAGCCAAGGTTCATAAATCAAAAATAGTTTTTACGACGAAAAAAAAAATATTAAAATTATTATTTCTATTTAGTTGTAGAAGAAGAGAATTATAATGTTATATTATATAATTTTAATATAAAGTTAAAAAAATATTTTCCTATCGATTTGCGATATGTCCTAGTTAAAACAGTAATTTTAAATTATTATATACCTTTTAACTGCCTTCACATTGTACAAACAACTCTTCTAGTTTTTAATATTGAAATTTTAACATTAAATGTGTTCAATTTTAATTTAGAAATGTCAATTATAACAGTACGTGTGTAGTGAAATAATATACTCGTATATAGTTGTGGTAAACTTTAAAATAATAAAAAATTAAGAAAAAATATTTTATGTCTAAATACTTTATAAAAATAAATACATTGTGTAAATTAAAATAAGCATTTTTTATTTATTGTCTCTTGAGCATAGATGTAAAACTCCATATTAAATTATTAATATGTATGAAAAAACGATAATTTTCAAGGATTTTTACTATAATATTTTATGACATGTTTCGCCCTTCTAAGGCATTATCAAATGTGACGAAACTTCAACTCGTTGCACTAGTTGAAAAAAACATTAAATTTTCATATTATGTAATATAAAATATTCATATTTTACATAAATACATAGGAATATAACAATAATAATAAAACATTTTGTTCTATATTTGCCATCACTCTGTGTAGTCACATTTGAAATTTTCAGACTGTACACATCCTTTATCAGTGTAAATTACAAGGTTTTTCAAAAATTGTTAATAAAAAGCGAAGTGAACTAGCATAAAACCCTATGTATGGGGAAGTGGACTATGGAACTGGCAAAAGAAGGACGAAAGTATTACAGAATAAATGAGGTGGTAATGAGATCGCTTAGATGTACCATATGTGTGATAAATCTCTATTTGTAGATATTAAAAATGAATGCAGTACTAATGAAATCATTATAAAACAAAACATTGAAATGCTTTCAAGAAGTTTTATTTTATTTTATGGGAGGAACATGTTGCGACATGTTTGTGCTTACAACACTGCAGAATCATAACTAAAAGTAATTTTCCTATGTCAGTGCCTATTTTACTTCAACCATTCATATCCATTATATACATGTCACGTAGAATGTGATTTGGTAGTTGTTTTATGATGGGGCTAAATGTATGGCCCGGAGTGTCCCTCTGAAAGAGGGCGAGGGGGGATTTAGGGTTTATGATAAAGTCTTACATTATTGTGAAGGAATGGAAGACCAGTTAGGGTTGGGATTGTATTTATAAAAAAGTCTGTTCCCGAGGGGAAGATAATTTATTTACAATTTATTAATAAAAATTAAGACATAGAAAGTGGGTAATTCTATAATAAATTTATATAAAACAAACCATTGTTCTCTATTTTTTTGTGAAAATTTAATTGCCCATATGCTATTAAATTAATTTGCTAGATAACAAATAACAAGATTTTTTAAAATAATAAAACCACAATTTTAAAATTCATAAATTTATATTTATTTATTTAATATGATATGAATAATTTGATATTTCAGCCCAGAATAAAATATAACATATTATCAAATTTTATCACAGTGTTGGGACTATAAATTTGATACCAAAAAAGCAATAATATTATTATTTTGCTGAATACCTCTTTACATCATTACAGTGAAAGCCAAATCAATGTAAAGGGTATAGCTATAATATTGATTTTCATAACACGTGATAGGTAGATAATCTATCGCCATTTTATTGTCATGTGAATTCTACACCAGATCAAAGACAGTGTGGGAATCATACCTGTCATTGCCAGGAATAGAAATCCAGGACCTTCAGTGTGGCAGTCATAGTCATGTCACTGTTGACACTTTGCCATGAAGGTCATTAAATATTAAATATAAAAATGATATTGAATCTAAAATAGGAACTTATATTTTCGTAATAAACAATTATTTTAGAAAACAATGAAAAACTTATTTATTGTTTCTTGAACAATGATGTAAAACTCCATATTAAATAATTAATACGAATGAAAATGTCTGTTTTCTAGAAGTTTTATTATATTTTATGTAAATGACATGTTTCACCTGTCTAAGGCATTATTAAATGTTTTGGCATTTGATAATGCCTTAGACAGGCGAAATAGAATAATAAAACTTAAATATTTTAAAGTTTTTGCTGGTGTTGGATTGTTTTAAGTGCCTAATTATAGTTAATTTAAAAAAACGATGGATACGTGGAATATAAATTAAATAAACGCAAATGTCCAGATCGTCCAGCTCACGACAAGTGCACCATGTAAAAGAACATAATGTGTTAAATTATTTTTATTTTGTTACTTTATTTTGTATCATCGTATTTTATATAATTTGTTTTAGATTCATTTTGTGGACGTTGGACAATCGAAGTGTGCCCACGAGATGCCTATTGGTGGCAATGAGGTTCGCAACCCATCACACCGCGTCTCTCGCGGGGGGGCGAAAAGAGAAGGATGGAGTGCCTTATCGGTTAATGTGTGGCAGTCCATTCATTCTGCCTGCTCTTTCGTGGAGACGGCGCGATAGTTAGTTAGTTAGTTAGTTATAATAAAACTTCTAGAAAACAGACGTTTCCATTGGTATTAATTATATAATGTATAACACCTTAAAATACAATGTCGGAGAGCTGAAAGCCCTGAAGATACTAGCCGGATGCAGTGGAAGCGGAATGCTGCATATTTGGTGAAAGCGACCGAATAACATTACGTTGGTAATTATCATCGGAAGAATAAAATGTATTGAGAGAAGTTATGGTTTCTGGGATCAAACGCTAGATCAAGATCTGAGTATTTGCCCTCTTAATCACCATGTAATAAAATGTATATTTTATTTAATCAACACTATTATAAAACTATCATACAAGATCAAAATCTTAAATCAAATAAAGTATACAAACATTGAATCATAATTGAAGTTTTTCCGTTTAACTTACAGTCGAACTCGATTATTAGATAATGGAAACAGCGAGATCTCAGATATAACGAGGAAACTGATACTTCATGTCTTCATGTGATGGCTATTTTTATAAGCATTAAAAAATATCTACATATTCTCTGAAATTACGAGTAATATAATATTAGGTTGGGGAAAAGGTAATTTCCTATTTCGCGCTATGGCCAAATGCTTAATTCTACCCTCTACTGTGAACAACTCGACCATTTGAAGCTGGCGATCGAACAGAAGCGGCCAGCATTGGTAAATAGGAGAGGAATCGTGTTTCATCAGGGCAACGCCAGGCCGCACACATCTTTGATGATGCGCCAGAAGCTCCGGGAGTTCGGATGGGAAGTTCTTATGCATCCACCCTATAGTCAGAACCTGGCACCAAGTGACTACCACCTGTTCCTGTGTTTGGCCAACGCGCTTGGGGGTACAAATTTGGCCTTAATAGAGGCCTGTGAAAATTGGTTGTCCGAGTTTTTTGCCAATAGGACTTCTACGAGAGTGGCATTATGAAGTTGGATTCTCGTTGGCAACAAGTTATCGAACAGAACGGCGTATATTTGACATAAATCGGATGATTGTAACACTTTTTATAAAGCATTGAAATAAAAGGAAAAATACAAAATTACTTTTTCCCCAACCTCGATAATGTATAGAGCGCCATTTTAATGAATTAATTATCTCAAGGACGCTGCAGAAAATGCTCCGTTTTGTTAACCTAAACATATTTAGTATGAGGTCTGCACCTGACGCAGTCGATCAACATCTACATCGGGAAAATACAATTTAAAAAGGTGCGTTTTGAGTCTCAATCTAAACTCTGACTGATTCTCAATGCATATAAGGTCTGCTGGAAGATTGTTCCAGGGTGAAGGGCCGGATACCGCGAAGGATCGGTCGCCGAAGTTTGTATGAGGCAGTGTTTTGGCACAGTCGATCTACCGATCGCAGAAGACCTTGTTGATCGCAATGTAGACTGTCTGGCATTCAGGTTCTCTTTGATGCAGAGTTCAGATATATAAGCTGGTGCTATTCCATGCAACGCCTTAAAAACTGTCCAGCATAGCTTGTATTATATTCTTTCTTGTCATTTTAGCCAATGGAGCTCCTTAAGATGCTGTGTAATATGACTACTCCTCGGCACACCCGTTATCAGTCTTGCTGCCGCATTGAATGCAGACTGGAGTTTATTAATTTGCTGTTTAGGTATGTTGGCCTAGATAATAACAGTAATCTAGTTGTGACATGACGAAGGAATCGATTAAAAAGATCAAATTAAGTCGGTCCCATTTTCCCCGTAATAACCAAGTTCGACTGTACTTTGCCGGCCTACAGTAAAAAGTGCAATAAATGTTTTAATATTATAAATATAATGTATTCTTAGCATCTAAATAGATATCTACTGATAAAACAGTCTTTGTATAATAGTTTGAATATGATAGAGCAAATAATCTTCATAGAAAAGTTGCTTTATAGACATGACGATATCAGCTTATAGCTAATGGACAAAGTTATTTCTAACACGAAAAATCCAAATTTTACGAAACTAGGTTTCCGTTCAATAATATCACATAGTTATGAAGAAACACTATCATAACCCGGCAAGCAATCGAGAGGAGAATGTTTAACATCAGTCTGTGAGGCAGGAAACGCAATGAGTGGATCAGAGAAAGGATCAAAGTGGCAAATGCGGCATTAAAATAGCTGTATTGAAGTTGAATTGGGCCGACCATATAGTGAGGACAACGAATGATCGGTGGACCAGAAATCCTGGAGTGGCAACCGCGAATCGGCCACAAAAAGCCGGGCAGACCACAAGCAAGATGGTCTGATGAATGGAACAAAGTAGCAAGGATATAGAGTTGTGGAAGTCGGGAAGCGAGCTCTATGTTCAACACCGGACGATTAATGGCTAATGATTGTTATAACTAATATACAAACCATATTTTTATAACCAGTTTGGTGCCACAAAAAGTATTTCCGAAGAGGTAGGTAGAAATAATGGATTCCTTCCTTGAATTCCTCAACACATTTTGTCATGCATGCTAGTCGATTTCTTCGACTTCTCACATGGGCAACATTTAATATTTGATCGTCGATTAATATCCTTAATGTATACTTTTTTCCTTTACCATTCTTTCAATGTATACAAATCAGTTGAATGAACCTTTCATTAGTTTGTTCATAACGCCATTATTAACACATGATTCAATTCATACATTTGCAATTGACACTCCATGATATATAGATTCATCACATAGTCGTCAAGAGATCTTATTTTTACCCAATTCATTCTAATTTCTTCCATATTTTGCCACTTCCATGCATAAATAAAAAATGAATGCACATAAAAGATTTTTAAAGTACACAAAAACAAAATACTTTTATCAACACCATTTCGTTATAGAACTGACCAATGGTAATGCAGAATTGAACTGATTGGGACCGGTGGCAGTGATCATGGATATCAAATTGTTTATATAAAGATACCTATGGGAAATGATAAAGTAGAGATCTTCATTTTAAAAGGACTTGAGTATTTAAAACTGGTCTTGAGTCCTGCTTCATCATATTCTTCAAAAGTCGCAAGTCGGTGGGTAATTTCTCAAATAGTCTTAATATTTATTATAAAAGGTTTAACATGTTTTATTTCTGGGAATCAAATCTTAACCCTCATTGTGCGGCTGGCTTTATTTGCTGAAAGAAATAAGTGGCGATGAGGTTCGCGACCCATAACACCTAGTCTCCCGCAGGGGTGAAAAGAGAAGGATGGAGTGTCGTATCAGTTAAAGTGTGTCAGTCCATTCTTTCTGCCTACCCCTTCGAGAAGACGGCGTGATGGTGCATTATTAAGAAAAATTGGTCTCGAACTGCGGTTAACTACATTTACAGCTCAGATAGATAATTCCAATTCATCATAATATTACATTCAATTTAGTGATGAACTGAAGTAAAAAGATTTATAAGATGCATTAAAATATGAGCTGAAAATCTAAATTTGTTCGCAGACATAAGAAAAACTTGCGAAATAGAGGATATCATTTGGTGGAATAAATCCAGAAGAAGATATTAGAGGGACCATGTAGCCAGAATTGATAGTGGCAGACTGGCATATACAGTCGCTTATAATCTCTTGCGGACACTATCCACCTGGAAGACCACCTAAGAGGTGGAGGGACAGCTGGCCTCATCGTTCCAGGAGACATGATTTCTGTACCATAGATCGTCAGATCTATTAAAAGAAGAAGAAGCAAATGTAGCAAGTCGCACTACAGAGGTTAAGAAAGAATTCAGGAGAGAAAATGAAGCAACTGGGTTTCGAAGAAGTGTACGATTTAACTCCAGTTCCAAAAACAAGTCAACTTGTATGCGATTCTTCAAAACATATACATTTTTTATGTGAAGAAATATCTGTATTTTGTTAAAACTGTGGCTATTAACCCGATAGCACCCAGAATAATAAATAAATAAGTAATGTGCAAACACAAAATAAATAAAAGAAAAGTAATATCAAGGTGAACGAACATAACATAAAAACACATTAAAAGTACTCAAAATGACAAGATAACTGGATGCTATAGAGTTAAATATTATTTGTATCACAATAAGCATGGCGTGGTAAAATTTTACAATACACGAAGCATCGAAACTTCGTTGGCAAGCCCACAAATATTCCCACCGATAGCCAGATAAAGATAACCATCTAGACCGAAAGTTTTGCCCCACGAATTCTTGGCTATGAAGTAGGGAATCTCCACTGTGAGGTCGTAGCCGATTATCTGCACCGCATGGTTAAGGGAGGTGATGTCGTTGGTGCAGTGATGCTGGATCACTCCCCCGAGGTAGTTTTGCCAGGAGAGCGCATTCACGGCAACGGCCACCGGTCCGACGGTTGCTACCCATTTTACAATGTTCGCTTCTTTTCCCAGTTGACTGAAATCAAAAGGAATAGAGGATTTTAAAGAATAATAGTACTGTGTTACTATGAACCGGTTAGAGGCATTCGAAATGTGCCTACGTAAAAGAATGAATTAACCAACCTAGGTATATGAACGTACGTGATACGTTCACTTGTACCATTCTGCGCTATCCCGTATCACGTACGCACTTGTATAAAGTAATGTACCTAAAATGTACAAACTGTTAGGGATACGCGCGTGTGCCAACAACACTTGAGTACAAGTCTTGAACACAAATATGATAGTTTTACAAGGGGCAGGCGAAGTGTGCGGTCGAGTCTTTGACGTTTCATTTAATTAATAAAAAAACCTGCTTCTTTTTTGCACGTTTCTCCAAAAATTACCTGAAGATAGGGCGGTTATAACACTGTTCGTCATCATGGAATTCCACAGTGTTAACGCCTTATTTTAACTAAAAAGAGTATTTGTCCTCTGAATGTACTTTCACTAATATGAAAGACGTAGATCTCCGAGGCGATCATGTTCAGCAGACTGATTGCTGTTCCCAATGGTGACACTAAGGGTAGGTTGGTTCTTACGGCCGGTAGGTATAACAATCTATTCAGTTGCTGTCGGAAATATCTATCAGAAACAAAAATACCATCGTTCTCCGGTTTGGCCGAGTTTTCGAAATATCCACTGATTAATCTGAAGAAATAGGTTACTAGATGCCCATCTCTTGGAAGCTGCAGAGAGTTGGTTTGCAACATTCCCAAAAAAAATGCAGTGGAATAGAGCTACGGATAGCTACCATACACCCTCATGTAGAGATACCTCAGAATTTTTTTCTGAACCCTTTCCAGCATAACGGAATATCTCGCATCGTGAGGACTCTATATCTAACATAGTTCTTTTGCATCCTCAACACTGCGACATGTAGGCATGTCATTTTTTAAATAAAAGTATAAATATTATTTATACATATAGAAACGAGTAAAGAGTAACGGAGAAACATTAGAGTCCATTCTTTTGGCTAAAACACTATGATACTTTAACATTACTTGTGAAACTAACTAACTAACCATCACGCCGTCTCCCCGAAAGGGTAGGCAGAAAGAATGGACTGCCACACTTTAATCGATGCGGCACTCCATCCTTCTCTTTTCGCCATCGCGAGAGACGCGGTGTGATGGGTTGCGAACCTCATCGCCACCAAAAGGCATCTCCCGCACCTTTATACATTACTTGTATAAACTGTTAAATTAAATAACTTTGTTTTATGTATCATAATTGTATTTTTATTTTTCGCGACAGCTGTTTAGTCAACTTATGTTGACATTATCAGGTGTTACAATAATATATCAAATGTCGAATTTGACATTTGATATATTATTTTAACACTTGATGATGTCAACATAGGTTGACGAAACAGTTGTCGCGAAAAATAAAAATACAATTGTGATAGATAAAACAAAGTTTCTTAATTTAACAGAGAAATACGTATTATTATACCAGTTAACTATAAACAGATTCATAATTTTCATAGTTCTGGCTTTTGGTAATTAAAAATGCCGAATACTTATTGAGATTTTTTTAAAACAAAATAAGATTTATAACAAATAACAGATAAACAGTTGTGAAAATTGTTGTTTTGTGATAAAAAAAATATTTATTAGAATAAACGTAAAGCTTACGGGCCGCATGTGAAGTCTTTGATTTGTACGCCATTTGCGAGGGATTTGACATTGTGACAGGTTCCGCTCTTCTTCGTGGTCGGGTACTCCCTGTCCTGGTGGATGGATACATTGTACTTGGTCAGCCAGACCAGCAGACTGCAGATATCTCCGCCCTTACAGCCAAAGTTCCCGTTAGTAGCGCAGTCAATCATTTGCTAAAAAAATATTTTAAGAAATTATTACAAATTTTGGTGAACAATGTGGAACTACATAATTGTGAAAGGTCTTTCAATTTTAAGTTTAATTGGTATTATTATTAGAGGACGATAGCAGGAAAGACACTGAGAGATCGCGTGAGGAACACCCGAATAAGAGAGATATGTGAGGTTGAGGATATCATAAGATGGAGCAGACAGCGAAAAAGGGACTGGTAAGGTATTGTTCAAAGAATAGATAACACCAGACTCCTCTATATTGCATTGCATAATCAGCCTCATGGGACTCGTCCTTGTGGACCCCTAAAAGATGGAAGGACAGCTGGGAATCTACCTCACAGGAGGAGCAACACTCTGGAGAACAGACCACATAGGTCTACAACAAGGAAGAAGAAGGTATTATTATTATTTGGGCTTGCAATTGATGTGAATTTTTTCCTGATTAACAAGAGAAATGAAAAAAGACTAGAGTAAAGTTATTGAACTAGAATATTTGATACATACTCATTTTTTTATTTTATTTTTGTATACAACAGGTCGTTTGAACCCAATTACTGTATCCAATTTATTTTAGCTATTATATTGATTCTTTCAATTTCAATTTATTTATTTTTTTAAATCATAAAAATCACAGTATATAACCAAAAACATTTAAGACCATGGAGAACAAAAAAATTAAAAATAAATTTATAACACAATATACAGTTGTGATCTTTAAAAAATACAATATAAACAATAGATCAATTTTATCTCAATAGAGACGAAGATGCAAACTGGAAACTGAATATGGTGATCGAGGTGTTTACAGGACTTATGTCATTGGTTGGGTTAAGTGCACGCTTTATGTAATTACAACATTCCCCATTCCACCTTTCTTATGACCACCATGTCTGACAAAATTTTGGAAGTTGTATATATGTTAATATCCAACACCACAATTCACATGTCAGTTTCAATGCGCCATCTATCTTCGTCTCTATTGAGATAAAATTGATCCTTGAATTGATGACCCGCAATGGGTAAATAAAATCCAGTATTCGTTTACAAGTATTTGTATACATTCAAAATGTTGTATAAACAATAGACATTAACACCAAAAAAACACAAGATAATTGAAATAATAAAGAACAAAATTTATGACATTTGATAGGAAGCCGACCTTTGTGGCCGAGTGGTAAGTGCATTGACTGTCACCCCGAAGGTTCCGGACTCAATTCCCGGCGAGGGCAGTGTGATTTTCACACTGTCTTTGGTCTGGTGTAGAATTCACATGACAATAAAATGGCGATAGATAAGCTACCTATCACTTGTCACGAGAATCACTATGATAGCTATAATACCCTTTACATCGATTTGGCTCATGCTGTCATGATGTAAAGAGTGATTCAACAAAATAATGATAATAATAATAAAAATTAGCCAATCTATCGCCATTTTATTGTCACGGGAATTCTACACTAGACGAAAGACAGTGTGACAATCACACTGCCATCGTCAGGAATTGAGCCCGGGACCTTCGGTATGGAAGTCAGAGCTCTTACCATTCTGCCACGAAGGTCGAGGATATTCAACTCTTATACGAAAGTGAAGCTGGGTGCTGGCAAAAAAATATTAAATGCCGCAGAAATGAGATCGCTGAGAAGGATGTGTGTGAGAGAATACCTAATAAAGAAATTAGTGTGACCGAGATAAATGCATCCCCATTTAAATAAAGAATGTCACTATGTTAATTAGAGCTTGATTAGTAACAAAAATATGCCTATAACCACCGCCGTATTCCACTTAATCAATTTTGTAAGTTTCCTGAGGATCTGTTCAGGAATAACCGAGTATGAGGTCTTCATGATAACACACATTGAGTTTTATTTATATGTAGATAGAATTTAACATTATTGTTCAAGAAACAATAAATAAGGTACTATTAAATAGAAGCTTATTTATTATTATCAATAATTATTTTTATTTTGTTATTTTATTTTATATTATTTGTTTTAGATTTATTTTGTGGGTGTTGGACGATCGAAGTGTGCGCGGGAGATGCCTATTGGTGGCGATGAGGTTCGCAACCCATCACACCGCGTCTCCTGCGGAGCGAAAAGAGAAGGATGGAGTGCCGCATCAGTAAAAGTGTGACAGTCCATTCTTTCTGCCTACCCTTTCGGGGAGACGGCGTGATGGTTAGTTAGTTAGTTATGTCACTAAGATGATTTGGACAAAATAATTGAGATGTACCTGAACACTCAGTTTAGTGAGATTTCCAGTTTTCATAGCAGCCACAGCTTCTGCCACTTGAACAGTGCTATAGGCCCAGCACGCTCCGCACAAGCCCTGGTCAGCAACTTCTCCAATTACTCCGCGCTTTCGCCTATAAAAAAAATATCGCATGAGTTCCAAAACACATTACAGTGGAACCTCTCGTAACGAGCACCTCTCATAATGAGTAATTCGCATAACGAGCAAAACGGATTGTGAAAAAAATGCTTCCTTAACCGCCCTACCTCCTGAGCGAGCCTGGGGAAACCGGCCACTGTCGAAATAAAGACAAAAGTGGAAGTAGTTAAAAAACATTGTATTATTTCATTATTATTTAAAATGAACTTCCATCAAGAGATTTTAGTAAAATCATTGGATTTTTAATGGTTTAAGTGTTTATAATAAATTATTTCTCTTACCAGTCCATTTTAAAAGGAAGACCAGCAGTCTCCAGTTCCATCTTGAGTTTTTTGATTGATGAGAATCCATCAGTATATAGTGGATTAGTAAGTTCTAATACGATAGTGAAATTTTCTCCTACATTTTTTTCCACTTTTCTCTGATGAGATTTGGATAACCTCTTGACCTCATCTAGATGTGCGTAGAACTCACTCTGTGTCAAGTCTGAGAACTTAGTAAGTCCATATAACGCAGTGTGGTTACTTGTCCTATCGTAATTATATCTATCAATCCGTGCTAGTGTGTCCTGTAAACAAAAAGAAAAGAGTACATAATAAAAATATAAATGTTGAGTACCTGTTTAGGATTCGACCTTCGCTAAATATACAAGATCTATTGGCCCCAAACAGTGTCAAATGCCGTTCCCTGGACCATGGCAGGCGTAAAGCTAATTAGAGAATAAGTCGCTAGACGCAAATGACAGTGGATCGGTCACACTCTGAGACGGAACCAGCCTGTAGAAGCGAGGCAGACCTAGAGCCACCTGGAGAAGAGCCCTACAGGACGAGGT
The DNA here is from genome assembly GCA_022606425.2 of Lepidostoma basale. Taxonomy (NCBI): domain Eukaryota; kingdom Metazoa; phylum Arthropoda; class Insecta; order Trichoptera; family Lepidostomatidae; genus Lepidostoma; species Lepidostoma basale. Next base: position 1,667,931 of record JAHDVF020001001.1, on the reverse strand, counting down.
TAAGGCAGCACAGGCCTCACTTGGGATGATGTTAGGCATCAGGCATGCGATAGAGTCGGGTGGAGAAGGTTCCTTGAGGCCCTATGCACCCTATTCACAAAAAGAAGAGAAGAAGGTCTGTTTAGGATAAATTATTAAAGTGTTTGATTTTTAATTTTTAAAGACAATTGTATAATTGAATGTTGGTTTATATGACATATACACTATTGTATACAATATATAGGGAAATAAACATATCACAAGACGAGAAGTTTGCAATAATTCTTGTTTCGACAAGAATCTTCGATCATATATTTTTTACTGATCTTCGATCAGTGAAAAAATATACGGCCTGGAAATTGAAGCTAACAAAATCTGTTTCTTGAACAATGATGTAAAACTCCACATAAACAAACAAAAAACAAACAAACAAACAAACCATCATGCCGTTTCTCCGCAGGGGTAGGCAGAGAGAATGGACCGCCACACTACTCTATCCTGGCAAAACTCTCTAGCTTCCTTCACATTCATACAACAAGCCATACACGCACGTCGATTCCTCCGCCTTCTAACATGACCAACCTTTAAAATTTGATTAAATTGGTCATGCCATGTTTTCCTCAGTCTGCCTCGACTCCGTACTCCATTTACATCATTAACGTGTACTTTCTTAACCATTCTTTCTCCATCCATGCGTTCCATATGTCCGAACCAACGCAGCGATCCTTTCATAATTTTGTTCATAATACCTTCTTCCGCTCTTCATTCCTTTTTTATATTAGCATTTGAGATTCTGTCTTATATCGTTCTACCACACATACATCTTAGGGACCTCACCTCTACCGCATTTATTCTGCTTTCATCCTTCTTCTGCCAGTTCCAGGCTTCGCTTCCATACATTAGGGATGGGACTAGAACTCCATTGTGAATGGCCGTTTTCGCTTTCATTGATAAATTCTTGTTTCCAATAACTATTCTTAAAGCTCCATTCAAAACTAAACATTAATTAAAATATGAATCAAAACATATATTTTCTAGAAGTTTTATTATATTATATTTTATGGTAATGACTTGTTTCTCCTTGTTAAGGCATTATCAAATGAGTAAAGACTAACTAACCATCACACCATCTCCCCTAAGGGGTAGGCAGAAAGAATGGACTGCCACACTTTTTTTTCCTGACATATTTCTCTCGCTTCCTCAACATTCATACATCGTGTCATCCACGCGCTTCAATTTCTCTGACTCCTCACATGGCCGACTTTCCATATTTCGGTACCTATTTGGCAAAAGGTCCCAACTGCTTTTTTATGAATTTTACAGGAGAGTAAAAATAAGATTTTTACATTTTTTGATTTTTTATAAAAATGTTATTTATGTTCCAAATTGTTTATTTCAAATATCAATTTACGTAGCATAACGTTATCTACAAGATATCAGTAACTAAATTTAAAAAATATATATTTATATTAAAAAAAGGGGTTGAATGCAATTGTACATAAAAAAAAATAATAAAAAGAATGTTATAAAAAAAAGTACAGCTTTAACGTTTTGTCAAAACATAAAGTGTGCAAAAATAATACTGATGGTATATTTAACTCAATTTCACAAAAAAAACGCACCTGGGACCTTTCGCCAAATAAGTACCGATTTGATTTATTTGATCTTGCCACGTTTTCCTAGGTCTTCCTCTATTTCTGGTTCCATTTACATCGTTAACATATCATTTTTTTACTGTTCGTTCTGCATTCATTCTTTCCATATGTCCAAACCATCTTAATGATCCTTTCATTATTTTGTTCATAACACCATCATTCGCATCGCATTCACTTCTTATATTTTCATTCGACACTCTATCATACACAGAGTATCTACACATTCGTCTAAGAGATCTCATTTCTGCTGCATTTATTCTACTTTCATCCTTCTTTTGCCAGTTCCATGCTTCGTTTCCGTACATAAGGGTCGGTAGAAGAACACCATTGTGTACTGCCATTCTAGCTTTTTGTTTGCGATGACAACTTTAAGTGCACCATTGCATTTAGTAGTGTTTATTTTATTAAAAAAAATATATATTTTTAAATAAAATATATTTAAAAAAAAATTATATGTTAACGATGTAAATGGAACCAGAAATAGAGGAAGACCGACGAAAACGTGGCACGATCAAATAAGTCAAATATTGAATGTCGGCCATGTGAGGAGTCAGAGAAATCGACGCGCGTGCATGACACGATGTATGAATGTTGAGGAAGCGAGAGAAATATGTCAGGAAAGAAAGGTGTGGCAGTCCATTCTTTCTGCCTACCCCTTCGGGGAGACGGCGTGATGGTTAGTTAGTTAGTTAAGAAAGTGTGGCAGTCCGTTCTTTCTGCCTACCCCTTCGATGGTTAGCTAGTTAGTTTTTATATTTATTTTACAAACAAATTCTACCTACATAAAACTTATTGCCCGTACAGCTCATACGCCTAAAACTGGCAATAGATAATAAAGCATATTATTATAATCGCCGCATGTATTTAACATCAATTACGTGCGTCGAAAAAGTTGTGTAACAATCGAAAAATGTCTGCGAAAAATTAATTAATATGTTGTGAAAACACAAAGCGTAATTTTATTCATTTAAATTTAGCAGAAAAGCAAAATTAAATCACTAATATTTCTATATAAAAATATCACACCATTCCAAATTGAACGAGATAATAAAAAATTGTTTTGTAATGAATCATGTGACAATAACATTTTAACAATAAATAAACTGACGAAAATATCAATTATAATTGAAAAAAATACACTAATTAGATGTAAACAAATTTGATAACATATTTCAATGACAATAAATTACGTAGTAAATAAGAATCGGCGTAGAATAAAAAAAGTTAGGTTAAAAATATTACCTTAAAGGCTTCATATCGTTTAAGATATTCTTCAGATTCTGGTTTATACGTTTTATTAAAATGCTTAATGTAATGATCGAATTTTTCTTTTACTTCTGGACTACCTGGACCTATTTTGATTGGAATACCCAAAAACAAAAGGAATATTATTGCAGTCCATTTGCATACAGTCTTCCACGAAGGCATTTTGTACAACACGGCAATTAAAATCTACAAAATAATGGGAAGTTTCAAGTCCATACTACTTCTTTTGGTCTTTCGATACAAACAAAATCGGCTTTTGACCGATGACCACACAGTCACAAATTTTACAAATAGAAAAATAAGTCCTATTGACAGATGACAGTTCACTGCTTATTTTTCTATGCGCGCAGACATATGTGCGGCTACTGACATTGTTAAATTTGTAGGTGGGTACCTACCGTCACATTTCTAGGAGTAAATTTTCTTTTTCATAATAATAATTATAATACCGTCTCGAAATCATTGTTTACCAGGCCGAAATGTTAATTTAAATGTAGAGCCGACGACATAACTTGTTCTGAGCTGTCAAATGTAAAAGAATATCGTCACTTTTCGAAACAATTAATAAACATAATTTTTTTTAACAATGTTATTTGATTAATATTGTTGGTACATAACAAATGGGGAAAATTCTACATCACGCATTTTTTGAAAATGTTATACAGAAAAACAGAATTTATTTGAACTGCTTTTATGAAGCGTTAGTTGATCGCCCCCTAGTATCCACACTCGACATAGATATTTCTCCTAGAAGCTCATTAAAACTTTTTTGCGTCCATCTAGATATTGATCTTTCATTGAAATCTCAAATCAATAAAACAATTAGCAATGGCTTCTTTCTTTTAAGTCAGTTACATCCATAACAATAAATATTCCTATTGACTGATTTAAAACACTGGTCAAAATTCAAAAACAGCAAATTAATTAACTCCAGTCTGTATTCAGAATGCAAATACTAATACATTGTTACATAACGCAACAACTCAAGGATCTCAATTGGCTGAAATATCTAGAAATAATGCAATACATGAACTATTGGACAGTCTTTAAGGCATTGCATGTAATGGCATCTTAATTCGAGGAAGTCTACATTACGATCAGCAAAGTCTTCCGCACTAGATAGATTCTCACACAAATTTTGGCAACCGAGCCTTCGTGGTGGCCGGCCCGACAATTCAAATGCATTGAGAACCAATAGAACTCAAATGCATTGAGAACCCACCAAAGTTTAGATCGATACTCAAAATGATTTTATTTTTAATGATCCTAACATGATGTAAATATTGATCGACTGCATCAGGCGCAGTCCTTATATTATACGTTTATTTTTAACTAGTTCATGCAAAGGGAGCAATTTTTTACAGCACTCCTAAGATGATTAATTCATAAATATGGCGCTCTATAAATCATTCAATTTATTATTATTAATTGAGTCAAAGCTTAGTTCCATTAAGATTTATAGTCGATTTATAATCTCACAGGTGTATACATAATCTCACAAACAAACATATAGTTTAATGTAATTGAATACATACTCGTATATTTTTACTTGGTAATTCAGAGTCGAGGAAATGTATTTAAGTAAAAATATGTATAAAAAATTAATGTTATTGCTTGAAATTTCATGGTAGAAGTTCATTGTAAAAAATCTATTTTCATTTCATATAGAACCCTAACAACAATTTGATATAGGTATCAGAAGACGGCAGCGAGCTGCCGAAACTGGTCGAAGATACAAATATCAGCGGATTTTAACTAAATATACATTTAAAAAATCATTTTATTTTATTTTCATTATTTAAACATATGTTTTTCATTAATTCTGTTCAGTTCTATAACATATTGTTTGTATTAAGAATAAACTTTGACATTACCTCGCCTGGCAGGGCTTCTTCAAATTTGGACTTCTTCTTCTTCTTCTTTTTCCTTGTTGTAGACCAATGTGGTCTGTTCTCCAGAGTCTTGCTCCTCCTGTGAGGTAGACTCCCAGTCGTCCTTCTATCTTTTAAGAGGTCTTCCACGAGGACGAGTCCTATGAGGCTGATTATGTAGTGCAATATAGGGGAGTCTGGTGGTATCCATTCTTTGGACATGACCGTATCAGTTCCTTCTTCAATGTCTGCTCCATATTATAATATCCTCAACCTCAGATATCTCTCTAATTTTGGTGTTCCTCACGCGATCTCTCAGTGTCTTGCCTGCTATCGTCCTCAGTGCCTTCATCTCGGAAGTTCTGAAAACTCGTTTGGTCTTTACTGTGTCAGCCTTTGCATCAACGCCATACTTATGTTATTATTGGTCTTACACATGGTTTATGGATTCTCATCCTATTTTTAATGGCCATGTCTTTGTTTTTCCATATTGTGGATTTTAAAGCATCAGAGATTGCAGCTGCCTTGTTTACTTGGGCTTGTACTTCTTCCCGGAGATCAGCTCCTCCCACCAGGTCTATGCCTAGATACTTGAAGGTCCTGACCTGTTCTATGAGTTGATTCTCTATAACCAGGTTACATGTTTTGGGTGTTTTGGAAAAGGTCATAAATTTTTGCTTTTCGATACAGATCGTCATGTTGTATTTCTTACAGGTGTGATGCAATCTGTCTAGCATTTTTTGTAAGTCATTATTGTTTTCAGCTATGATTATAGCATCGTCTGTACAGACCACATTGACAATTTTCTCTCCCATCCGATATCCCAATTGTAACGATTGGGTCTCTTCTGTGAGTTCGTCCATTATCAGATTGAACAGAAATGGGCTTACCTGTCAGTACTCGGATTATTTTACTCAGTTCATAATCACATCTAATTCTGGTGTAGCCTCTCATATTGAAATCTCTGATTGTATTAATAATTTCTGGAAGAACAGACTTTTCAATCAGAATGTTTATTATGTCTTTGGACTGAGGAAGATAAATCATACCGTTTTATAATACTTGAATGGGTTGGTGAAATAAAATACGCAATTGTTTTTAATACAATTTATTATAGGTCTATGATGGTATCATTGTCTACCAATTAGTACTGTCAAAAAAAAATCAGCAAAGAAAACTGACAGACTTTGTAAAGACATCAAGTTTAAATGCTAAACTTTACATCCGTTCATATACTACTATTAATACCAAAATCCAAGACCATGTCGAATAAACCTTATTGATATACAATGTTAATTCTTATAAATATTAATTTTATTATTATACAATAACCATATAAATTACCTTAGTCTAAATGTAAAAAATATAATGGAGGAGATTAGAGTCAGTAGGCTATTAGAGCAAGCTACCAATCAATTATTCACCAATTTACTATCTTAGGATCTAGATTAGTCTAGTATTTAATTAAATGTTTATCTTATTTTATTAATCAAAACTAATTAAATTTGTTTACACTTATTTTCTAGTCCCATATTATTATGACAATTATAACGTTATCTAGGTCTATATTAATAACCTACATTTATCACTGATTTACTATGCTAGGTGAGATTGATTGGTCGCTTTTGCTTCACAGTAATCCCTCCTAAATTGAAGTTAAAGTTACAGGGTGACAAGTTAAAGTTACAGGGAAACAGATTCCTACCGGACAGTTACTCCTGAGAATCATAGATGGCGCTAGCGGGACAGTTTTTAGGATGAAACTAATTTTCGATTCTCGCTTACCAGGATTGACAGCTCTTTTTGCGGCATTATGGTGGATCGTTTGTTGTCCGGCGAAGTGCATGTATTATTTTATTGCTATTCAAGCCGTGCCAATTTCGTTGACTGCGAACAATTTTAGTTTATGGCTGTTTTTGAAGATTATGGAAACTGCTCTGCCAGCGCCATCTTGACGTTATAACGTCAAGATGGCACTGGCTCTGCACCTTTGAAAAAAAAAGAACGTTGCAGATTACGAAGGTCGCCAGGAACTATAAAAACTTAAGCAGGTGGTACATGTTTCCGACACCAACTAAAGGTTATATCAATGTGTGAGTCAGCCTTTGGAGCATTTATTGGTTCACTTAATGTCCGTCGTCTCGGATTATTTGGTTCCTTTTTTGACGAACAAATCTTGCATATGGGTAATTAAAGAACAGATGTTTCAGCTCATATTTTTTCCACGACCTAAAATTAAAGTTTTATTTAAAACTCCTGTGAGTTAAAACACCTTTCATTTTATTTTTCTCGATATAAGCGCCTAATATATTTTTTTAATCTATCTGGTTTCTATAATGTTATTTAAAACTAACTAACTAACTAACTAACCATCACGCCGTCTCCCCGAAGGGGTAGGCAGAAAGAATGGACTGCCACACTTTTCTTTCCTGACATATTTCTCTCGCTTCCTCAACATTCATACATCGTGTCATGCACGCGCGTCGATTTGTCTGACTCCTCACATGGCCGACATTCAATAATTAATTTATTTAATCGTGCCACGTTTTCCTCGGTCTTCCTCTATTTCTGGTTCCATTTACATCAGTAACATATAATTTTTTTACCATTCTTTCTTAATTCATTCTTTCCATATGTCCAAACCATCTTAATGATCCTTTCATTATTTTGTTCATAACACCATCATTCGCACCGCATTCACTTCTTATATTTTCATTCGACACTCTATCATACGCAGAGTATCCTCACATTCGTCTAAGAGATCTCATTTCTACTGCATTTATTCTACTTTCATCCTTCTTTTGCCAGTTCCATGTTATTTAAAAATGTCTATATTGCGTATTGACAAATAAATGTTTTTCTTAAATTAGTAAATACCTACTCACCAATGATACCATCTTTGAATTGATGCTCCAATAAACATTATTCCAGTGATGACCCGCAAGACTGTTAATAAAGGTAACTTGTATGTTATACCATCTGAAATACGTGATAATATAATAAATACACCAAATTGTTTTCCCCTCACCATCCAACAATATCCAACTTGTCTCCACGAAAGAAATTTCCAACATGTGGGGGAGCAATAGCCTTCGGGCTGGAACTCCCGAAAAGACAATATCCAAGAAACACCAAATCGTTCTCCTTTTGTTTTCTACACTACTGTCATACAACGAAATTAAAACAAAATTCAAAATAATTTCTTGACGACATACGGGTTTTTGATTCACTTACCTAGGCGTAGAGATCGGTAGCTACAGTGCCCTATATGATGAAGTGCGAGCACAAACCAACAAAGCTACAGTTGTGGCTGGCTGCTTGCGCGACACCATATGGAGGAACAAATACATGCTAACCGAAAGTAATGTCAAGATATACAAGGCATGCGTTCGCCCCATCATGACGATGAAATGGAGGTCAGAGCCATACAAATAGAACTAAGAACATTCTTAGAGTAGCAGAAATGCGAACCCTACGCTCCATTGCAGGCAAAACCCTCAGATAAGGTCTGTCTGTGGTGTTGAGGTCATAGTGAGATGAGGAAGAAGTAGAAGGAGCTTTTGGAGAGACCACGTGGACCGCATGGAGAATACAATAATTGCAAAAATTGTTAAAGATGAAAACCCAAGTAGCAAGAGATTACCAGGAAGGCTGCCAAAGAGATGGAGAGATGGCTAGACATTATCATCCCAAGACAGCCCACCGTCACAAACAGGTCATTCGACCTAAACTAAGAGGAAGAAGAAGAAGAAAAATTCGAGGTTTTGCATATTTATATTATGATTTGATGATTTATAAATGTTACAAATTAAATATAAGATTCTTAGACAACTACGTAATTTGATTGTCTTTGTATGATAAATAACAGTGGAAGATATGGTGATTTATAAATATTATTTTATGTTGTTGTATTTCGACTTACAGGTTAAAATATTCTCAGCATTTATTAAAATATCCTGATGAGCCTCCATATTATTGAAAAATGTAACTTTTTTTACAAAATCCTGAATAAAAATGGCACTTCAATCAATATGATACCCGTAAAGATAATGATAACACTAAATTCTATTCATTCTACGTGTACCTAAAAATATTTTATCTATTGGCATATCAATATTTACTACATACTCGTATACTCGTACCATAGATAAAGTGAGTATTTATCAAATAATAATTAACCCTTTAAACCCAGTAACTAACTAACTAACTAACTAACCATCACGCTATTTCCCCGGAGGGGTAGGCAGAGAGGATGGACGCCACAATGCCCTGTCCTGGCATACCTCTCGGGCTTCCTCTACATTCATACATCGTACCATGCACGCACGTCGATTATTCCGACTTCGAATGTGGCGCCTTTTAGTAATTGATTAATTTGGTCGTGCCATGTTTTCCTCGGTCGTCCTCGGCTTCTTTTCCCACTCACGTTGCATGTGTACAACTTTTTACCATTCTACTCTCATCCATTCGTTCCATATGTCCAAACCACCTCAGGGATCCTTTTTTAATTTTATTCATGACGTAGTCATCTGCCTTACATTTCGTTCTTATTTCAACGTTTTCCCGCACATTCTTCTAAGTGATCTCATTTCTACGGCGTTTATCCTGCTTTCATCCTTCTTTTGCCAGCTCCAAGCTTCACTTCCATACACGAGGGTTGGCACTAGAACTCCATTGTGTACTGCCATCTTTGCTTCAGTGGATATATTTCTATTTGCAGTAATGACTTTGAGTGCGCCATTTATTTTATTCCCAGCACCACCCTTCTTTCGATGTCTTTCTCCATTTTTCCGACTCTTGTAAACATGCTTCCCAGATGTTTTACATATTATAAAATGTGCAATAAACTAGTGCCATCTTGACGTTATAACGCCAATATGGCACTGAATAAACCTAAACATTTTAAAAACTGTTAATGAATGAACTTTGTTTTTTGTATCACAACTGTATTTTATTTTACGCGACAGCTGTTTCATCAACCTATGTCGACATCATCAGGTGTTACAATACTATTATTGTAACACCTGATGATGTCAACATAGGTTGATGAAACAGCTGTCGCGTAAAATAAAATTGTGATACAAAAAACAAAGTTTATTCATTAACAGTTTAAAATGTTAAAGTATTATAGTGTTTCGGCCAAAACAATGGACTATCAAACATATTTTGTTAAAAAAAAAACACAGAATATATTTAATTATTATATATATTTAATTAAATATTTGGTTTTTAAACATTAATTTATATTATCACTCCGTAAAGTGCAAAATAATAAGGGATTTTCAAACATTGGTTAAAACGTGAATAAATTAAATAATAAATTATACTTAAAAACATTCAGTTCGGTGATCAACCTTGTTTGGAGATTATTTATTTATTTATTTATTAAGGGTAACGTACAGAGATATCAATAACATGTATTAGAAAAAATATTACTGTTAAAATTTATAACACTTATAATATCACAATTTGTTTTTATTCAGTCGCTACAGCTGTTTCGCCAACCGATGTTGGGATCATCAGGTGTTACAGTAAACTGTTTTATTGTAACACCTGATGATGCAAACTTCGGTTGGCGAAACAGCTGTCGAGACACTCTCAGTGAATAAAAAAATGGGGTATTACAACGGTGTTGTAAATTTTAACAGTAATAATGTTGAAGTATCATAGGGTTTCGGCCAAACAATGGACTATTGAAAACAAAAACAATTAGAAAAAATAAAGTAAGGTCAATTACATACTACCACAAATATAAATTAAAATTACAATATATAATAGTTAACAGACGGCAGTATGAAATGAGACTGAAGTTAAATCAAGACAATTTGAGGTTAAACAAAATACTTAATAGTTTTAAATTTTTAACAGTGGAAAAAAAAGAAAAAGTAAAAAATAGTATCGTATCATTATGGCCTCATCCACGCCGAAAGGTTGCTCTGATCATTTTTCTGAAACCTCGCTCGTTCAGGTGGAAAACATCAATATCTCTAAAATGCTTATTGTGGTTATCGCAAATCCGGTATATTGCCGCGCTCTGAGCGTAGTTAGTGCGATAAACAGGAAGGCTTGGCAACCACCCCCCGTATGACATATCATACACGGAGAAGTATGGGACGACAACGGCTGTAAAAGAAGAAGAAGAAGATATAAGGAGCAATAATACATACGAAATAATAATATACACGAAATAAAATATGAGATCACGGCACAAGACACATACTAACCTCACGGATTCCAATAGCGAATGCGGCCCCATAAATCTCCATGTTGCAAAAATTGTTTATGGTGCTTACGACCCGGTAAATACTTTTAAGGCGGCATTGTATTTGAGGCGATAATAGACAATTTTTTGAACTATAATATTTTACCATCTTTTAGGTAGGTTTTTATCTATTTTATTTAATTACTTTGTTGAATCGTTTTAATATATTTACCGCGCGAGCCAAATCGATGTAAAGGGTATAGCTATCATATTGATTCTTATGAAAAGTGATAAGAAGCTAATCTATCTACAATTTATTGGCACGTGTATTTTATACCAGACCAAAGATAGTGTGACACTGCCATCGCTGGGAATCGAACCCTGCATCTTCAGTGTGACAGTCATAGCACTTGCTACTCGGTCATGAAGGTCGTTAACTATTTACAACTATTATTATTATTTTTATCATTATTATCATTATTATTATTATTATTATTATTATTATTATTATTTTATTATTATTATTATTATTATTTAGTTGAATTGCTTATTACATCATCACGGCGCGAGCCTAATCGACGTAAAGGTAATAGCTATCATATTGATTCTTGAGACATGTGATAGGTAGTTAATCTATCGCCATTTTATTGTCTCACGTATTCTATACCAGGCCAAAGATAGTGTGACAATTACACTGCCATCGCCGGGAATCGAACCCGGAACCTTCGGGGTGGCAGTCACCATACTTCCTTTACTATTCTTTCTTCGTCCATGCGTTCCACATGCCCAAACCATCGCAGGGGTCCTTTCATAATTTTGTTCATTATACATTTTTCCGCTCTACATTCCTTCCTGATATAATCATTTGATATTTACTATAATTTTGGAAATAGGTGATCAAAAGATGTTGCTAGAAGTCTGATTCAAATGTCTGTAGATCATTCAGCATATTTCTAATGTATTCCTTTTGATCATTTCTTCAACCTTTTTTTTTAATTTTCTAAATTTAGTGATAAGTTTAATCAAGACCTTTGTCAGGAGTGTCCTGCTGTATGGCTGTGAAACGTGGACCATTGGCCAGAGTGAATGCATACGTCGAAGTGCAGCTTGGATCTGGCATAAAAGGATGAAAGATAAATGCCGTAGAAATGCGATCACCGAGAAGAATGTGCGGGAAAACGATATATGATAGAATACCGAAAGACGAAATGAGGAAGAAATGTAAGGCAGATGATTGCATCATAAGTCAAATTAAAAAAGAGACACTACAAAATTTATTTTTAAGGCATCTATTGAGAACAGGTAAAATAATATATTGTGTATAGTATACTATCAGAAACGCATGAGAGATGGTTCAACATTAGGAAGATAGGATACTCTCCAGAATTAAGAGTATTTGCCTTCTGAACGTACTTTCACTAACATGAAAGACGTCGATCTCCGAGGAGACCGCGTTCAGCAGATTAATTACTCTTCCCACCGGTGTCACCAGAGGCAGATTGGTTCTGGCGGCCGGTAGATAAAACAATCTGTGCTGTCGCTGTCGGAGATATCTATCGGGGACAAAAAGCCGAACACCCTCCAGTACGGCCGAGTTCTCGAAGTATCCCCTAATTAATCTAAAGAAATGGGTAATTAGATGTCCATCTCTTCGAAGCTGTAGAGAATTGGTTCCGAGCATTCCCAAAAGAAATGCCGTGGGATAGAGCCGCGGATAGCTACCATACTCCCTCATGTAGATGTTGATAGATAGAAAATGTTGTATACAAGCAGAGTGAGTGAAAAGAGTAATAAAATCAAAAGAAATCAGTTTATTTCATTAATAGACATTACGAACATCCTCCAGCACGGCCGAGTTCTTGAAATATCTCCTGAGTTATCTAAAGAAATGGGTTATGCTGTGCCCATCTCATCCAAGCTGCAGAGAGTTGGTCCCAAGCATACGCGAAAGAAATGCCGTCCCAAAAGAAGTCGTGGAAGACCAAGGAAAGCATGGCATGACCAAATTAATCAAATACTGAAAGGCGGCCACATTCGAAGTCGGAAAAATCGACGAACGTGCATGTTACAATGTATGAATGTGGATGAAGCAAGAGAGCTATGTCAGGAAAGAACAGTATGGCGGTCCATCCTCTCTGCCTGCCCCACCGGGGAAGCGGCGTGATGGTTAATTAGTTAGTTAGCATTATTACACGATTTATTTATTGTTTGATTAGGTTTACCATACAATTGTCACACTATTCTTTCATGACACATTTCTTTCGCGTCCCCAACATTCATACATATTGTCATGTACACAAGTCGATTTATCCACGTGATAGACTATGTATTATTTGGGAGTGACATTTTTCGCCTTGCTATGATATACGATTATGATAATACCGCAGTAAGGTTAAAAATATGTTTGCATATCAAATTTTAAAGGTTGGTCATGTAAAAAGTCGGAAGATTCGACGTGCGTGTATGACTCGTTGTATGGATGTGGAGGAAGCTAGAGAGGTATGTCAGGATAGAGTAGTGTGGCGGTCCATTCATTCTGCCTACCTCTGCGGGGAAACGGCGTGATGGTTTGTTGTTGTTAAGAAAATAAAAAAATTGTAAAAAATCATTTTAAAATGTAAATGCCATCTTCTGGGGTGGCATCCCCCAGAAGATGGGAGCGAGCTGCCGAAACCGGTCCAAGACACAAAACATCAGCGGATTTGAACTAAATATACATTTTAAAAAGATTTTTTTACTTATATTTTATTTTCATTGTTTATACGAGTACTACAATGAACTATATATTATTAAATAGAAATTATATACTATATAGAAATTATATATCGGGTGGTGGTCTAGGAGGTAGAACGCTTGTCTCCTGATCTAGGGGACATGGGTTCGAGCCTGGACACGACCAGATTCCTTCTTCATAATAATGAGCTATTTTCTGCTCGTATTGAGGATTGTAAAATAAAGTCTAATATCATTGATTTAAATATTTTGTGTTAGTCTTTTTTTAAAAAAAAAAACTTCTATCGTGAAATTTCAATCATCAACATTTTAAATATTTTTTTAATAAAACGATGTTTTTTTTACTAACTACTTACACTTTTTGTATTTATTTCGAAATTGGTCGCTGTCGAAATAAAGACGAAAGGAAAATGAATTTCCATCAAGAGATTTTAGTAAACACATTAGATTATCTTAAAAAAGGCATACTACCTTCGAAGCATGACGAGATGAATATGCTCATATAAGTGGGACAAAGCGTCTTTATTCATTGCGTATAAATTTATAAATTGTCATTGAATTGGGTATTTTCGGAGGTACCACTCATATTATACATAACCTGTTTTAAGGTATGGCAATACAAAAAGTTCTTTGCAAAACAAAGAAGGAGGGAATTCGGCGTTTCGTTTTGTTTTGACTCAACTCTGCGGCTGTCGGTTGGTGATTTTTTCTCGGTCAGTTAATCGAAGACACCGTTACCGCGTACTGCTCAATGTGCGGGCTTATTATATTTTTAAAAAGTACTCGCTTACGGTTAAATAATTATATTCAAAATTTTGGTGAAAGCGATGTACTAGCTTACGAAGTGTGTGCTGTTTACGCGGGAAATCTTTATTACAGTTTTATTAAAAGTGAACTTATTAATTCTATTTTTAAATTGTGTATAACCTCTGGATTATTGGATAGGTACCATGCAACATTGAAAGTAAGGTTTGAATTTTTCCCATTTCCCATCAACATAGAAGTATTTTTGTGTTCACAATCAAAACTTGTAATTATATCATTAAATCATTTTCTCTCTCTCAATAATTTAAAATTATAGGAATTTCACGATTTTAAAATGTAATTAATCTATAAGTTAGTTTTCTCTATTCATTTTTCACAAAATTATTAAGAATACAATAAATATTTGTTAGTTTAAACTGTTCAATTATGTTAATCAATGATGTTATTTTTAAATGTAATAATTGTTTTTATATGGATATGTAACCTTAATGTATTATTACTTGTGTGACACACAACACTCGCCATTTTATTGTCATGTGAATTCTACACCAGACCAAAGACAGCGTGACAATCACACTGCCCTTGCCGGGAATCGAAACCTTCGGGGTAGCAGTCAATGCACTTACCACTCGGCCACGAAGGTCGTCAGTCGAAGGTTTATATCATTACAGCGCGAGCCAAATCGATGTAAAGGGTATAGCTATCATATTGATTCTCATGACATGTGATAGGTAGCTATCGCCATTTAGTGGTCACGTGAATTCAATAACAGACTAAAGTCAGTGCAACAATAACACTGGCATCTACGGAATCGAACCCGGGACTTTCGGTGTGGCAGTCGTAGCAATTGCCACTCGGCCACAAAGGTAGTCAGTGACATATTCACCTTGCGAAGGCATTGTCAAATGTGGCAAAAATCAAACGCGTAGCAGTTCTTATACTCTTATACGTGAGCTTAGTATGTTACTTAATTCATTGTTAACAATGACATGTTTGCTCAGGATTGATTGTAAAATTACATTTTCCCAAGAAACTTTGGATCTACCATAATGCACATATTGCACGCGGGGATAATTAACCTATTGTCGAATAGTATTATTGTTTCGTATTTCAAAAAAATACGTAATTCGAAATGAAATACTTTCATAGTTTTCAAAATTATTTAATGCTTTATAACATTTTGAATGTATACAAATATTAGGTCCTTACATATGAAATTAGCGTTTTGCCCTACTGGCAACTTTGATCTCAAATATCTTCTCTTTGGTTAGGAATTCCAAATTCAAATTTATACAGATATTTACTCAAGTATTTGTGTTTCGAAAATTATAATTAATTTGTTTTTTCCTCAATTGTTTTTTTTTTCTTTGCGTCACTCAGTTTACAAAATGGAAAACTTGAAATATCGCGTTATTTACGAGTACGAGTTCCACCGTGGCACCAGTGCTGCAGAAACGGCTCGATGAATTGATTAGACCTGTATATTAATTATCTTTATGCAAGTCTATCTTATATCACATTATATCTTGTTTAAAAAAACTGATGTTATGAATACTAAAGTTGGTTATTGAAAGTCTTAGTCCCGACCGGTTTTTTCAGTTTCACGGATTTTTTTTTGTACTTGTAAGGCTAAAGTTGAGACGATTATCGTTATTTTTCTTAAAAAGCAAACGATATTGAACATATTCCACGTATTCGTGTATATGTATTACATATATTTAAAGAGTTCGTCACCTGAGAGTAAGAAGGTTCCAACTGTCAAAAATAAAAAGCCAAGAAAAATTAAGTAAAAGTTTTGTTGGTTTCGGGTGTGTATCTTGGAATAAATGGGTTCCATCTGAAGCAGATGAAACTCTTTTACCGAGAAGCGTGTAAATTTTCTCTGGCGACAGTTGGATGTGAATCGTGTGTTTTGAATGATCAGATGGACCTTGATTATTTTCATAAAACCTGTCCTCCATCCATCCCATCCCAATTTATTCATTCTTACTTAACATTTTCCCGCCTCCTTCATACACTATCTTCTTCCTGTTTTAAAATTTAGTTTGTTATTTATTTGTCCTATTGTGTATTGTGAATTTTTGTGTGTTTTATATAATTTTAATGTGTTTTTTTTACTAATTTAAGGTGTGCTTTATATAATATTTACTTCTGATTTTATTTAATAATAAAGAGATGTGAGGCCGCGCGGGAGATATATAAGGTTAAAAGAATAGATTAAATGTGGTCTGTCACCCTTTTGATTGATGACAAGAAAAGGCTAAATTAAATTAACGTAAGTCCCGGATGGGCAAGGAACAGGCCTAGATAGTGCAGCGAGACTGACGAAAGGGCGTCGCTGCGTCCTATAACAGTCTCGGGTGGTGGTGGGAACCTTATATATTTTCATAACATCAAGATGACGATACTATTACATGTTTTTTTAAGTGTACGTATAATATAAATAAGGTTAGTAAGAACCCTTTTCACGAAAAAAAGCCAAATGTGAAATTTTGTTAGTTGGAACCCTCTTACTCTCAGGTGACGAGTTGTGGACGAGTTGTAAGACAGAATGCATTAGAATGGTGAAACATGTCATTCCCGCAAACCAAAATTAAACTTTTATAAAACAGACGTTTTCATCAGTATTATTTTTTTATTATGGAGTTTTATATCATTGTTCAAGGTATATTAGTCTTTCTTTGTTTAGTTTTAATTATATTTTTACACCTGAAGATGGAGGTATTCTCCGAAACATGTCGTGTTTGTCAATATTTAAATAAAAATTAGTGGATTATACAAAGTTATTTTAAATATCCTAAGTATGGAATTCCACAGTGTTAATGCCTTAGCGTTCAATATAAATTATATATTTTAATATTATAATATACATTTAAATGTTCCACCACGAGATTACTCGTAAAGTAAAAACATTTTTTAGTCATAATTTAAAAAAAACGTACTCTTGTGTGGGATTCATAAAGAAAGCAATCCGACCAACGGAAATATTATGTGAAATTTCAAAACCCAATGAAAGCAAAAATTGCATAGCGTGCACGCATTCATCCGATGATGGAAGAGAAATTCTCATTGTTCAGTTGATTGTATCGATGTTCATACTTATAACCACAAATGACAATGGTTTTTATTACGATTAAAGAATAAATAGACACGTCTATGATGATGCCGCTTGCGAGAGTTATATTAGGTCATTACATATGAAATTGGCGTTTTGCCGTACTGGCAACTTTGATCTCAAATATCTTCTCTTTGGTTAGGAATTCTAAATTCAAATTTATACAGCTATTTACTCAAGTATTTGTGTTTCGAAAATTATAATTCATTTGTTTTTTCCTCGATTGTTTTTTTTCTTTGCGTCACTCAGTTTACAAAATGGAAAACTTGAAATATCGCGTTATTTACGAGTACGAGTTCCACCGTGGCACCAGTGCTGCAGAAACGGCTTGAAGGATTAATGATGTGTATGGCGACGGTGCCGCAAAAGAAAACACAGTGCGTTTTTGGTTCCAACGTTTTCGTTCTGGAAATTTCGACCTGCAGAACAAGCCCCGTGGACGGCCGGGGACCAAAGTTGATAATGAAAAATTGAAGGCTATTTTGTGGAAGCGGATCCATCGCAAACCACGTCCGAGTTAGCTGCAGGCTGCGGTGTTAGTGATAAAACTGTTTTAATCCACTTGAAGCAAATTGGGAAGGTGAAAAAGCTTGAAAGGTGGATACCTCACGAATTGAGTGAAGCAAATCAACAAACGCGCGTTGACTGCTGCGTTGTATTACTCAACCGGCACAATAATGAAGGGATTTTGAATCGAATCATTACCTGTGATGAAAAGTGGATCCTGTATGATAATCGGAAGCGCTCATCGCAATGGCTGAACCCTGCCGAACCAGCCAAACCATGCCCCAAGCGAAAATTGACTCCAAAAAAGTTACTTGTGAGCGTTTGGTGGACTAGTGCTGGTGTCGTTCACTACAGCTTTCTTAAATCTGGCCAGACGATTACGGCAGATGTCTATTGTCAGCAACTGCAAACCATGATGGAACAGCTAGCTGCTAAACAACCGAGGCTGGTTAATCGCTTTAGGCCACTGCTGCTTCATGATAACGCTAGACCACACACTGCACAACATACGGATACTAAATTAGAAGAGCTTCAATTGGAATGTCTAAGACATCCACCGTACTCTCTGGACCTTGCCCCAACAGATTACTATTTTTTTCGAAATTTGGATAACTTCTTGCAAGGGAAAAAATTCAACTCCGTTGGGGCAGTCCAAACCGACTTCAAAGATTTTATTGATTCCCGTCCGAATGTTTTTTTTAGTAAAGGGATCGATGAACTACCTATGAGATGGCAAAAGTGCATAGATAGCAATGGTACATACTTTGATTAAATAAATACATTATATTAAAAAAAAATCAACTTTATGTTCCTCCCATACAAAACGCCAATTTCATATGTAAGGACCTAATATTATAGATTAAGTGTAAAGTCTATGTTAGTTAATACATAACAAACAAGTATATCACCAACTTAATACAAATGTACCGGATATGCTACATTTACAATAAGTGCTTTAATAACATCGCCTATTCCATATTCATCTTTATCTTTTTTATTTTTTATGTATACAACAGGTTGTTTGAACCCAATTACTGTATACATTTTTTTAAAGCTATTATATTGATTCTTGTGACATGTGATAGGTAGCCAATCTATCGCCATTTTTTTGTCACGTGAATTCTACACCAGACCTAAGGCAGTGTGACAATCATACAGCCATCGCTGTGAATCGAACCCGGGACCTTCGGTATAGAAGTCAGAGCTCTTACCACTCTGCCACGAAGGTCGTCATCTTCTTCTACCTCAGCCTATTCCCGCCCGCTTCTGGACAAAGGCCTCCTCCATTCGCTTCCATGTCACTGTGTCTTGTACAGACTGCATCCAGGTTATCCCGACGTGTCTGTTCAGATCATCCTTCCACCGTAGTTGCGGTCGCCCTGCACTTCTCGTTGCCGTCCACGGTCTCCAAGTCAGCAGTCTTCTTGTCCATTTTTCGTCTGAGCTTCTGGGTACGTGACCTGCTCATTGCCATTTTAGAGTCGTCACTCGGTGGATGATGTCAATGACCTTTGTTTTTTCTCTCACCGTATCGTTTCTGACTCTGCCTCTTAGGCTTATTTCTAACATAGCTCTTTCCATGGCTCTTTGGCTCACTCGTAGTTTCTCGGCACTTTGTTTGGACAATGTTACAGTTTCAAGACCATAAGTACCAACAACTGGCAACCAAACAAATATGAAAATTTAATCTTAATGAAAGTCATTAAAAAAAAATTGTTGGAGCAACCCTCCGGGGTGAATAATACTTTGTTACTCTACTTTATGTTATAGTATGTTAAAAATATGGGCGAATGGAGAGGGATATTGAAAGAAGGGTTGGGGCAATCAACAAGTAAATGGTGCACTTAAAGTTGTCATCGCAAACAAAAACCTATCCAAAAAAGCTAAAATGGCAGTGCACAATGGTGTTCTTGTACCGACTCTTATGTGTGGAAGCGAAGTATGAACTGGCAAAATAAGAATAAAAGTAGAATAAATGCAGTAGAAATGAGATCTCTTAGATGAATGTGTGAATACTCTGTGTATGATAGAGTGTTGAATGAAAATATAAGTATTGAATGCGATGCGAATGATAGTGTTATGAACAAAATAATGAAATGATCGTTAAGATGGTTTGGACACATAGAAAGAATGAATGAAGAAAGAATGATAAAAAATATGTGTTAACGATGTAAATGGAACTAGAAATAGAGGAAGACCGAGGAAAACGTGGCACGATAAAATAAATCAAATATTGAATGTCGGCCACGTGAGGAGTCAGAGAAATCGACGCGCGTGCATTAAACGATGTATGAATGTAAAGTTAGCAAGAGAAATAAGACAGGAAAGAAAAGTTTCC